>JAQIBA010000017.1:0-624746 GCA_028293925.1 Brueelia nebulosa | reverse complement strand
TACCCTTATGGTCATACGCAGCGTTTGGCGGTTCTATATTACCCTGTTTAATATCACCTGATGTTACTAATGGAGAATTATAAAATGGTTGCCCTCTGTATTTTCTGTAGCTCTGTTTTTCCTTGTTTGAAAGTTTACACTTGTGGAATGGAAAAGCAGACGGGGAGTTTCCACTCTCGCTTCGATGTACCAATACAAAAGCGATTTCAATAACGGTTCAAAAAAGGAAACCTCTGTCAAATCTCCGCATAAAATGCCTCATGCCATTTCAAACAATTACTCCAGACAAAAAAGGCGTCAAACTCTTGTCTTTATTAGTCGTGGCAGTGAGAAAAGCGAACGCACAAAAACCGCCACTAAAGGGAGAAAGCAGGGAAAAACGCTAAGCAAAGGAAAAGTCAAAAATGAAATGATCTCAAAAGGCTCATTCATGTGTTAAAAATCCAAGCTATACAATAACAAAATAGAAAAAAAAAATCAGATGCTTTCCCTGGGCGCACCAACGCTGGGAATAACTTCCCCCATCCGATTCATTTTCCCCACACAACTTTTATTTGACACTTTTCATTTTCGCGCGCTAAGTGCTATTTTAGCTCCTTTTCCTTAATGAGAATTAAACTTTTATTAAATGAATCCAAACGAAAACTTCCAAATTTAATTATTTAACATAAAGAAAAGAACAAAACCAGACACAAAAATCTCAGATCATAACTTCTAAATAAATTATTAACTAGAAAATTATTAAATCTCCTTTAAATAAATAACAGCATCAAAATAGAGTTGAGATTTTAAAGAAAAAAATAAAAACAATAAATGACGCCGTTAAAAGAAACATCAAAAGCGACACAGAAAACGTTTCCCTTCGGTTTATCTCTTGAAATAATAAATAAAATAAATTAGTGCATTCAAATCCTGGCACACACCTAATTAAAATTATCCTACTTAATTAACACCGTGCGATATGTCCGGAACCAATGCAGTAAATTATAAACAATTGATGTTATCATTGAATAAATTAACAACTACTTAATTTTAAGTAACATTCTGGGTCATCTTATTGCTTGAAATTCATCCAATACTGACAAAAGTGCAATTTTCCATATTTTAGAAATGTCTAAAAAGAATATTCTCATTCAAAAATTAATTTAAATCAGTGAATAAGTTAATAATAGAACTTTTATATTTTATTAAATTTCTTAAATCAGAAAAAATGTTATATTTTTTCTTATAAAGTGGATTGAAATTTTTTATTTCAGTTTTAATACTGATGATGATTTTAGTGCAGAATAGATTTCAGAAAAGCAGTGGAAATTGGTCAATTCCACAAATATCCTCACAGTGGACTCATCAGCCATCTGTGATAGTTTTGACAGTAATATAACCGAAGAAGTGCTTTCACATGAATCATTCGCTGATTCAGGTAAATAAGTATAATATTTACTTAAGCTGTTGGTCCGAAATACTGCCAAATCCATTATAAATCCATATAAATCAGCATATTTATAGTTTCCAATAATGTTTATGTTCAGTGACAAAAGATCACTTAAACATGTTGAATGGACTTTGCAGAATAAAGAAAAAATCTCAACTGCTGATAAAAAAAGCTCTGACTTCGAGTTTTCTTTATTACTGTGTGTATTTTATCAATCTTTATCAAAGTTTGAGAGGATGAATGTTTCACCAAAGAACCTTAATGTTTACGTGGGACTATTTTTAAAAATTAATTAATGCATTCCATTCAATTAGAGTAACTAATTAGGGCTCTCAAGAAAAAGGTTTTGGTTTTGTTTAAAAGTCAATTAATTTAATTAGTCTTTAAGTAAAGAGTCCATGAAAAAATACGATAGTAAATCTGATTCACCAATAAAAATTCGATATCAAAGATATCAATGCCAGTCTTCACTTTTATATAATCATTTGATTAGCACAACCTTAATAACAGCTAATATTTCCCGCATCCATTGAGCTCCAAAATAATTCCAAAATAAAAGTATGACTCATTTAAAGCATGTGAAAATAAGGTCGTAAGTCCTTATTATCCAGTCATTTACATAAAACAAAACTTCAATCATTGCATATTTCGTCGTATAATGATTTTTTCACAAGAAATTTGTAATTTTCTTTGAAATTCCCCTTCTTTCCAATTTCCAGACAAAAAAAATACAGATAAAAAAAAACAAAAATTCATTGCAGCACTAAAATTTCAATATTCAACTTTTTAGTAGTGATTGATCACAGTGAGCATCGTTTCCTGACTGGTTTGAATCGTTCTGTGCCTCAACTACATCCCCCGATTTCGATCCTGTCTCATCATTTTCTTCTCCCGTGATGGCACCGGACACGCACTCCTGTTCCTTGGGAGTTTCGTCACACTCCTCAGTCGGCACTGTGTCAGCAATTTTCAAATCGACACCATTACTCGTAGTTTCTAATTCATTTATGACATTGCCCGAGTTTTCACCTTAAAAATAACAACAAATTTTCATGAGAAGGCTTCGCTCCTGATTTTGAAATTTAAGCTCTGAATTTTCAAAATACCTGACTCGATCGGAAGTTTTGGTTCTGCTTCAGAATTTTCTACTGAGGTTTTCGAATCTGAATCTGGAATGAATAATTATTTGTTGTGAAAAAAATTCTACCCAAGAAATTATAACAGGCAAAAATTTATCAATTTCAGGTAAATAAGTATTTACTCTTTTTACTGAAGTAATTAATATATAAAGAAATGAAAATTTTAGAAAGTATTTACTGTTTATCGAAATATCCTCAAAAATTTATATCGAGAATTTGTATAATTTATACAAAAATTTATCTGTACATACCTGAATCAGACTCTTGTTTTAGTCTTAATGGACTTTCTAATTTAGGTGCTTCTGGTCTTATTTTCCTAGCTGGATTATAGTTATAACAATAACAACATTTAAAGCCTGGAAAAACAATTGAACATGAGCTACCATTGCGAGCCTCAACAAAAACATAATTGTACCCTTAATATACCTATGTATTCAAATTCTTCTTTTAAGGCCATGCCATTATGAGAATGGCATCTAGAACAAATTAGAGCATATCTGTTATTTGGACCATCACCAATCAAATATTCAACAACTTTGTCCATGTAACCTCGATCCAAGGGAAGTATAGGAGCAGGTAATCGCATCATTGAATTGGCTGGACCTGAAATATTAAATGTATTCAGTATATTAAGAGAATGGGCTTTTAAGTGATTGGAGGTCATTTTAAAACAGTTTTGTCACCTAGTAATGCCCTGCTGGGAGTTGGTATGGATGTATTTGTTCGAGACATGGGCATCCTGTTGAAGTCTCTGTGGACATTGCCAGGTGCTTGAGGTCTCTGTGGGTTGGATGCCATGCTTACTCTCTTTCTTAAATCATTATCTAATTGCTTGACAGGTGCTATTTGCATCTAAAATTATATAGAGTTTTTAAAATTATTATATTTAAAACAATATAAGAAATCAGAGAAGACAAAAACATTGGTACAGTAGTTTCTCTTGTATTTTTCTTGGTTTTAGTCTATAACAGAAAAAGATTAAAGACTTAATGGTATATTTAACTCCAAATTATTGCAATTATTGCATTTATTATAAAAGCAATATATCAATAAGAAGTTTAACTTACATTCAAATTTGGTTTTGCTGTATTTTCATTGGCAAATTTTTCTAAAATTTGCTTTGCTACTTTATAAGTCTCTTTGTCCATGACTTCATCTAATATTCTTTTCTTTTCCTTTTTCATTTCATTAAGTGTTATTTGATTCTTATTTATTAACCTAACAAAATACCATGAGATTATTCTTTTAACAATATATAATCTGAAAGTAAAAAAATAAATTTCAATCAATGTCAGTAATAAATTTCATATGGTAATTAGTTTACTCATATGTATAATTTATTAACTCACAACAAAGGAGATATGGCTAATGGCACTAAGTATAGTAACTTCCCCTGCAGTGTTGAGTTGTAGTAAAAGTAAAAAATTATGCCGCAGAGGACATATAATGCTACAGAATATATCAAAAGTAACTTTGTGATTTTCTTGTACTTCCTTTGGGCATTTGTCCGATTTTCCTCCATTTCTTTAATATCTTTATCGAGTTTTTCCAATGTTTCGATGGTGGATTTTTTTTTCTGGAAAGAGGAAACCAACTCCGCTGAGTAAGCAAAATTTTGAAATAAACGTTTTAATTAATTCAATGTTAATTAGCACAGCTCAATCAGAGTTGGAAAATTACTTCCGAAACTCAATTTGTCGGAGTCATTTAGTGAATTAAGTATCTTTTTTTAGCTCTTTCATAATCAAATTTTTTATGGAACACCTACTCACCCGTATTCTGGACAAAATAATACCCATCTTGAACACTACTAAACTGAATTAGAACAATTATATTCCACTAATTGTGCTATCACTGTGATAAATCATTCTGTTAAAAAGCAGGATATGCGCTTTTCACTTTTCCAGTTAACTCATTTTTACGATTTTCTTCACCTAAAATATATAAAAAGCATTTTTAACTAATAATTTAAGGGCAGTTGCAATACTAAATTTTTGTTGTTCATTAAAGCAAGAAGGATCTTAAAATTTAATTAACGGTAATTAATGCCTTCAATTTTAACAGTTACGAACCGCATTTGATAAAAAGTAATTACAGTCAATGATGAATAAATTTCACATATCTTAAAACTGTAGAATTCTCAAAGCACAGGCGGATGCACATTTCGTAAACGTATACAAGTGCTGCCAACATTCAACTTTTTGTTTTGAAACCGCTTTCAAAAACGTTAGAACAGTTTTGGTTTCACCGAATCACTATTCCTGTACCTGGGGGGGATGATCCCGCAGATTCAAAATTAGATTTTAGATTTTATTCCTGGCAGGTTCCTATGGACTAATCTTAGAGTATTAATTACTTTTAATTCAGTACAGGTATCATGACATATGGACGGGTGCACGAACTGAAGGTTAAATCCTCTCTCAAGTAATTAGCGGAATATAGAGCCGTTGGACCTTTACGTGAAGTTTTAAATGCAATGCTTTTTTCTTTTCCAGCAGTGGAGTTATGAAATAATTGAAAGGACACATCTAAAATCATCCAAAGAAGTAACTGAGAAAGCAGGAACACGGTATTAATAAAGAAAAAACATTAATCAACTTCAAAATTTATTTTAGTATATAAGTAATATGTAAATAGTGAAGTAGAACTAGCAGTACAAAAATTAAAAACTTAAAGTCTAACTTGCCCAGAGAAAGTCCGGTAAAAAAATTTATATTTTGGGTGAAACCCAATGAACGGTTTGAGACTAAATAAAGCAAAATATAATCTATATATTTTTATTATACAGAACCCATGAATATTAAAATCCAGCAAATTTAATAATCTTAATTTTGTTTTTCGCATTCGTTAAACCTAAATTTATATTTAAAATAACATCCACATAATGCTTTCTTAGTACACTGTCATGCTACCGACCTTAAAAAATTTCCTTCGTGTTTGACAGAGACTGCAGCGCTCCTGTAGAGAAAGTTAGAACTAATTTTAGAACCGAACTTTTCAGCAGAAGATAAGACCCGAAAGTATTATTTAAATCAGTATTATGGGTGACGGTAAATTGTGACACCTGAGATAACGTATTATAGTTTAAGTAAGGTCGGTAGATTTTTTTTTAACCCGATTTTAATTCAGATATTAATGTGTCATGGTCAAGGCGATTTATGATAAAAAATTTTTTAACGGTTAAATTGAATTTTGTTTTCGTAAGGTTTTTTTTATTTGTCTTTCATTTAATTTTAATTTTGAAAAGTGTCTAATAATGAAGCAAGAGTAAGGTATTCGTGGCCGTGATCGCGGTCTTGGGGGAAAATCCCCAAATTTTACGTAAATTTTGACCAAGGTCAATGTATTGATAAATGCTGAGTTGGAATTTTTATTTTTTAATTACAGGTCGAGAAATGAAAATCGCTGTTATTGTATTATTAAATGGCTGGACCAATTAATATAACTTATGGGCTTTGTAAAAGAAGCTTAAATTTGGAATGGAATTTCTCTGTGATCACAAGATGGTTTTCACCTGGGCCATCACAAGTCTTGCAAGAGCAAATACAGTCAGGAAAGCTAACTCCAGATAATTATCAACTAAAAGTAGTTGAGCATTTACAAACTGTTTATAATGACATAGCCACTTACACACCAAAGTCAGACCTCATGAAATTGTTCTTTAGAGCTCAAACACCAAAGGGATTGTATGTCTATGGTTCTGTTGGAGGAGGGAAGACAATGTTAATGGACCTATTTTATGAGACTTGTGAGGTATATTTAATTTTTTCTTAAATCATTATGTAATGATTTACTATCTCCTTTTTTAAAAAGGTTTTTCAAAGCATAGATTATATCATAAAATATCAAAAAATAATGAATATTGAACTATGCTTTGACTGTATAAAAGTTCAACTTATGGAGGGTAATTGAAATTGTTGAGAACTTATTTATACTTTACACACATATTTTTATGATGATAAAATCTTATTTATGTCTGCATGCAATATTATAAGCTTTAATTTTAAGTGACACCTTAAAAAATATTGAATTATCACTAAACTGTAGCACTCAAGCAAGAATTTCTGATCAATACCTGACTAAAAATTCAATAAATTTTAAAATCCTTGAAAATGCATTACTATATTAGTAAAGACTTATTTACATAATTCACTTAAAAAAAAATTGTGTATACTTTCTATCAAACATTATTAATGACCATATTTTGTAAGAACTTAATGGGTTAAATTTATTTTTCTTTGCATAAATATTATGCATTCATATAAACTGTATTTATTGTATTTCATTTTTAGACCAAATACAAAAGAAGAGCTCATTTTAATGAATTCATGAGTGATGTTCATGCCAGAATACATTTGGCAAAAAAAAATCAAGGAGAAATAAGAAATCGTGGCAGTAAACCAAAGCCATGGGATCCAATAGCTCCTGTAGCCCATGATTTGGCATCTGAAGCTTGGTTGCTGTGTTTTGATGAGTTTCAGGTAATTAAAAAGTATTTTTCAGAATATTAAAACCAGTTATTTTCTTTGGGTGGGAAATTATTTTTTTTTTTTAATGTGGAAGTTACATATGTTTCGTATTAATCATAATGTTTTAATAGAATAAATTTGGTTAATTTAAGTTAGCAGTAATACTTTGTACATCCTTTGAAGATGAGTATAAATGACACTGCTGACACTGAAATGCCATATCAGTAAACTTGACCTTAGTCGGACAATATCCTCACATGTGGTAATGACATTATTACATAATGGCATGCTGGGAGAATTACTAAGCAATGTTTGGAGGGTTCAAAGAATGGATCTTTTTTTGCTTCAGGTTACAGACATAGGAGATGCGATGATTTTGAAGCGTCTTTTTACGGAATTGTTCAAAAACGGCGTGGTAATGGTTGCAACATCAAACAGAGCTCCAGATGATTTATACAAAAATGGACTACAAAGAGGAAATTTTATTCCATTTATTTCCATTTTAAAAAAGCATTGCACTGTCATAACTTTGGATTCAGGCATTGACTATAGAATTAGAGATAGTGGGGGTGGTTCAAGTGAGAAAAGATATTTTCTGTAAGTAAAAGTTTACAGGAGAACAATTACACAAATAATTCTTGAATGAAACGCAACTTCAACTTATTTATTCATCCGTTTATGTCTGTATGGTGTCACATATACATAAAAAAGCATTACATAAATTTTTTCTTAATTATAGGCTCAGTGAAAAAAATGCTGATGAAGAAATGGATAAAGTTTTTAAGGTGCTGTGCGCCAAAGAAAACGACGTAGTAAAACCCAAAAATTTTGTCATAATGGGACGTGTGATTGATTTATCGAAAACCTGCGGTCAAGTACTTGATACTACCTTTTCTGAACTTTGTGATAGGGTAAGCACACTCAACGACTCTAGTGGAAAGCACCATCTTCCATCCACTACCATATTTCCTCAACCCCCTGGTGATGGTCAGCCGGCTTTCGGCTGTAATGAAAAAAAGTTTAATTTATAGTAAAATATAAATAAAGCCTTTTTGTTAATATAATATCAAAAACGGACTCCTAAAAAGCAGTGAAAGCTCGTCAAAATTATATTGGAAATTCAGAGTATTTCGCGAATAAAAAATAAATGATAAAAACATGAAGTTTTCATAATGAGTTGTAATAATTACTTACTTCTTCATGATTTGTTAACTTTTTACAGGCTCTGGGTCCTGCAGATTATATCTACATTTCACAAATATTTCACACCATACTTATCAGGAACGTTCCTAAAATGAACCTAAACTACAGAAATCAAGCTCGAAGATTTATTTGTCTTATTGACATCCTTTACGGAAATAAAGTGAGTAAAAAGTGGATGTCTATTAAAAACTGTGGATGAGTCAAAAGTACAAGATTAAAGTTTTTGAACTAGTCAATATAATATACAAAAACCTTGCTTACCTTGACAGCTTTTCTCATTTTTTTTTGAAACTTACTATATTTGTTTTTATTTCTTATTACAGAATCGTGTTGTGATTTCGGCCGAAGACAAACCTCAGTATTTGTTCTCAAGTGACAGTGGAAATTTTCAAATGGACGACGCTCATAGAATGCTGATGGATGACTTGAAAATTACTCCCGGTTCAGTAAGTGCTGAAAAGTTTTTTAAATCGCTAATGTTATTGTAGAGGAGTTTGTGCGAGATACTGCTATCGAGACAAGTACCGGAACAATTAGAAAGAGACGGAAACCTGTTTAATTGCTCAGTGACCGGCAAGAAAGCCGTTTGTAAGCAAATGATCTCAGGAATTTCATGAACCTGCCTTTTTTCTTAAACATAAAGCAAAAAAGGGTTCAATAAAGTATTAAAATATAATTATAATATTATTTTTAATTTAAAAAAAATTCAGGGTACCAAAATAAAACGGTATAATGTGACGTTTTTACTGTACTTTCGATTTTTCGGGCTAATTATCACAAAGAGTATAATAGAATTTATACTAAGTATGCATTTAAAGGATTCAAATGTGCCACCATATGCATCCAAAGCCTAAGGGAATGAAAAAAAGCAATTTTCATGCATTTTATTGCCGCCCGCATTTAAGGGACCGCAACTGTGTTCGTTTGTATATACATCTCGTAATTTTTTTTTTTTAGGAAAATGCTTCGGCAAATATTTTCACGGGCTCAGAAGAATTATTTGCATTTGACAGAACAATTTCCCGATTATCAGAAATGCAAACAGATTCATATTGGAAACAGTGGGGAAAGAATTGATGAGGTAGGACTCGAAATATTTGGCGCCATATTCTGTGCATAGTCAAGGAATCGTCGATTAAATAATCAAACGCAAAGTTATTTTAAAGCAATAATTAAAAACAATTTTTTCCCCGGAGTACTTATTGAGGAGTTAACTGAGTTATTATAATTTTGCATCGCACTGTAACCATAATATTTTTGTATTAGATAACCGATGAAACTTACCTAGTCAATTGTTATAATACTTTAAATAGAATTTTATCAGTTGTTATATTTTAAATTTTGAAATTTTTTTCAGGAAAACTTGTAAGATGAAAAGTAGAAATATTTTATTTACTTCTTAAGTTTCACATTAATTATTAAGAAGCAATTACATCGTGATTTTCAGTGAGTAAATAGAAGCAATTATTTTTTATTATTTATATATATCTTCTTCATTTTCAAATTTCTGTCATATTTTCCTTTCCTTAAGTCTTGAGAAACTCACTAATTTGTGTTAAGCAGATTAATGATTTATAAGAAATAAGAGCCCTCCTGTGACCTGCCAAAATTAGTGAGCAAAATATTATTAAAACTTTCAGTATTGGGGTTATTAATTATCTGATAATTTGGAATTAATTAAAAAACAGGTTCTAATTACCGTTAAAACTTTAAAGGGTGCATTTATTTTACTTTTTATTGATGTTTCTATAAATTAAATGCCAACTCAATTATTTGATTTTATGCTCATTTTTTTCTTCTGCAAAGCAAAATAAAATTTCAATTTAAAATTGGAAATTTTAGAGCAAAAGGTTATTTCACTTTAAAATTAGAAATTTTACGTCTGAAAGGATTTATTCACACATTTCAGTAATGCTGTGCAGAGAAGCTTAGAGATTTTTTGCAGGCGCGGTTTTAAAATGTCCGTTGACGGTCAACAAATAAAAATTATAGTGTAATATAATATAAAAAAATAACTGAATCCCATTAAATCTTGTCAGACGTGGAAAATTTATTTCAACGAAAGTTTTTATAGAAAATAATATTAATAATTATAGGAAAATCATTTCAACGCACGTTTTAATGAAAAGGTAATAAAACATATGAAAAGAAAGCATTAAATTTCGTAAGGAATTATTACTTTCATTAATACTTATCTCTCAATTTCAGCTTCTTACTATCGCTGACATATTATGTGAGGCTGACATTTTGGAGCAGCATGAGTCTGTTTAGTTCTTATTTTGAATTTTACCTTCCCTTTGCACTACAGTCATAATCTGTAAACATAACAGTGAAAACTGTACCTTTCGCTGTGAAAACCCGAACTTTTTAGCCTGAAAAGGCCTAAGAATATATGTGCTGTATTCGGGCTTTTGAGAAGTCCTGCTTTTGAGCTTTTAAAGAGGTTTTTCGGGTTAAAGGTGAGGTCAATCGTGACGTCTCTCAATTGCTTTTTATCCACCGGCTATTTTTTTTTTGAAAAAGATTTTGCAGTCTGTTCAGACTGTCCGTCCGCTTTCGGAAACTTAATCTCCTCTCCGGGTGTTTAACAATCATCCGAAATTAAGAGGAAAACAAGCAGACCTTTGATACTTCACCCTCGCAATTGATTTTTGCAGGAATTAGGATTTTCCATCCGATGCAAAAAAAAGGTCTCAACTCAGTATTCCTTTATTTATTTAAACGAATGGTTCTCAGAGTTTTTGTTTGCCTTCTTTTCCTCCCGAAATATCGAAAACCCTCAACTGAGAAAAATTCATTCGAAGGAATTTAGAGTTGTCTTAGATTTGTTTTTCTTTTCACATTTTGATTTAAAATAAAATATTTTGTCAGATGCTTAAAAGATAAGTGCAGAACTTGAGGAGCTTTCGGTTAATACATTTCCTTGCTCCGTTGTTCCGTCGCCATGGCAACCACACATTCATTCACATATTGCCGCGATTTTTCGTAATTTTGTTTTTCTTTTCATTATTTTTTTGAAATGAAATGAAATTTATTTTTTTGAGTCGTTACTTTAAAAGGTCTATCGTACTTATCTAAATGACTTAAGGGATATGAAATTTGGGAGGAAAATGCTTTTTTGGGGGATGTGAATTGCAGTCTCTTATTTTAGAAAATTAGACTTGCGATAGTTTTTCCTCCAGGTCATTCTTCCATCCCCAAATTCTGCTTAAATAGGTGGAAAACATTTGATTTTGATTGATATTCATTAAAGCTATGTAAAAGATGTTTAATGCGCTAAAGCTTTATAAATATGTGTGTTAATTCAACAGCAGAAAACAAAAAAGGGTCAGTTTATCAGAAACAAAAACTCGGGACAGAGCTTTTGTGATTGACACGTGAACACATTAATATTCCTCACGAATTTCAGTTTGTAGTTGTCATCTTTCCAAAAGTTGCAACCAAGCAGAAGAAACGAAAGTTAAAGAAAGCTTTAAAATTTTTTTTAATTAAATTTTGAAATTCCCCTCTCCAACCAATTTTTTTTTTTTTTCATTTTAATGCTTGCGTTCAACAGGCAGTTTTCCGCAAGAAAGTCATTTCATCCAAGATAGATTTTTTAATTACTTTATAATAATTACGCACGTTATTTCTAAAAAATGGAGAAAGTCTTTTTCATCCTCGAGGGTTTTTTTGCAGCAGTTCTAAAAAAGCCGCTTCTGAGTGGCGATTTTATTTTTTTTTTACTGGAGTGGCGGTTTTTAATTTAATTCTAAGACTCATTTTGTGTTTTAGATTTCTCTAATGATCTAAAAATGGTTCCTTAATTTAAAAATTGCACCCCATTGAAACCCTCAGAGAACTGAAGAAAAGTTCAGACGTATTCCATTTTCACAATCAACGAGGAAGTCTGATATTATCTAAAAATAACTGGCACTCATATCAGGAATGAAACAAATAATTTTCTCCAGTGTCTTTTAAACTGGAAGCGGACAGGGGGAAGCAAAATCTGCGACTTCCAGTCCAGAGATGGAAAAAAAAAAAGTTGAACTGAAAATCGGTAATCGGTGGATTTTTTTCACAGATGAATGGCAAAGCCTACGTATTGAACTCTGCTTCAGTTGCCTTTTTTTCTCTTTGCCTCCTCTCTACTCCTCTGGCTTTTATAAAAAGTCTGAAAGCGGGACAGAATCGGGCTTTCGAGAGCGCAAGCTGCCTCGTATTGATTTCCAGCCCACACAACTTTACAATATTGCCAAGTAAGGAGGTGAGGATTTTGGTGGTGAGGCGGTTGGCGAGAGGAAGATTTGTCTCTAATAATCCCTTTGAAATTCCAAATCTAATTCTCTTAATTATTTATTTTGATATATAGTATGACATAATTTAGGGGGTCAATTTTCGGATTTGTTTTTTGGAGGAATCGCCCACCAGACTCTCTTTCTCTTTCTCCCTTTTTTGTTTCGGTGACTAATGGAACTTCTCTGAATTTGAGAATACAAATTTTATTCTCAGTGTCCCGCTTTCGAAGAATGCTATTGATAGGTTTTCCCAAAGAGGGGAGGTTTCATTGAAAGGATATTTCATTTCATTTAAATAGCCTTCTTCAACCCTGTTTTCAATTCATTTTGCTCTCATCATTCGTTTTTTAAATGCTCTTCTGGCACATCATTTGCAGTGCCTCTCCAAATTGATTTTCCGATTAGTTTTTATCGGTTAATTCTTTCCAATGAAGGTTCACAGCCAAAGACACGAAGAGAAATGATAAAATGAAAGAGTTAAAATGATGGGTTTTTCGGGAGAAATAAAACTGAAAATCATAAAATGTTGAGCCTTTCCAAAATGTCATCAAACCGAATGTAAAATTAACTTTTCATCCTCAGGAAATTGAATTATTAAATAAATTTTTGAATTTTAAAGAGCTTTATGTCGTGGCAACTTTAAAAAATAAAATTAAACTCGAAGGGTGCCTTTCATTAATTTATTAAAAAACCTCGAGACTTAAAATTTATTCCGCCCACGAAAAGGAACGCTATTTAAAAAGAAATAGCGTTTTAATAATTCCACCGACTAAAAATTAAGAAGTAATTTATTTTGAGTATGTAAATTAGTCATTGTTAAACCTGAAAAATTATTCCCTCCAGCCCGGAAAATTATATAAATTTAATAAAAACCGCGGAGCCGTGAAAATGGATATAATTCAAAAGAATTTGTTTCCACCAAATATTTGTGATGCCATTACTGCCCTTGGAAGCACTTACCTCATTGCAGCAGATTTATCCGATTCCATTTCATATTCCCATAAAAAATATCGCATCTTGGGACTAATGATATATTCTGACAGCCCCAGCTGCTGTGAACACATGGTGGTCAGTCATCTCCCAAGAGTGGGTAAAGGGCAGTTTATTTCTGTCATTTGAGACACTCAATGTAATCTTTCGGGGGGATTTGTTCAAACTGGAAATTTTAAGTGTAAAAAAAAACTGAATTTTTTGTCTTGGATTCTGCAAAATGCGTTTAAAAACAACGTATGTTACATAATATCAGTATGTATGTAATAATGTCAGTAGATATGAAAGAGTTAAAATTTGGAAAATGTTCTCTAACATTTTCCCATTTTATGAATAGGAAATGGTAGAGCACTTATATATATATAGGATAAGAGATTCAAGCGTACTGCTGATAATAGAAATGTTGAGCAGAATAATTTGCGGAGGTGTCACATCTTATTGCGAGAGAATTAAAATTATGTAGAAGTAAAATTGTTTGCACGACTCTTAAGTTGGTTTCTTTCTCGGAATTCAAATTTTGAGCTCAATGAAAAACTGAGGGTTTTGTTTCACATAAATTTCTTTAGTTTCTCTCGCCGTGGACTTTTTCTGCATTTATTTATCCCCTGGCTCTCGGAAATTCCTCTGCACGGAAGTATTTTTACAAACAGAATTTCCTTCATAAATTTCCCTTGAGGTCTTCTTAAAAGATCTAAAACAAAAAAGCTTGTTTTTTTTTTTCAATATGACATCCATTTCAGCTGTTTGGATGACAGTTTGTTTTTTCAGAAAAGTGGACTAAGAATTTTTCCCGTGAAAATTCTTTAGAAAACAAATCTTTCATCCCTTATTTTAAATAAAAGTTTTCCTTTAGTTTTTATTGCTTTAATTAATTTCGTTTTAAATCACCTGAGGGGGAAACTCTGTCAGCTTGAGGCGCCAGATACATATTTGTGTTGAATTTTCCGAGAAGGCGTAGGGTAAATTAAAGATTTTTACCCTTTGACCTTTTCAGAGGGTACGAAGTCTCGTAAAGGTCAACGGGGGCTGTTAAGGGTACTTCAGATAAATTATTTAAATTCCTTAAAGCAGTGAACTGCGGTGAGGAAGAATTTCATAGTCTCATAGCGATTCTTTTAATAAATAGGTGATAATTTTCCCGGTTTTCCTCCGGGAAATAATTTTTCCAATGGTAAATTTTGTTTCAGAGTTTCATCACCCGTCCTTATTGGCTTGATCCCGATTAATCTGTCATGACGGAGTGGCAGCATCAGGAGGATAAGCCGGGTGAAGACTCCAAGGAAAATTCGCCACTGAGCCCGAATTTCCGGGAAACGGGAAGAACAAATAACGTCTGAAATCATCCCTTATTTTGGCTGTTTTAGAAAGCGGTTTAAATGAATGTTCCACGGAAAGGTAAGAGAAAATTCGTATTTCGCGATGCATTTTAAATCGTGGTATTATTTTAAAGATGGCTGTCGGGTAGGCAGGCTTTCTAAATTTTAATATTAAGCAATATTAAATTTGCACTGCCCAACATAGAAGGTCTTAATCAAAAGAGCCTCATTTTTAGCTATGCAAAAAGCCGGGTCGTTTTGAATGAAAATGAAATAATATGTCAAAACCTGTTGCTTTTTTTTAGATTTTTTAATGCTCAAAATGAGAAAGATTTATTTTGGAATGGGGCTAAAGGGGGAGTAACGAAAAAGAGAAAAAGAACAACGAAAAAGACAGAAAAATTTACACTAATCTATCTGTACCTGAAAGGGAAATATTTGCTCATTAATAGTCGGAAAATTCGATATTTGACAAAAACCAACCATTTTCTTAGAGAATGAATAAGAAACCGCTTCTTCATCGAAATCGAAAATTTCCATTAAAACGCAGCCATTATCGAAATTCTGTTTGGGGAAACAAACTATGGGAGAAACTGATGACTTAACGAACTGGATTTTCCTTTCAATAATGACCGCAAACTCGAATGAATGAAGTTATTGTCATGTTTGAAACTTCTCCAAAATTGGAGATGTCGCTGGAAAAATATGAAAGGGATTGTCTCTTGGTTTTCAATGAAATTCCTCTCCTGACTTAAACAAATTTTATAATTTAAAAAATGACGATTACGTTTTCCTGTAATTTTCTTTTTTACGTCATTCCTCAGTTTTTTGTTTCTTTCTCTTCGACTCCTTTCCAATTTTTTGTTTAATAAAATTTACTATCTGAAAGAAATTTTTTCGACGATAGAAAACACTCTTCTCTAAAATGAACTGCCAATGCGAACCCTTTTTTTTCGCGTGGGATTTTATTTTTTTTTTCTTTTGCTCAACAATACCCTGCTCACTCCCAAAGGGAATAGCCCTCCTTCTGCATAATAATCGATAAAACTCAAAAGTTTACAAAAAAAACGGAAATTTCTGTTTAAAGTTGTTTTCTTTTTTAAATTATTTACATTTATTCCTGAGTGAGCCCGGTTAACCTTTGACCTTTTTTCAATGTAATTTTATTGAGAATGCTCACTTAAAGAAAAAATTACTTCTTTTAATTAATCAGATTCTTTCACACCGTTGGGTCCTTAAGCCCCTAAGTGTACTTACTCCCACACTTTGTGTAGGTTAGCACTGCCGCATAATAAAATTTGAAAATCTGGCCTGGGCGATTTGACGTCAGCAAAAGTATTTGCTTAAATACTTTTTCGGCTGGAAAAAAATTACCAACGAGTTCGGCTGAAATTATTTTCGACAGAGCTTTTAAACTCTCTAATGTGAAGGGTAATTTTAAATTGAGTAAATGCCGAGAATGAGTATTTGTGCTGATTTTGACCGATTGCCAAATTCTGAAAACTGAATGAGTTTTTCAAACGTGGAATTTTTTGACACTTCTCGCAAATACCCCTTTCACTAACAAAAAAGCTCTCTCCTGTAAAAGAAAAAAATTTCGCCTATTGATCCCCTGGAAAATTTAAAATTTAGAAAAAAATAATGAAAAAAGTTTTCGCTTAAAAATCGTCAAAATGTTTTCCTCGCAGTCGGTTTAGGAATATCCATAGAGTCGCTTTTCCTGCGCACGGGGGTGTCCTCCCCACCGTTTCTCCCCGACTTCCAGGGTTGATACGAATGAAATGAGGGGTGAATGCGAAATTAAAAGGAATACACTCTGTACGTTACTCTTCTGTGAAGAGATCGCCAATACATCGCGTCACGCTAACAAATTTATTTTCTGCGATCAATAAAATTCCATTTTATTATTTTATTTTTTTTCGTTAATTTTTTTTGTTCGTTTATTAAAAAAGAAATTATTTTTCGTTCAAAATAATAAATTTAAGACTAAAAATTTGACAATATTTAATATCAAAGCCTTACTCGACAATTAATAGTATTTTTTAAGTTCATAAAACCTAATGTTATACATAGTTAATAACTTAAAACATTCTGGCGAAATTTGTTTTATGAAAGTTTAAACACATACTTCAAGCATATCTGCTTTCAACATTTCAACACTAATTATACATAAGTAAGTGAACACTAAAATCATATCGTGATTAAAACGCTCCATAGTCAACACATCAAGAAACACCTAACACATCAAACACATCATACACATCATACAGGTAAGAAAAGAAACATAACATTTACTTAACCTTTATTATTTTTACAGCATTTTATGTGTTCATTTTTTTGGTTTAAAAACGTTCTAAGTTAACGGGACATATTCGGGAATTATTTTTTATATTATTATATAAAAGGTTTTCCGCAGTAGAGCTTTTACTTTGCCTGATTCTTGACAATTTCGAGATAAAATATCGCCTGTTGCATCCTCGGCGTAAGAGCTCAGATTCTTGGGTGAAGCTCTCTTCTTCAAGTTTTTTGTGGTCTCCCATTGACTAAAAACCACTCAGATAAAACCGTTGACATCGGTGAAGAAGAGAATTTTTTATTGAGAATCTGAAAGTGTGCCGTTCCTTTGCAAAATCCGGGTTCTGAGCTTTTTCGAAGGGACTGTGTGCCCGGTCTGGTGCACGGTTTTAGGGTTTCGTTCCTTCTTTCCAGTTTTTTCGAACCGAAAGAATTTTTGGTAAAGTGTCACACTGAGTCATGGAAGTAAAAGTGAACGGGGTGGAAAAAGGAGAAAGTTTGAAAGTTTGGAAATTTAGCCAGAAAAGGCTTCTTGAAGTGGCTGTGGTCGTAATCTCTCGGATCCCCTTCATTCAGAATTTTCTGGCGTTTTCCCCGGGTCTTTTGATTAATTGATTATTCACCGTCAGACCTGGGAATTTGACCAGTCACTCCCACCCGAAATTTCCTTTTGGAACTAACGTTATCAGTTTGGAACAATGGTTCCGAAACCTCCCTCTTCTCTTTTTCTCCTCTTTACTCTCCTTCACCTTTCTCATTCTGCATCATTTTTTGGTTAAAAGGAAAGATTCCAGCAGTTTTGAGAGAGACACATCCTTAAAAAATATTTTAGTTGCAAAACAAAGCAAAAATTTGTCAGGAAAAACTGCTTATTCAAATCCTATTGAGATTATAAATCATAAAAATATTTAACGAAACAAAACGACAATCGCTGATAATGTAAGAGCAGTGATTAAAACCCTTTGTAGTTACTTTGCCTTTAACTGTCACTTTAATACTCCTGGAAATTATGACAAGAAACATAAAAGAAGGCTGTGGGTATTAATTATTATTCCAGGCCTGCTTTATGCATAAGTAATAATTTTAACTGAGTTTTTTTTTACCAAAATAACCTATTAAATTCAAGTAACCGAAACATTGCTGCTGATTTTCTAAAAATATGAAAGTTTACCCTAAAAGAAAAAACATGAAATATTAATAACTCGGGTTTGGTTTTAATAAAAAAAAAATATAAAAAATATATTAATATTCCCTTTTAAGATGTCTACTTAGGAAAAGGGACTTAGTGCAGACTTCAATTGCAGATTTACGACGTTCTTTGTGAAAACACGATAAGGTCGATAAAAACCTTGAAGCACTCTTTTCTTTGAATATACCCCAAATGGCTCTCATAGTCGTTTACTTTTATAATATCTTCCGTGGAATTTTTTATCCAGTAACGATTGCCTAAAGCTCGAGACCGGAAAACTAATCTGCGAAATCTGAATGTATATAAATTTGAGGAGAAAGTATGAATATGCTAATGATAAGTAATGGTTCTCTCGATTAATATTATTGCCATCGCAACATTGTGAATAGCCTTGGAATGCAAGCACTGAGGGATTTAACCAAAAGCTTTTAATTGCTTATATTAAGCATCTCTTTGATTACACGAGTTTCCAAATCGATTTTCTCAATCGTGAATTTTTATACATTCATTTGCACTCAGGACGCATATAGATTGTGTAAAATGAAGTTTTGAAATTATCCAGTTGAAACAGTCTGAGGGAAAGCAGAGGAAATCAAAGAAGAAAGCAGAGATTTTATGAAAGACTCCCATACGCTAAATGGAGGAATTCATTGAGGGTTTTTGAATGAAACTCAGCTGATGGAGGTAGAGACGGAGAAGCATTCCCCGCATTTGCAACGGGGGCCTGCGCTCCGGACCAGTTTATTCATTTCCAGCCAGAGAATAAGAATGAGGGTAAAGGATGACTGTGAAGTCACGAATCTCTCCCAGCTGGAAATTGGGGAGGTGAAACAGAGGCGGAAATGAAAGCAGATTCATGTTTTGAAGTTTCTCAGTCTCTGCTTTTTACTACTGCAAAATAAGGGCAATAGGGCGGTAGTTTGCGCTTTGCTTCCCTCAGTATTGCTTTTTCACAGAAAGATGAACCTCTTTTTCATCGTTTTTAGTTTTACTGTGTTCTTTTTTTTTTAAGAAACAGGGCCTAAAAAAGAAATCTCTCCTTATGGTTACCATTGTTTCTTTCCAACCCCATCGTGTGGTTGATTGGAAGGTTTTATTTGGAAAAATTAGATTCTGATTCCTTTGTAGAATGTTTCTCCCTACCAGAATAATATTCAGGATGGTTAATACAGGCTGTTGTCATGAGTGTCACTGTGTTCTTGAATGTTGTTCCCTTTAATCCTTACTTTGGAGCGCAGTTATTAAACAGTAGACATGAAAACATTTTTGATTTTTGAAAGTCAATTAACGAAACATTCGTTTATGCATTATTTTCATAAAAGTTTAATTACAGTTTTATTAAAAAAGTTTCCAACGTGTAAATTCTATATTTCTATAAAAGAAGCTTTAGCATCCGATCTCTTGGTTTTTGAAAAACTTTAGAAAAAAATGACGGAAAGGGTAAAAGTGAGTGTCACTTTCAATATCTTTAAGATTAATTTTGAAAAATTATGACAGATTTCAAAAACGGGAAAATTGTTTTGCATTTGGAATTGGGCATTTTGCATTTTTTTATTTTTCTGATGAACGCACCAAAAGTACACAAAATAAAGAAAATGAAGAAATCAGTAAAAAAGAGTAAACAGAGTGAATGATTTATGCAAAGTTGAAATAATATCCCGTAAGGTTTATGACAGCAGCAGAGATACAGGCATAATTTATAACGACGGAAAAATTTCATAAAATAATTAAAAATTCTTAATAAAATTGGAAAATCTCAAAATTAAAATATTAAACGCAGCCGGAGAGAGAGAAAGAGAGAGAGATGGTGCTCATTAAATTACGTGACAAAATTAAAGTGACGAAAATTAAATTGTAGGAAAGGTTTCAACAGGCAGAGGGGCAAATGCTGCATTAACCTGAAAGGAAACAAGCATTTTGCAGAGCATTTCACTTTCATAGCCATTAGGCGTGCCTTTCCCCTTTAAAGAGAAATTTAACATTTTAAAATTGTTTGAAGTTGCCTGCTCTTGTGAGGGCGACTTCCCTTAAAATCAACCCTCATTAGAATCACTCTGGAAATTACCTTTGAATTCGACTAAGCAATCCGTGAATGATAATGTAGCTGAACCTAAATTTTATGATAATAATTAATTATTTTATAATTAAAATTGGAAAACCGCTTAAACGGCTTTAATAATCAATACATTCCTCAGAATAAGTAAGGAATATTGTCAGACTAATTCCCGGCAGTGATAATTCCTTTGTTCCCAGTCTTTAGGGTCAATGAGCGCACTTCCTCTTTACTGTGCTGAATTTCCTAATATTCTGTTCACTTCAGAAAATTGGGAATTCCTTCAGGGGCCTTTAAGTAAACACATTTTTGCTTCGTTACATTCCCTTCGAGAATATCGATACCCAATAAAATTACCTTTAAGATACAGTTTTAAATGACACGTATGATCCTTACAAACGAACATCACAGTATATTACTATAATATATAATTAATATCGCACTTTTAAAAGAAATGTGTCATTTATCCTGAAAATTCTATTCTAATAAATCCCGTGAAAAGATTCAGGAAAATCACTTAACTCGGGAAGCAATACACTCAAGAAGTCATTCCGCCTTTTTTTATAAAATTCACAAAGACCTTTTGTTAAAAACGGTTAAAATGAATATGACAGCGCTATTTGAAATGAAAATCTCTCGACCGCAGATAAAAAAAAAACCTTACATACAGTAAATCCGAAAGAATTAGAATGAAAAAAGTACGAAGGAAAGCATAGGAATGAAAAAAGGTATAGAAAGAAAGCTTTTTATTGAGTGTCGAAGAGTTTTCGTTGGAGGATAAAAATAGGATCAGAGAGTTTGAATAAAAAAAGAAGGACAAAATTATTTTACTCCGTCATCGAAACTCCAATAAATTATAATTCCTCTTAGAATTTTTCTTTTTCGAAATAGAAATTTAATTCAGGATTTAAACGATTTCCAGAAAAACGGAAGTAATATAAACCCTAAATGTTCCCCCGGGGGTGACAAACCCCTCAAACTAACTTATTAAGTATTGTCGGGGGTTGAATTTCCATTAAGAATGCAGAAACATTGTTCTTTTCATGACCGAATAATGACAAATTAAACAGACTAATGCATTAGTTTTGCCAAGAGCACTTGAGTAAGGCTGTGCAAAGGAATTTAAATTGAGGGCCACAGCAAATTATTTGTAATTTAATTATTCTTATATTAAATATTTAAATTAAATTATTCAAATGAACGAGTTTGTTTTTACAAAGAGAATAGGGGGCAACATGAATTTGCATTCGCTGCAGAAAAAGAACGAACTGTAGTGTTTAAGTTAAATCTCTCTGTTTAAAATTAAAAATTTTGTTTTAAAAGACACCATTTGGAAATTCATTACCGCAAAAGGCGATGTTCTTTTCAACGCATTTTCCCCTTTCCTTTTTGCGCGGCGCTCCTTACAATTCTGCTTACGTCAGTCGTTAATTTTTATAGAAACTTTGGGAAAGTTTCGAGATATTTTAATTCTTGAAAAGCTTGATTTGCTCAAGTGAGATAATTATAATAATTTAATTTTTCTTTTGAATTATTGTACTTTTGCGTAGGAATTCCTTTTTCTCTGATTTCTCTTTATAGCCTTTGTTTTCATAACCATCTTTTGCCTGCAGATTAAAATTAATGAGGTCGTTTACCGGAAAATTTTCGAAAGCGATCATTTGCGACTGGGTGATCTTTTTTCTTTGTTATCCATCATGCAGACGTAAGGAATGAAAGCGCAGGCAAAGGAAAATTAGATATTTATTATTTAAAGATTTTTAAAGGGAATACTTTTAAATCGTAAATTTATAAAAAAGGAGGATATCTCCAACATTTTGCTTTGGTTCAGATATTATGTGAATATAATAAAACTTCCCCGATTTTAAACTGTAAATAAAGTCTACTTATAACTTATATTGAAACTTTGACAAATGTGTATACTATTAATTGTGATTCGGAGGCGAATTAACTAATGTCACGCCCACGATTTCCCTCCGGAAGCGGTTTTGCGTTGGAGTTTTAAATCCAAGTTTGGTTCCCTAAGTGGACTTCTAAAGGAAGAGACGTTCATTTTGCGGTCACTTTTGCGATAAAAACCTTTGAGAATATGCCCCCGCCGCAGGGAATCCTGGCCGGACATTATGAAGGAAATTGCGGGGTTCGCGATGATGTTTTGACCTTTGGCATCACGGAAAGATGGTGTTTCTTTTTTATTTTTTTTTAACTTTATTTTGTTCGGTATTTTCAAAAGCATTTTTCTGGAAAATGTGAAAAGACATTTGGAAAAGTTGGTGGGAAGTAGATTACTCTTGGAAATTTTGGGATTTTTTCAATATTCAACAACTCAAATAATATACCCTAAATTCTTTTTTCTCTCCGAAGATTAGAATGGAGGCGAAGGATAAACATTTATTGCACATAATTTTTGTGATATTTATTTCGGAATTAAATATTTTCTCTCAGTCCCCTCATTTTTTAATTTTATCCCTGCAATTTTTTCCTACCTCGCTTTCCGCCCGGGAAAATAATTATAATTATTTCTTTTTAGATAATGGGGAGATTCCAAATAAACGTCGTCTGTTCCATTTTAACGTTAAGTCTTTGCGGAGCGACGTTAACGAGGCCAAAAGAATTTCGAAAACTCGTAAGATCCGGATCCGAATTCGTCCCAAACGAAAGCAAAATAATGTCGGTCGGAGGGGAACCCACCTGCGAAGAGCTCAGAGCCATGTGGAGATTCTCGAGAAGACAGTCCAGAGCAGCCGAAATAACGAACGAGATACCCACATACAGAGACCCATTCGCCTACAACGTCTGGGAGCACTACCCAAAGGTCAGGAGCGTCCTCGGCTCACTCCGCTCCCCATCCAGACCGTGGTCGAGACCCATTTACGGAAGAATCGTGCAGAACGCCCCGAACAATCACCCCCGAGTCCTGGCTCCGGACACGAGGGCTTACGACGAGGTACTCAGATACGTGGACAGCGGAAAAGCGGAGGAGGAGCCCCGGAGGAGGCCCCAGGCGTCGACGTATCGTCTGTCCGGGGGGCAGGCCCAGGGGAACAGACTGTCCCGCACGGGGAGCTTTCAGCACCTGAAAGAGCTCATCTGGGCGGAGAGGGCGAAGGAACTGCATCAGCAGAGATTGTTGGAGGAGGTCGCTGCTAAGTCAGCAGCCGAAAGGACCGGTCAGCATTATAACGACAACAGCAAAGGTCAAAGTAGTAATTATAAGTATATTGATCAAGATGCAAAGGCAGCCAGGCTGAGGCTGCTCAATGGGGAAACCGACTTGGACGCCGCCTATGGATTGGATTCTTTTATAAAACCCTATCGTCCGAGATCGGTGAGTTCATTTTATATTTTTAAACTGATTTGACTCAATTTGGGGGCGAAAAGCTCGATGACGTCTGCTGATTTAAGAAGTATTCCTCCTCTGTCTTTCATTCAGTCTGTGAAGTATTCCCCGGGGTGCTTTCTGCTTGGAAAAATCAAGGACAGCATTGTTTTCATTGGCTTCCCTTTCTTTTTATCCCGTATAAAGGGGTTGTTTCGGATACCGCTTTTTCGAACGGACATTTCGAATTTTAATAATTTTTCAGGATTTCATACGGTGCTCCTTTTTATTTTATTTAAAAACTCCTCAAAATGGAGGGAAAGTTGTTGTTTAGGGGTGAGGCATCAGCGGGGGAAAGAAAAACTCAGACTTTTCAAAGGATACCTTTGTTCTCAAAAAAATATTTCCTTAACCTCCCTCCCCTCTCTTTCCCAAAAAGCAAATACTTTCATATTATATACAATAATATTTTATAGTTAAAAGAAGCAAAGTATTTTTTTTTTCTGTGGGGAAAGGGTTCCGTTGGTGTTGTTTCATATTTCGATTGAATGGGTGAAATGAAACGTTTATTTCCCCATTATTTTTTTTTTAGTTATTCTTTTGTCTTGTATTTTGTAATCTTGTAAAATATTTTCCTCTGAAATATAAAAAGCTGCATTAGACCCCATAATATAAAGCTTTTTGTTCGCACCCGAAACTCTTTTTTTTTTTATAAACGTATCGAAGAGAAGAAGAAAGTTAGCCATTTTGAAGGATTTTGTCTTTTAAAAGTCTAGAATGACATCCTTTATTTTTTCCTCTTTTTTCTTCTCACCTCTCTCTCTCTTCCTCCCTCTCAGAGAACCCCCTTCTCTATCTCTCGGGCGATGGTGCAACTCATCTTCCGTTCTTTTATTCGGTGACTCCCACATCTTTTCGAGGTATTCATTGAGGAGTGTTTCTTTTGCAGGCGTTCAATTCGGAGTCTTCGAACGAGAGATTGTGGTGACGCAGATAGCCGTTCGACGATCGGTGTTCTAAAGAGTATGGATTTATGTCAAATTAATACATTTACTATAGCTCAGCCTTGAGGCGTATGATTTTGGAAAAGGCCAAATCGAGTGGGTTTTCCCCCCTTTTTTGTAGGGAACGATTCTCATCGAAACGCATTTCAAGGCGGATAGTCAGATAGATAGATAGATAGATATTCGCTTCCCCGTTCTTTTTTGCATATCCTCAATTTTCCCCTTTTCTCCCGTTTAATATAACTTCCGAATTTTCATTTTTTTTCCCTCTCTTTGAGAGAGAGTTTGAAAGGTATTTTAAAAAAAGTGAGGTCGGAGTTTTTCAACCGTGGAATCTGAAATCTTTTTTTATACTTTTTACAGCTTTTGCCTCCGCACTTCGGCTAAAGCGCTTTCACGCCGGAATGAGAAAATATTTTAAGCTTAGCTTTTTTTTGTCTAAAAGTCAACTGGATTTTAACGAAATTTACCTTTTCATCCGAAGTCAGCATTACCGAAGGGGTTTCGGCACTGAAACCTGTTGTCCGGAATACAATTCGGGAAAGCTTTAACTGGAATTAGGGAGGGGAGCAATCGGGAAAACGGGGAGGGATCGGACGATTCGGATGAGATCTTTTTAGCCCTTTCGAGACTGTAACTGCTTTTAATTGTTTCGTTCCTCTGTTTTCAACCCCTTTCCGGGCATTTCTTCCCCTCGAAATTTATTTCCTCTCATTAGTTTATTGTCTTTGATAAATTAATGCTTTTTTTATTTGGGTAATTAAAACTTCATTGAGTCGGTGTCGGATTAAGAATCGAGGCAGTTTGTGAGAAGGAGTTAGAAATTAAAAGGAAGGCGATAAAAAATGTTTAAAGAGATACAGGAAATGAAGAAAGTGGTTTAGTTGGAGAAATAAGGAGGCTCACATTAATCTGTGACTCTGTCATATCTTTTCGGCACTGAACTTAAACAGTCCGATATGTTCGAATTTGGCCTATTTTCAAAAGCAAACGCCTCATTCCACCTCTTACCATTTCCAAGAAATTAATAAAAAAAGTCGCCTCTTTAATTGCTTTTGAATTAAATATTCGATGAGGAAAATTTTAAGGAAATAATTGATGTTAAAGTGCAGCGATCAAAAACGCATATAAAAATTTTCCTTCTTGATATTCAAATAAAAGGAAATTTCTCCTCTCCCACCTTAGTTTTTCTTCAGCTTTTGTGCCAAAAGATTTTTATTGAAATTTTACTTTAGAGCAATTTAGAAGAACTGTCTTTTATAACGCTTTGAAAATATCATCTAAATGGTTTCACAATTTGGAAAAGTCTTTGTGCCAAAAGTATAGGTGGGCTTTTTAAGGGGTGTTCGTCTCATGTGGGACGGTAATGCGTTTTCAAAAAGGCATATATAGAAATTTTGGACCAGCATCTCACGCAGAGAAGTTTTAAATATATTCAAAAAGTTTTTATAGCGTTGCGTTGGAGTGGGAGGATGCAGATTTGCAAATGACATGTAAATAAAACTATACGGAACTTGGCAGATTTTTAACTCCCCCGTGTCTTCTTTGCTTAATAATGTTGTAGCAGGTGATGTGTTTTAATAAATTTTACATTTACACTTTTAAGTTACGCATGTTTTTACATTATGTTGTATTCTTTAGTAATTACCACGCAGTCTGGATAATATTTTCTCGACAAAATCAGTTTCTGTTACTCCTCCCAAATTTATCATCTGCTTGAAATTCTTTTGAGGATTTGTTCTGCCCTCCATTTTGTTTTCTCATTGTTTCCCACCTCAATTTAACTGAGAGTATGAAGTGTAAGTTAGGTGTGTTTCTGTCGAAAAGGTGCACTGTTTGATTTCTTTTACTCAATTTTCTCGAAGTTAAGTGTTTTACTCTTTTTTTGTGGTTCTGATTGCGTTTTCTGGTTGTAAGGCTTTCACTGCATTCTTCATTTAAGCACTTTCTGAGGTCACTCAAAAAACCGAATAGAAAAGTTTAACTGAGATTTTTTGTCAAAATGATAATATGTTTTTTTTTTAGATTGATTATTCTTAAAAGTTTTTATTTTTTAATTTAATATTTTATCTTAATAATTTAATATTCTTTTAATAAGTTTGAGTTCGACGAACCGGAAATTAAAGAGTTATAAAACTTAATTTATTTTTGTCCTTTGAGGGGTTATCCACCGAAGCCTCAAAGTGACTTCACTGGATTTTTAATAAACCCCATAAAAAGGCGTTCAGTTAATTAAAAAAAGACGCTTTTGGATGAGCAATGAGGGATTCTCGACCGGACTTATAATTAAAAGCACTCGTTTGGCTTTACTGGACGATACCGAAGAATCAGAATCCAAACTCCGAAAGCTTATTGCGAGCTTTTGTGTTCCCCCCACATAGTCTGTGATCCTGTAAAACGATATGTTCCCTTTGTCTTTCCCTCGAGTGATTCTTGTCATTCTTTTCCTCCACAAAAGGCGCAAAATTTAACATCTTTCTCTGTGTGGCTGAGTCTTGAATTTTTGTAATCGACAAGAAACCGTAAATCATTGAGAGAAAGTGTTATAAAATCGGAATCAATTAAAAAAAATTCATTCAAGTACAATCATAATCAATTATTTTACCGATTTTAAAAGATTTGACTCCCTCCTAAGGTATGAGTCAATAATTTTTTTATTTCGGTATTCTATAATATAATATATTTATTAAAAAAACAATATAAAGTCTTCCTTTTTGATGAAATAAATACTCCAAAGAAAAACTGTCATTGTTATTCTTCTGGTTGCTCTAATTAAAAGCTCGATTATGTGAAGAGTTGTATTCTTAATCCCATACTGATAAAAAAAAACAGGTGTTACGTTTTTAGAAAGACTAAAGCTCGGATGGGCTTATTAAATATCTCCGTAGAAGCTTAATTATTAAAGTTAATGCGACAATAAAATTAATAATTATCTTAAAAAGTTTATAGTTTTATACAAGATATTTGATGTGAGGTATCGTTAAAGGGTTGAAAGCGTTTGTTGAATTTTCTACCGAATTTTAATGAAATCACTATCCGAGCTTTATGAAACTAAATATGTATATTATGATATATTATGATGACAATAATTTGAAAGAAATCTTTTGGATATTTTATTGTACTTATTTAATTTTTCGTGGGTCAGCCCAGTCGCTTTTTTGGATTAATTCTTTTCGTGATTGTATTATCTGCTCTATTCTCAGTAATTTAAGAAAGAAATAAAATTCAGCTTTTAGCCAGCGTTCACTCATTTTTTTTTTATTTTCATTTTAATCCTTTAGAACCACTTTCGAAACGAATTAAAGCATTGTAAGTCAAGTCTTATTGTTCTTCCTTAAAAAGTGTGAACAATGAAAGACATTTTTCCGTACAAATATCCGCTTTCCAAAATAAAAGTCATCAATATTAAAATGCGAAATTAGAAATGAAGGGGGAAAGACCTGAGAGAAATGATTGATGCCTTTAAACCTTTTCGAGGAAATGAGCTTCATTCAGATAGAACTGATTGATCGTTTTTATAAGTTTCTTTTTGTACTGATTTTATAGAAACCGTTTTTGCCTTCGAAAGGGTTAAATCCGGTTGAAATAATGCAATAAATCGTAAAGTATTGCCTCAGACATTTTCTTAACAGCTGTAATTTTCAAAGCAGATGAATTGCAAAATTCCCCATTCGGGTAAATGGATTATTATATTAATTAGATGCGGAAATGACAGACGAAACATCGAAAACCACTTCTAAACAATAACTGATTTTCATAATAAGATTATTTTATAACTGATTATTTCAATCCTGGTGATTTTACACTTATTAAATCTGCTTGAAGGAGATAATTTCTCAGAATAATGCTTTCATTCAGGCATCAGAGGAAAATATCCTCTTAAATTATGAATTACAATGAACTATAAAAAATGCAATAACAATTATAAAAACTCAGCAAATAACATTATGGTAATCTAAAGGAATTGAAAATTAAATAAGGTAATTTTATAACTACTTGAAAAAAATTTGACCACAGTTTTCACAAAAGATTTGTGGCTGATTGAATAAAATCAGTTATTTGATTTAAAGCTGTTGAGAGGTAAAAATTACATGAAATTATGACTTCTGACATTTATATTTGACTTTTGCCCCAAAAATATAAATAAAACAGAGTAAATATAACAGTAATAAGTATATCTTATACTTTAATCACAGTAAATTGTTTTTTCTTTCACTTAATGATAATGTTACTCCTCAATTAGTTGAGTATACTGTCAATAAATACATTATTTCATGAAGCAGGTACCCATTGAATTTAGAAATATTCATTAAAAGGCTTTTTAGAATATTCAAATGTTATTACTAAAAGCACAGAGTTATCACAATTCATCTTTATTTGTGGAATCACAAAGTTTTGTGGCTTCAGTGCAAATTCCATTTACTGGATCTTGAGATGGCTCTTTCAATTCATTGTAAATTTCATCCTCAAATTCCTCCACTATCCCTTCACACTAAAAATAAATAATTATAATTAATTAAAAAAACTAAACTCTTAAATCAAAATTAATTAAAACTCACATAAAAAGTTAGACTTTTGTTTAAGTCACTGTCTTGAATAATATCAACATTGCTAATTTCAGGATTCATTGCATTGGCCTCTGTAAATAAGTTTAGTAAAACTAATTTTTTTGATCCTTTTTCTGTTGCTCTGACATAATGATCCATTTTCTCACAAATACTGTCCATCAGTTCCGACAAATGCATTCCTGATCGTGCAAATGGAATCTGAAACATCATAAGCATCAAGGCATTATCCTTGCAGAATGGAAAATGAGTTCAAATATTTTGGTGTACCTTTACAACTGTGGCTGTCAACCAGGTAAAAGATCAGTCTGGGACTCCAGGTAGGTGATGAGTTTCAAAAATTAGTCATTATCGTATGTACTAAAAAAGAGGAAAGGAAATAACAAATGCTTGGGAAGGGTTAAATGGAGTGAAAGAGGATGAGATAATTTATGAGATAACTATAATGTGATTTTTACTCACCAATTTTTCCTCAAGCTTTCCGTCACCGTCAAGTCTATAACCGCCAACTTGAATTTTTTTATTAGGATTGACTTTGTTGATTTGTTTTGTCATTTCTTCTATAGTTGCTCTGCAAACTATCAAAGTTCAACAGGTAATTCTTTGATCTATTGTATGTAAAAATCATTCTTATGTAATTCATAATTATAAAATGTTTAATAAATTTATAAAAAATTCAATTACAAAAGGAAATTCAAATTTTTATGACATCTTCAATATAACCTGAATCGGTTTACCTAAGCAACGTAACTGCTTATAATCAGCGAAAGAAGCCCCAATGAATACAGATAATAACAAAAAAACAGTTTTCATTTTTAATTTTGTTTTGGAACGCTACGTGTCCAGTCATTAAAATTATATCAACTCATGAAAACATCTTATCTAAACTTTAAAACTTTAATGAAAGTACACGTCGACCAGAAATGCCAACTGTCGAAAACCAAATTCCCGCTTAAATTCCCCTCTCCACAAACTCTTAATAATTTTTAAATGTTTGTGTTTACTCGGAATTATCTTGGCTTTTTTTAAAATATAAAATGCCATTTTATATTTTCAGATTACTGACTTATAAAAATTTATAATTCCGAAGCCTGATAAAATTAATTAACAATCATTCGTCACACTGTTCAGGATGTAACATAGCTCGGATGTGGGAAATTGTGAATAAATAGAGCGACGGTTATTTCGTTAGAGACCGTTTAGAATGTCTTTTACCGAAGGAGATGAAAAAGTTGAGCGACTTTTTGATGCAAAATCCTCAGGTAAACCCTCAAAAATAAATATCCTAATAAGTGGGTCCATAAAATTCAACCAACACGCAAAAGTATTGGTATTTCAACAGGTAGTGAGGACAATTACCAGACTGAAGAAGAAACTAATTCAACAGAAAGCTTTTTCGGGTCCACCACCGCTTTAAAAAATATAATTATTAAAAAAGATCACAAGTCGCCTAGCATTAAAAAAAATAATTCGAAAAGTCACTCACGCAGATTGACCGTGTCTCTACGATATGGAAAATTTAATCGTCAAATCAAAGCTAAAAATAAATCTTCAAAGATTTCTAAACAAAAAAAGCGTAAAAAGTTCTCAGAGAAAAACAAGGTGAATTCAGAAAAGCCAGCAGAAATCCCCATGAGAGGAAAAAGGTGTCGCTTAGGGGGAAAAGCGAAAGGAAAGCCACCACAAGAGGTTGGTTACCCGTTCAAGATTACTTTGATTAAAAACTAACGGATATTTTGTGAAAATTCTAAAATAAAATTTTTATTAAATTTGAGAAGAAATGTGCTGAAACTGAGATTTTTTATTTCAGGAGGACCGCGATAAACCTGACAGTGATGACGATAGTGATAATTTTTACTTTGCGAGGATATCTCTTGGTTATTTTCAGAAGTTTAAAGACAAAAGCGGTGCTTCGACTTCATACAAATTAGAGGAGGATCATAATAACATAATTATCTCAAATGAAGGAGAGAAAATAATACATGACGATTTGTCCGAAGAAATGGAGCTTTTGGAACTTCAAAAATGGGGAAAAGCAGATATGGTTTCTACATATAATAAGAGAACCACTGATTTTGAGAAAACTGAGGGGATTAAAGCTGAGAAGTTATGAAGCTTCGAACACCCTAATTTACTAAAACAAATAGGTGAGCGATCTTTTATTTGCCTTTCATTATTCAAAATGTGTAAAATATAATCGAAGAAATGAAAGCTTAACAAAACGGTAGAATCAAAATTCGAATTTAAAATAAGTGGTGTCGTGGAAGCAGATTTTTGTCTTTGCTTATTTACTCTGTGGCATTTCCAATGAGCGGAAAATTACCTTTGATATTGATGTTTTCATCAGATTTTTTGCTTGTACTCTTCTTTGTCTTCATTTAAAAGTTTCATTCATTATACGTCCTTAAAATGTCTCTTTAGTAAATCTTATTTAATGCAAAGCAAGACGTTGCCATTTTCTTTTAATAGCAGAAGATGTTTCAAAACCAAAAGCAATAATTAGGCGTAAGTGATCAGCTGACAAAATAATTTTTCCACATTAAAAATTTTTATCATGTCAGCTGGAACAAATTTAGTCGTACCCGTCGTTTTATGGGGTAAATCTGCTCCGACCCATTGTATATCATGTATTTATATTTCCCGGGATCAAAAAAATTTTGTAACCGGTTGTTACGATGGTCAAATCTGTTTATGGCAACTTGACCCAGATACATTGAAGATGACACCGAGATGTCTTTTGGTTGGACACACAGCACCTGTCTTATGTTTATCCAGGTGAGTAACCAGAAACATAAAGATATAACCTGGATAAAACTGCCTAACTGAAGGTTCTTGTGATTGGCTTTATTCTTACTGCTGATTCATTATTGTTTGTTTCAAAACTAAATTCTGAGTGGAATTTCTTCTAAATTTTTCAGGGCAAGTGTTATTTTAGATAACAGTTATCTGGTTAGTAGTTCGGAAAATGGAGAGATGTGTACATGGGATTTAGTCGATGGGAAGTGCTGTCAAGTAATGAAACTGCCTTATGTGCATACAAATATACAAGCCTATCAAATGGCAGGCAGTGAAGATGCCAGGCTGTTTTGCAGTGGATATTATGCTGAAGTTTTAATTATGAATCCTTTTAGTTTAGAAGTTTTATTTACACTTAGTTCCAAAGTTAATCCTGATTGGATTTCTGCACTTCATGTTTTAAGACCTGTTAGAAGAAAAGGTGAGTTATTTTATTCACTCCTTCCATTATTTATCATTTTAAAAAATGATAACTGAATTATTGAAGATCTGAAACTTTCAGAAATTAATGTAAATAATTTTTTTTATAGATGATGTAGTTCTGGGTCTGACAACAACAGGAACAGTTAAAGTATGGACACTCCAGGGTACAGAATCAAAATCTGGTGAACCTTATTTTGAAAATGAGTCAAAGCAAATCAGATGTCTGAATGCATTGTGCATGCTTTGTTGTGCTTATAACCAAAGAACAGTTTTAATAGTTTGTTCAAAGTTCTGGCAGGTGAAGTTTTCATCCCAATTTAAATTTTTAGCTTTGTCAATAGTATTCTTATGATGTTAATAATTTTTCAGATTTATGATGCTGGTGACTTTTCACTTTTGTGCTCAGTACCTGCTCCTAGAGGAGAAAGATGGCTTGGTGGAGATTTTTTAACTTCTGACAGAATTATTCTGTGGTCTGATGAAGGAAAGGGTTACCTCTATAGACTTCCAAACAAGTAATCTTTAATTTTATTTTGGAGCACATTTCTTTTTATCATATTTGATCAGTAAAACATGTGGTTTAGACAGCATGATAGGAAATTTTATTGTTAATTGCACTTTACAAGTTGAGAGATGTTTTATGGATAACAGTCAGGGTCTAGCTTTGATAATCTTAAGTAAATAACTTGAATTCTAGAATACTGTCAGAGAATTGGTTCCTTCATAATTTATTAGCACTAATCACTACTGCTTTTTTCATGCACACAATGCACTAGTGTAATGTAAAACTAATCATTGGATATTCATTGACTGCTTTAAATTAATTTTCATTTTGTCAGATAAATTAATTAGTTATTTTTTTCCTGAAAATAGCAAAATACCTGGAAGACAAACTAGGTTTGTACAGTATCAAGGATATTTTTTTTTGTGAAAAAGCATTTTTATATATTTGTTAATAATTTATTTTTTTAAAGAAAATTCTGTAATCTGAATTCATAATTACCACTTATTGAAGTGAACTTTGCCTGAATATTTGTTTATACAGAATTACTGTTATAATTAATAATAATATTTTCTGAGTGTTTTCCTCTCAATGTTGTTCAAATTATCATAATTTTATGATATAATTTGTGCAAATTGCAAGACATTCAAATTTTTTGTGTGTATATGTAAGTTTTGAATCAGAATATTTTGCTTAATTTAAAGTAGAAATAAATGAAATTCGTTGATTTGAATAAGTTTAAATGCAGCAATGAATTTCTGCTTAGAATTGAGAAATTGATAATTGCACAAAAACTGATATGAAGTCACGCTTTTAACACGCTGTAATCAAGTTAAAAAAATTAATTAATGCAAGCAAGACGGTTAGAACTTCAAGGCGTTTTGTCACGACAAGAATTAATTAATTCTTAAAATGACAACAGTTATGATTTTACAATGTTTTTTTGCATGCTTTTACCAACGAAAATGAGAGTTTCTCTGATGGTTATAAATTTTTCATTTTATTTTGCAGTAGCATCGCTGAGAGCAAGGAATTCCACAGCCAAAGTAACGTCGCCGATAATCCAACATTATATTGCGTATTACAAGTGAAGAACGATAAGGTTGCAATACTCTTTTTCTTTAACGCCACATATAATCCATGTTTTCATTTCCTCATATTTCTTTATGATCTTTCAGCCTTTGTCTTGTCCTCCGGCTATGAGTTATCATGTGCTGCCCAATCAAACGCAGCAAACAGTTGTTAAGTATCTTCTTCGTGGTGATTCACAGGGAAGGGTTAATATTTGGAATGTACCAAATACATGCCCCATTTCGGGGACGCAACAAGAAAAATTTGAAAAAGTACCCAGTAAGTGTTGCTTAAACTCGGAGTTGTTTTGTAAACTATTAATTTGTGAAATGAAGTAGTCTGCGACTGTATCGTTTGGGGGCTAAAGTATATCTATTACAAAAATTAGATTTATAGGACTTTAATAATTGTTTTATTATTTATTTTTTAGCTTTGGCTCCAACGGTGTCTTACAGTTTGTCTGAAGCATGGGCGGCCATGAAACCCAGACCTGTTGGAATTTTAGATCAATTAGTGAGTCCTGTATTTTTCTCGGACGTGAAGTTCACAGCTTAGTCGGAAAATAATATGTATTTTTTTAAATGTATTAAAGGATAGCAACGAAGAGCCGGGGTTGAAGCTGACTGCGAGCATATATTTACCACAGCAGAGTCGACTAGTCATTGGCCGTGAAGACGGTTCCATAATTATAGTTCCTGCGACTCAAACCGTAATGCTTCAGTTTCTTCATGGGAACCATCAGCACTATGACGGTGAGTGTCATTTGTTTGATTTTGAGATTAAGTTTTCCCGGTTTTTACTTATTTTTGTGTTGCACCCATAGATTGGCCCCCTCATCAGTTGTTACTGGGACACAACGGAAGAGTAAACTGTTTGCTGTACCCGTATAATGTTGACACGAGGTATCATAAATCGCATCTAGTCAGCGGAGGGGTGGACTTTGCCGTTTGTCTCTGGGACCTGTACAGTGGGAACCTCCTTCACAGGTTTTGCGTTCACGCGGGCGAAATCACACAACTTTTGGTACCGCCAAGCAATTGCAGTGTAAGTGGGAAATCGCGTGGAATGCCTTTCTGGGAATACGTCTTTACATGTTCATTTTGTTTTAATTTCAGCCGAGAATTCAAAAATGCATTTGCAGCGTGGCGAGCGATCATTCCGTTACTCTGTTAGGGCTCACTGAAAGGAAATGCGTAGTTCTCGCTTCGAGACATTTATTTCCGGTTGTTACAATTAAATGGAGGCCCCTGGATGATTTTTTAATAGTTGGATGCAGTGATGGAACCGTTTATGTTTGGCAAATGGAGACAGGTGGATTGGCAAAACCTTTTTAATGGAATTTAAATTTAATATTTCATTCAACCAACAAAATTGTTAATTGTGTAGGTCATTTGGACAGGGTTCTTCATGGTATTAGCGCCGAGGAAGTTTTGTATGCTTGTGATGAGCACACAAACGATTCAGCAACGGGGGAAATGGGCTTAGCCAATCCTGCGATACATTTCTTAAGAGGTTTAAGGCATCGAAATTTGCCTGCCATTCGACACGCGACTCAGGTACACTAACAATTTTGACAAATCAAAAATGCAAAGATTAATATGTCTTCTTTGTAGAGAGGATTGCTTCAACTTCAACAATTACACCATCACAGCAACACCGACGGAAGTGATCAGCAAAAAACTCGATCATTTCCCCTCATGATCCAGGGTTTGAGAACGAATGCAAAAGATCCGGAGAGTCATATTTTATTTTTCGATATCGAGGCTTTGATAGGTACGCGCGTTTATTCACTGAACTTCGGCTGAAGTTTTCCTGTCGCTGTAACGCTTCGGTTTCAATTTCAGTTCACTTGCTCAGCGAAGAATACAGTGCCATGTCTCCGGGGACGTTGGAAGCCCAGGGGTTGATAAATCAATCAGAATATCAAAAAGTGGCCGCGCTCACTCAATCGGCCAGTCCTGATGCTCATAAGAAAATCGTTGGTAAGCGAAAATTGCTCTTTTCAGAATAATTCTCAGCACAAAAGAGCTTTTCAACCAATAAATTTGATTTAATGCGAACTCGATTTCATTTTTAATTGTTTGCATTCAGACTTTCTTGGAAAAGTCAAAGACAAGGCGGAAAATGTTGAAAGAATGTTGAAGGAAAAGGATAAGCACGGTGAGTTATGTGGTTAGGAGTCATGGGAAGTCGTGAGAAACACCTTCAAATTCGATTAAATTTTGCTTACGACCAATTCTTTTATAAAAATGTTTTTCAGACCACAACATTTCACTTTGGGCTCCAATTAACTCTTGTGCACTGCCAAAAGAATTGTTCTTATTGTAGAATTCTTCATACAGTATAGTCTTAGCACTAATTAAACACGGTTATTAATGGGGATTTGGTTTTATGTATGTGTGCTTTTATATACTGTTAAGAGGAACCGAAGCAGAATCAAAACGAATGCTCCTCATTTTGCTATTGAGAATGCAATGTTCCCCTGTTTTCCCCCTGTGTTTTTTTCTTTTCCAATATTTTGTCGCCGCTGAGATGACTGCGATTGTCTTGCAGGGGTTTTGGAGAAAATGAAACAAGGGGCCGACAACCTGCAGAACAAACTCCAGGCCAAAGCCGAAAGCGCCGGTTTCAAGTCAGGTTCGAACGGCAAAGGTAAGTAAACAGCTTTCCTTTCTTTTTCCCACGGGATTGTCCGTAGCAATTAATCACCGGGAAATAATGAGAAAGTTTCGTCCATCGAAATGCGAACAAGGTCGCGGGTTCAGTCTCTCTCTCTCCCGGGAAGTTGGGAGGTACTTTTTCCGCGTTCAGTACTGGTTTCTGGGATCCTCCCAGGCGTTTACATTCGTACTTGGCCTTTAGTGGTCAAGGTACGAGATTATCAGAGGGTGGCCACCTGCCGCCGGGTTAAAATGCTAAGGATTTCAAGTTGATCATTATTTTTTTATATAAAAACAGCGCAAAAAGAATGCGAACTGAATAATCTGTGGTGTTTGGATAAAAAGGTCGAAAAATGACACCCAAATATTTATAAATTTTTATTAAAAAAACAAGAGATTACCAACACTCCTGCTATCTTTCTAAAAGAAACTCCGGAATGATAATAATTCCATTTTAATGGCCAATTGTACGAATTTCAAGTCTTCCAAGTGAAACTGTCGTGTTTCCTTGGTCGGAATTGAAATGGTACAAATATGCCATTATGGGCCGCAACGAATCAAAATGCCCTCAGGAACGCTCCAGGGATGGGAGTGAACATTCTTCCTGGTGGTAATCTGTTGCGTTTAATGGTGGAAGATGGAGTATCCCGAATGTGGAGCAACGTAAGCGAGTGGGGAGACGTAGGCGAGTGGTGCGGTGTAGGCGACCGGGGCGTGGTACACCACCGGGGACGGGATGCCGGCACCGAGTGGGGAGGTGGAGGCCGGAGTGTGTCCAATGGCGACGGCAGCGATTCCTCTCTTGTGTCTGTAGTGGGCGGCCAGATGAGCGGCACGGGCAGCAGCGACCTGTCACGGAAGGGAAGGCGTTAGAGGGTGCATTGGAATTGATTTGGGGGTGCGCAAAAGACTTACTTCCGGGGTGTCGTGAACTGGATGTGGGCCGGCGGATGGACCGACTGGGAGGGCATTGCTGCTTACTCTGTATCCCAAAGCATCGGCGACGTAGTCAGTTCTGAAAACCTGTCCGGATGGAGCGACATAGCTGAAAGATCCAACTTTGTTTCCGTGGGCGTCCTGGAAATTGAAATTGTATCACTGTTTGGCACCAGCAGGGGATAAGAATTTATGGAAAAAGTTTTACTTGAACAGCATTGTGGCTTTGGAACGGCTCAGAGTGTCCGTAGCTTGCTTGGCCGTGGGCATCTTGAGAGTGGTATTGAGTTTTGATTCCAGCAACGGCGACAGCTGGGGTGTGGACGACTGGAGCAGCAACAACAGCTGGAGCAGCGATGGCTGGAGCCACTACAGAGCTGAAATTAATCGATTATTGATGATTATCAATCCCCAGACATTCAATTCATAGAAACCCTTATACGTACTTGTAAGAGTAAGCAGTTGGAACTCCAGCAATTCCGAAAGAGGAGTAACCGTAAGCGTGAGCTCCCGGGTAAGCAGCATATCCCAATGGAGCATAACCGGGCTTAGCGTAGGCAACAGCCGCGAGAGCAGAAAGGACAATCTGCAATAAGATTAAAAATTAATTCATTTGTCACCATTAAGTAATCACCGAATTTCCACCGCACATTAATCCGTTTCAATCACTCGGAAATAAGGTTTTCCCACCCCAATTTGTCCTCGAGCGGAGAACTTACCAAGAATTTCATTGTGATGTGTTTGGCAAATTGATTCTTACGACCAAGTGTCGGGATTTTCGGGCACCGGCCGCTTATATAACGGAGTTGAGGAACACACGGGAACCCATGAAGGCCATCCGGGTAAATGAAACAATGAAGGCACGCTCTACCCCCATTCTCTATCTATCATTTCATTCAGTGCTTGACTGAGTGCTCCGATGGTCGATTGAATTCAGGATTGGGTTGTTTTTCTCCGAGATGTACCGACAACAGGACAAATATAGAGGGCTTTGAAGATCGTCTTAGATTTAGTTTTAGAACTTTCGGGTAATAACCGAAAAACAGGGAAAGGCTTTTTATTGGTCAAAGAAGTTTGTATTTTAACTCTGGAATGTCTAAATGATCGGAAGAAATAGAATTGTTAAAGTTCTGTCGAAAAAGAAAAGATGGCGGAGTAATATTTGGATTTGGATTATCGGTTTTATTAAACCGAACTGTATTTAAAGTTTATTTGTTTAATGGATCTGATTTGATGGAAGAGCCCCTAGAAAATACTATAAACATTTGAATGGTAAAACTGATGGGGAAAATATAAAGACAACATTGCAAGAACTCAGATAATTAATATGTTAAGCGGTAATGTTAATAAAAGAGCGTAATTCTGATCGGTTCAAAATTCTCACGGACAAGGTCGCCCTTACACATCCTAGCCACACCCAAATGACACGACCAAGTGCACCACATTGGAACTATTTGCGTGCCGGTAGCTGCGAATTCTTTTATTGAAAACCCGAGGACATAAGATAATATCAGGCATTGTTTTTTACCACATCGTCCGGAAGCCTTTCACGTGATAGTGGACACCCTTTCACTCACGGAAAACAGCCGTAGCTTTCCCCTTACCGGTAATTCAGTCGGGAAGAGAAAGTACAAAGGGGAAAGAAACAACAGCAAATTTTTAACCGCAAACTCAATTATCGACGTGCCCTTGACATTCAGGTTCGATACTGTCAAAATAATCGGACATTTATTAGGTGGGAACAGAAGGCCACCACGTGAAAACCACGTGTGAGACGTCTCTTTGCTGACTCCCAACAGGCGGATCGCTTTTTCAATGGAGCCACACCCTGAGGTGGCCAATCGATTGTGTTGCCGCGTAATTCACATGCCCAGGCGGAACAGGTACCACGTTTGGACTTGCACGGGTGTTCCATACTCCACCAAGTGTTGAACTTAAGATTTCAAGGGCGTTCGCAATCAATGTCAGCCGTTTTTCCTTCTTGGACATAATCAGAATTTATGAGTAACCCCTCGAGGGCGTTTTTTGTGTTGCGGTTTTCCGACGGACGTCTTCCCCGGAGTTATTCGTTTGGAAAATTAGACCTGCGGAGGTTCCAACGGCCTTGCCTTTTGGGAAGTTATTCATTGTCGTTGGGATTGTGTATTAAACCCCTATCATAAGTTTTTTTCATAAGTTGGTTTATGTAATTTTAAGAAATCGTTAAAATTCTTTGAGGTTACAAAAGTAAACAGTTTTTTTCTGAGGAAGACCGAACCGAAGTTTTTTCAAGGAGGAGTAGGAGAGGGAGAGAGAGCAAAGGGAGTGCTTTTATTGGGACAGAATAAAATCCGTATCAGTGAATGGATTCAGGATTAAGGACCATGAAAGCAGTCATCGCTTTTTCATTAGTCACCTAAAAAAACACCCAAGATGAAGAGAGAACGATTTTCATGCCATTTCTTCAGGTTTTCTTTCGTTCCTTTCACCAGAACAGAAAGAGAGCGCAACAATGAGACCTTTGTCTCGCAAATTACCCCTCCCAGAAAATTGGATAGTTTGTGGGTGGAGTCGAGAGCCATTTACGGGAACATACGCCTGAACCCGTGAACCCGTTCAAGGCAGATACATGTCATTGGATCGGGTCCGAACGCCTTCGCCGATATGATCGCATCGATTTCTTGTTAGTGGAAATGTATTCGGTTCAATTTCAGCCCACGACACTCGTAATTGGCAGTTGAGTGTTCCGTGCATTCGGCTTTTCCAATTGTCTCTCTGTGGGTGAAAACAGTAGGAAACACACCCGGCTGTTTGCTTTTCGGTTCGCCGGTGCCATTGTATGCAAAAGAAGTGGAAATTGCAACCGTAAGCCTTAAGGCAAAGGGGCTTGGCTTGTCGATATCTTCAGGAGGAGTTTTCCGCTTTTGTGACATCGAGAGAATCAGCTTCTGTCAATATTCCTGAGGGAAAGTGAAAACTGTCCACTTTTTGTACGGTTTTGTCAGCCCCGTGTTCCACCCATGTAAATAACAACTTTAATTAGATAAATTACACAAATAACATAATCCCCTGAGCCATTTTGCCTGTTCAGACCTTAGTTTCATTAATTCGCGGCGTTTTCGTCATTTTTGTTCCCTTTCACTTTTTGCTAAGATTTACCAGACTTATTTTCATTCGTAGATTCTGTAAACTCACACAGAGAAAAATATTGTGCATTTCTTCGAAAAATAAATATCTGAAACAAAAAGGTATTCGAAGTGAGTCTTCCTTCGGTGGATGTTCTCAACGTCGCCATTTTTATATTCTCGAAATAAAATTCCACGAGAAGTCGGTTCGGGTGGGGACACCTTATTATTGTTGTATAATATTTATGAGCGGCGACGTTATAGCCGCGGGTTGTTTGTTTCTTTTTAAGAAGGATATTATGTGGAAAAGATAATAAAAAAACCATTCATACTCAATCCGCCTTTTCGTTGGCTTTGCGCTCCCGAAACACAACGGAGAAATTATACTTTTTACTTTCAGATGGAACAGAATCCGGGAAAAGGGCGCGAGGGTGTACAGGAATGGAGCAGAACATCACGATGGAGATAGCACAGTTGCTGCTCTCTCTGCTCCATGCCTGGGGCATCGACATGGATTTGGACAAAGTGTGCGAGGGGAAATTAGGGCTACTTCGACCGATGCTCCCGGTTTCCTTCGGGGTTCTTTCCAAAGGAGGTTAGTTTTTCTTGGGCGCACTTGAGAAGTTCCCATCACTCGAATGCATACTCTCTCGGCTTCAGGTTATATGAGTTTGCTGCTACCGACTTGGCAACCGGGGAACGTGGACGATCTCGACGCAGAGCCCGAACCGAGTAAAAGCAGCACCACTGCAAAAGCAGCTTCTAATACCAAACCTTCTTCCTTGGAGAAAAGGTTAGGTTGTTTATATTTCTTTATTTGGCGTTTTCAAATCAGAGTAATACTCTTTTCCTTCAGGACATTGGAGGGGAGTTTGCCGCCGGAACTGATCCGATTGGAGAAACTAACGAGGCTCTTCACAGCCCGCACACATTGGGAACTCAGCACCACTCTCACGAGCAATCACCTCCTCGCCATAATATCCCTCGCGAACACCCTCATGTCCATGAACAACGCCACCTTCGTCCCGGAACAGGAACGGAGTCGAAAGTTGCACAGGTAAGTGTCCATCTCTTCACAGGTGGAATACGACAACCCTTCTGCTTCATTTCTTCTTTCAGGCAGAACACGGTTACAGCCTGGAATTGGCAGAGCAAAGAGCACAGCGAAGAGAGCGAGGAGTTGTACACGGCGCAGCAAGCCCAGATCAAGCAGGGATGGTCGCTCCTGGCCACCCTTCATTGCGTCCTCCTCCCCGATAAGGTGGAGCAAAGGGGGTCGAAGAACTTCAAAAGACCGCAGGTGGAGATGCTGGCCAGGAGGTGGCAGCACCATTGCTTGGAGGTGAGGCTTTCTGTTTGTCGCAGACCGAACGGGGACTGAGCGAAGGGATGTTTTCAGATTCGAGAGGCGGCCCAGGCCCTTCTCCTGGCAGAACTCGGACGTCTCGGACCCAAAGGACGAAGGAAACTGGTCGAGGACTGGGCTCAGTACTTACCGAAATACGCATCGTTGGAAGCTCAGCAGCAGATGCAGACGAGTCACCAACAGCCAGTGCAACAGCACAACTCTCACCCCGAGGCAGCGACTCAAATTCACGAAGAGGAGGAGGAGGAAGAGGAGGAAGTCGTCGAAGGTAACTTTCTCCTCATATTTTTCCCCAATAAACCATATAATTCCAAACCTGTTTTCCTCAAACAGAGCTTTCGGTTCGAAAGCCTTCGAGCGCTGCTGAACTGAAGAGGAAAGAAGCGACTGCTGTAGTGCTGTTGGGGGTAATCGGGGCTGAATTCGGACAGGACACTTCGGAGCGGAGGCACGAGGACCGGAGAAAGAGCTCTGTAGCCGAAGGGTTTAATATCAACAACAGTTTGGCCAGACTCACGAGTAAGTCACTCTGGGTGATCCTCTGGGTAAAATCCCTCGGGTGTAACACATTCCTTTTTGGCAGGTTTGGCTTTGACTCATTTACTTCTGGCTCCGCCCTCTTCCAAACTCCCGGCGCACACTCAGCTGAGAAGGGCCGCCATTGATCTCATCGGGAGGGGATTCACAGTCTGGGAACCGTACCTGGACGTCAGCAGAATACTGCTCGGTCTTCTGGAACTCTGCTGCGAGGCGGATAAATTGGTCCCCAGGTTGGAAATCACACCTCTTTCCCCGTTTCGTTCCCTTTTTTATATATTTACTGTCTTTTCTTTACTTAATTCAGTATGACATACGGACTGCCTCTGACACCGGCTGCTGATTCCTGCAGGACTGCCAGACACGCCCTCACGCTGATTGCCACCGCCCGACCCGCCGCCTTCATCACCTGCATGGCCAGAGAAGTAAGCACCCGATTGGAAGCTTCCTCTAACGATCGGATTCTTTACCTTTGGTTTCATTTCAGGTCGCTCGATACAATACAATCGCTCAGAATGCGCAGGCGCTCAATGTCAATCTAAGCAATTCAGTCCTTCACAGAGCGAAACCGGAAATACTTAGAGGAATTGAATTGCTGATCGATAAAATGCAGAGCGAAATGTCGGATCTTCTGGTGGAGGTATTAATTCCTCAGGTCCGGTCTCATCCGTTGAGGACTCACCTCTCGCTCTGTTTTCCAGGTCATCGACATAATCCTCCACTGCCTGGATCCAGGCCATCTCAAGGCCAGACCCCTCTCCGAAGTATTCCCCGCCGTTTGCAGATTCAATCAAGTCAGCCATTGCTTTTCGACTCGTCGGATCGCTGTCGGGGCTAAAAGCGGTCAGATCGCTTTGTACGAACTGCGGTACCCGAAATGTCAGGTAGGATGTCAAAGTGGGAAGGAGAGGAGTTTCTCCTCATTTTTCACCTGATAAATTTATTTACAGATGATAGCAGCGCATGAAGCTCCCATAACCGCGGTTGCTTTTTCTCCCGACGGGAAATTCTTGGCGTCGTACAGTTGCGTTGAAAACCGTTTGTCTTTCTGGCAGGTGAGTGGAGGATTGGGATTCCCGAGGGTTGGGAATGTTTTAGTAAAGGAAATGTTTTCCCCCCTCAGACTTCGACGGGAATGTTCAGGCTGGGAAACTCACAGACGAAATGCACCAAATCCTACAGCACATCACCCATCCCCGACCTGAGTCGCCTCAACCCCATGAAAGTGGCCAAACTCATTTGGATAAACAGCAGGACAGTGACGCTCATGCTGGCCGACGGCTCCGAAACGAGATTCACGGTCTAGGATGTCGTCTTCCAGATTTTATTATTTGATCTCTTGCGACATGCACGCAGGGTGTTTTTAATGCGGAAGTTGCGCCTCGGCTCCAAGGCTGCTCATTCCATTACTTATTTAAATAGTTAACTATTCCAAATTCATTGCATCATTCTGTGTCCCGTAGGGAAGTTTATCGATATATTTTATCTCTTATTTATAAAACAAATACATTTGTAAATACACCCGCACACGTTATAGATTTATCGCTTATTGCTTCTCTGTATTAAAATTTATTTATCTGTATATTATTTATTGAACGAAATAAAGAAGATTAGTTACCATTTATCGCAGTTGAGTTACTCTTATTAATGTGTTAAAATCAAATGTACTTTTTAACCCTCACAGTCCAATTCCCACCATTAGAGTACCTAAACAACTCGAAATTGCCTTAAATTAAGAGGTTCATTATCGTACCTTTGAAGCTGCATATCTCGAAATAACCAAAAAGCACCCTTAACATATTAAAAGAGGTTTCGAACCCGAAATCGAAAGTTGTCGCTCGTTCGACATTTTGTCTTTTTATCCTGAAAAATGTACGATAGGCAATTCGCACGCATTTCATGCAGAGAAATTGCCTAACCAAAAAATTTAGGAGAGAATTATTTGCACAAATTCTCAATTAATCCTTCCGTAAAACAATTTCTCATCGCTACGGTGTCACCGGTGAGTGGTAAAATAATAACAGCGAACAAAAGTATACTAAAATAATTATATTTAACGAAATTGATCTATAATTTTAACAGTATAACGTCAAAAATAAAATTTCAGTCGAAAGCAGTATTATGAGCGGCAACCTGAAGACAGTCACAGAGGAAGCGGACCTTCAGTGGTTCTAAAAGCCTAAAATAAGCTTTCATCAACTGCCTTTTCGAGATTCGAACAACCGGAAATGGTCGCCTCAGGAAGTCGGTGCCGTCGGTTTCAGGATAAGAACGAATCTTCCTCTGCTTTCATCTGCAAAAGTATTCGTACCGTTAAACACGCGTTCGTCACGTTGCCCTCCGCTCTCTCTCTCACCCTTTAAAACTTCAATGGTGAACATCGACTCGTCCTTTATGTTGCTGATCACTTCATCGGTGACGAGCACCTTTATGTCGTTGGGGCCCTGCAGGAAAATGTCCTGTATCTGCGTCAGCTGAATCCCGAGCAGCTTCGCCAGTTTCCGAGACATTTCCGTCCTCCCCATGTGATCCAGGTACACCGCGTGGTAGACTCCCAGAACTCGGGGTGCAGATGTACAGGGTGAGGCGAACGATGGCTCTGGGGGAAGACAAACCGGTGAGGGGAGGCTCTTCGCGGGGAGAGTTTACTATTCAACTGAATTACTTGGAGTGAAGCGCATAGAGGAGGCGAATCCCATCGGGCAAACCGCAGATCTGTATGAGATCATCCCTCGTGAGGCGAAGGATGTCAGCTCCGGTGAAATTGGCGAAAGTGGTCACGTAATTCCCGAAACTGTTCTTGCGAAGCCATTGAGCCGTTTGCTGACTGCTGGACTCCGGAGACAACTGCTGCAAGCGCAAATCATTTAGTCTCTGCCTGTTGGTATACCCACAGTTACCACTTACCACAGAAGGAACAGATCCATCCGCAGTCAAGGGAACAGGAGATCTCCTTTTCTCGTTTCCGCTCTCGGGAAGGACACTGCTTTCGATCTTTCCGGGCGAAATGACCGAAGTCCTCAGATGTCCGTGTGAAATCAAACAAGTGTCGCTTCAACCAAAAAAAAAAAATATCAAATCAACCACTGAATCTATCTAATGATCGATCAGGAGATCTTACACTTTGAAACCCCCTGAAAACCGTTTGGCACCAACGACATGGCGACGGTTTCCCCTGCGAAAGCCTCTCCTGAATATTTTCTCCACTTTCTTCGTCAACAATAGAATTCTAATAAATACCACATCGGGGACATCACAAACATTGTTCACCCTCACCGCGATTGTCCGAAGGAATACAAACATTCTGTCATAGATCTCTCGCAAGTATTTACAGGGGCGTCTTTTCCCCGTCCTCCATTTTGGAAAATAACTCCTAGTGTTCTTCTTTCTTTGGAGGAAACTTAACACTAACGTTTTCTCTCGAAAAACACTGTCTCCGCCACTTTGGATTCAACGATACCCGCAGAGGATTTCATTTCATCGGGGAAAAATTTCCCTGGAAAACCGTTACAAAAACCGTTACATCCGTAACCGCTTTCAAATGCAAAACTTATACGGAAGTCAAACTTGAAAACGAATACAACAGCACGAATAAGTAACGGACGAGTGCGAAGGCCCTGCAGAAATAAACACCGAATAATTATGTCACAGTCACAACCAGTACTCGTCCGCCCAACCGGGGCAAACTGGATGCGCGACCTTCCATTACGACTTCGGCTCCTGCCGGCTGCAGTCGGCCTCTGTCGGCTCTCAAGGCCGACCGTCACGCGGGCGACATCTTCCGGGAATGCGGCCAACTCGGACGACGGCCGTTTGGGTTTCAACGGTCAAAGATCAATTTTATTTTTTATTTTCGAGCAGATATTTCAGGAGGGTTTATTTATCCGACGATGCGTGAACGGAGGGGCGGTCTATTTTCAATTTTGTCCTTTCGAATAGAAAAGAGCAGACGTTATCTGGTTTATTTTTACGTGGGATTCAGCTCGATCCAGATTTAACTGACGCAAACTGGGGAGTTTACCGCGACGAGCAAGTTTTGACAGCAGAAGACAATAAGAATGAGGTCGAAGACTGTCTTTTGAAAATTATCGAAATTAAGTGACGTTACAATAAATTAAGCCCGGTCGAATGGACTGAATGAGGTGAAAACTGCCCAATTTGGGCATAGTGGACCCACTAATTCGTACCGGGAGGAAAGGAAAACATTGACAGCAGCTTTACCTGGTTTCCACGGAGGGAAATAAAGAGTTCGATCGGAGTGGAGGTGCAGGAGCCGGCAAATTAAGAGGTCCAGGAATTGGAAAAACCGCTTCTGGTGGCAACTGAAGCAAAAAATAAATTCATCAATCTGTTTCGAGGTGACTTACCATAATTGTCAAATATTCGGCACTTACATCGCTCAGCACAGTGCATTCATACGAGGGCTGATATTTGTCCTGTTCGGATAAAGGCCTCTTCAGCACTTTTTCTCTGTCCTGTTTGTGTTTTCTGTCGGCTCCTTTTAACTGAAACACCCTTTGTTAGGCAAAAGAAAAACAGTGAATAATCTTGCTTAATCAGTGCTTGATTACCTTAAAAACCTTAATTTGGCAAGCAGCTGCATGCAAGCGCGTGCTTTCTCCATCTATGAAAGTCTCTACTTGTATTCTGAATGGAACTCCCTTTTCACCGCCGTGTTTCTTCGGAGTGAATTCGGTGCTTATGCAGTTTACCTAAAACCCAAATTAATCAGTGGAAGCGACTGCCTCGAAGCAAAGCGATCGTATGCTTACCATTATATAAGCTCCCACTTCTTTTGTGGGGTCCCATAAAAAAGACACGGCATTGAGCATGTTGGGGTCTTGTTCGACGTCAAACAGACCGTAGGACAGGGGGACATCCAGCTCAATGATCCTTTCCCCGGGTCTAGATGCTTGCCATGCAAGAATTTGCTCTTTTTCCATGTATTGTAGTCGTCTTTCTTGGAAACATATCCTAATAACGCTCTGCAATCAAACGACAAACCTCTTATACGTAAAAAAAACAGTCCAGTCAAAAAGAACAACACAGCAAACTGAAAAATCATAAGAAAAAAAAATGGCTTTTGCAAAAGTCTTTCCTTAGAAAAAATCAAACCCCATTTTAGAATGAACAAAAGTAACTGAAGAAGAGATCAACTCAAATGCGAAAATGTCCTTTTGGTACTGTATTTATTACAGTAAATTTCTTTAATTATTTCTCCATAAATCAGACATATATACCGACTGTAACTTTTATTTATACATAATATAAATCCGTATACGTATAACTTTCATTCATTCCTATAATAAACTAATCTTAAAATATTGTTTTTTTATTAAACCCAAATCCTTTCAGTATATTATTTTGGAATAAAATCTCAAAAATTAATTAAAAAACAAAGTATATTATTACAAATAATCTGTATTAATATAAAAGTTAAGCTATCAGTAATTGTAGCTTTTCTAAATGTCCCTCAATAATCCTCAATCATAGTATTTTTTTTTCAGTACCTTTGAAAGTTATCAATTTTCCTTTTGCTGACCCACTTAAAAATAAATGAGATTTCAAAATCCTCATCCCTTGACAATACGTTCAAAACAATATATATTCAGTTTGCGCATTTTTACAGTCACCTTATAGTAAAACTATGTGTGTGTGTATACGTGTACGTAAAAATTACAAAACTTAATGTAAAAGTTACACATTACAAATAAAACTCTAAATATACAAAACATTAAATTGTCAAAGATAATCTAAACATTGTCGAAATTTGTGTTCGTTTCACATCGTGTAACTACTTCCGGCAATAACCGCATCTTTTATGTGAGGTAAACAATTTTCTTCTTCTTCTAAGGGGTCATCCTGCGCTTCCCGAGACACCTTTGACAGCACATCCGACACGATTTTGCATATGGAGGCTGTGGAGGAGGTGACCGAGTCGTCGTATCTGAACCGTTTATTGTCGGCGCAAACATTCGAGTTTACGCTTATTTTCAACGCCAACTGGTCATCTTCCGGGTCTTGGCCGTTTCTCAGCAAGCCCGCTTCCCATTTTATGGTTCCTTCATACTTGACCGGTTTGCTCATGGTTTCCTTCACATCCTTCACCTGCAACGGCTTCCTCCTTTGATTCCTCTGCCGGCAGGAATACGAGTGATAGAAGAACGCCAACAACATGGCCAGGATGATTATTTTCCCCAGTGGAACGCAAGAATCTTCGCTGAAAGGGGTGACTTTCTCCCTGGCGACGAATAAAATAACTTTTCCCGTTTTGACCAACCAGTGAATAGGGTTATAATCGAAGGCAATCGGTTTTTCGTAGACTACTAGAGCTGTGATTGTTTTGAAAACTGGATTTGGATTCGGAGCAAAGACATGATCGAAGGCATCGTGAATTGACTCTAAATTACTAAAGATAAATAACGTCAACGCGTAGGTATACTGAAGCAGAAACGCCACAGCATTGTATGCAAACACGTACACTCTCAAAGCGAATTGTTGAGTTATCTCGGCGACCTCTTTCGAATCGACTTCTTCGCCTTGAAGCCAGTGATTGAAGCTTTGCAGGAGTCCCTTAACACATTGGTAACCTGTTGAGACCAAATCCAGTGCATCGCTTTCTTCCAGATCACCCCAAAGCAAACCAACGTGTTGCAGCAATAAAAACATCGCCATTTTGCCTTTCACGGCATTCCATTTTGCTCAACTTGAAAATTATTACCGCTCTTCTCCTTCATAAAGTACTTCCCTTTTTTTTTTATCTAGAAAAACTCATTCAATCACTAATCCTGCGTCTGTCGCTGTTTTTTCAATGCCTCTTTTTCAAAACTACCCCAAATGCACGTGAAAAATTTTATGCAAAAAAGTTGTTTGTTTTCGTCGTTCGGAGAAGCAGACGGAACGCTGAATCAGCTGTGAGACCTCATGATTCTTTTGAAAATCCCTTCGACACTCGCACAGGGGTCACAGATTTCACTCTTCTTCTTCTCCTCCACATCCACATTAACGATCCCGTTTCTCAAAGGGTTAAGAAGGTCAAAACGGAGTGACAATTCAATTAATGGGGATTACCTTTAGAATCTTCCCGCGAAAATTGGACAATTCTCCGACTTTTTTCAGTTTGATCTCGTAAGACTGGCCCTGGTTCAAATAGGTGAGCGTTTCTTCGGTGACTTTTGTTGCTATGGAAGTGGCCGCGGCGAGTACATATTGAAATCTGAGAAAAAGTTTCATTTGGATTAGCGATATCGAAGTTCTAACACGAAGAGAAAAGAGCCAATCCACTCTGATTACCTGGAGTCTTCGTTTTTCTTATCGCTGACATCCGAAGTTTTGTTACTGGCATTGGTTCGTTTTAAATGATTACTGAAATTGTTTTGATGAAGCAATTGTAGGGTCGAATTCTGGTCTTGTGTTTCTTCGATGTTTTGCTGCAAACAGGGCGGATTGATGAGGTTCTCCTGAGACGGCGAAGGAGCTTCTTGTTTGAAGACTGTTAAGGAAGGTAACGAGAGCAGAGCTTCGCTGCAAACGGCCATAGATAATTAGAAAATGTATTATTTCGTGGGAACAATACCTGAACGTGGGGAAAGTGTACCTCATGTTGTAGGAGCCGGTAGCCAAATCTGCGCCAAAATTGGACAAACTCCCATCTAAATCAGCATCCATATCTTCGATTACGTCGACATGCCAGGGAGGCATTTTGGGACCGCCAGCTTCTGCTTTCAAGTTTTAAAAAATAATTAAATGAAGTGTTTGTCCGAAAATAATGAAAGCAATTCATCGAATTAAAGTCATTTCCCGAAAAATTACGAAATATTTTCCAGCAGGAATATATTTTCCAAACAACAAAAAACGACAGTAAAAAGAGCAGTTTGAAATATGGATGATCTGATAGGAGACCACAGCAGCAGACTTTTCCAAATTTAAGTTTGGTATCAATTTTCAACGGGAATTTTTGTGCATTCTGCGCCTTTAAAACGAAAAGATGCCCATAAACTGCGAGTAATTAACGGCAAAAGACGAATAGAGCGAATAAGAATAATTAGCGCTTGCTTTTTGTGCTAATCAAGGCCGATGGCTTCTGCTGCTCAAAACAACAGCTCTCTATTAGGAGAGGAAAAAATCTGCAAGATAATTTCCCTCGAGTCAAAGTTCAACTAGAAAAATCTGCTGAGCGTTTTTCCTTGAGGCCGTCTCACTCTCTGCATTCGCATCGGAATTACCTGTTCTTGGGAGGAGCATAAGTGGCTTTCGAAGACTCCCTTCGCTTCGTACAGGTTCGGACCTAAAACACCGATTAGCAGCGCCTGTAAGCACAAAATCCGAACGCCCGGGCGCCTCGTGCCAATTTAAAAAAACCTTCTCCCACCGATTCGGACATTTCTTGATATTTATTATAACATTCACAACACCTTTTACTCCTGTTTTGGATTCGGGAAAAAATTATAATACTGAATAAAACGATTTTCAGCTTTATGTAACAGTGTGTAATATAATTTCATCAGTGGTTGTTAAACCTTCGACACTGCCCTTGACATCGGATCTATGAAATTTTAATTGCCAATCGCTAAATCACAGTTACGGGAGGAGATGTTTTCTCTGAAATTATTGTTTGGTCCTAAATCAAAGTTCACCAATTTCTTTGTAACCTCAATTCGACTGATTTGTAACTTGATCGTCTTCTTCCGCGATTCAAGCTTTCCTCATTTATTCGAAAAAGACGGGAATACGCAGGTATCATTGCAGGGAATTCAAAAAATCCGTGTTTTCGACCGGGACGGAAAAGTACTTATCAAAAAGATAAAAATCCTCAGTTATTACAGCAGTGGGCAGCAGCTTTAGACCGAAAATCAACGAACTGTGAAACCGAATAATTTAAAATGAGATAGCGGGCGCCTTCTTCCCTTCCTAATCCTGTCGCAACCGAACAGTAACGTTTGCTGTATTAAATTACCAGCAGCTGGTTCTTCGTTTGAGCCTATTCAAACAGCAACTGCAGCTCTTGTGATGAGAAAATCCACGTCAAATCAAACCCGTGGCAATTATTACAGTGGAAATATGTCTCATCACTGACCTAAACAATATTGGCTCATTTGATTTAAAACCGGAGAAAATCAACATCGAAAGATCCTCATTTCGCCCCCGTTTTTCTCGACTCGACGTTTATTTCTAAACGAAAATGACTTCTGCTAATGGCCGAAAACATTTTTAAGTGTAGTAGATAAATTACTGAATCACACCGAAATGAAAACCGCGAATTTTGTCAAACCCCCGGGCACACACCAACCAAAGATTTAATTTAACTAAACATAATTGTAAATCAGTGTTTTCTAGAACATTTTGATAAAATTTTTAGGCGTCAGGATTGTCCATCATTATCAATAAAAACAATGTTGGATGAACTTTTATTATCTTTTCAATGCCATTGATCGCTTCGGCTCGAGTCATTCCTGTGAACATTCACTCACACTCCATATTTTTTCTTAATCATTCCTTTTTTCATTTTCGTATTGGATGTCACCCCTCTTCTTCTTCTTTTACCAAAAACGACTGTGGGTATTTATTTTGGTTTTTCGATCTGAATTGGTTCCCTTTCCGAAGTATCAAAGAACATTGTGAGGGATTGTGGAGTTGACAAATGTGTGGACGATCGGGGGCAATCTTCCAAGATTTCTTTTCTCAATTAATTTTGGGAACCCCTGCCATTGATATGAACCAATAGATAAGGCGATTCGAAGCGAGTATGTTTGACACAGGCAACACTTATTTAGAACAAAAGGGTACGAGAGATTTTGCTCAAAATTTGACCGAATAATAATTCCGATGATTGGACACCATTGGTCTGACATCAAATGCACTTCACTATGGGGGGCGGTGACATTCAGACAAAATTCAAAAACGAATAATATGACATAAAGAAAATTAATTAACGCTTTCATTCCTTACCTCTGTTTTTCAAATCTTCACTTTCCGATTTTTTCGGTTTTTTTCTGGTTTTATCTCCGTCTGGACACTCGTATTTTCTGTTGAGGTCGTTTAATTCCCAATACTTTCGTTTATCTCCTGTGCAAATATATGAACGGTCAGTCTTTCTGAAATAAGCAATTTTCTTTGGGAGAAAATAAATCTTAACGACTTTTAAAGGGGCCAATCACAGACATACAGTATTGATTTTAAAAACGAAGAGAATTGAGAGTAATAAAGTTGACACTGTCACCTAAAAATCTTCAATTTTTTTAATCACAAATTGCAAAATTTGTAACACTGAAAAGTAATTCAAGAAAATCAATATTTCCTCATGTTTTGAATAAAAGTTAGACCTTAAAGAGAAGTAACAATTCTGAACTGCATACAGAGGCCGAAAAGTAATTTTGTTGTAGTGTTCAAAAAGTGTACAATAAAGTGCAAAGACAGACCGAACCTTTGCTTTGTTATCAGAGGTTTACCTGATGTTTGTGGATGTGATGTTTGTGAAAAGCCTTCGATTTGGAAAGAGCCTTCCTTTGGATGAACCTGAACGGAATTCTTGAAATCTCCATTGGTTTTTTCATGCCCAAATTTAAAATCATTGGTCCATAAAAAGAGGTCATCACTCGTCGGAAAATTAGCATTCATCGGTTCCAATTTTTTGGTTTTCGTTTCCAAAAAGGATTCCATATCTTCCTCCTTTGAGTGGGGTTTGCTCAGATTTGAAAAAACCATAAAGTTTTTCTGGTTTCTATGAGAGACTTCAGAATATATTTTCGATTTCTGAACTTTATAGTCCAATGTGAAATCAATGTTTTGAAATTTTTCGGGTAAAAATAGAGTTCCAAACGAACATGAAAACGTCGGGTCTTCGATAGCTTCTAAAGGTCCCATTCCATTATTCTGATGAAAGGACGACTCAAACTCCATGTTTTTGTGTATTTTTCGGGATGAATTTTTTTCCTGAGAACGAACTCAAAGATTCCGATATTGGACGTTGAAACGGCAACTTATTACCGTTATGAGAGGAAACGTTTGCGTTTCCGCACTGATTCCACGATATCTGGGAAATTTTCGGGAGCCCACTAAAAATGTTCTCGATTTGATGCTCCCGAAGTAACCGATGTTAGTAATGAGAATTTTATTTTGCCCATCTAAATCGGGAGGATCGCACGTGTCCGAAAAATTGGCCTTTTTCGATTTTAAAGTCCTGAATGGAACCATCACCTTCAAGTTTTACTTCCTAAACTTAGTCTTGAAAGTCTATTTACTTATCACTTGAATGTTCACTGATTTGATTCTGTTTCTCCTTCTTTTGCTTACAGTCCATTTTATATCGGAAAATGAACCATAAATGAATTTAATTATTAAAACTCCGGTTTTCACTCAGCCTGTAAAACAAAACCAAGTTATAATTAATCACCTCGTGAGAAAGACCACTCCTTAATGTTATTTTTTTGCACGACTGCAGCCTCTGCGCCCTTGAAAGCGTCTGTTCTGAAACTACAGAAGACAATAAGACCGAACCAAATATTTCATTGTTACGGATGTGACAGTAAAAACCTATTCAACATCATATTTGTCTTCTTAAGCAAATGAAAGTTATTTGGAAAACGTTTTATTAACAGTGTTTTTGGTTGCCTAAACAATGCACTAAGCACTGAATTTTGACCATTTTAGGAAATGGAGTAAATAGTCGGGGAAAAAAATTTACAACTAAATTACGTATCCCAACTCCAATTTTTTTTTCTTAAATTCAGGTACTATATTAGGTAATATTGCTGAATTTTAAGATCTTTGCACCGGCATTTAAATTTCCGTAAAATAAAATCCAAAATATTTGTGGATAAACACTTCATAACGAATTAAGATTCAGTTTTTGATCCCCAATACAATACTATATTAGATTTTGGTGTTACAGAATCAAAGTTCACGATAACTTTATTGCCTTTGTTTAAAATTACACAATGCCTGCTCGCTCGAAAATTCTCTGTGATTTTTAAATATCCATCAATGGTAACTTTAAAATGGTCGTTAAATACACTTTCGGGTGAGCTTTCGCAATATTAAGTTAGGGAGAAGTTTCTCCGGCTGTTTAAGTGTAAAACAATGCTGAAACCTGTTAACACTTTGGCCAGTTAAAATATATTTTATAATGTTTATTATATATTTCCTATTAAAGCCACCTTTGCCAAAGTTAATTCTATTGTATTCCATCAATGTAAAACGGCGGATAGGGGTCAAGGCAATAATGGAAGCCCTTCGGGGCTTAATTTTGACACAAAGCCTTTCGCTTTGGTAAGAATGCCTGCTTTAACAGACCTTAAATTTAATAGATAAATTATTTATCTTCAAAATCAACGGTCGCGCAAAAACTGTACCCAATGTATTTATGTTAATAACTCAAATCAATAATATTATTAACTGTATTAAGTTTTTATCGAATTTATTATCAATCACAAATAATTTAACAGTCATCTCGTAGAGTTTTCAAAGAAGAAAATCTCTAAATCTCTTATAGTGTGCTTTTTGTTGATTAAAAATTTCAATTGGCAATTGTCCAAATTCAGTTGTAACAATTGTATTGATTATAACAGGCGGGTAAACAGAAATGAATTTAACAAAACATTTTAAGGGGAACGATTTTTTAAAAATTTCTTTTCGCAAAAATATATTAGGAAATATAAAAAATGATAAATTCAAATAAAATCAAGGAGGATTAAAAAGAAACATCGCAATGATAACAACAACCTGTTGGTTAAAGGATATTGTCTATTTATAATTCAGAACAAAAATTACCAACTGATTTTTATTAATGACTGAAATAAATTGAAAATAAAAATCAAATAAAGTATTTTTTAAATTCCTTACCTTCGATATGGTTTAATCGGTCAAAAAAATTATTTAATCCGATCCAAAAATTAAATTTTGGTGGTCAAACTTCAGTCGAGAAGTTTTAAAATCCTGGTTAATGTCAATATCACAAATTAATTAGACGTGAAGGCACAATTCAACCAAATGAAATTTTTAAACAGTTTTCTGAAATGACTCAAAAGTTATAAGCTTACTTTGCAAATAATTTAAGTAGAATTAACTACAGAAGAATAACCAACTGTTTTTCGTTTGCATCCGATGGTGGTACGTCTTCATAAGTTAAACATTAACTAAACTTTAAATTTGAGTAAAACGTTGTTTTTTTCAAGTTTTAAGTTGGCAGTATTTGCGTTGGAGGTTGGCAACAATTAATACACTTACTTAAGTATCGTAAATTTATATTTTAGATGACTTTTTATACATTTTTTTTAAGCAGAGGAGGAATGGACCAGTAAAATTTTTAATTTAGAACATCATTCTGCAGTTATATAAAAAATTTAAATGGTTTTGGTTCTGATATTTATTAATTTTTGATTTTATTTACTTCTTATTGGGCTGTGAGGTCAGTATTTGAAAGAAATTTGTTTATTTAGGATTGGCACTTGCTTTTAAGGAGAATTACGTTCTGGAACAGTCCCATATTTTGATTATTCCCAATTAATTTAAGAAAACAATTCCGGAACTAATGGTGCCAGTGATTTATTTCAAAACAGACGAAGAGTAAACGTAGATGCGCTCTATGTGTACTAAAAGTTGTCAGTATTTATTGGCTAATTGTTAGAACAAAAATTTATCAACTGATTGTGTTAATAATCAGTAAAATTCTTAATCCAGTGAAATATTCTGTAATGTTCTCCGTATTTTTACATTGTTTGACAATGAAAAGGTTGCTGAGTTCAGAAACCTTTGGAAAAATGCAAGTTTTTATAAACAAAGTTAGTTTGTATTTTATTTAATTAAAGTGTTTTTTTATTGAAAAGTGAAATAAAGTCAGTCATGGACTCTGTATTTTTTAACCAATTTCAGTTTTCTTGTTTTAGTTCATTTAATAGTTGAAAAAAAGTTCTTTAAGTTCCCAAAAAAAGACTTAAATTATGATTGACAATTTTCAACTGTGCTCTTATATAATAACAATTCCAAATTTGATATGGATTAAAGGTAAATTTAAGGCCAACTTGAATATAGATTGCACCTTCTAAAGTAATTATTTGTCTCACATAGAAGCCAAAAACTGAAAATTTTAATGCTTTGCTGAAATGATAAAGGAATATGAATAACGGATTTCTTAATTAATATTCCGAATTATGATAAATTTATTTTTATGTTTCAGATTTTAATTTTGGTTTTAAATGGAAGATATTAAAAGTGACAGGGAAAAAATACAAAAAATTAAAAACATCATAGAAAAAGAAATAGAAAAAGAGTTGATAAATAAGCAAAATGAGGTAACTGATATCAGTGATAAAATAAAACATGTTTTAAGGCATTTAGATTTGTTAAAATATATTGTGGCAGTTAATTATTACGATCAGAACACAACTCTGACTCAAAAAAAGGTTTGTTGTTTATAAATTTTATCTTAAAATAATGTTTTTTTGAATTAATTTGATAAGAATAATTTTCAGTCTGGTCAGGAAGATGAAAAGCAAGAGGAAAAAGCACAGCAGTTCCAAATTCATCCTTGCATAAAGAAATTATTGCCATTTCGGTCAAATTATAATAAGTCTTTCGGTGATTTATTCTCAAGTCATTCATATGAAACTCGCAATAGTAAAAAGAATTTCAGTGAAACAGTAGTCGAGGAAAAAAAAGATGTCAGTAACAATTCCATAGAGGAAAAATGCCAAGATTTAAATAGTAACTTAAAAATGCCCCAGTATATACCACCATTACCCAGTGATGAGGAAACTGTTGGAACTGTCAATTCAACCAGAGCAAGTGTATCCAAAGAGTGTTACAGGTATGTACGACATCTGAATTATATTTTTTTAATTATGGATATGTTGCAGACAAATTGTGAAATCTGGAATTCTATAGAATGCTGGATCAGGCAAAGTATGTAATTCCTAATTGCTGACAAATTTGTCAAGTATGAATATGCAAGAGCAAAGTGCCAAAATGTCAAGTCGTTTTGTGCGAAAGAACAGTACAATTCTAAGTGTGATTACAATCTCAGTTCTTCTGTCTGTATTTCATATTCCTTCTGCTTTAAAATATGTTTAAATGATTATCTATTAATTGATTTAAATATGTTTTTTATTTAAGTTATGTGATGTCTTTTATTGAATTTATGTTATTTAATGTTAGATTTACTTAACTTTTAAATTCATATGTAACTTTTTGGCTGTTAAGATTTTATTTAATTTTTGTTATGATATTTATTTAATCTATGTTTTTCTCATTTAACTTATGATTTTATACTCAATTTATTAACTGGGTATATTTATTCAATTTTTGTTATGATATTTATTCAATCTGTGTTAATGTAATGTTTTGTTCATTTAACTTATAATTTTATATTTAGTTTATTGACAATTTTTGTAGTGATATTTATTTCATGTATGTTACTTATTGTTCAGTTTATCTATTTATAATTTCATATTTAATTTGTTAATTCTGCATATTTTCTTTAATGAATTAAATCTTTAAAAGTTATAGTTTATCTTTGGATCTGTACATAATTTATAACTTTGTTTTGATTGTTGCTTATACTCCCTTAATGCCCTCTGGCGAGATAAGGGCAAATTATTATATTATATTAATCTGATTTAAATATATAATTCATTTAAATATATAATTGATTAAAATAACTGTCAGTAAAGATTTCTGTTGTGTTATTGTACACTTTGCTAAACAATCCGATGTGAAAAATCATTGATATTTCATAATTTGCCTGAAACAATCAGGCATTCTATAGAATACCTGAATTCCACACTTTGCCTGCAACAGATACACTTTATTTTATGAACATAACTCACTGAGAACCAATGATAGTTTTTTTTTCATTAACCATAATAAAATTCTGTCGTAGGGTCATCGTTGGAAACATTTCCAAATGGATACCACCCGACACAAGAGAAGACAATTCCACTCATAAATGGATGGTCTACATTCGAAACAAAGATCCCAATAAGGACGTGACTCAGTTGTTGAAAAAAGTTCGATATTTTCTCCACGAAAGTTATAAGCCTCACGACATTATAGACGTGACTTCGCCTCCGTTCAGACTGACTCGTCGCGGTTGGGGAGAATTCCCCATAAGAGTTCAGCTTCATTTCACCCATCCGATGAATAAACCGATTGATGTTATCCACAACCTCAAACTGGACATGTCCTGCTCCGGAGTGCAGATGCTGGGCGGTGAGACCGCCATTGAGATTTCCCTCCATCAGAATTCGCACAAAAAGGATATTTCAAAATTTGATTCCGCCGTGAAAATCGAATCGGTGAAAGAAGAAGCGGTGAAAGAGAAACAGGATGTCTTTGATGGGAATCTCATCAGTAACTTAAATGGAGTCAAACCTGGCAATTGCATTTTAGATATAAAAAAAGAAGTTTATGAGGATGATTTCGATAATGTTATTATCAAGCAAGAACCGGAGGAGAATTTAGACGTTAAACTTTTCAATTCAAAAATGGATGAAATAAATAACGCAATAACTAATAGTAGAAAATATCTACTGGATAGACGAAAAATCTTGAAGGCGATCGAAATAGAACATAATTATTTAAAAACAGACGAAAATCAGTCATCTCATAAATGTTTCAATAACCTAAACAATTCAGTTTTAAAATTAGAAACAGTGTATAATTCACATTTAGAAAAAAATTTTAAAAATGGAGCCGTTTTAAATTCACTCCAAACGTGTCAAATAACGAATAAGAAAACCCAAGACCAACACAATAAGTTAGACATGACATTGAGCAGAAGCGAAGAAGAGATTTTTCAAAACTTGAAATCCGCCGCCGGCAGAATGGAGGTGGAAACTCAGTTTAAATACTCTATGAAAATGTTCAGGCATATGTATTTGACCGATATAATACAGAGGGCGCACGCCACTAAACTTAGAAGTGTGGAGTCTCTGATAAGATGGTTCGTGCAGAGGTGGCCAATCATCACCAAACTGAGTTTAGACCCCATTTATAAAACCTTACATCCATATTCTAGTCCCAGCGAAGAGGAATTTTTTACTTATAATATCGGCAAACAGAGGTCTTCTGAGGTGGGTTTGCTTTTGAATGTGTGAATTTATTAATTTGTATATCGTAATGATTAAATTTTTATGTTTTAAAGTGGTTTCGAGCCAAAGCAGTTCAGAAAGTGTTAAAATCCCTGTCAGCAATCGTTCCGATTGAGGAAGAAATTTGGTCGACAAAACAGATTCTTCTTTGGAGTCGTTTTCACGGGTACACTCCGTTCTCACCTCAAAAAAGTCCAAAATCGGAGAGCGAGAGGAGACCGAACAACGGAGTAAAAGACTAAAACCAAATGAGAGCAGCAGCGAATCGGATGAGGAAAACTTCAACAACGCCAATAAAAAGCCCAAAGGTTTCGACGAGAAATTCCTGAACGGGTTGAACGTGAACGAACGGAAAAAAGGCCACCGGAAATGCAGGAAAAAGGGGGTTACTGAGGAAGGACTCGAGAGAATTAAAAATTATAATGGTTTTAATACGTGTAGTGAAGCCAACGATCCTCACAGGTTCGGTACAGAAACGTTTCGGAGTCTTCAGCCCGATTCGCTGTCGGAAATTGACGTTGTGACGGTTTCCCAGAAACCAGTAAAGGGTGAGAAACCTTTTTTGACACCCTTACATTGGAATCCATTATTTAAAGAATTCTTTTTTTTTGCAGAAAGTCCGCAGAAGAAAAAAGAAATCTGTTTATCAATTACAACCACCCCCGGCAAAGATATCCTGTTTAATAAATTCGTAATCGATGCAGCAAAGCAAATAGGGGTGAAAGTATTCGAAGAAGAATTAATTCCGGGGGTTAAAGCAGATTCCGTGTCGAGAGTTTTGGCTGAGTGCGTTTCCAGTTTTCTCGATGAGCTTTTAAGGAGGTCTCTCGCTCAAGCGTGGATACGAAATGGAGAAAGGTGAGTGATACGGAATGGAAAGAATAAAAACACATCAGGAATGAATAATAACACATAAATTATATATTATCAGGTGTCCGGACTCGTTAGAGGTGAATGACGTATTGGCCACACTCGTTGAGCACCATCATTTTGATATTTTTACAAATCGCGGATTAGGAATTCAAAATGTTGAAAAATCATGAAAAATAAAATCTTCATGTAATAAAATATTTTATATGCAGTACAATTCATAAATGGCGTTTCATTATTAAGAGAGCTGAAGTCGACAACGGTTGGGTCTCTTAAAATAAAGTTTTTGATTTAATGGGCGATTTTCTTTCGGGTTTTGGTATTCAACGATACCTCCTAAATTTATAAAGTTTTACACGAAATTAAAATCACCGTAAGAAAAAGAGTCGTTCAAAAAATCGTATAATTTTTTATATTTTTGTTATGGTATTGAAAAACAGACGTAAATTTGCAATTATTTTTAAATAACTCAGCGTAAATAAATTTAACAAAATCGGACGCCCCATTAAAATTTGAATTTTATATAAAAATTTTATTCTTCATGAATTTTCTCACAACATTTTCTGGCGTAATATATTTTAAAAATTATAAAAAGACAAATGAGAGGAATCCCAACCGACGGGGATATTATTATTTTGAATTTCCTGTAACAGCCATTCATATAAAGGCCTATAATAATTGAGAAGAGGACGCACAGAATAGGCCTCATCTCCGGTGATCATTTTTAAAGCTTCTTTCCACGATATGCTGTTGCCCAGAGACATCATTTTTCTGGAAATTAACAACGCCATTATTAAAAATCAGTTCCCACTTAACGAATCGGTTTTCCTGAACTTTACCTGAGGTTTTTAGAAGCCGATTTCGACCCGTAGATATCACATTTGTGCAGATTAAAGGGTAAGCTTTGGTTCATGTAATTCTCACCGAAAATGGCGGCCTTGCATAAGGACTCGAATATCTGCATTTGCAGGATGCTGCTTAGAAAATACCTGCAAAAAAGACAGGAGTTCCGAATAGTGGAACACCTTTCGATTGTTCCCTTTACCTTATGTAAGGCTTGTTATCGTTAATGTGGAACTTTGCCGAGGGATCAAAATCCTCTTCTGTTCTGCGCACTGGCGGTTTGATCCCCTGATAACGTTCTTTCAACCTCCACCACGCTTTGTTGTAATCCGAAGGAGAAATGATTCCTTTGAAAACGTTCCACCGCCATTTTTCCAACATAAGCGCGAATGGAATCTGCGGGAGCTTCATTAACGCTTGGTGTAGTAAAAACTTAATATCATGACCTGAAACTTTGGTTGTGTATCATCAATTACGTTTGGATTAAATCCAGTTTTGGTGAATTTACCGGTGTCGCTGTGCTCGAGCAAACCAAGTCTGTGAAGATGTGAGGAAGAGACAACTCCATACATAATAGCGTCGCCTATTGACTCTTGAAAAGCAGAGTTCACCCCTTCCTGCGCAATAAACACTCATAAAGCTCTCCTCAGGTAAAACACAGTCGGGTTTTGTTTACCTGAAATATGGCGGGTTGGTTCTCATATTGCATGTAATACTCGATGTGACCCATTTCGTGATGAATAACGGAAAAGTCTTCCTCGTTTACTTCCGCGCATAATATAATTCTGTGAATAAGGCAAACGTCTGCCGAATCGCATTCTGAATTACTGTATTTCAGCAGCGAATCTCACCTGAAATCGTTCGGTCGAAACATATTAGCGGCGGTGCCATGACAGGTCGATCCGTTCTCGGCGTTGTTTCTCAGTTTTGAATACTTCCAAAAAGCTCTGGTCATTGGTTTGAATCCCAAAGAAACGAAAAAGTCTTCTGCTTTCCTGACCATGTCCAACAGGGTGTAGTTCTTTTTATTTAAGTAGTAAGTCAGGGTTTCTTCTTTTTCCACCTCCACTATTAAGTCCAAAAGACTGCCCCAATTTTGCGCCCAAATATTCCCTGAAAATTGAGACGGTGGGTTAAGGTATGAACTTCTTTTTGTGTTGGTGTTTAGGACCAACCTAACAGATGCGCAGGTATAGGCTCAGTTAGGGAAACGAAGCCTTTTCCGTAGTATTGTTGGAGTTTGAATCTGACGACCGCGTGCAGCGCCACATACAAAGGCTCTATTTCACTGTATAAATTCTCAACGAGCTGTTCTAAATTCCTCACTTCCAATTCCTCTCTCCAACATTCGCCTATTTCGTTGTAGCCTAAAAGACCAAAAAAATCACTTCGGGGTATAAACAAAACGACATAAAAGTTCAACTCACCGTTGTTTCTAGCCCCTTCATTCAAAATGGAGACCAGTGCGGGATATAAAGCTCTCGATGGAGGGCCCACTTTATTCCGCCATTCCGTCCAGGCCCAAAGCAGGACGTCGGGGTCCCGAGTTTTGGAGACGATGCGTTCCAGGTCGGGTTCTCCTCGAAAACACGTCCCGTTGGCGATGCATATTTGGCCCGTTTCGTAAATGGCTTCCAGTTTGCCTAAGACTTCTACGAGCATTCTGCCCGAACGGAGATAAAAAGAATTAGTTTTCCGACAGGAGGGACGGATTCCAAATTTGAATTTGAAACAGGGGAAATCCGAACACAAAGTTATATCATTGATCTACGGGATTTGCTTCCAAAAGTTTAAAATTCTTTTCATCTGCGGATGGGTTAACCCATTGAGTACTAACTACGAGATATCTCGTATTAAGCGCGTATAACAAAATTGCCAGTTACGAGATATCTCGTAGTGGAATTTTTGATACAGAAATTTAAGAACAGAAATTTTATACAGAAATATCAGAAGAGGAATTTTATACAGGGATTTCAGAACCGGAATTTTATACAGAAGTTTCAGAACTGGATTCTTATATAGATATTTCAGAACTAGAATTTTATACAGGGATTTCAAAAGAGGAATTTTATACAGGAATATCAGAACAGAAATTTTATACAGAAATATCAAAACAGGGATTTTATACAGGAATATCAGACCAGGAACTTTGTACGGAAATTTCAGAACAGGGATTTTATACAGAAATGTGAGCACAGGAATTTTATTCAGTGATGCCAGTTACGAGTTATCTTGTAGTGGTTTTTTTTTAAAGACAAATTGCAGTAAACGCCATTATAATATTGTATGGGTAACTCTTATATTTTGTAAACTTTAATGTATTCTTCAAGACAAAACCTCGGGACCCATTGCAACGCGCTCTGAATTTGTCTCCCACTCAATGGGTTAAGCAGTTTATCTCTTCAGGTAATTTTATTGTTTTGGGCTTTTTTGTAGGTTTTTAATGAAAATATTAATACCTGTTTTGATCGTTGTTATACACTGGCCCGCGACATAACAAATAAAACTGTCTAAACTGTGTGCCAAACTCCTTCGGGAACCCCAAATCCTCCTCCGAGTAAATCCTCGTCAAAATATCGTTGAGTTTCAAACACCAGTTATTCCTCCACTGAACCTGGAAAGCGCCATATTCAGTCACCTTCGATGCCAATCCGCTGCCGGGCTCCGTTGAAAGTTTCCACGAGAGATAGGACAGTATGGAGTTCATCTTCAGCAACTCCGAGTTCATTTCCTCCAAACTGGGTTTCAAATAGTCCTTCGCCGGTGCATAATTAATTTCCGGCATTGCGATGGAACTGCCGAGGAACAAAGTCACAATCGAAATCACCAACATGTCTCGATGAAATGAAAGAGAAAAATTTTTGCGCTTTGCCCTTACCTCGGCGCCTGCTCAGATAATGTGATTTTAGCTTTCCCTTATCATTTCCACCTGCTTCTGTTTTTTTCTTTACTTTCAATTTCTTCCCGTAGATTGGATATCCCTTGAAGGATGACTGAAATACAAAAAGCTACAATACGGTTATCAAAATTCACTCAGATTTAAATTAACGTGCTTTTCATTCCATCATCCTCTCGATAGGTGAACACCGAGAGAACTCAGTTGTGTGTATCTTCGAAACCAGTCATTACATCCCCGTCCCTAATTGTATTGATTTACAACATAAGAGTTTTGTCAACAGTTATATTTTTCAATATGTTTTGAATGAAATACCAAAATAACTTTTTTTTTAATGTGAAAATAAGGTCAGCAACTTCATAACAAGAAAAAGATTCACTTTTAAAGTATAACTCTTCCCTGAGGGTTTTTAATTAATTATGCCCAAATAAAGTCGTCGAAATATGAAAAATTAAAAAAGAAAAAAAAAAGATAAGCCATCAGAAAGCTAATATAATATTATCTTATCCAAAATTGAATGAAAAAAGAGATTTTCTTCGCGATGGAATAACGAATGAAAACCTTTTGACAAAACCTTTTCACCGGGGATTTAGTCGGGAAAATAAATATTTAGAAAAGCCTTAATTACTTTTTCCCTCTCAAAATCCTCCGGGGGAGGTTTTTTCTATTTTAATTTAAACTTCTTTCATTTATTCCTCGAATAGCCCATTTCTCATCTTTAATGCGAAACAGAGTTAATTTTAATTTATTCGGAATTCAATGCCTTTTCATCGGCACTTAATGAAATGTCTGCGTTGTCAAAATAAACCACCTGCTGACCAATTTCTTTACTTCTGTCGTTTGTTTTCATTATTGTGACAAAGAACGGAGCCTTTTATTAAGCGCTTTCGCTCTGCATTTACGCCACTTCAGAGGAAACTGTAAAGCCTTTCATCATTCCAATCAAAGGTTTTTTCACTCTAAAAATATAAGGTGAAGTTCTAAAATATTTTAACTGGTAAATCTCCTTTTAAGTGTTTCTCCTGAAAAGAGTAAAGAAATCTTGGAAGGTGTTAATTGTAACCCCTGCTTTAATTATAATTAAAGAAATTCTTTGAAGCTTTTTTTAAAGATGGTTAATAACAACTGATACAGTTTTTGATCCTTTGAAGCCAACCGAAAGGACGGTTTGAATTCGATTTGAGCTTAAAGACTTGAAAAGCTCGACAATGTCGCAAATGTGCTTCAATGGAAAAGCTTTTATTCAAGATTAAAAAGGTTTTATTACGAAAGTTCTCAGATCATTTCGAGGTTTTTTTTACGAACTCGGAAGACTTTGCACTTAAAAAGTCGAGGACATTTTTTTTACCTGAGATTTTTCTGAAGGGAATCATTCGATAATTCCAACCTGGGAAACAATAATGTCGGACCTGGTTTGAATAAAAACTCCTTTCGGGTGAAGACAGGAATCAACTGTAGCTTTTTGTCCCCCAAAAAAGCCCCGAAGCCGCGCCAAAGGAGCTCTTCCATCAGTTCTCCCACTGCCGGTCTCAGTGAAAGGTTGGCACTACTGCTACGAATCAAATGGCAAAAAAAATGAAAAATATTTCAACGTGTTTATAAAAATTTTATGAAAATTTTCACTTTAAGTGTCAATTTTTTGATTTTATTTAACCAAGGGAATGTCAAATTGGGCGATGTTAAATGAAACTGTTCTGTATGTCAATAGTCAATGCTACATTTGGCTATAATTGGGTAAGTTGCAAACTTTGGCTCCGTTTCGGTCAGAGCGGACAAAAACATGGAAAATTTTTCTTCCAAATACTTCTTTTTCGGGTTTCCAAATTAAAACTTTTGAACGGGAATTCTATCAGACACAGTTAAATGTCATTCGCATTATAAAAACAAATATTTATAATTAAAAGGCGATATTTCACATTCTCAAAATTTGAGCTTAATCATTATACTTCCCATAATATTGCATAATATGCAGACATTGCTTATATTATTTTATAATAGTATTATGTTATTATAATATAATCCTTGAGGGCTTTAGATAAGCTTTCTTAATTGATTATGTAACCATTTGCAGCGAGAATGAATCAAACGGGCAAAAATGCAGAAGTTTTAGAGAATCGATCAATACCGAATAATTACTAATAAGATTTTTATTTTTTAGTATAGTGTGTGCTGTTTCCGCACCTATAGAAGGTACCGCAATAATTGGACGAAAAAATTACGGATCCGACGCTTTCGGTCATTTTAACGAAGGAATACGCAAAGAGGCAAAATCTTTCTCGCCCAGAGTTTATAATGTCGATGCTCATAATTCTTCTGCATTTGACAAGCAAAAAATCACAGATCGGACTAATTCGTATAATTGTGATTACATTAATAAAGAGTATCAAAGTGGCAGAAGTAGTTTATGCAGTGTCGCGGAAAATGTTTTTCGGAGAAATAAAAATGAGTCCATCCAATCCGATGTGAGATCAGCATTTAGAAAAAGAGGTCTGCTTTGGAGTACGAATAAATTTTCGCCCAAAACTCTCCGACCTCCAATGGAAGTCGAATGCGAGTGCGGAAATTGTACTCCTTGCGATTGTAACACCATGAAATGCCAATGCGGAAGGCCCAAATTCCCGACGTGCAAATGCCCGACGTGCAGATGCAGAAGACCGTGTTGCAGAAAGAAAAAGATAAAATACCCGCCGTACAGTCTGAACTGTTGTCAGAAGAGAGAGTTTCTGCGGCTGAAAAAGACGGGAGGTAAAACGTACAAAAGGCATTTGGACAAAGTCAAAATAGACGACGAGCTAGATTTAAACAAAAGAATCCAAAAAATGGTCCAGGAAGTAGCTGCGGAAAACCAGCGGACAGCACTGACAGAAAGTCCAGATGATTGCTCACGACCTGACGCTTCTTCGGGGGAAAAAACTTCCGAGAAAAATCACACGTCATTTCGGTTTTTTAAAAAGTTAAAAAAAATTTTTTGGTTCAATAAAAACAATTGTTTTAAAAAGAAAAACAATAACGATAATCCGAACTCAGTTCCAGTAAATTCAGTGCGAGGTGACGTTCCTGTTGCCGATAAGACGGCTCGTATTAGTAATTTAAAAAGACCATTTTCAAAACGGAAAACCCGTTTCAGAAGAAATCTCTACAAAAATTATGTGTCATACAGTCCAGTTGATAACTCGGGAACCAGATTTAGGAATAAGAAAATGGTGAAAAAGCCATATCCGTACAGTAAAAATTTCAAAAAGAAAGTCAAGTTTTTATACCCCCAGTACAGACAAAGACTTTTAAGTGATATCAGAAAACCGCACAGACTCTTGTACAGTCCTCATAACAAATTGAAATTTCGGCCTCACAGCAGAATCTTTCTTAAGTCGAAAGTTAAAGACATTCGGTCAAAACGTCAAAATGATAAGTCCGAGCAATCGTTGACAAAAGATGAGGCGGCCACAGAGGATTCACATACAGTACAAAATGGAGAAAATGTGAAGTATAAAGGAGGCGAATCAACCACAATGAAAAGCGACTACTTGGAAGAACCAACGGATGATTCAGTCGGGCAAGAGAACCTGGAAAAGTCCAATGACGAAGACGGTATTCCTGATAACACTCTCGAAAAACCATTTCTGGATAAGAGTTTAAGGTTCTATTCTGGAAAGGAAAGAGATCCAAGCGCCGATTTTAAAACATTCGAGGAGCGTTATAATCTACGGACGGACTTTCCTTTGTTTGATAATCAAATAACCGGTCATCTGTATCAAAGGCAAAAGTATGATCATTCTACGGAGGAATACTTAAACCCTTATCGTTACCTCAAAATCCGTCACGCTCTGAGGAATTACCTGATTCATAATAACATTTTAAATCCGAATCCGCCAGAGCTTTCTGTCGAGCGGAAGAAACGTTGTGGAGGAGGGAAATGCTGCCCTTTGCCCCACAAATGCTGGCGATCGCCTCCTCTGCTCTGCATACCCTACATCAGAAAAGGTCAGGACGACCTGCTGCGCTATCTCGTCAGAACCATGCAAAGAATGATAGGGAGACCATTCCCACCGAGAATTGACATTTTCGACAGCACTAAGTTTAAACCCTGCGGAAAAATGGGTGGTTCTACCTGCGAAGATGTCATGTACGACGACGATGACGAATGCGATTGCGTGAGCACGCAACCATGCATGCCTGCCCCAATATGCCCGACATGCCCAAGTTGCCCAAGTTGCCCAACTTGCCCAACATGCCCCCCGCCCCCTTCGACCCCGAGCAGTTGCCCTTGCCAGGCGGATCCGAATTCAAAAGTCTGTCCGTGCTCGCCACAGATCGTTCCGATGCCCAAACCTAACTTTAAGTCTCCATACGCTCCCAATAATCGACCCTGTCCCCCGAGCCAAAGAAGTTACTCTTATGAAAATTACAATTCCCCATATGGGTACCCTCCTGTGGCCAATGTATATCCATCAAGTTCTCCGTACCCATATTCTAACATCAATCCAACGCTGTACTCCACTCCAAATTACTACAGCTACAACGAACCCGTTCCTAGTCCTCAGTCACCTTGCTTGCCTGGGAACCTGTACAGCCGGAGTGCTGCGACTTCGGGGCAATCTTCTCTGCGCTCGCTTTCAGGTCCCCGCGAAGCAACCTATTACGCCCCAAATGCTCCATTTAATCCACTGGTGAGAGCTTCGGAGAGAACACCCGCGGCCTTTACCCGCGCCCAGTATTTCCCACCTTCAACAGCAAATGCCTGTGCTTGGTACATGTCGAAATCACCTGTTGAACGAGCGGAATATTTTGCCTATACGAACCTTCCTTATAATGGTCCGTCCGAATCCGTGTCGGCGCCCACCCCGTGGGGGCAGTCCGAGCCCTCCAAGTCTGGGGTTGTTCCACCCTCCTATTCGCGCTCTAACGCCCAACCCGCACCCCAAAGGTTCAACCTCCAAATGGGCCCCGTTTATCTGGAGCGCCCTCCGATGCCAATGGCGCCCGGAGTGAATCCGAATACAGAGCATTTCATGTATGATAACCAATACAAAGAGCGGCGTAAAGGTTTCGAAGAAATAAAGCAGTATGACAATGTGAATAATGAACAAATGAATCAATTGAGGAAGGAAACCCACGAACGAACAGGTTCCGATTCCAATGAAAACCTCAATCCTCAGGATACGGTCAGATGTGAGACTCAGCAACATCCTTTCAACGAGAATCAGATGCAGAAACCAGAAATTAATCCCGAATATTCCAAAAATGGAAACAAAGAAAGCATTCACAACCAATACGCAGATCAGCAAACTGCACCGGACAACCAGCAAATGCCTAAAGCGGAGGCAAACAATGAGTATACAAAGCCATTAGAGAAAGAGCAGAATTCGCAGGTCATTCAAAACTCACATGTAGGCGTTCCAGCAGATACAAATGATGGAACCAGTAAAAACCAAAACAGCGAGAACAGCTATAAATGTGGGATTCAGCATATCCCTTTAAACGAGCAGCAGATACCTAAACCGGAAATGAACGTTAAGGAAGTTAAAAGCCCTAATAAAGAAGAAGTCTTCAGATGTCCCGAACGGCAGTGCACTTCGAGCGATCATCAGCAGCTTCAGAAACCGGAGGTGAACGAAAACAATGACGAGAGAAGATTTTTCAAGATGAAGCATTATAAAGGAATTCTAAGAAGTTTCCGGAAACCCGCAACTGAATTTTTTCACGCCTATGAGGACTATTACGACAGGCAGCCTAACATGGACCTGGAGGAACTGAGCGGTTTCAGATACGGCAAGAGCCCATTCATGAGGGCTTGGAGAGGCTACGGCAGAAAGGTAAAAAAGAATTCAAAAAGAGGTTCGTCGGTGAGGCAGAAACGCGGCGACAACTATTATGCTGGGCCGGACAGTTTCGAAGATTATAATGACTATGAAAGTGACTTTGATGTACCAGTTGTTTCAGACGAAGCACCTTCTTACGAAATGTTTAGCGAACTGGCGAAAGCAGTGAAGACATTTAACAGCACAGAATCCAACAACAGCACCGGTACAAATACAACCACATCGAGTACTCCAAATAAAGTTGGTAATGTCACAATGAAAAAAACGTCCAAGGACAATGCAAACGCAAATATGTCTCTCGTAAATAAATCCGGGGAATACAATATTAAAAGAAATTACAGTACTACAGTGAATACTGTTGGTTGCGTTGGTCCCCCAGAGGCCCCCCATTCTCAAACGAGTAATTCAGTACAATTACTTTCTCAGTGTAAAGTACAGTTCATTCGGATGTCCATTTATGTGGTGGAGATTTATCATCGGTGGGGCGTATTAACGGCTCATTCCCGCAGGCGGTGCACCTCTTAAGCTATAATTGATTAAGAATCATTAGGAAATTTCTTTATTTTCACTCATGTCCTCTCCGTCACCTCCGTTTTTTATTACCTTCTGCGGAAACTTAAACTTTTTCCATTCATCAACTGGAAAAAGTTCGAGCTCGTTAAAAAGATGGCGACCTTCCCTTAATTTTTCTTTTTCTTTTCGGTTCACATTGGCCGCAAAATGTCACTGGGGAATCAATGACCGCCGTAATGTTACATATTTATGCATCCTTTACAGAAAATCTGTTCGGGGGGACTTCAACGAAAGCGTACAATTAGCGATTAAATGGTTGGATCACATCGAAACGATCGCAGAAGACTGCGGAGCACTCGGAAAACAAACCTGGAAGGATTCAAAGACTGTTAATCTTTTCGAGTTTTTCATCCCTTTCCCTCGTTGCATCGATGAGTTTGGATCGGCCATTTTATCTATCGAAAGCGGGGAGCTTTTTCATTAAATCCACCCCCGCAACCACATCGTCAGAGACCTATTTTAACGGAAAAGGGGGTCACTTCGACCCCTATCACGAAATATCTTTCTATTATTTTATTTTAGAATCATTTTTATGACTTACATTTTGTGTAATTAAGGCATGGAAAAAGGAAAAAAAAGGACAACAACTGATAAAGGGTAAAGGAATTGAAGAGAAAAAAGTGAAAAATAAAGAAAAGGAAAAAAGTGGAGGAAGATAAAATTGAAAAAACGAGAAAAAAGAGAAATGGGAAAGCGGTAAAGAGTGGAAAAAGAGGCAGAATAAATTGAAAAAGAGAATAGAGGGAAAAGGGAATTTGAGAAAAAAGTTAAAAACAGAGGAAGAAAGAAAACTGGAAAATTAGGAAAATGCGAAAAATCAAGAGTTAGACTGCAATGACCAGTGTTTGGTCGAATGTCTTCGAATGTGCATTAGTTCCAATGGGAAAATCAAAGGGGATGCAGGGGTCATTCTGACTTTCCCACCGAAAAGGGGGCGGGAGCTCCCCCAAAACTTCCCTCCGCCAACACCCCCTCACCCGGGTTGAAAACATCTCGGCAAAAAGTGAGCGAGTATAAAAAGAATTTGGGATGGGGGCGGGCGGGGCGGGGGCGAGGGGCGCGGGATGGAAGCGAATAAACAAACCGCGCCCAAAAATAAGCGCCTGAAGTTTAATTTAAACTTCTACCTACACCCCCTCGTCCGAGGAGAATGGTTTCACCCATTCTCGCTCCGCGCGCCATAAGGACGTGAAAATTTCCTAGACGTTATGTTGGTAACCATGGTAACATTTACACCGGCTCGACTTCTTACCCAGAACCCAACCTAGGTTGGATGCTTCGGCCAAGTCCCAACTCAGGGTGTTCGCCCTCGCGGAGGAATTCGAAGGAGAGGAGGATGTTCGCTGGGGAGGGAGCCGAAAGGGAACAAAGGGAATTGTTAGAGTGAGGGAGGAAGGCTGTGTTTCCCAAGTTTAGGCAAATGGGAAAGCCCAAAAAATGAGAAAAAATAAAAATTTGAATCATAAAAAGTCGCCCGAAAATAAACAGATAAAACAGTGCCGCAAACAAACAAAGAATTTAACAATTTATATTTAAACCGAAAACGGCGAAGTACGCGTGCGTAGTCGCTCCACAACGCCGAACCCCAACCCCTTTCCCTGAAAAGGGTCACCACGTTTTTTCCGCTTTCTAAAGCGCCCGGAAATCAACTTTTTCTAAAAAATTTCCTTTTCGGCAAAGAAAGTGGCGCGCGAGGGCGTCTTTCCCCGAAGGCCCCCTTTCGGCCCCGCCCGGGACTCGGGGACCTCCCCGCCCCGGGAGCTTTTCACTTGAGCTTCAAAGCGAGGCAGAAACAGAAATTAGCGGCGGAAGGAAGAAAAATAAGGGTGCGTTGATTGGGGGATGACGGCATTCACCTAAGGAGGAAAACGGAGGAATCGATCCGCGCGTCCTGTAATAATTTCCCGTCCACTTTGGGGGAGGGGGGGATGGATTTGAAAATTTGGAGGGAGGGGTTGCATTGCCAGAAGACCCCCAAACTGTTTTCTCCCTTTCATCACCGCCGCTACTAACTCATCTTTTTTTGGAGTTGAGGGCGCACATTCCTTAGAAGAGGAAGAAAAAATAGAGGCAGAACAATACCACGAAGAAGTACAACAGTAACAGCACCAAGGCTATTTATATATAAAATATAAGAAAGTACATAAAAAGAGATCAATATAAGCTTATTATTGTTATTATTATATCACCTCTGTCAAGTCTGAGAAGGAAAGATGGAGGACAAAGGTGAAAGCACAGTTTGAAAGGAAAAAAGTCCAGAAAGAAGATATAATGAGGACAATTTGCGACAACGGGGAGAGCTTCAAAGGGCCGGCATTTTCATGGTTTGGAGGGTTCCTTTCGGGGTGGAAACGCAGAGACGGCATTGCTTAAACAGCTTCAATGCTTATTCATGCCCGACCTAATGATATTTATTTTAATATATTTTTATTTAGGCAAATTCTTTTTCCGAAGAACTCCGTTTAATTTTTGAAAGCTCTTTCAAAGACCTCTCCGTTGCCGTCCACGAGATCGAAGGATCTCGTGGAAAGGCTTGGATCGAGAAGGAGCGCCGGTCAAGAAAGAGAGGGTAATGCAAGGGTCGGGAAAGCGTTTGGCTTGGCGTCCGAAAGGAAGCGAAGAGGAGGAGAAGGACGGAAGGGAAGAGGGAGAGGGCTGATGACGGGGGGAGGAGGAGGGGAGGAGGAGGGGAAGGAACAACTCCAAGGATCGAACGAACCGTTCCCAGGGTCAATGACTTCCCCACGTCTCAACTTCAAGGCCGCACACAAACAGAAGGAAAAGGAAAACGCAAGCGATACCTGCGCCAGCGCACAAATGAAATATTCCGGAAATTCCGCCATCTTGTTTTCCATTCTCGTTGGCCATTTCTCGATGCGTTGGGGGTGTGGAACCCCCACACTGCGCCACGAGGGGACACACGGGAGGACTAACCACATGGCCGCACCCACAAAGATCTCCCGAAATCAGGAGACGTCTTCCGTTGGCCACGCTCCGATGAAGGCCATTGCTCTGATATTGTCCCGAAAGCGCGCAATATGGCGGAAAAGGAGCAATGGAGTTCCCGTTCGGTGGGAATGAGGGAATGAAAAGCAACAGAATCATTTGTCCTCCATTTCCGGTAAGAGATAGATCATCACCTCCGCCAGGTTGGTGACTCAAAAGAATGTCTGCTGCCACGTCTTCTGAATTCTTACCACCTTTTGGAAGGTGGGCAAACAAAGTGACAATCCAATCGGACCACCGTCCACCCGATCAGACTAGAATTCATTTTATGGTGACTTCTCATCCAGTTTTACTGCATCACCGAACACTGCAAATGCAAACCCAGCCGATTTTCCAGGAAAATCTCCTTTGCACACAGCATTCAAAGGTCAAGTTTAAGAAGTTTTTTATGTTCTTGATGGAACCCCGGCTCGTACCTCGTTCCCCATGTTTCCTTTCCGTGCATCACCGGTTTTTATCGGCCAACAGAAGAAGAGAGGAGAAGTATCAAAGTGCAAACCGAAACTGATAAACCAGAGACGAGACAAAATACAATGACCGGCATTTTGGGGACGTTGTTTGATTCCGAAGAAGGCGCCAAAATAATATTCCCGACATGGTAATCACGAATTCACCGGAAATGGTTTCAACAGTTGGCGGTGCTCCTGATAATGATCCGGCAGAAAAGAGAAAAAATTGGAGGCCGTCTTCATTTTCTGAGCTGTTCCCTTGCAGAAAGGAAAAGATAACGCCGAAAAAACGGGGGTCAAAGGTCGGCCGACTTTTGCTTTGGCAATTCCACTTTTGGGGCGTCTTCGCCATTCGCGTAATGGCGTTCGACTGAGGGCGGTGGAGAGAGTTCTCTCTGACAGGTTTTCAATTGTTCAAACCGGATTAAAACCCGAACAAAAAGTTTCCTTTGCGACTTTAAGCGATTCAACCCTCCATCTTTAGTTCTCATCAATATGTCCCTTTATTAATTGAACAATCCTTTGCATTTTATAATTCCTGAGAAAACACACAATGAGTGTTTGCCTGTGTATGTTTTTAAGATTTCCACAGCCCCTTTTTCTACAGAAGAAGACAAAACCAATTAAGAATGTTTTCAACTTAAGAGCCCATTAAATAAATAAAATAAATAACAATTACTTAAATGCAAAATTTAGTTCACAATCAACAATAAACATAATGTTGAATTGATGTATCATTGATGTGTAATGTATAATTAATAAATCAAAAACAGATGTATCATTTCTGGAAAAACATATACTTCAGAATTTAATTTCATATACTAATGTTTGCTAAATTCAATAGTTTACTGACATGGCAGCATTACATTTTGGGGGACAAACAGACTTTATCAGTAACAAGTGAACAATCAGGGTGAAATGAATGCTGCCAACTGAACATCAACTTGGCACAAATGAAACTTTAACAATTCTGAACAATGTGATTGCATGGGAAATGCCCACAAATGAAGAAACATAAATTAAATATTAAGATGCAGAACAAATTGGCCCATAATACCACAACAGTGGACAGAAGCAAATACAATTGCCTTTACTGATGTCTGCTTTTGGATTTGCTATGGGTGGCCAAAGTTAAGTAATTCATGTGATGAAAACTTACCTAGTGTCAACATTCATCCTCCTCCCCCTGATGAAAAGAGAGCAAATTCTTTTTTATGTTCTTTTTCTGCTTTTTGGGAATTTTCTTTTCTTCTGATTCTTCTTCGACTCCTCTTTTTGAATTCAGAGGTTTTTGAAATACTATTTTTTTTGAAAGGTCAGCAGGAGTATTTGCTTTTTCTGAATCAAAAGAAAAAAAATTAGACAGGTTTCTTTGAGTATTAAAAAAAAATTTGCGTTGAGCACCAACTCACCTAATTCTTTGTCAGCAGTTATTTTAGCAGCTTCTTCAGCTGTCAAATCGCCAGGCTTTAAAACTACAACAACTGGACTTTCATCTGTTTTAGCACAATCTGAATCCGAATCTGAATCAACGGGTAATTCTTCTCGCTATCAGATAAAAAATGGTGATGCATGAAAATGTGTAAAAAAAGTTGAGGGGAGATTCCTAGAAAATATTTTCGGGGGCTTGGGGAAATGGGGAAGAATTCGGAAAGCGATTACGAAAATCGGGAGAAAAGTTCAAAATAACCTTTTTAACCAGTAATTTGAAAGTTAAGGTAAAGGTCACGACCAATTATTAATAAAAATAATAAGCCACCTTTAATTTTTTTAATGGCTGCCATTTTGTGTAAAAATGGCGTAGCATCCAAATAGCGCAACAGAGAGGAACAGGAGAGATTTCCACGATAATTTCCCCCCTCGCGCAATTTCGCTACTCCTCGACATTTCCCCAGTGTGATTAAACTTACTTTCGTGTTGATATCTGGTCCTGGAACATAACCCGCCTCCTTTTTTAATTTTGTCAAAAAACTAGGTTCCTGAGGTCTCACATACGCCACATTTCTTTTTTTATACATTTCAATGAGTAGTCACAACTCACATTATATGGCATCAAACAAACACTTTTCGAGTCGATTTCTTTCATGAGTCCGTATTATATTGATTAATAAGCAAACACAAAGCACCAAAATAATCACCTCATCAAAGGCGATGGTTAGAAATTAAAATCGTTAGATAAAAATATTCACACCCCGCGGTATAACTTTATGTGTTAAAAACCTTCTCAATTTTAGGGCATAAACAAGACAACTTGCCATGATGCAAAAACCCAGTGGTGCCAACCCCGAAACGTTAAACCCATTTTCCCGCGCTGCAGCCACCGTTTCGAATTTCCTGCTTAAAACTACTTTTGTACCTGGACTTCTGACTGAAATCAATTAAAAGATTTGTCTTAATTTAATATTGAATACATAATGCTGCCACTGTCAGGAAAGAAATGCAGGTCTTTATTTCTGCGACAATTATCGTAATTTCACGTGCGCCTATGCCCGAACAAAATGGCGCAGAATTCTAGAAAATTCTAAAACATGATGATAAATTGTCATGGCCAGAGCTGACGATGCAGTTGAAAAAACGTGCAGTTGTCAGGATTAACGTACCTACGAAGTTATATAAGACCAAAAAGAGGAAATGTATTTTAATGCAATCGCCCGGGAAACCCAAAATTTGTCATAATTGGTCCCATTGCAATTATGATTTAAATACAACCTTTCATTTTCAGATCTTTTCCGTTTGGGACCTTTCCATCCTATCCTTTGTTTGTTCCTGTAAATTTAATTGCAGTATACGCCTTCTCCCCATTATTCCATTCTTAGTTCGGTCTCAACGTTTTCCTTTCCAAAAGCATTGTTTTATAATTGCTATTTTCCAATGATGGAATTGGCGAACTTCCGGAGATTTTACGTTACAAAAGGCATTCTACAATGCTTATTTATATTTCATACCTGTATGAAGTTCTAATGCAGCCACCACTTGCAGCAATGTAGAATATTAAAATTAGATTTACGTTTTTTGTAAATCATAACAGTTCGAAAATCATAAATTACTATTTTCCAATTAATGGTTTTTTTAACTGATCTTCTACAGGATTTTTAAACGTACGAAGTGATTTTTCTATGGTGGCAGTACTGCTTGGAATAAATTTTGGAGTTTCGAAATTTTTCCCATTTTTCGGTTTTACATAAAAACCAGGGAAGGAAGATGATATGAGAAAGAGCTCAAATCTCGCATCCATCTACCCACTCAGAATTTGTTTTGTTATAAAAGGAAAAATTACATCCGGAATAGTTACCCTTAATTATATTGCAATAATAACAAACACTGTTTATTGTTTCATATTTTGTCAGAGCCAATTTTTATGAGCGTGAACGATTACAAGTGCACAGACAGTTATTCTGAAATCACTTGAGATGAGCCTTTCTTTCGATATAAATGCTACAAAACATTGTAATCAATTTTTAGGTAGAATTGTAACTGACTTCCTATGGAACCAAGATTTTTTTGCTTACGTTTAACCTTTATTAGTTTTCGCTTTCTCTGCATAGAAAGGAATTCCCAAATATGTTACAATCAAACTCTGAAATGAAACGTCGAAAGATGTAAATTCGTCATATATTGCTTTTGATAAGGCAATCTGACAATCCGAAGAATCTTTTACAGGGAATCTCTTCCTGTTGTCGCACATGGCCCTCATGGCTCGCACGAGCATTCGGCGGCTTTTTGAGGAGAGTTTGCAATGTAGATAAACTGCGTCTCTCTTTTATCGTCTTTTTCTATTCTTCGCTATTCGGTTTCTTTCCTGCTATTCTTAGAAGAGTATAAAGATTCAATGCAAATCAAATCAAAATGAGAACAATTTAATTTTTTTTAATTCAAATATTTATGAAAAATAAATCATTCGTTTAACAAATTTAAAAAAAAATTTTAAACAATAAATTTTCCGGGCGCATGACTAGTAAATAGTTAAGCAACTCCTGACGACGGATTCACTTCTGCGAAGAACTCATGTAGTTCTCCTTCGTCTGCCGCCAAAATTCCTCCTCGAGTTCCCGAAGGTTCTCCTGCAGCGTGGCCACCTCGCCCAGGCGATGCGCGGACTCCGCCTGCTTTATGAAGTTCTTTATTATGTTGATTTGCTGTATGATGGGATGGTCGGATATTATCCCTGCCGCTGTTTGACAAACTTCCGGTGTCCACCCGTCCTCGACCAGTACCTGAAATGGGTGCTTCGTGTCAGTTGATGTGACTGAGAGGTTCCCTCAGGATTGTGCTACCTCTTTTGGAGCCGGTGCGACGGACGGACTCTTCGAAGTGCTGCCGCTGTTGCTGCTGGCTTTGGAGGTTTTCACTTCGATGTCTGCCGCATCGAAGGATTCATCAAACCGACTCTCTTCCTCGATTCTTCGCGCTATTTCCCGTCTGAAAATAAATTTAAAATTTCACCAAACGTTCCCGAAAGCAAACAATGTCAACTGCTTACCTCCTCCGCTCCTGAGCTTCCCTCACTTGTTCTTCCTTCGGCAGCGAAGGCAAAGGGATAATAAACTCCTTCAAGTAAATCATGGCCGCACTGCGAATGGCCTTCTGCAGCAGCAGCTGATTTCCCGAGGGGGGATCTTCGCTGTTCTGCCCCAGGACCGCTATCTTATTACTCAGGAGATCGATGTTTTCCGCCGCTTTCAGGATCTTTATTCGCACGAGCTCCGCGTCCGCCAAGTTGTACGTCGTCTCGCCCATGCTGGAAGCAGGCAAACATCAAAGACCGCCCCCGACGGGAGGAAGACAACCGGACAAAACCTGCCTCAAAGACTTGAACATTTTCATGTAAATGGGGAACTGGAAATCGACCTCGGCGAAGCCCGCCCGCATCTTCTCGTAGAACTGACAAATTATCGGCTTCTGTGTCCTGACGTCCTTGAGCTTTTGCCTCATGTCCAGGAGCTTGTAACAGTACTCGCATATTCTGAAGAAGGGCTCGCTGGTGAGGTCCAGGGACAGGACGGACTGGACGGCGGCGCCAGAGGGCGACCGGAGCAGCTTCTTCACGGAAGTGTTTCCCTTGGGGGACGCATCCGGAGGGGAAGACTCGTCTGAGGTTATCAGACTGTTGGCCATTTTGCCTGGAAACCAAAAACTCTCTCAAGTGCTTCCCTCTTTGTTAGCAAATTATACTAAACTATTTTATGAGCATTTATATTTTTATGTACTTTCCCTTAGTTTCCTAGATAATGGATTTTTCTGTCAGAGTCAGTCAAAATAACTGCTCACTCTTTGAGTGTTAAGTGATTTCTAAAGAAAAATGGACACATACGGGCAATGTCCAGCTGGAGCAGGAATGTACATTCATTGCACATGATGGAACCACAAAGTCTGCAATGGTGCTTCCTCCTCAACAGATTGAAAGACTTTGCACATCCAGGACATAACTTGACATCTTTCTCATTCAGCCAGGGAACCACTTCCTGCTCATGCACTGAAACAAGACATGAAATTCATTCCACTGGTGATTTTTCCATAGAAAGAAAACAAAACTTTGGCCCACCTTTTCTCTTGACAGGATCAGAGGGCAGGTTCACCAGCAATTTCTCCAGCCTTATGATTAGGTTATTTGTCTGGGCAGCATAGTGCTCAATTTTGTTGGTTCTGAAGAGCTTGAAAAGTTCAGTGTGGTTTTTGGAAGCTCCAATTTCATCATTGACTTCACTCTTTCTGTAGCCCAGTGTGCCTCTGGTGGTTCCATCATCAGACTCAGAAGTTGCAGAGGTGATCTCTTTGAAGAGAATCTTTTTCTTGGCTCTTCCATATATTTCTGTTCACAAAACAATTCTTCTGTTCAGTGTGGTTAATTTGAAATTCTTTGTGGATATGAAAGACTCAAAATTCTTTATTCCCCAATGCACTGTTCTTGAGATTACAAATACAAGGACAAAACACAAGCAGGAGAAAAAATAAGACAAAAAATTTTAAAGTCAAACACAAATAGGAAAATGGAAGTTGGCCACTGGGGAAAAAGGAATTCTTAGGAAAATCAAGAATAGTGGCAGAGACACCTATCAGAAATGTTGAAAGAATCACCTGAAGTTCCAATTCTACTAAATTTAAAACACTTATTGCAATAATATTAGGTTGAGCATAAGTAACTTCCTTCAGCAGTTGCCGCGACAACAAGTCGAAGTTTCCGTTAATCTTTTGCAACGGTTTTTTGTGATAAGCATTTCGTTTAAAATTTAAAACAAATTTCAAAAATACATATTTTTCATTGAATGCTTTTGGAATTTAAGAAAGAGAAGGGAAGACAATCAAGGTAAAATGCTAATAACGGACCAGTCAGTTTGTAGAGGCGATCTTTGAATAGGTTCGTCTTTGACACCAAAACAAAAGCAAATTTGGAGAAAATCCAACTTTAATAACAACACATTCATTCACCAAAAAGGTCCAATAATTCACAAATAAGTAAATAATTAAATGGAAAAAGTTACTTTCAAATCAACCTAATAATATATGATTTCATTACTAAATGCACCTGTTTCTCATACAAACCTTTAACAGATTTTAAAAAATCATCAGAATGCTTATCCTGATAATGAGAAGTCAATTGCACTGCTGTTTTAAAATTAGTTAAACAATCTGGACATAAAAATCCTTCCAGTGATTCTCCTGTCTCTTCCATGTTGAGATGGTCAACTGATTAATGCACACTCAATCAAAAAAACACTTTTTCCCATACTCAGGATTCAATTTGAGCCACATAACTTGTCCCACAGAACTTAACCAAGTAATCAACTTGTTGCACCTGTCATTTGGAAAGCATTTAAGGAAGTCTTCAGTTTGACAGGGGTGAAAATAAAAGAATGGCTTAAACAAGTAGGGGTGTTCCTGTTGAGTGAGGGTAAACCACTTATTTTGCAGGACTCCGCACTTGAAATTCGGGTCGATCGCTTCCCACACCTCGTCTAGAGTCAACAACTGGCCAGAAGAGTTCCACACATTGAAATACAAAACGGGGACTTGATAGGCGAGGCTGTGAACGATGTGATACTCCCACTTTCTAATGGTCAGAGGAGGATCTTCTGCAGACTGGCAGTCCGGTTCCAAATCTTCATTCAGGTCGTCCAATTGATTCGTCTCCTTTTCATCCTTGTTTGATAGACACTGGCTGAGAGATTTAACAAGGTAAACATACTCTCTGTAGTTTTTTAGAACCCAACCATCGTTGATTGAATCGGAAATTTGCAGGAAATGTCTTGCGCTTGAGACGAATTCACTGTACAGCATGAGGTTCCCCCTTTAGTTAATTTCGAAAAGAGGCGAGTCGATACCAAAAACGCTAGAAATAATAGAATAAAATGTCAGGTACTGCTTTTTACATAAATTGCACTTTGACGTCCGCCTCCCATACTTGCTTTCTCCTTGTGGCAACAAGACGAAAAGCGAACTTTTTCAGATTTCTTCGTTATTTTTTTTTATTAAACAATATGCTATAAATTAGAAATAACGGGCAATAAACTATAAAGAAATTAATCAAAACATATTATGCAGTTTCTTAAGGCAACACAGTTTCATTTAGAATAATTTTGATGGAGATTTTACTAAACCGTCCGGACGTTTGAAAAACTCTAGTGACACGCTCAACCACGCGTGGCATTAGAACTCTGCAAGAGTGCGACAAAAATGACTCCGGTTTGTTTTTAATAATCTTAAGTTATAAGAGAGGCTTTGAAATTTTAATCACTAAACATCATGAAGTTGGTTAGGTAAGTAAACTTACAAAATATATTTTTCTGTTCTGAGTTTATTTAATTTACCACTTTGGCGGTTTTAAATGTCGGGTGGGGAGTATTTCGGTCGTTATTCTCTTTCACCGGTTTTTGTTTACATTCATTCGATTCGGCTTTGCCTTCGCTTTGCGTTTTAGTTACGATTTTCTTAACCAAAGTTCGCCTTGGGAATTTTCAGGTTTTTAATGAAACTCAGCCACGAGACTGTCACGATTGAACTCAAAAATGGAACTCAAGTCCACGGGACGATAACCGGAGTAGATGTAGCGATGAACACTCACCTCAAAGCCGTTAAAATGACAATTAAAAACAAAGAGCCCGTTATGCTCGAAACCTTAACCATAAGAGGAAACAACATTAGGTATTACATTCTACCTGATTCACTGCCCCTGGAAACGCTATTGATAGACGATACGCCGAAATCCAAAGCGAAGAAAAAGGAAGCACAAAGAGGTGAGCTGAGAGGAAAAGAGTTATGGTTCCTCATGAGTGGAAGTGTTTGAGTTTAACTGTTTAATTTTAGGGGCGGCACGAGGGCGAGGACGTGGCGGACGGGGCGGAAGAGGCGGAAGAGGAAGAGGACGAGGAAGGGGACGGCGATGAAGTGTTTGATTTTTCTGTAAATTAATTATTCATAGAAGAATGCTGAAGTAAAGAGAGGAACAGATCTCAAGTGTTTTCTTACTCTGTGAGAAATGATTGTCAGTAAATTGAGCCAAATGAGAAACAGTAAATGTGATGTTTTCATTGTTGAGATTGTATTCAGTTGTATTCAGAATCTGAGTGAGTGAAAAATGAGAAAATATGTGTCAGTTGGTGAAATGAGTTACTTACACCAAATTTTAGTATATTTTTTTTTAATTCCTTAGCTCTGAATATATTCACAGTAGAATTTAATTGAGTGGGTTGCCATGCATTTTGATTTATTACTATTACTTTACCTTTATTTGTTCAGAAGAATTGTATTCAAAGTACTTAAAGGCTAAAACTGATGGTTTTCACTGATAAGTGCCAACAAGAACTACTACATAAAAGCACCATTAGAGGTCAAAATATACAGTTTTTAGCTTGAAATTACAAAATATAAATGTTAATGTAATTAAAACAGGTTTTTAATTAATATTTAACTAATTTTACTAAATTGTAACCATTATGTTTTAATATTTTCTGCATATTTACATAAAAGTTTACTTTTAAAAGTAGTTGATTTCCAATTGTTTTTATTTTGCCTTTGAGTATAATTTTGTATTTTTTCATATATTTTTTATATTCATTTTCAGTATTTTTTCATATTTTTCATATTTTTTATATTCACTTTTTGGGTGTTTGATTCATTTTTTATCCTTTTTGTATATTTTTTTGCATTTTTTCATATATTTTTTGTATTTAGTTTTTCTATGTTTTTCAAATATTTTATGTATTTTGATTGGAGGGGTCAAAATGACCCCAAAGGTGGTTTTATGTAGAACTGAAAATATGTTTTAATCCAAAGAGTAAATTTCTCTTTCCAAAGAGGAAAAGGTAGGAACAGAAATTTTGATTGAGTACTTTGGGAAATGTGAACAATTAAAATTGAATAATTTGCATTTTGACATTTTATAATAAAAATTTTGGTATCAACATTTCATTGGTAAAGGATTTAAAGGTTTTGAAATAATTTTCTTAAGAAGTGTTATATTGACTAAGGTAACAATATCGAACCGAAAGAACAGTTCCTTTTATCACTAAATTACAAACCCACCGAGATCTCGTTATGAAAATTACTCAGGATTTCTACTACACAAATGCTCGCCAAATCTTTTTTCATATTAATACAGCGTTATTAATTCACATTAGTCGAAAGTCCCTCCGAACAAACAAAAACATGTAAGTACGCCATCGTCTCTCTCCTCCACTCCTGTCCAGAGCCGCACAGACACCACCAACTCACCTCACAATCCACAACACTCACACTCCTCTCCTCCCCTGACTAGGAACACTCGCGAAGGCTCCGGAAGAGGACCGTTGCTCGCCCTCCGCTCATTGGTCGCTCCCTCGCTTACGTCACTCAGAAGCCAGCCAATCCCGCGCTCGCTCACTGCTTCTGCTCCTGGCACACGGGGCAGCATTCCCCCGGCTTGGTCTCGGGCTTCGCGCAGGCCGGGCTCGGGCAGATGACCTTCGTGCAGGTGATCTGCTTGTCCTGCAAGGGGCGAGTGTGAGAGAGGGTGTGGGGGCGATGGGGGCGATGGGGGCGATGGGGGAGGGCCTTACCTGGCAGACGCACTGCGTGCACGCGTCCTTGGACCACTTGTCGCCGTTGGGTCGCCGGTGGCCGTTGTCGTTGCACTGCTGGTGGTGGTGCTGGTGGGGGTGCGTTTGGGTGGCGTTCCTCTTCGCCTGGTTCTGGCAGTGGTGCTCCAATTTCCGGATCTTTCGCTTCATCTGCCTGAGAGTTCTCTGGAACTCTTCTAACACGGTTTCCATTCCTTCCAGTCTGTCTTCATTCACTTCGTCATCGGTTTCCATCTGAAAAGAGATTGTTTGTGATATCTTGGCTTTTTCTTGTATCCTGGTCACTCACCTCATTCAGGAGCTGGCCAACTGTGCTCAGTTTGTCATGGGATTGTTCTGCCGTCCGTCGTGTTCTGGATATGGAGTTTGGCGGTCCGGCGAATCTTGGGAACCGCCCTGAATTCCCGCAATCTGAACAAAAGATTCCGCCATGTTGAAAGGTGTCCGGTGGAAGTGAGAAGACAAAGTAGAGTTTTGTTACCGTGGGAGCATTCCGTCCAAAATCTCAAGTCGATCTGGGGGATGTCGGAGCAGGGGACGTAGCCCCCCTGTCTGCCGGGCAGCACGAACACGTCCCGTGTCACCTCCCTTATGTCGTCCCCGTTTTCGCACACCACCTTCGCCAGACTCGACTGCTTGATCTCCGCCAACTGCTCCGACTTGAACACCGTCGGGTTTTCGTACCAGAACCTGTTCAGAAAGCTCTTCTTCAGTTCAGGTCCACTTTCTTCCCTCGGCGGCGCTTCCTCACCTGTCCCCGTCTCTCAGGCGCCGGAACTGCTCCACCAGAAGACATCTGAAGGTCGGGCCCACCTTGGCGCCCTCCGCCTGGTCCTCCAGGATACCTCCCACCCACACGTCGATGTTCCCCGGATGTCCGTACAGCTCTCTCAGCTGCTGCCGCACGTACTCGCTCGAAATCTCCCCCCGCAGGTCGTCGAAGCTCTCCGCCGCCGTCAGGTTGCAGTACCTGCGCCACTCGTTGTACCCCGGAAGTGCGTGGTCTCTCCCTCTCTGGATGTTGATCGCCGCCAGGTCGAGCGCCACCGCGTGCGCGAACTCGAACAGATGCTCGGTGAGCTCCGAGTTGAGGTTCTGTCGGGGCGTCTTCAGCTTGGCGGGGGCGCTGAAGAGGCCTCGCATGAGGGGATCCACGCCGCCCTCGTCCACCAGCCTCCAGGGCGAGAAGAACGCCTTCTGCAGGAGGAGGTGCCCCTGCGGGATGGGCCGGAAGGAGCTGTCCAGCCTCTCGAGCACGGGGTTGATGAGGGAGTGGCCGAACCTGAAGGCGGCGGTCGCGAACACGTTGGATATGCTGGCGCTGACGTTGGGGTCGTAGCCCCTGTAGGGGCCGAGCATGTCCATGCCCTCGGGGCCGAGGACGAGGGGGAGCCAGTGGGCGTAGGTGATGTGCTGTGCCTGGGCGCCGACGATCTGGAAGAGGAGGGCGGCGTTAGGGGTGCGAGTGTCGGGGCGGGGCGGTGGGTGCGAACCTTTCTGGCCTCGTAGTAGAGGGTGTCGGAGTCCCAGTGGGGGTTGTAGGCGCGGAGCTCTGTGGCGATGCGGTTGTGCTCTCTGAACCAAATAGTGTGCATGGCGAGGAGACCCACTTGTTCGTTGGAGCGTATGTCACCTTGAAACGATTTTTCATTTTTAAAATAAAAGTAAATCGACTCGGTTACTTTATAAATTAATGTACTGTATTATATGATAATTATATTTTCGCCATTGGACATTAATATAGAGTTACAAATTTTTCCTCATAATCTCTCACAATTAGAAAAAAATAAATAAAAACGGAAATTAGTCATTCACAGACTTTTATCGTCTGCAGACGAACATTCCCTCTATATTTATTTATTTTCGCTCATCTGTTTGCTTTCGACCACTGCTGTTTGGCCTGTCGCCATTCCCAACTTAGAAAACCACCCCAAAGCGCCCCACACTCACCTGCTATGAAGCACTCGATTTCACTCTCTCCCGGATCTCGACGACAGTCGTTCGGGTGATTCTCCGCGAACGGCAGCAGAGGTTTGCCCCCGGGGTAACTCACCCCTTCCCGCAGCAGTCCGTACTCGTTGGTGAAGTTCCTCAAGATGTTCGCCACGTCCGAGGAGAACCCGTACACCTGCACCAAACGCCCCGTCAGTTCCTCCCCCAACCCTTTCATCCACCCCTCCACCCTCCACTCACCTGCGAAGCGTCGATGTACGACGTCAGCTGGTTTATCTGCTCCCGGGGCTGAACGTCCGCCCACAGAACGGACGTCTGCCCCGAACCGCAAACGGCGCTCGAGCGGACCACGTCGATGCACCGCCTGTTGGTCACCCTGGGGTCGTTCGGGGGCACCTCGATGGGGTAGCACGGCGCCGCGTACTCGCACGACCTGCAACCGACCGAGTGTCACCAAGGGCGGGACTCGCCCCCGCACCCACACCCCCACTCACTTCTTGCAGTTGATCCCGCCCCAACTCTCGCTCGACACCGAAGGGATGGCGTGGTCCAGGTCGTGGTCCAGGAACTGGCCCCACTGCATGAGCATATGGGTGATGTGGTCGTCGGGGGTGACCTCGTCCGTCCGGATGAGTCGGGTGGACACCAGTCGGGCGCTCGGCTTGGGGTAGCCGAAGTACCTGACCGACTTCGTCCACCCCACGGGCATGGAGAACCCGTCCTCGTAGATGGGGCTCAGGACCCGGTTGAAGGCGGTGAGGGAGGCGCCCCACATGGGGTGCCTCATGTTGTTGCACGTCCCGTCGATGGTCCTGTACTTGTTGTGGAAGCACATGTCCGAGCAGTTAGTCACGGGCCGGTGCACCATGCAGCCCGACAGGTTGGCGATGATGGTGAGCTGCTCAGGGGAGAGGATGTCCTTGTAGCTGAAATCTGGGGGAGGATGAGTCAGCGGGTGTTGGGGGTGGGGTGGCTGGGGACTCACCGTGGGAGAGCTGGACGGTCATGCCGCTTTCGACGTGCTTCTTGATGAGGTAGAGGGTTCTCTCGTAGACCTCTGCGGCCCTGGCGAGCTGTCGGGCGGCGGCGTTGGGGAAGCGCACGAGTCGCATGAGTTCGCCGGCGGAGAGGGGTTGGTCGTGGCGGGGTCGGTTGACGAAGGTCCTGAGGGTGTTGTCGACGGCTTGGTCGATGTCCCTGGAGGCCTCCTCGAAGGCGGACTTGACGAACTGGTCTCCGGGACTGGGGGCCGGTCGACCTGAGGGGAAGAAATTGTTTGGAAATTAGTCAAAATTGGAAAGGGATGAATTTCTCTGAAAGAAAATTTAATGAAAATTAGAAACAGAATTTAAAAATGAAGTAGAAATATTTAACCAACTTTGTGAGCGTGATTACTGCAAAGAGAAAAGAATGGGAAAAGAAGATGAAAAATAGAAGAAGAATAACAAGAAGAATTATTAATTATTAGTTAGTCTTATCACTTATTAAATAAGAAATATACTGAACATAAAAGGAATTATTATATGTTATTACGTATTTCTCACCCACCTTTCACAGTGAGCACTCCCTGTGCGGCCACTTTCCCGAAGTCATTCACCGCCGTGCACTCGTACACCCCTGCGTCCTCCAACGTCAGGTTGTGCAGGTACAGGTTCCCCGTCGCGGACACCCTCATGCGCCCCCTGCTCTCCTCCACCACCCTCCCGTCCTTCCTCCACACGATCACCGGCGTCGGCTCCCCCTCCGCCCGGCACGGCACCTCTATCGTGCTCCCCACCGGCGCCTCCAGGTTGTACGGCCTGTGCACCAGCCGGGGGGGCACCCGCTCCCTGTAGTCCTTCACGTACAGCTGGGCCGTCGTCTCCGCCTGCCCGGCCCGGTTGTCCGCCCTGCACACGTACAGCCCCGAGTCCGACTCCTTCACGTGCTCGATGCGGAGCTTGTGTCCTGGAAGGAGGGGAGAGGGTGTCATTCGTGTGGGGGGCGAGGGGCGAAGGTCTTACCTAGGAGAAAGTATCGGCCCGAGGTGGTGAGCTGACGGCCGGCCTTGTACCAGGAGATTCTGGGGGTGGGTTCTCCTTCAGCGACGCATGTGAACTCTGCCATTGCTCCGGATTTGAGGGTGAGATTCTCGGGGTGAGTGGAGAAGGTTGGTACCACTGAAATGTTAAACAGTTTATAAAGTAGGAGTGGGGGACAGAACCTGAAGAAGAGGGAAAAGATGAAATGAGTTGAACAAGGGGTGGAAACCACCCCGTGGGGGATGAGCAACAGAATGTTAAGGAAAAGGGGCGCACTCGAACCAAAACGTAAAAAATATTTCTGCTCTCACATTATATCCTCAGATCTGTTCGTAAATGTTTGTATTGCTAATATTTACTTATAATAAAATCACCATAATTATATAAATATTTGGTTGTTATATAATAGAAAAATAGGTGAATAAAATTAGTATAAATATTTACACTTAAAATATATTTGAAAAGTACTTTGAATGTTTTAGCAAAATAATTTTAAAATAAAACTCGTTGTTGCATTTATTCCTTTGGTCTGTCAGCACTTGTGGCTGTGTAAAGTATTAGTTACTGGCAATACGTAAAAGCTGGTGTGAGCAGAGGAAAAGAAGAAGGAAAAAAGGAGAAAAGAAGATGAAAATAAGGGTAAGAAAAGAGAAGGCAAAGAAGATCGCTTTTCTTCGCCTTAAACAACTGAAAAATACAACAGCCAATCTATTTGAGTGGAAAATTAAGTTTGCTGTTGGGAAAACGCTGTCGAAGTGTTCAGTCGGTTTCTCTCACGTACAGTATAAACAGTATAAACAAACTGTGCATTTGTTAAAAACAATCTGAGTGCGAATAAATCAAATGCATTACCGTCCGTCTTGGCAGCTTCCGATTCTGTTGCCAAAAAGAAACAACAAAAACATTTATTACAAAGCCATCGCCCAACACACAAACAACAGACAAACTTCTCCAAGCCTACCGTTCACCCTCAGTCGAGCCGTCGACGAGATGGCGCCCAGGGGGTTGGACGCCGAGCACCTGTAAATCCCCCCGTCCTGGGGCTGGACGTCCACCAGGGTGAGGCTCCCGTCTCGCTCGATCTGGAAGAGAAGGAGAGTGAGCCCGGGGTGGAGGAGGGGGTGGAGGGGAGGGGGGGGGAGCGCCTTACCCTGTGCTTGCCCGAGGGGGCGATGGGGGCGTCCCCGAAGGCCCACGAGATCACGGGGAGAGGGTCCCCTGTGGCCGAGCAGGACAGGACGACAGTTTCTCCGATGTCGGCGGACCAATCGAGAGGCGTTCTGATGAAATGTGGCTTTCCGGCTACTGAGAGATGGGAGGGAGATTTTGTGAAGGTTCATTTGGTTGGGGGGCTTTACTTTGTCTACCAACCTCTGGGCGATCTGACTTTCTCCATCCGCACCGAACGGGACTTGACCTCTCCCAGAGGACTCTTGGCAACGCATTCATACACTCCCATGTCCTCATCCACCGTCTTCTCTATCATGAGGGTCCCGTCCTCCAGGACGGAGTACCTCGGCTCCTTCATGTCTATCTCGTTGCTGCGGGAGACAGACCATTAGAGGATGACAGCGTGGGGGCATGTCCGGAGTGGTCCCTACCTGTCCCTCAGCCACACCACGTCCGGTTTGGGGTCGCCGTCCACTCTGCAGTGAAAGGAGGTGGTGCCCCCGAAGTTGACCTCGACGTCGGTGGGCTCCTCCACTATGTGGGGCTCGCCTGCAATGCGGGGGCGTTAGAGGCGGAGGGGAGGCGGAGGGGGCGGGAGGGGCGGGAGGGGGCACTTACGGCAGTGGAAGTCCTCGTCGGTCATGGCGGCGAGCTCTCTTCCCTCCATGGGTGGGGGGGAGGTGCAGGTGGCGGAGGTCTGGGTGGAGCGGAGTTTGTCCCTGAGGAGGTGCACCAGCCAGAGCATGCGGCAGTCGCAGACCAGGGCGTTGCTGTCCAGTCGACTGGAACGGGGGCAGAGTTAGGGGAGGTGAAAATGAGCATTTTACTCTTGGGAGAAAAGTTCATCCCCTACTCACAATCGGTTAAGGCGTTTCAAATTCCTGAGTGCGCCGGGCGGAATTCTCTGAAGTTTGTTGTTGTGGAGGAACCTGAAAAGAAGAGAAAGGGGTGCAGTGATCCGGTGGGAGGGAGAAGGGGTAGTGCAGTGCAGATAAGGGAGGAAAGACCTCTCATTGGCTGCTCCTTACTTTTGTGCTTTTAATTAAATTTAAAAAAGTAAAAGCTCCAGCGAAATTCATTTTTATATTTCATCTGAGGAATGAGATTATGAAAATCACGAAGTTTTGCCAGTGGCGGAATGAGGCTTCGCACCCTCTTTTGCATTCATCTTGTTTAATTAATTAGCAAGTCTTAATTAATTAAGCAATCTGCGACGGCGGCAGCAAAATGCTACTGCGCCCTCCCCACATTCTTCCATTGTTTTACCTGGGACTGTCCGGGGCGGTTCCAGCCTCACTGGGAGGCCGGAGGAAGCGGAAGGGGATGAAGCTAGCTCTCCCGCATAATGCATGAGGGATGGGGGTGGGTGCAGCAAGCAGGATGTTTTGAAAAACAGGAGAAAAATGAGCAAGTTTAATTTGCTCGTTAGCTTTATTGATTCTCGTGCTCTTTTGCCTCCTTTCGAGGATGAATAGAACTCCTTTCTTCTTTGCTCCATGAATAGAAAGGATTTTCATTCTGCAGATCAGGGGGATCTGCAGGGGAACTATTCATGGGATTCTATGGGATTCTGGAAAAGAAGCTGGGAAATATGAAAAAAAAAGGAAGAAGAAAAGAAGAAACACAGAAAGATGAAAGAAAAGGAGGAAAGAGAGAAGAAATGAAGAAGAGATAACTCATTGTTATCAAAATCTTACTTTGTTGAGAGAGAGAAAGAGAGAGAGAGAGAGAGAGAGTGAAATGAAAGTAAAGTAAACAAAACGCAGGTTTCAAGTCGAATTCTTTGGGCAGAAAAAGTTCGACCAATTAAGCCCATTAAGCTTCTTTCGGTTTTCTTAATTATTTCCGACTGACCTCAACTTTTTCTTTCTTCGGATCCCATTTACCCCTTTCCCTCCCCTCCCCGATGCATCCATACTTACAATCTTTCCAGGGATGTGAGGTTTGCGAAGACATCCTGGGGAACCTCAACAAGGTCGTTGAAGTGAAGATACCTGAAAAGACCAAATGAAACACAATTTTACGATAATGCTGCAAAAAAATTCCTAAAAAAAGAGAAGAGGACAAGAAAAGAGGGAAGAAAAAGAAAGGGAGGAATGAAAAGAGGAATGAAAAGAGGGAAGAAAAGGGAGAAAAGAAAAAATCGTTTTGGCCCCCAATGAAAGGGTTGACCGGTCGATGCTCCCCCAGAATGTTTGTGAGTGGAAATGAAAGCGACTTAAAGTTGCTAGTTAAAGTTAAAGGGGTTGTTTGGGGGGTTGGGGGAATTAATGTTGACATAAAGAGGGGGTGAAGGGCGGAGACAATTTTGGAAGTTTGGAAGTTAATAAAACAGGTGAGTTTATTGCGTATGAAAGCGAAGGGGGAAAGTGAAATTTATGGAAATGTGAGGTAAAGGGGTGAGGGTTGTTGAGGAGGTCTAAAGACGTGTAATGTTTGGCGGGAAGAGATAGGGAATGCGCGGTTAAGGGGAAAATGAAGCGAGGGGAAAAGCCACTGATGCCTTCTAAAGTGGAGAGGATGAAACAAGTGAAAAATTTTTTAAGTCAAATGAAGGGAAAGCGTGAAAAGAAGAATAATAAGAAGAAAACGAAGAGGAGAAGAATGAGAAAAAGTAGAAAAGGAATAAGAGATGAGTGGAAATCAAAAAGAAGTATAAAAAAGAAATATAAACGTTATTTGTTACAGACAAATGCAAATAAAAGATAACTTACAGTTGTTCCAATTTGTTGAGGCCTTTGAAGACATCGCTTTCGATTTCCCGAAGGCGGTTCTTGTACAGGTACCTGAAAGACAACCAGAGCATGATACAGTCTGTCCTCACACTGACAAGAGTTCATTTGTCTGGATGGGAAGGGGCGTGTCGGGGTGGTCTGTCAAGGACGATTTGGTGGAGGCGGAGGCGGTGAAAGGGAAAAGCAGATGGATGGGTGGTGGAGGAAAGCTAAGAAAAAATCAGTTTTTATTCTAATAAACGAATAAACGACGAAAGAGTGAGAAGGCAAAAGAGGAGATAAACATAATTGAATAACGATCATCTGCAGATTGACGAGACATCGCGGAGGCAGCGACTTCTTCATGGCTGCAATGCGCGCATTTCTCGCTTGTCCTTTGACTTGTCAGAGGTCAAAGGTCATGAGACGCCCCAGCGGTTATTAAACAAAGGCATAAAAGAGAATTATGGTCGTTGTCTCTAATAGGAAGGGTCAGACGAAATCGTAAAACTCGGGGGGCTCCGCCATCTTGAAACGGTTCCACTGAATCATTCAGACGGCGGAGGAAATCAAATCCGCGTTAACGAGCTCCCCCGGCGCCCCCCGGCACCCCCCGGCGCCCCCGGCCCCCCGGGCCCCCAGCACCCCTCATGCATTATTCGAGGCAATCGGGACCCTCGGGTGACAAGGGAGTCATCCTCGGATGACCTCCGATCGATACGCCATTTTGTTGCACGTGGAGGGGAGCCTCGGCCCCCCGGGAATGGGGAGGCCCTCCATCATCTCTTTCCGGTTTAAAGGCTAAAAGAGTGGCAAATACTGCCGTTGTTTATTATTAATTTGCCGTTTAAAATTGTAAAAGGTCAAAGCGGCCATTTTGATCTTTGACTCTTTTGACTCTTTTGGGTCTTTTGCGAATTTCTTTATTTTTTATGTTTCGTTTTCTTTCCGGGTTGTTGTATTGTTGCATTTGTTGTATTTTTAAACCACAGACAGTCAAAATTACTGCTTTTAAAAAATAAGAAAAGCCTAATTAAATTTTTTTTTTCAGCGATGTTTTGAATTGTTAAAAAAAGGAAAGAAAAGAAGAAAAAGCACTAAAAAAGGAAAAACAATCGACTTGAGCACCCCTTGAGGAGGCTTTCACCCCCTGAGCGGTAGAGCGGTACTTACAGGTATCGGAGCTCCGTCAGGCCGTTGAAGACTCCATTCTGAAGCCTCGTGAGGCGATTATTGTTGAGCAAGCTGGAAGGCAATAAAGGAGAAAATTAGTGGAAAAACAAGAGAATTAAAATGATAAACACAAAGGGGAGGGAATGGGAGGGAAAACCCCTCTAAATTTCTGCCCTTTCATTAACCCCCAACTCCTGCAATCGTTTCCCAGGAAATGTTTTTTTATATTTTCCTTTTTTTCTTTTTTCATTCTTTCCATATTCTCTTTTTTCCTCTTTCTACACTTTACTCTTTTTTTTTTAATTTACATTTTCTTCTTTTTTATCTTTTTCCTTTTTCCATTATTATATATAATATTGCTCTTCATTTTTCTCTTTTTTTCTCTTTTTTTCTCTTTTATCACATTTCCTTTTTACCTTTTTTCGTATGTTTTTCTTTCTTTCATTTTATTATCTTTCTTAATTTTTTCTCTCGTTTTCTTTTATCTACTTTATAATTTTACCCTTACATTCCTCTTCCCATTTTTCTATTTTTCCTATTTTTTCTCTTTTGTGCCATTATTTTTATTTTAACCTCTTTTATCGCCTTTCCCGCTTTCTCTTAATTGGAAATAATAAAAATGAGAGTATCTCAAATGCCACAATGGGAATACTTAATTGAGAAAGGGAGGCGAATCGGTGCGATTCGGTGCGATTCGGTGCGATTCGGTGGGAAAAGGCACATCGGTGCGATTCCCTTAAAAGCTGACGGAAGCAGAGAAAGAGTTTTCATTTCCATTGGGGATTGTGGGGGCGGAGATTCGATACTCACAGCGTTTGCAAGTTTTTCAATTCCTTAAAAGTGTTCGGCGGTATTTCCTTCAGGTTGTTGAACCTCAGATCTCTGAAAAAAATCATATAATTCTATTAGAAGACAGCAAACTTTCAACTTCGTTCAACTCTTTTAGAAACGAGTCAGAATTCTTAGGGCGTCTCTTCTCCCCTCTTCGAACACTGACAGAAACATCACATTCAGACAACCCCTCCTTCACAAATATGCATGCACGACGGCATTTCAATATCTGCAATATAATTAATAACGGGAAAAATAAATTATGCAAAGACCGCCATGTTTAATTCATTCAAATGACCATAGAGTGTGAAATGCCATGTTGGAGTCACTGCGCACTCATTTTCGTCATTGCGAAATTTGTTCGGGGCGATAAATTGAAAAAATTAGTAAAACAAAATATAATATGTATATTGATTATTGTTTGCCAAAAAATCTAGAGAAAGACTGCCCGAACTGCCATAACATTACGTTATTTATTTATACAATTATTTATACAGCATTTCGTTTATTTCTTAACTTGTTTATTCTTAAGTCGATGCTCGACTAATTTTTATTTAGTTAACCGATCTTTCATCTAAACGCAATTAAATTTTATGATCGATGTCTACATCAAAGCACGCCAATTACGACCTTATAAATTTCAATTAAAGCGCTCGTTTTAAATAATCGCCCCCAACGAAATTCGCCCCCGGCTCGTTCCCCTTCGCCGATAATTTGTATGCCGTTGTCAAGGGTGGGGGTGGGGCACTCCAACCCTCTTCCTCTAAATGAAAGCGATCAATTACCCGGCCGAGAGCAGGACCAGGAATATTTGGAAAAATCCCAAAATCGAGCAGCAACGCCTCCCCTCCGCCATCTTGTCTTCTTTCCTTCATCCCGTCCGAATTAAGCTTCCAACCGTTTGTTTTTCCAAGAGAAAGCTCAAAGTGTGATTATTGTATGCGGTTCATTTGCTGAAGACTTTGGCGGTGAAGAGAAAGAATTAATAAAGAAGTACAAATTCATTTTTATCATAACTGTTATTATTTTTATGTTTTGTAAAATTTTATTTATTTTCAATATGTATTTATTTTTTTGTACATATAAACAAATGCTGTAAATGGAAAAATATTTTTTTACATTATTTTGTTAGAATATTTTAATGGAGTTTTTTGTTTTTCTTTTCATTAAAATTTTTTATTCAATTTATGCAAATTAATTAACCCCTGTCTGTTTATAAAACAGTTATACTTGTATGTATTATAACAGATCAAGTGGAGTTTTAGTTCAATCGGAAATATTGAAAATTCCCAGGAAAATAGTGGATAGGGAAAATGTCAAGGCATATTTTTTCAGTTTCCCTTTTGTCCCTCGCCATTTTCATTTTAATACGAAATTAAACTTCGGAACGCGCGGGAAAAAACTATTAAAAATTCATGGGTTTCCCTTTGTCCCGTTCGTTCGGACGAATTTCAAAAAAGCCACCGCCGTATTCTGCATTTCCATCGGCACCATCGCTTTCAAAAGAACCAATATAAATTCACTGAATTAATCATTTATCGCGCCTTCACATCATAAAAAGGAATCCGTTGCGGAATTGACGTCATTCCGATGAGAACCAATCAGCGGCCGCGTTCGCTTCCGCGGTAACGGAAAACCAGAAAGTGAGAACAGATGCAACTTATTTTTCATCACTCCTAAAATTCGGAATCGTTTATTTTGGTTTGACGAAAAGATCTAAGCAGAATTAACCTAAAACAAATGTTAATCCATGAAATGAGTTAAAAGCCGAAGGAAACGGCCGGCCAATCGGAGATGAGCAATTGTTGAGATTCCTTTTCGAGCAGGCGGTGGGAACGAATTATTTAAATGTAATGGCGGAGAGGTCAAATGGGTCGCTTTGTTTTAAATCTTCTTTTTTAATGCTTTTTTGGTCATTGCTGGCGTTTTATATTTCGTCACGTTTTTTTAAATAATACACAACTTTTTCTTTTCTACAGAAGTCAGTTAAAATGAGAAAAAAAATGACAAAATACAGAAAAGAAAAAATGGAAAATAAAGAAAAAACTGTTTAAAAAAGGAAAAAGTTGAGGTGAAAAAAAAACAAGATCACGCCGGGTTGTTTTGACAACCCTCCAACCCCGATTAAAAATTAGATTAATTATGTTCTCCACTTAATATGAAAGTAACTTAATTTGCTAAACGAATCGAGAGCAGAATAGAGAGAAGAGAATAGACAGAATAATTAGAGCCGAATTGAAAAGCGTTCGGAAATTTCATTATGGCGACGATATAAGTTACAGAAAGTCGAATAAAGAGTTGCAAAATGGAGAGTCGGAGAAGAAAACTAAGTTTTGTGCCATCTTTCAAATTGTTAATGTTCCCAAAAGGGGGAAAGAGAGAAGAAAAGAAATAGTTGGGAAAAAAGGAAAAAAGAAAGTTTATGTTTAGCCGAAGGGAAAAGCAAAGCAGAGAAACGAATTATTTTCAGGTGAGGTAATTTCCATGAAAAGGACAGGAAATGTGGAAAAGAGTTTTTCTCAAGAAATTCTCTTTGGGGAGCGAACGAGTGAGAAATTTCATTTGCATAATTGTTCCACCGAATGAGAGGCGAAATTGATTAACAAAAACTGGCAACGTTTGCTGGATCAAACGGAAAAAGAAATGATTAATCACCGGAGTCTGAAATTAGTTTGATTTTTCATCCCTCCCAAATGAAAATGGCGGCCGCGTGCAATGTTATTCACCGTTTAATTGCGGAGCAGAACCGCTTAATTTCTCACGTTTTGGGGGCGAATGAGCGGAAGGGGTGAGGCGATAATTCACCCCTGACTTTCATCCGATGCCGAACCAGATAAAAATGATTTGTGCATTCGTTTCGATTTGAGAGAAAGCAATGCTCACCCCCTCCGCCACCCCTCGGTCACGGGGGTGGGCTAATGAAAATATATCTCGCTGGATAACATCCCTTACATGATATACCGTTATTTGTTCCTTTTGTGGAACCTGGCTGGTTGGTTTTGTTCCTCATTGTTTTATTTATTCTGCATATTTATTTAGATTAGGTATTATTTATGTATTTTTGTTTTATTTTATATAATTAATTTATATCCCATTATTAAGAATGTGAAACAGTAAATGTTTTTCTGTAAAAAAATGGTAAAATGGACAGTCATATGTATTTGTAAAATGAGGAAAAGACGATGAAATTTAATGAATCGACAAATTAACGAAAGACGTTCGTTAAAATGCCAATAAAATAAATGTTGGCTTTTCAAAAAGCGGAAGTCGTTCGCCCCCAAAGTCCTTCGGGGCCTCTGCCAAACATCCGAAATAAAGGAAGGACGTCGCCTGCCTCAATCGACGCCCTGGCACCCGCCCAAGCCTTCTCCGCCCCTGACAGTCGCCCCCAACACCCATGGCCCCGCACACATGGAACCCCTTGGCGGAGGGACGGGGGGCGTTCATCAGTTTGGAGGGAAATCGAACATCAGACCGACTCTCGCCCACATCGCCCAAATGATCGCGCCTAAAAACCGACCATTCCGCCCTTTAATATGTCTTTCAGGTGCGTTCTGCTCGAAATTAAAGGAAAATCCCCGAGGAAAACGCTTTGAATTACCCCTTCCTCTCCGCCCCGCCCTCACCGCCCCCCGCGTCGGAAGTCATTTAATCCCGAGAACAAAGTTTTTAAGAGAAAGCAAACCATGGAAATTGCACTCTTCAAGTAAAGACTTCTCGCCCCCGCCCCCGCCCTCACCGCCCCCTCATCAAATCCAGACGAAGTATTAGCGCGTCCTCTACCAAGTTTTTTTACTCTTTTTCTCTTTTCCCGAAAGCGGACGTTCCCTCACGGATTTTTCCGACGTTCCGTCCGGGAAAAGATTTCTTCAAGTTTAGACATTAAAGGGGGAACGGGGACCGGGGCGGGGGCGGAAGGGGGCGTAAATTCTGCGAGTTTTCTTTCTAGAGTTTGAAAGTCGGCCGGCGCCCCCTCGATGGAAGGGGAGGCTCGATCACCTGGTGCCGATCCGCTGTCGCTGTTGGGCTGCGCAAATCCCCGCCCCCGCCCCGCTTTCCGCCCCCTGCGATCCCAACATTAATTAAAACAAATTTGAGTGTTGAGGTTGGAACGCGGCCGCAGTAAAACGTGCATTTGCGGTCACTCAGATCCTTTTATTTATTTTATAATGCTTTTTTTCTTTGTTATTTTATTTTGTTATTGCTTATTTATACTATTAGTTAAAATATTATTTTATTATACTATTACTATTCAGACGTATTTATTTATTTGTTAATCATTCCGTGTTTATTTTACTGTATTTATTTATTATAAAAATATACTTTTCATAAAGTTAACGACAGAGTTTCTTTTGTTTGCTGTTAATTATCATTCCTGCGGGTGCGTTGACGTCCTCAAGCAAAGGAAAAAAGGAACAAAGGAGCTGAGGAAAGGAAAAGGAAAGCGGAAACGGCCCGGACGTTTAAGAAGAGGAAACGGAAGTTTTTAATGAAAGCGAAACCGTTAAAACGCGCCCCATCCGATAAAGTTTATCGCTTAACGGCCGACATTTTGTCGTTTCGTCTCAAATGAAACGACGTCGACTGTTAACATTTAAATTTAAATAATTTCATTGCGATATTTTAAAGAGAATTGAAAATTGGGGAAATATATTGAACAATGAGGACAATTCAGGAAAACAAAAGAAATAAAGTGGCGAAGACAGAGAAGAAGAAACATAGAAAAAATGATGAAATTCTGACAAAAAGAAAGAAAGAAAGAATAGGTGTTAACGAGTCTCAAGATGGCCGAAGACAAAAAAACTTAAAATAATAAATACACAAAACGTGTTTGAAATCATAATAATATCAATAATTAGATAAAACGTGTCTAAAATGTCTAAAATTAAATGTAATTTAAGCAGTTTTCGGTATCAAAAGTCGTCGGCAAAATAAAATGGAGGAGAAACGGAGTTACACAACTCATAATTCGCTCCACATTCATTTTCTTTCCGTCCCTCTCGCCCCCTCTCGCCCCCTCCCGCCCCCACTTACATCAATTCCATCAAATCCCCCCTCGAGAAATGAAAAGAACCACATCCTCATTGTTGCAGGTAATGGCCTTCTGCAGACGCGGAACCTTCGCAACCTTTTCACTGCTGCCAACTCCCGGGAGACACCCACCGCCCCCCACCGCCCCCACCGCCCCACCGCCCTCCTCACGTGCCTGTCTTTCCCTCCCGAAATAAAACTTCCTAAACCGCATTCCGACATCTTTAGTGTCTTCGTCAGATGTTGTCGATCTTTCAGCTGTCTGATTGGTTTTATGGCCTCCTCCGCCCCCTCGCCCCTCGCCTCCTCCTCGTTTGTCGGTCGCGATGGAGGTGCAAAGAGAAGACTGATTGGGGGCGGTGGGGGCGTAATTAATTTTCGCAAAGGGAACCCATTTCTTCTTTGGGAGCTCAAAATAAACCGAATGTTTAATCGGAGCCGTTCCCTTTGTGAACTCTCACATTCAGAGCACATAAAGACAGCCGAGGGCGAAAGATGTCGCCGGACGAGTGGTCGACAATGCTGCGCCCGAAGAGTTGGGGCTTTGCTCAGGAGGACAAAGGGCTGCTCAACAATGGCTCTTTCTTCGTCCCGTGGCTGCGCCTAATCGGAACGATTGGTATTCCGACGGCAAAATATTTTGGGCGTTGAAAGAGGAGGAAAGACGGGAGAAGAAGAGAAGAAGGGGAAGAAAAGTCTGTTAATTATGAACCGACATGGACAGAGTCTGTTCAGTCTGTTCAGCCAAAGGCGAGTCGAAGACCCAAAGAGGAAACTCTCCGCCGAGAGCAGACGAAAAGCCAAAAATGGCGGCCAGGGACGGAAGGAATCCAATAAATCTTTCCCCGTTGCTGAAGTTAAGCATGAAAACCGCAGCGTTCAGTTAAGAGCCGCCCTCCACCCCCGCCCCAGAATCACATTTAACGAACGCTTTCCATTGTGTAACCCCGTACGTGACGTCATTCATATTCAGGACGACCCCCAAGAAAAGCAAAGGCTGAAACTGTCACTCGAGAGAGGCCCTTGCGGTGCACGAGTCGCTGTCCTCCCCTAAATCACCCTTCGCCTCTGGAGGGGTGGAAACATTCCGGAATGGGATGGCTTGGCGATCTTCGAACACGGGGCGGTTACTTACCTGAAAAAGAAAATTAATTATTAAAGCCTAATTTATAATTTATAATATCGACAGTATTAATTACATTACAAAGTTTACTCTTTTTATGATTTTCTCATTTCTTTTCTTTCTTTTTTCTCTGTTCAGTGAACAAAATTTCTTTTTGCAGTCGGGAGATTCTTTATAACAATTATTTGTTGTATTTGTCGTCGGTATCTTTTTCCGAATGTTGGAGCTCTTAAATGGATTTTTTCCTTTTAAAAGTGAGTCCCTCCAAAAGAGGAACGGTCGCAAGGGAGGGAAATCAACACTATTTCCACCCCCACATTGGTTGTGTGGCCTCATCGATTGGATATGCATTTTCATCCCCAATTGCGAATCCAAAATCAGAGAAAATGGCCTCCGCCCGAGCGCAGCCAATCGAGGATTCGCATCCCCCAAAAATAATAATAAAATGGGAATCTCATGGGGGATGATCTCGGTCTTAAACGAAGGCTAATAAACGCCGCTTCCGCCCCATTCATCCCCCGAAGAAACCCCCAAATGCCATTTCCCATTTATCCCCGACACAGCCGAACGCCCATAAATTTTATTGATCCGTCGCGGAGGGAGGGGGTGCTCGCCACCCCTTTCCACCCCTTTCCACCCCTTTCTCAATCTCACCTATCAGATACACCGCTCCTGAAGGAAATTTGATTTTCCACGGCGAACCCTTTGGCTTTGTCATAAATTTACTGCTTCGCCCCCCAAATAAAAATCCGGTTCCGCCCCTCGCCCCCGGGGGCGAATATAATATTAATTAAATCCGACCACCCCCACTCTCTCTCTCTCTCTCTCTCTTCCTGTCATGAGTTTTTGATGAAAGGGTTCAACCTCTTTCCTCTCCCCCCGATGATTGACGGAAGAGCGGAAGAGCATTTTCGACACACTCTGCCGTTGCGAAATGTAACTCCTTCCGGTTTCCGGTTTCTTCGTCGGTTGCTCTTCGGAGTGTCGACAGCTCGGCGCGCGACACTTTCGCCTGGGTGGCGACAGCGGTGCACTGCCTTTTAATGTTGTCTATTTATTTATTAAGACGGCGCGTATTTACTGTTATACTGTATATTGATGTAACTCATAATTAATAATAATAAGCCAATAAGGAAATATAAAAAAATAAAAAAAAACAATGGCGGCGGTCGTAAAACTCGCGACCTCGAGTTAATGTCGTTTCTGTTGGTTGCAAAACGTCTTCGCTGAATTAAGCGAATAATGACACAACCGATTTATAATTATAATCAGTAATTACGTAACTCAGTTACGAATAGTTATTTTAAGGATTTTTTATCCTTTATTTTATTTATTCAGCAAAATTGTTTTATTTAGGTCGAACCGTTGGCAACTTTATTCCGTTGCCTGCGTTTGTCTTTGGTCTTTTGTACTGTAACAGCCGCCAACATTCACATACAAATACAAAATAGTTTTTATAAATATTACAAAAAATACAGTATATAACTGTTTTTATCGGTAATTATTTATGGTTTTAACCCTTTGAGAATTTTCTAATTATCTTTCGTTAAATGAAAGAAGTTTTTGGGGGTTTAATTCGCGTCTCTTTATGAAAAACTGAACGTTTCCACTCAGCGGTGATCACTGCATTTAATTGTCTGTTTTGGGTTCAGCATTTTCTGAACATCACTTTCAGTCAGATTTCATTGCGATATATTTTCAGAAAGGGTTGATTAACCCTTTCTCTCATACTTCTGCGACTGTTCTGAAATTTTATACATTTTGAAACTAATTTCAGATAAAAAAATAAAGAGCTTTTCCAACTTCATCCCTTTCTACCCTCTCATCCACCCTCTCAACCTAAAACTAACGAAATCTCCTGCAATAAAAACCTGACATATTAATTAAAATCCCGCTGTCCTCCCCGTCAAAACTTTTTTCATCCCCCGGCCATCCCCCGCCCAATCCCCGCTCCACCCCCTCACTTTTCACCCCCTCACCTGACATTTTCATTTCTGTCACGCTTCCCTAAATGTCGAACTTAAGGTCACCTAGCGCGTCTTTCATCCCCAACAACTTCTTCCACCCCACCGAAACTAATTCTTCCATTCGACGGGGGCGGAAGGGCGGTTTGGCTATTGTCACCAAGTTTTAATGGATTTCCGCGGGGAGATGACGGGGAGGCGCTGGGGGCGGTTGCGTTTGTTATTCATTTCCTCCCCATTTTTTGTTGGCTCATTCCAAGGGTTGGTTTGCGGGGGCGGATATTTTGTAAAGTCCGATATGGGACAAAATTATGCGGAGTGCTGACTGCGAGCGCTGCTCTCAATACCTTCCGAATACCTTCAAGCTAAGGGTTGAACCACAAGGGTTGAACCGCCTCACTCAAAGGGGAAGGGGAAAAGTTCGCTCATTGGGAAATTTGTGATTTTTTACACATTTCAAAATCACATCAAATGGGAAATTTTCAATTTTTCCATTCGATCATTTATTTCATTTTCCTCAATCGGGAAAATGTTAAATGAGGTAAAACGGCTTCATTTTCCGACTTTTCTCATCTAAATTTTCTTTTCTTTTAACTAAAGAATATTACCGCTTCTCTCTTTATATTATTATGTTTACCAATGAAAACTTATTTATTTAAATTAATCATTTCATTCGTCACATCGAACCTTTCGTTAATTTTCCGCTCCCTCAGATAATTTTCCATTTTCCCCCACTATTTCTACAAGAAAATCCCTTTTTTTACTTTCGCTGCACCCCAAATAGAAAACAAGCCCAGTTCCACCTGCTCCGCATCTGACACCCCCTTCCCCCGACAAAAAATCCTCCCCAACCAACAAAAACATGGAAACACGTTCCGGATGTGGCTTCTCGGCGAAAGAGAGATAAAGAAAATGGCGGACGGACGAAAAGGCGGAGGAAAAGGGGGAGACGAAAGGATTTCCCGATTTTCCGTTGAGAATCACTCGAGTGTGAGCGAAAGTATTTGGGGGCCCCCCAATGTCGGTCCCTCGACGTCTCGTATCGGAAGGGAAAATGGCTGCCGGATGGGGAAAATATTGAGGGAAAACAATTTTCGCAGCCATTTCCCGGAGGGGACATAAAATTGAAAAATTCGTCCGATTTACATATAAAATGTTAAAACAAACAAATTTTGAATATATAGAAATTCTAAATAATGCGGAGGGCGGTGGAAATCCTTTTGAGGGTGGAGGGTTGCTCGACCGCCCTCCCTCCCCCCTCAACCCCATCCGCCTCCACTCAGAGGGTTGAATAACTTAATCGGACTTTGTTGGGAGAATGTTGGGATTGGTGCGCTGTTATGGGCAGATGAAAGGTTGGATGAGGGGGAGGGCGGGGGTGAGTTCTTGAGGGGTTGGCGCCCCTTTACAGTTAACTCGCCATTAAATCTTAATCTCATTTCTGCAGCTAATCATTTATCTGTTTTACAGATAAATAAATGGCAAAACCTCCCTCTGCATATTAATAAGAGTGTTGTGTTTGTTGAGGTTTGTTGGGAGAGGAAATAAGTGGGATTTTTGGGGATTAAACAATGTCTGTTATCGCGGGGAGTGCAATGATGAATGACGTTTTTATATCTGTGAGGGGTCGATGGATGACGTGGAGGGCCGCGGGGGTGAGTTGGTGATCAATCATCCCCCGGGTTCCGCCCGGGCGGGGACAAAGGCGGCAAGCCCTCGACCGCCCCCAAAGCCCCTTTTAATATGAACGCTTTCAACCCCCGCTTTCCCTTTTCTCACTTCTTAAGGGTTGTTCGCAGTTTTGTCGAAATTTCGAAATTTGATTCTCCTCTAACATTATTTATTTAAAGTTAATTTCGACTCGTTTTGTATCGTTGAAAGCTCTTTAGTATATTTTATTTATTTTTATTCGTTTTTAATGATTAAATAAATGTATATTAAAAAGTATAAAATATATACTTAACATTTCTATGCAAACATTTTTTTTAAAAAAAGATTACAAAGTTGAAGGATTCTCAAAAAATAATCTTTGTAAGAGAGTTTTTCCCTGCAAACTGCGGGGAAATTTTTCCCCACAGAGGGAATTATTTCCCTTAAGTCGTTCCAACTCTAAAATATAATTATTTTAATATGACTGAGATTGGGATGCAAATAATCATCATTTGAAGAAAACGGATCGACTTTAAAAGTTTCCTTTGCCTTTTGCAAACTCAGCAGAATCTCCTTTGAGTCAAAGGAAAAGAGGAAAGGCTTAAAAAACGACATTTCTCTCGGGAGGGTTGTTTTTAACGACCCCTCGCCCGTTTTCTCCTTTCCCGACGGGAAAAACCCAAAGAGACGGCCATGTTTCCCTAATGAAAACTTAAACCCTTTCCCGCTCGAGATTAAACAAAACTTTGGCCGAAGAATTACAAACTACCCCCACGAGGGGGTGGGGAGGGAGGCTGTGACGACATTTTTCACCGGGCTGAGTCTGAGCTGCGGCGCGAGGGCGGGGGCGAGGGCGGGGGCGAGGGGCTTTTGGGCTGTGATGGAAGGGCGGGGGATGAGGGGGGTTTGCATGTGAAATTAGTTTGAGAGGGAGGGCGGGGGTTGTTAGCAAACACATTGAGGGGTTGCCTGCCTCTTTGTTGATTTAATAAATTGAGAATTAAAAATTAATTTAAATATTAAGGTGTGCCTAAAGAGGGCGAACTAATAATTTCGAGCTTAAGGGATGAAGGGATGACGCCGAGGCGGAGAAGATGGGGTTGTTATTTAGAATTTGAAATTACTTTTGAATTAATCTTTGCCCTCTCCTGTCTTGATGGTTTGCATCCCGCCCTGATTCTCTTCAAAATACTAAAAAATATCAAATTTTTATATGAGCGTGCTTATACTTATACGCACCACCCCCCGCTGTTGTAAAGGAAACATTGGATAAAATTCCGAGTCTTTTAACGGGGAACTGTGGGAATTTAAGCAACGCTTCACGTAACAATGTTTCTGCAGTCGCATCGGATTACTCCGTGAAGAAGAAATGTGGGCGACAGCAGAAAAAAATCCCCGACAGCGATGGAAAAAATATTTAATGTTCTCTTCAGAAAAAAAACTGTTTGCAGAAAAGAATAATTTCCTGTGCGATGGAAAAACATTCTCAATAATAAAAAATCTTTATTGGCGGGGAATATCCCTGTTTTTAAAGAAAGACTTTTCCCCGGAATTTCCAGGGAATTGTTTCCCTGGTTGCGGGGAATATTTTCGTGTATGCAGGGAGAAAATTCCCTGTGTGTTAAAGAGTATAGGGAATTAATTCTCCGACTGCAAAGGGAAAAAAAATGTAATTAATTCTGCATTCGCTCTTCCTCCCATCCTTCCCTTTTCCCACCCCCTTCCCACCCCCCTCCCCCGCCCCCCGTCAATTACAAGACTAACACCCCAATCGGAGCATAATCCCCCAAGAATGTTGAAGAGGAACCGCTTCCTCCATCCACTGGTTAATTTCCCCGAGAGAGAATCCGGGAAGAAGTGCGAAGGGGGCGAGGGGGCGACGGGGGCGACGGCGGGAGCTGTCAATTGGTATTAGAAAGCTCTCCGGAGTTAATTCTCGTGACGGCTTCTCTCGGAAATGTTTCTCAAACAATTTGGGAATTTTCCCCCGGAGAGAAATCCTGGGAAAGATGATACTTTGATGGGGGCGGAACAGTCAAAGCTTTCACTGTTTATTTGTCCTCGCTGACCGCTTATCTGTCGCCGCTCTGATATTTCTCTCCTCCCGTGCGAGAGCTTTCACTCATAATGGAACCCCTTCCCGTTCATCCCCTTCGCCTTCCCCCTCTGCTCACCCTGCAAAGGAGGACCTCCGAGCGGAACGGCGTGCACACGAGGGGGAGGAAACGCCCTGAAAACCACCCGAGGCAATTAGGGCGAGTCCGCAGATGCTGTCGTATCTATGGAAACCACTTTGAGCAACAGCGGAACTTTCTTCCTGCATGAGCGATTCGGAGGACAATTCGGTTCCTCGGACAGCGATGTTTTGTGTGAGGAAAGAGAAGAGAGAGAGAGAGAGAGAGAGAGAGAGAGAGAGAAGAGCAAGAGCAGCATAACAGCATTTAATTGAGTCCAAAATGGGTAAATCCAACAAAGAGGGGAACTCGTGCAAGGAAGAGTAAACAAATTCCTTCGGGAGCGAAGGGAAAAGAAAAACAGGTACGAAAATGCTCAATGTCACAGAAGGAATTTCAAAGGAAACAGTTTTTTCCGATTCGCTTCAACGATTTCGAGTTTTCCGATTTTCCAACGAAAACAAAATAATTTCCTTCTTTTCGGAGAATTTCATCTCAAATAAACTGCTCTCACAAAAACGAAGAGAAACCTTTCCTTTGCGATTTGTCTTCCCCACTCACCCCTCCCTTCAACCCCTGCATTTCACCCCCACCCCACTCTCGCTTGCATTGCGAGAGGACAAACAAAACATTTAACGTCATCACATATTTCGCTCAAAACATTAACAAATCACCGATTGCAGAGGCGTCAAAGTGGCCCAAATGTTTCCCAAAGGAAAAAAGGAAAAGAAGAGCGATTTTCTTGTAGAAATAGTGGGGGAAAATGGAAAATTATCTGAGGGAGCGGAAAATTAACGAAAGGTTCGATGTGACGAATGAAATGATTAATTTAAATAAATAAGTTTTCATTGGTAAACATAATAATATAAAGAGAGAAGCGGTAATATTCTTTAGTTAAAAGAAAAGAAAATTTAGATGAGAAAAGTCGGAAAATGAAGCCGTTTTACCTCATTTAACATTTTCCCGATTGAGGAAAATGAAATAAATGATCGAATGGAAAAATTGAAAATTTCCCATTTGATGTGATTTTGAAATGTGTAAAAAATCACAAATTTCCCAATGAGCGAACTTTTCCCCTTCCCCTTTGAGTGAGGCGGTTCAACCCTTGTGGTTCAACCCTTAGCTTGAAGGTATTCGGAAGGTATTGAGAGCAGTGCTCGCAGTCAGCACTCCGCATAATTTTGTCCCATTTCGGACTTTACAAAATATCCGCCCCCGCAAACCAACCCTTGGAATGAACCAACAAAAAATGGGGAGGAAATGAATAACAAACGCACACCCTCTGCACAGATCGTAAAGCTCACGGGATTCCATTTCATGGACGAAGAGAGAGAAAGAATCGGAATCGAAGAAATCGGCGGGAAATGAACCGGAAACTCACCCGCTCTGGTTGGGCGTCCTTTCAGCTCAACTGAGGCCCCCATTCGAGGGGAGGCCCTTTCCCCCGAATTAATCTCATGAAAGCCCTTGAGCCCCTTCCGGGTCAAATTTTAATCTCCCAATTACGTTAATTCTAATAAAAGAATAAGTAGCGGATTAGTTGTCGATGTTCCTCCCCTCGCCGCCACTCGCCCCCCACCGCCCCCCGCTCATTTCGCTCTTTGCAGTTGGTGAAGGGGGTGAAGGGCGGGTGTGAATGTGAACATGCTCATTCTCTGATTCAATCACTGATCAATCATTTGGGGGACAATGTCTGTGATGGGGGACCGCACTCGTGAGCACTTTGTCCGCGTTGTGGTCGGGTCGTGACTGGCCACGATGGCCGTGGGTGAGGACAATGAGTGTCAGGGCACGAAGAGAGCATTAGGTGCGGGGGCGAGGGGGGGGGGGCGAGGGGGCACGTGGGGGCACGTGGGGTCCGGGACAGGGGGCGCACTCTGTTAGTGCACTCTGGGGTGATGGAAAAAGTTGTAGAATTTAATAGATAAACTTTTATAGTGTTCATTTTGTTCATTTTTTCTTTTACTCTTCTTTTTTTTATTCCCTCTCTTTTAACCTTTCATTAGTTTTCTTTGTTTTCGTTTCTTTTTCTTTAGTTCCTTCTTTGGCTTTCTTTTTTTATTTATTTCCCTCTTTTGTCTTTTTCGTTCCTTTCCTTCTATCCTCTATCCTTATTCCGTTTTTTTCCATTTCTTCCTCTACTTCCTTTTTATTCTTTTCTTTCCTTTTCCTTCTCCCTTACCTTCGTTAAATTTACGACTCTAATGAAACTCATCAGTTCAAATTTTACCTCCCTCCCCTATTTTGTTTTTGATTTTTTTTCTTCCCTTAGTGGCACATCGCACTCAAAAGACTCACACAACGTTTTTCTTTGTTGGAGTAACCCACGTTTTTGTGCTTTGAGAGTGCATGAAAACCTTCTCAGGACTCTCCCTCCCCGGGAAACGAGCTCAGAAATGCTTTCTTTATATTATCCCCTCAGACAACAAAGACATCCGCCCCCACTCACCGCCCCCAAATGGCGATCCATCCATCTGCACCGGAAGTGCAGATTAGAGTGCCCGTGTTTGACCACGTTCGCCCGTTCGCACACACAATTACAGCTTTTGCGTGATTTTTCGGAATGCGCGACACGCGGACGTGACGCGGGTGACTATTTCGGGAGCGGACTTTGAGTTATGGCAACTGAGTTATTTCGGAGTTCCGCCCCCGCGCCCCCGCCCCCGCCATCGCCGCTATTTGCTCTTTGGAATGGATCTTCTGGGCCACCGATGCACACAAAGGTTTTTAAATGACGCCTCAGTTGGCTGAATTAGCCGGGAAGGCAGATTTGGGAAAGGCACCCCTTAAGAGGGATCCGAGGATGAGCAGCCCGGAAACCCCGAATGAGAGTCAGTGGTCAAGCATCCCCCCGCACTGCAAACAACCCTCGCCCCCATTTCAAAACAACGTCACGATGATGATGGTGAAACCCTCCCCGGAATAATATAAGTGGTATAAAAAGTAAGTGAGATTGCTGACTGTAAGCTGGTTTGGATTCCCCCAAGGCAAGCATCGAGGGCTAATTCATCTCGGACGGAACCTCCCCCCGGGAAATTACATTCTCAGTTTCCTCCCCCAGATATTTATAACCCTCCACAAATCGAAATTTCATCCCCCTTTCGCGGGCAATTTTTTACCTGGAAAGGCCTCGAAACGACCAAGTTGGCGTCGTTTCGGGCGTTCTGGGGCCACGACGGTGGTCGGCGGGCGTGGCAGCAGAGTGGGCCTTGGGGAGCGGAATTTGGCACTCCTCTTCGGAGGCCAAATTGCCTTTGTGATTGAATGAGGCCAAATTGAATTGGCCGTCTCGCGGCCTCGAATATCTTTTTAAATAAATAAATAACCCATAGAAACTCCCTCGAAAACCATTTGTAATTTTAAATATATTATGTAATACTTTTTTAAATTTTATATCTTTCGTTTAGGAATTCCTTTCTGCTGTTAAAGGGTTGACTTTGAGTACAATGGGCAAAGTATTCGGGGTTCCACATTCGATTAAGTATTTCCTGAAATGTATTAGGTATTTTGTTTTTATGTACTGTATATCTGTGTATTTATTTATGTAATTTATATATTTTACGCAATTATTATGTAATTATATATTTTATGAAACACTGAATGCATTATATTCTTTTGCATTAAACACAATTGCATTTTCACAATTTTCATATAATTTAATTTTCAGCGCATTGTTTTTAGATTTGATAGTAATTAATTAATGTCGATTTAGCGTAATTGGTTTTTTAGCCACTGATTATGTTCCATAGATATATGCATTATTTGTATATGATTTTTATATTGAAATATACAATGGAATGATGCTCGATGCATTCAGTTTTTCAGGAAATACAGAAAGGTATAGATGTGGATATGGACTCCCAAATCCCAGCTCGGGGTGCGAGAGGGGTGGGAGCGCGAGGCGTTCAGGGGTGAAGCCTAGTATAAAAACCCTAGTATAAAATATATGAAATATATACAGTATAAAAACCTATAAAAATAAAAAAAAAAATAGAGAATTGAGGGGCCATAATGACTCCAAAGCTTTTATGATATAATTATTTACAGAGAAATCCGTAATTTGTTTCCCGAATTGAGATTTTATTGGAATCCAATAAATAACCGGAGAAGATGGAAAAACTCGTTCCCGAGGAATTTCCACCGATTCGCCCCACCTTTAATGGACTGATCACGACAATCCAGGGCGGTTTAGGTCTCGGTGATCGACCGGCTGTGGGCGCGGAACAAGTTGGGGGGCGGACGGGGGAGGAAAGACCAGTAATTGAACTCCTCTGCCCCCCAAACACGAACACCTAATTAGCTTTGTCCCCGCATTCCGCTTCTGAAATTTCACCCTTCGCCCCCTCCCCGTGGCTAAATTAATTAAGCGTTGAAATCGTTTCTCCCCCCCCCCCCCACCCGTCGCCCTCCGCCCCGAAAGCGCAAACGGGGCGATGCCTTAAGGGTGAAAACGTGCGGTGAACGCGAATTGATTTTTTATAATTTTCGGGGGCGACTCACCCTTGTTTCATCCGGGTCGTCTTCTGCTGGCGAGTCTTTTCTCCCTTTTTTAAATATTTTCGTGGGGAAAGCTGTCGAGGACATGCGCAGACGGATTTCGACGCGGGAGCGGAGAAAAACGATCCGGTTCGGGGGTGCGTCTCGGCAACCCTTAAAACTTTTTCAGAAATAATTCCGGGGGATGAATTCGCTCCCAAAAATATGAAAAACTCTAACACGGACCACCCCCCGAAAAAGTTTTAGTGAAAATCTCCCCTCCCCCGGGCGTGATTTCAACCCAATCATCCCCCTCCCTTATGCAAAATCTCGTGAACAACTCACCCCTTCATCCCTCCCCAAAGCGAAAATAAAGAACTCTGTTAAAAAGACAAAAGGGGCGAGAATGCTTTTCTTTTCCTTTTGATTTTGAGCTGGGGGGAGTGAGGGCGGGGGCGGAAGGGGAGTCTTCCGAGGGTGGATTTAATCCTGCCGATCATTTTCCGGCTCCTTTTTTCATGCTTTTATCCTTTCCGAAATGAAAACAAGTGGAGGGATTTATCTGGAGATATTCTGAAATGGGCGGACCGCCCTCTGGACAGCGTCCCTGAGGGGCGGTGGGGGTGCGAGCCCTTTCATATTTCTTCCCTTCGGAATTTATAGCGCGGAATAATTGGGCCGTTTGCGAGGTGCATGAGGGATGTGAATGTGGGCGCGAGGTGCAGGTGGTTGCGCTGCAGCGATTGGGGGGACAAAGGGTTGGGGATGGAGGGGTGGCGATAAAGGGTGAGAACTCTACTGTTCTGTTATGATTTCTAAAAAATAAATCATTTTTGTGTAATATAAAATATTATACAGATATACATTTATTTATTTGTATATACCGACAGTCGGAGAGTTATAATTTTTTATTATATGTCTATTCAGTAAAAATATATACATTTAAAGTTTTTTCTTTTTATTCTCTTTTCAGTTAATTTGATAATATTAATTAAATTATATAAATTAGCGAAGTTATATTAAAATAGATATTAAGTTAATTAAATATGGCAGCACATCAAATATTTTAAAATAAATACAAATAAATATTAAAAAATGAATTAAAGTAATTAATAATAAATGAGAATTAATTAATGTGAAAAATGATAGACTGACTAAATACGAGTATATTTATACATATAAGAAAAGCTTCTTCAGAAGCCCACGTTTTGTCAGCAGTGAATGTGAGCGGCCGATCACTGCTGTCGTCAATTGCAGAAAGTTTAATTTCCTGGCGCCTTCCGCCCTCCCCTGAGGGGCGAGGGGTGGAAGATTTATGGGGAGAAGCGCGGGAGGGGGTGGGAAACGACGTTTCATCCCCGTGAGTGATGACAAACCCACGAAAGCCAAATTTTGGGAGTCGCGACAAGAAAATGATGTACAAATACATAAATATATCCCGCAAATATCTAATTAATAGTACATAATTAAATGGCGAATAAATGGGAATTCCAGAAGTGACAACAAAAAAACAAATACTTTTATTTACGAGAACCTCACAATAGAGCAGCTGCACTTTTTCACCCCAAAACGGACAAACACCCAATTTGTTCAATGTAAAAATAACCCCCACGCCCCTCCCGCCCCTCCCGCCCCCACCCCTCCTCTTCTGGGACCAATCCGAACTCACTTTGATTGATCGGAACTTGAACAGTCTCACGCCTTCTATTTTCTGCGCTTACAACGCCTCACCGAATATTTCCATCAATTAGTGGATTCTTCCACTTCACCCCCTCGACCACGACATGTTCATCTCAGCCCCCGGGGCCGGGGTCCGATGTCCGCCCTGGGCGCGTGTCACTGCACACTGAGCCGCCCTTCCGCGATGTTCTCATTGTTGTGTCGCTATCAGTGGCACTGGTGACGGATCGGTGCAAAAATCACTTTTATTTGGAATTTGTCTATGGCGCAATAATTTTTGCGTCGTTTGCTTTTCCTCTTTGAGGTCATGGGAAAATTTCAGTTTGTTCGGTGGAGTCATTCGCTATTTCTTTCTGTTGTTCGCATTTGACCATTGGCTTCATTTTATGCAGTTGGCCATATAAAGTGCAATAAGAGAAGAAAAAGAGAATTATATTTGATTTTATAATAATATACTGTATATTTGTAAGAAATTTTAGAAACGCTTGGTGGGCCTCGTGTTGTAAAATGGGGGATTCTTGGATTCTTGTTAGTTTTCGTCAATCTCTCTTTCAAATTTTCTCTTCATTTCCCGGAGACGTTCGTTTTTCAAGAAAAAGGCACAACAGATAGAAAAAATAATTAGTGCGATAGTAAATACAACTAATAATAATTAGGGGTCTTCCCTGGACTGAGTTAATTAAAATAATAAATGAATAATTATACTTGTAAAATTAATTAAAAATTGATTTATCCGATTCATTTGTTTTTCAGCCATTCAATGTCGACCCAACATTTAAATATTATTTTTAAGTTTTCCCGTGAAAGGGTTGACGAATCTGTGATTCACTGATAACTCAAATCAAAACTCTGACACATACACAAATGTCACCGGTTCTTCCTATGTTTACCTTATGAGAGACTCACTTGACGAAACCCATTTTTTATTTTCTCTTTTCCTCCTTTTAAACAAACATCGCCGGAAATTGTTTCAATTTTACTGCTTCGCTTGAAAGCGAATCGGCCACCCTCTCGGGGGGCGAGGCCCCGAGGGGCGAGGGCCGAGGGCTCCCCACCAGACGAAGACAAACGGCCGCAAACAGTGACTCAGAGGAGAGGAATTCGCTGACGCAGACGGGGGATCCGGGGGGTCCCGGGGGCCCAGGGGGTCCAGGGGGTCCAGGGGGTGGCGAGCGGGGCCCGAATTAATTCGTCTCAATTCGACTTAATTTCGGTATGTCTCTCGTTAATTTTCCCTAATTTGGTGGCAAAATCTTGTGGATGGATGTTAATCACTTCAATTCGGTTTATTTTATGGATTTTACAGCTGTTTTATTTTTCATTTTTCACAATTTGTATTTGTATAAAAGACTGACAGACAGACATGAAACGTTAGAACGAACCGCGTCTTTTGGGAAAAGTCCGCTCGAAATCGGTTTAGCAGTTCTTTTGTGATATGATAACGAAAATACAAACCAACACATACTGTAAGTCCCTTAACAGATCCATTATACTGTATATCATTGTGATTGTGTTATGTATTTAGAGAGAAATTACAAATGGCAGAAAGATATTTTTCTTGGGATTCGGTCCAACTTCCCCCGGAAGGCGTTCATCCCCGGGACAGAGTGATTAGTGGGGGCGGTGGGGGCGGGGCTGCGCGGCGTCGCCACAATGGGGCGCAGGCACAATGCAAGACGCGATAACTCAAAAGGGCGTCAACGTTCCGCGGCGGTTATCCGACCGTTACCGAAACTTTTATCTCCGGCTCCATCGGGCGCCATTGTCCATTGTGAGTTCTTCGGCCCCCAAGGCCATTTTGAGGGGCCCTCCTGGATTTTTTCCTCACTTTGGACTCTTTTTCTTTTTATTGTTTTCCGTTTTTCCGTTTTTACTTTAATTTCCTTTATTCAATGCTTTTCTTTTTAGGAATACGAACGACAAGAAAGAAAATAAAAAATTCCATATTGAAAAAAGAAATTCCATAAAGAAAGAAAACGTTAGTCAAAGTCTCTTAAAAACATATTCAAAGTCACGAAAGACCAATAAAACTTTTCATTAAAGTCGTCGTCAAAGTGACCCCTTTGAAGAAGGTTTTCCCTCTCTCCAGGGCGAACCCAGGAGGAACACATTCCCACAGGAACTCCTTCCGATACACCCATTCCCGGGTCGGATGTTGCGCAACGCTCCAGCCTTGAGCGCCAGAGGAGCCTCTCCCGCCAGGAGCGAAGACAGCGCTCTCTCCGGTCGTCAGCGATGCTGCTGACTCCGTGTGCGCTTGTTTGTGCCAAAGAGCCAGCGCCGCACATTCCCCTCATTCTGTGTTTGGTTTAGTGCTGACGTCTGCGGTTTGTTGCAGAGTGTGCTTAATTACGTGACGGAATGGCGAACGTGGCCTGAGAAAGACCGGTCCGGGAGGGGAGTTGCCCTCCGACCCCCGTCGCCTTTTTCTGATTAGAATGGATTCGTGATGAAAGGCGGAAGCGATTAAGCTGAAGAGATTTGCCTTTTTTGAAGAAAGGTTTCTCTTCGAAGGGCTCATTTTATTATATTACTGAAAACAAATATAGGGAATGTGTTGTGCGGTATTGTTAATTTTCAGGAGAAGGGTTAAAGGAATAAAGTAATAGTAGGAAGGGTGAAAGGTTAAAGAAAGAAAGAAGGGGCAAAAGGGAAAAGAAAGAAAATGAGGAGGAAAAATGGAAGAAAGGGAAAAACCTAAAATAAAAGAAAAAAAGGAGAAAACAATAAAAGGAAGACAAAGGAAATAAAGAAAGAAAAGCTGAAAAGGGAAAAAGAAGACAATTTAACGGTGAATGAGGACAATCAGTGATAATCACATCACAGTTACAATAAAAAATACAGTATATACAGTATATACAGTATAAATAATGTGAAATAATAAAAGGTCGTTTGGAGCTCTCCCGGGTTTTCCAGTGTGAAATTTCAAAGGGGCGCTAAGTCAGGCCGACTCCTCCTCATCCCCCAACCAAAGTCCACCCCCAACCTCCCCCAACCTCCCCCCCCGTCCTTCCCATTGACACGTGATCCCTCTCGCCACCAAAGCTCCTCTCCGCTGCCCAATTACCCAAAACTAAACAGCCGAAAAGAGTGCGCGGCCTTTGTAGGGAGTCCAGAGCGCCGGCATCCAATTTCCACCCCGCATCCCCCGCATCCCCTCGCCAAGCCTCCCTTCTACAATTACATACGCATCCCTCACCGCTTCCGGAAAGGAAACTATGCATGTGTTGCCAACTTTTCTTTTGTGGCCGTCATTACCATGAGCTCCTCCCACAGCCCCGGGCCCGAGTGATGTCTCCCGCACCCCTCGCACCCTCGCACCCCCGCACCCCCGCACCCCTCACCCTCTTTTCCCGGGAAATCAATGTGGGAGAGTGGGCCCCTCCTGAGTGCCGCTGTGGGGGCGAAGGGAGATCGATCCCTGTCACTCCCCAACAAAAGATTCTGCATTTTCATTTTCCTTCAGGCTAAATCTCACCCCTAAATTTCATTTCGGGTTCTTCAGCATTTCTCACTTCTATAATAGTTGTAAAATTTAAATTAGAATGGGTCAAAATGAACTGAGATAAACTGAGTTAAGGCTTTCTCCAGAAAAGAGCCAAATGAGTACTCACAGCATGGTGGTGTCCCTCGGGATCTCCGGGACCCTCTCTATGTGCACGAGCATGCAGCGAACGGTCGTCTTGAAGCAGATGCACTTGGGCGGGCACCTCTGGCCCGCGGCCAGGCTCACCAGGCCGACCGCCGCGATCACCGCCCACCAGGCATTCATCGTCCTCCCCTGCTCATCAACCTCTGCCACACGACCACAGTCACACGACACTCTCACGGAACGATCTCCTCACTGTCCACCGCCGAAGTACACCCGCACTGCGCTGTGCTCCGACTGCGACTGACGCCGACGAGAGCCGAAGAGGAGTGCGAGTGTGCCGGCGCGGTGATTTCTTGTTCGTCAGGGGCGTGTTAAGGGTGGGGGGAGATTCTGCTCAGGGTCCAACAGATAACAGAACAAAAGACAGCAAAGAAATTAGGAATAATGTATGAATGCAAGACCAGTTTAAAAAGTGATCATATAAAAGAGTAGAAAGTAGAAACATAGAAAAATAGAGAAAGCACAGAGAGTATAAAGACTATCAATGAAATTAATTGAAAAATAAGGGCTAAATATACATAAATTCCTAAAATCCTGCAAAATGGCGTTTCCTCCACAACTTTTCCCCGAACAATTCCCCGAAATCGGTATGGCTCTGTGTAAGTAAAAGTTATGTGCCGTTGAAAATTGAATATTTTGGTATGGGCAATTTTTAGAAAAAGTTATGTCTCAGAAACGGTGGCACTTACCAAGATAAATACCTAAACATTTTGTGCAAATAATTTTGATGAAAATGGTAAAAAACGAATTTTGACCCCGCGCCATTTCCTTTTCCAGCATCGGATCCATGTTATACTTTTATAATTATATTCCGAACGATTTCACCACATTTCAACTTCTTAGGAATTACTATAGTTTCACCCCCCAATTTGTGAACCTAATCTGACTGGACTAGTGTTTCGATGTTTTTTGTTACTGAAAACAAATATGAAAGACTAAATGCACAAATTTTTTTTTCTATAAATATAATTACTGTTAAAATTTTTTTGTCTTCTAATTGGAGCACTGGAAAAATTTCAAATTTTATAAAAAGTCCCGAACTGCGATGGATATGAAAGAACCGAATATGAAATTTTAGTATAATATATTTAGCCAGAAAGTGTAATATAAGTATAATAACATACAATTAAAATTGATAAATTCAAAAATACGAGTTGGCCATAAACATTTATTGACAAATGTTATTTACCTTAAATCATGATTAAATTGACCTTGGAAGATCTTTAACAAGTGCACCTCCTGTATTTGCTCTTCGTTCAAAATTATATATATTATTTCAAACACTATTCCTCCAATTCTTCTTTTCGAAAAGGCTGATTTCAACTTTTTCAACTTTTCTGACCCACAGTTCGTCTCAGGTCCATCGCAGGCGAAATATTGGCGGAATATTTGAATTTTAGGCAACGATCGAATGTGCAAAAGTGTTTTTTACCCCTGAGAAAAAAAAATGATGGCGCCGACCTCGTCTCCAGTTTTAATTGCCTCCTAACTTCTTTTTTATTGCCGGCCGTAAGAGCCGAAGGCTACTTAGTAATTGACTCAAAAAAACAGAGATTCACCGATAAAAAGCCTTTTGGTTACCGAACAATAATAATTCATCCGTTAAATTTTCCTTTTAATTATATATTACAATTGGTCGGTAGTAAATTACGAATAAATATTATAAAATTAATTTGGAACTAAGATTCGAGCAAATTTTATTTATAATAAAATCTAGTTGGTCATTAAAAGCGTTCGAGCATTTGAAGCCAAAATAGAAAAGCATGAGAAAAAAATTCAATTGAAAGCATAGAACGCCATTTCGGGCATAGAGTAAGTGAAAGTGGCAGCAGATGAATCTCGGAGGCCGCGTTCCGAAATCCGCGAATCCGACACTGATTCACACTCATTTCGGCCATGTTGTTTTATTTCACAAATGCTAGGATTTGGTTTCGATTGTTTTAATGCGTAGTTTTCTCTTATCAACCAGTATCTTTTAATAATCAGTATATTTGTTAGAATTAGAGGTAAGACTTCTAAGTGACGTTATAATAAAAAGGGGCTCGCGCCTTTTATTAGAAATAAACTACAGAGATATTTGTTGACGCGCCCCTCAAGCGAAATCTCGACAGGAAAGAGTGGCCTTAAACTAAAGTTTTCAGCGAATTTTACTCCAGCGGACTCACAACATCATCTCTTCTGAGATATTCGGTGGAGCGTAAACTTTGATTGGTCTATCGTAACTCGTGTAACAATATAAGTGGTAAATACCTTTAATTCCTTCGATTTGTTTAAAATTATGGTTCTTTTTGTCAACCCCCTCACGGTACAGGTTAGAAAATTTTACAGTAGTTAAAGAATTTTTCAGCGTCTGAAGAGGTACATATCATTTAACGTAGATGACAACAGTAAAAAAGTAAAAAAGTGATTGAAGGGAGGGGAAAGCCAGACCTTCCCTCCCGAAGCGATTAGGAAACGGTTCAGGTATGACAGATCTCTGGGATTCTCTGTTGCAAAGTTGGGGTTTGGACAGCTGATGAGGAGTGCCATCACAATGGTCACCTTGGTGATCACCTTGAATGTGGAGAAATAAAAGTGTGAATGAATATTTTTTCATCAGTAATGCTCTAACCTTTGTTTCCTTTTTTCTGTTGGCAAAAGTTTTGTGACTTTAAATGATTTTAGTTGGGCAGTCAATTTTGTCATTTCCAAAAAGTCATTTTTTCTGCTTCTTTTCTTTTCCTCTGAGTGTAAGAGAAATTTTTAAGAATTTCAACTGATTAAGATATGTGCTGTTGTCTGCTTTTAAAATATTGGGGGTTTTGTTGGGCTTTTGGAAACACAATAATGAAGTTCTCTCAGTCTAAAACATTTATTGGTAAGAGTCATTGTAATGTTATTATTGATTTTTTATGAGATATTCAGAAACGATTTCTTAATTACAGTTATTAATTAATAGTATGGTTGGATTAAGCATGAGGTCAGCAACTGCTGACTGCCCTAAACATATAAATGAACACTGAGTTGCACCCCATGCATTTAGGGTTGTCATGAAACGCTTTTTAGTGTCTTTGCACCAAACAGTGGAGCTTTCTCACTATTAATGCAATTAATGGCATTTTTGTAAGAAAAAACAATTGAAAAGGTATGAAAAGCACAAAAGGTGGAAACTGGGTGAGTACCTCTGTGACTGGCCAATGTTTCCCACCAGATAATGAACTACTTCAAGTGGGGTTTCCTTTGCTCTCCCTTTCCTTCCTGAGTGGATCTTCACGTTGGCCGTTTCCTGTTGGGAAGAGAAAGCCGAGAGGGAAGAGAGGATCCGAGCCTCGGATGTCAGCACAGGACGGAATTCTGCCGCAGTTCCTCTCGCTCCCTCAGTGCTCGGGAACCGACAAACAGACGACAAACAGAAAGAGAAAGACGAAAAGAGTAAAAAATGACAGCGAAGAGTGAACCAAAAGAGAAGAGCTGAGTTGCTCCCATGTTTAGCTTAGCAAGTTGCCAGTGGCCGCCATTTTTATTTCCGTTATTCGTTTAACATTAATTTTTAAGGAAATTGCTTGAATTTTTCATCTGAAGGGGATATATGAGATAAATGAGAAATATTTTATTATTAATTTTCATTTTGCTCTGCGACCATTTCGGAACAATTTAACGGTTGCGATTGTTTTGGCGCGAGAATTTATTAATTTTTACTTCCAACTGTCTTCCCTTCTTTTGTCTTCTTTCTCAGTGTGTCTCTTTTGCCCAAACTCCTAATTTTCTCAGATCTTTCACGAACCACGTTTTGTTTTTTTTGCAGAGAAAGAGTCAGTCAGTAACTCTGAATGTTGTCTTTTTAACGAATTAAACTAAAAAAAATAATTTGCTGTCATTTCAGTTATTTATGCTCATTGTCAATAATATGCTCTTTGAAAATATTACTTTTGTTTTCTTTTGATTTGACCTGTTTGATTCTCAACGAATAGTCATCAGTGCTTTTGTTTATCGAAATTTATAGTGAGCCAACTCCTGAATAAAAGCATAGAAAAGAACTCGAGTTCCTTCCCAGGTAGGGACGCATAAAATGTCCCTTTGTGAAATCCTCTGGTGGGTAAATAACTTTATAAAGATTCGGTTGGGGCTCATCGTTTGGTAGATAAAGGAGATAAATAAAGAGAAAAATAGTCCTCTCAGAGAGGAGGAAAATTGACCGAAAGTGGCCAAATTTCACTCGTTTTGCTTTGAAGGCAATGATTTTAAGTCTTTATTTCCATGGCACAAATTCACTGCCGAGAAGTGCCAGATTTCGCATTAAAATATATTATTATACTTATTCTTTTTATATTTATTATTATATATCACTAATTAGTCTAATAAATATATCACTTATTATTCTTATTGTATGTCTATTATTATACTTATCAGTACACTTTTTTATTTTTGTATGTAATTTGTTTTTTTTTTTTTAAATTCCTTGCTTTTTTAATCTAATGTTAATATTATGAGTACAATTCGGGGGTTGAGGAGTGATTTTGAACCGCCAGAAAGTTTGAAAATTTGGTCAGCTCAGTTGCTCGCCCCTGTTTTAGACGAATTCAAAGTGAAAAGGGATTATTTAGTTCAGTCAAATCAGTTGAAAAATCGCGGGTGAAGTTAAATAAATTTCTAAGAAGCCAAAACTCTGTGAAATTGAAAGTATAACATTAATTCCATACTGGGAAAAGAATAGGGAATTTTTTGTGGCGATTATTACAACTCTTCCAACTTTCTGAATTGTTATATTTCAGCAACAAAAGCTTTGATATATTTTTATAAATAATTATATAAACATTTGTATTAGTCCGAGTCACAAGTAATTTCTGTTTTGTTTAATGCGGTGATTTTTCGTTTATTTCCAAGTATTGAACCTTTCCGTTGTTTTAAGTTGGTGTTACTCTGGTCCTCGCCTTATAAGCAGATGAATATGACGAATGTGCACTTTTCTGAGCTCAAAAGAAACGATGAACCCAACAGTAACAGCAACAGCAACCGAATGCAGTTGAATTCCCCTATGGAATGGCCGTAGCCATCGACTGCTGCGGGCAGTAACTCGAGTTTCTTGCAGTCCCGGTGACAGTCACGTGCATCCCTTGCGTGAGTGACAACGCAGCGCAAGACGTCAGCAACTTGCAAGGTGTAACAAAGAATTGTTTTTCTGCTCCAGTCTCATCTGTTGCTGTTCTTTTCTGGCGGGCAAAGGATTGCCGAGAGTCATCGCGCCTTCGAACGGGGAATTTCCCCAAAGGAAGAAAAATCCCTCGTCTGATTATTTCAAAACAAAACCTTTTGTTTCGGCGAAAAAGCAACCCCGCCCCGCCCCAAAACTTTCTCCCTTTCTTTCATAATCCCTTTCGCACAATAAACTTTGATGGCTTCGCAAACAAACTTCCGTTACCATTGTGAACTCATTCGGCACACACCGCCTCCCCCTCGGACACCGACTCAACACCATACGCAGACAGGAGCGCCATATTGGATTCTCTTCGTTCCTTCCAACCGATATCCGCCCTTCAATCGCCCAATGGCGGACACCTGGATAAGCAACGTTCTTTGGCAATTTCTAGAAAAGCTGCATCATCGCTTGTCAACGCGGGTTCCTCTCGAATCAATCGAATCGGGTCTCTCTTTTCACTCTCCTCTGCAGAGAATACATAAAAGCAGTTCATTAAAGAGAATGGCGGGAAACACTCCACAAAAATGTTGGCTTACGCACAGTTTGGAGTATAGTTTTATTCCATTCGGGGGCAGTCGAGTGTTTGTATGCATACAGTTGCAAATAAAAATGAGCACAGAGGTTAAGGCTCATCAAGTTGTAATTGAGATTGTATTTTGTCTAATATTTAGGCTGAGAGGCTTCAGAGACTGACAAAGTGAAATTAAAATTAAATTAAATACCAAAAAAATAAGCAAAAAGTAAATTAATTAAAATTAAATAAAAGCACTAATTAAAATAAGGGTTAATTTTGATAGGGAATTCATGTAAGTAAAAGCACTTTAATAAATAAATAAAAATAATAAAAAGCACTGATTGTACGCTTCTTGTGAAAAATGGAACACAATTTTGGGGCGAATGTCGATCGATAAACTTTACAGAGCTCTGCTCACTCCAGAATGAAATACAATCACGGAAATATATGCGAACAATCGCAAGAGTTGTCGCCGTTTCACCGTCAAAACAGAAAAAGAATGAAAGGACCGTTCTTGATTTCCGGGCCGCACCAAGTATACAAATGGGCACGAATTCATAGAGGACATGTCCCCCTGTGGCCCCTCGGGGGCGGAGGGGGCCAAGGTACAGAATGCCCCGTTCTTCGCCTTTGAGAGAAGACAATCCCGTCAATGTTGTCGCTTTTATTAATTTATTTTTACTTAGTGCGGTCATTGTATTGTGAATTTTAGGCACATATTGTAGTTGATAAAATTTAAAATTTACTATCCAAAACATTAATCCAGTGAATCTTCATATTAACTCGACTTTATCAACAGTCGCTTTGACCGGTGGCTTCTTCACTCTTATGTCTTTTTCCTCCCATTTAAGTCATTAGGAGAGGATGTATATTTTCATTATACATCCCTTTATGTATACATATATAAAAGGATGTAGGCCTCTCTAATAAGTTTTATTTCTTTTTATTATTTTATTAGTCCATTGTTTGGAGAAGACAATTTTTCTTCTTCTAATTTAATTCTTTTTTGATTTCTTATAATTTTTATAAACCAGATAAATATTTAAGTGTTTTATTAAAAATTTTATATTTTTCCCATTTTATTTATTATCATTGGTTTCTTTGTGTTTACGTCAGATTTTGGCCGATTGTGGATAATTATTCGGCTATTAAATGCACTCCCAATTTGAGGATTGCGCTTTTATAGAGTAAATATTAAATTAAGAAGAAATTGGGGAAAGAACATCGCATTTCCTTTCCCAACTGCATCTCACAGCCACAAATGTTTCTTTCCTTTTGACAGAATCCACATACTGTGTTTGATCGATTTAGGCAGGAATTCGAATTCGACATCGAAATTCACACAATGAAGAAATTATGTTCACCAACGCACAATGCGAACCGCACTAAAGAAAGCAGAGGAAAATCGTTGGATGAATTCCTTTTCTTTTCATAAATGGTCACCGTCAGCAACAGCAGTCTTTGAAGATCAGTTCTTCCTTTACCGCATCAGTCGTCGAACAGAAGCAGACAGATTTGCAACTGTTCAGAATTGTCAGTTTAAAAACTGAGGAGACTCATTGCAGTCGAATGACGTTCTGAAGGACTCCTAATGGATATGATTCATTATTTCCTCCCTCCCACACTTCTTCCCTCCTCTCCCTCCTCATCCGTTGCTGCCCTTCTTCTCTTCCCTTTGGCTCTGACCACTGGATGAAGAACACCGGATTCTCGGAGAGGTTCTAAAGATGTGGTTGCCTGCCCCCTGGGGGCAGGGTGTCCCCAGGACACCCCCTGGGGGTGCGCGGGGTTCGTCGTCAAGCACAAACGAGAGGAAGTCAACTATTGAGCGGAGAAACTTTTCAGAAAGAGTTTCTGCGGGCGGAGGTCAATACCAGCAAAGCGCGCAGATATCGCCAAGATAAGATAAAGGATAAGAAAACCAATTCTAAAAGCAGTCCAGAAGGTACCGGAAAACTCGTCACGTCCCTCCTCCCGTAAGCCAAACATAAGCGGGATGTAAACCTAAATGCACTTCTCAGCAGTGCGATCGCCGGTCGTCTTCCCCGTGCTTAGCTTACCTGAAACCCGATCTTTGGTGTTATGTAAATGAGCGGCTCGTTTTTCTCGAGGAAGGGGGCGGAAATCATCCCGGGAATCATCCCTCTGTTTTTTTCCAACTCAGTCTCACCTTTTGGAGTGAGAAGTTGCTGAATTGGGGGCTGTTTGCCCGAATCCGAGGTCGTTCACTTCTGGTCTTTATCTCGAGTGTTTCGGGGGCGGTTGGGGGCGGTTGGGGGGCGGGGGCTTAGAAATGTCAACGATGGACGAGGGGAGGGACGGCTCCTACCCCCCGTTTTTGACATTTTCTGACCTAAAATCAGTTTCCGGTTCCGTTTCTTTTTGTATGAATTTTTTGTAGAATTCACCGCCATTTTAGAGACTTTTCAGAACACCACGATCTGAAATTGGGGATCATTTTACCCCCGTGGCCGATTGTCAGGGGCCTGCAAATAATAATGGGCAGTACCAAATGTTAGAATTTAGGGGGCAAAGATGGAAGATTGAAGAGGAAACAGGTAACAGAGGGAAGGCACTCGGTTCCTGCATCCGACCCTGTCCCCTCAAACTTCTGTTCGTGGCTGTCATGTTGTTGTTGTTGTTGTCGGTTGTCTCTTCTCTCGGTGGGCCAAATGGAAGGCCAAACTTTTCGCCGTTCAAGGATTTCCACTTGGGTGAGGAAATTAGGTTCGATTTGTCCGCGTTGGTCGGGTCGTCCTGGAGGTCCAAATGGATGAATGGGCTCAGAAGGGCTTTTTTTGAACAACTTTACACATTATTTATTTTGGTTATTTCTTCAAATTATGCTTATATTTAGCTTCGTAATTCAAATGTGTTTTAAAACATCATTTTTACTATTCATTTATTTATATTTAAATTTTTCATCATTGTTTTATACGTATTTATTTTTATTAAATTTTTTAAATATATGGTATAACTTTTTATTCGTATATTTTTCGTTTCGGCCTATTTTGTACCAAAATTAACATAATTTCGTCTTTTTGGCCTCATTTTTTTGCATTTTTTTATTATTTATTTTTATGTTGTATTTATTATTATATTTTTTATATTATACGGTACCATTAATTTATATTAGCTTTAATACTATACGATAATTGTTAATTTATTCGTTTATATTTTTGTTGAAAAATTTTATGACTTTTTTTATTTATATTTTTTATTCTCTCATTCATTATACTTTTGTTTATTATTGTTACATTTTTGTTTTATTTTGCATAATTAATTTTAATAAATAAAATGTCATTAATAATATTATTTTAAACAATTAAAATTAAATTTAAAAATTGATATTGCATAAATTTGTAGAATGACCGAAAGCTTCAATACTTTTTCAAAGGTGACGAGAGAGAAAGAGAGAGAGAGAGAGCGATTTCCACCATCCCGAAGGAATTCATCCCTCTGAGTTTTCCGCTTTCGCTTTTCCACTCCTTTAATTGGCTCCATTCGCTTACTCATTCACATTTTCGAATTTGATTTCCCTCCGGCGCTGAGTGGTCCACTTTCCTTATAATTTCCCCTTTCCCCGATCGCCATTGACGCAATGTGAGGGGAATCTCGGGGGGCTTTCGGAGATGAGGAAAAGACAGCTGAAACATTGCCATCATTGCTGACGCCAATCGGTTGTGCGAGAAATCGTGAAATTTTCCAAAAGTTAATTCATTCACTTAGAAAAGCAACGTGAAGTCATTGTTTGACCGTTTCCTTCATGAAATTCCAACGTGACGACTGGTCTTCTTAGGATTCCCACGCGGAATTCCGTTGCTTTTTCGTGTTTTCTTTGGAAAATGGAAAAGCTTTGTTGGGATCAGAAGTCGCTGTCGAAAAGCTTTTTCATTTCGATAAAAAACCCCCAAAGTCAGGGAAAAATTATTTTTGGAATATTTATTTCCTTCCAAACATTTATAAATTATACATTCACAAATTTATATTTTGTTATATTTATAATATAAATATTAATAATAAATCATATCGCGCAAAAATAATATTTATTTCTCTGCATTTGGGGACTTTAAACAAGCGACGACATATAAATAAATAAATATGGGAAACAAAAACGCAGCGAAGTAAACAGACACAACCAAAGTTAAATGGCTGCACAGACACATATAAATACGTAGATGAGAAAATAATTAATATTTGCTATAATAAGCATTAAAATTTATATTCCCATCCAATTTCGGCCGAAGTATTAAAGAACAATGATACACTTAAAAAGGTTTAATTTAAAACAATTTTATAAAAGTGGTATATAATATAAATTAATATAATAAATAAATGGTACTTTATAATACTTAAAATAAATATGTAAATGAATAAATAAATGTGAATGTATAAATTAATTTATGAACAAATGTCTGATTTTTGATGCTTTTGCTTTCATCGTATTTATACAGAGCTCATAACAAAACTCTACTGTACCTGCTGTGCCTGTAAACTTGAGTTTCAGCAGCATTGCTGTCCTCCTCCCGACATGTTGTTGGCAACTCACTCTGCCGAGGGAGCGAACGAATGACACAGGAGCCCTTGGCCCGTTTCGAAGTTGAAGGCCGACCACGGAGAGTTTTATTTTAATAAAGAGAGAGAGAGAGAGAGAGAGAGAGAGAGAGAGAGAGAGTGAGTGGACGTGGGCAGCAAAGGACGATGCGTGGCCGCGGTTAAATGTCCCTTCAAATTAACTGATATTTATGGAATGTCCAAATGGTGCGTGTGTCCATTTTGGGAGCAAAAGACCGACATATTTGTTTCGATACGACGATGACTTGCGTTAGTTCAGAATGGCGGTTATGATAGGGAATGAATCTTCGCATTTCATTATAAACATTGAGGCATATATTAATTAAGAGAAGCAAAAAAGAAGTTTTTTTCTCTCAACTGTTGCCTAGAATCCAATATGGGTTCTTATATTTAACATATTTTCAAAAAATTAATCGAACAAATAAATTATTAATAGTATAATAAAATCTTATAGTAAAATCATTAACTAATTTTGTATTGTCAATATACTTTTGAGCGCTACTGTACATACAGCAATACAGAGGCATTTACAATGTATAACGCTGATATGTATTTATGCGGTTGTTTACTATTAATTATGTAAGTTATGTGAATGTTTTTCTTTATAAAAAAAGTTTCAAAACTAAGTCCTGTAATGGATTTGCAATGTCGAAAAAGAAACTATGAGTGAGTCAGTATGAGGAGCAAAAAAAGGTGGCAAAAAAAGGAATTTTGTGGAAATTAAACGAAGGGCGCCCATCTGCGCATGCGCACTCGGGATTGAGCAGCCCGGAATTTTTTCTTCATTCGGATGTTTCCCCCCTTGAGAAATGTGGGGGAGAAGCGTTTAGGGATGACGGGGAGCGCTAAGAATGTAATTAATTAGAAATGTTTACTCTCTTGGATTTGTATCGATTTTTGGCTGTCGTCGTTCTGTGGGGAAACTCTGATTTAGCGGCTCTACACTAAATCTATAAACTTTATACACTCACACTCTGAATTTTCATTTTATTTACACAAATAATAACCTATTTATACTTTTACGGTTTATTTCGCTCTCATTTTTGTTTTCGGTTTATACGTTTATTCTTTATTATCTTCTTTTCGGTATATGAGATTCTTTTCCGCATTGTTTGCACTTTTTTCCTGCATCAACAGGGGATGTAATTATACTTTCTTCTTTTGCAGATTTTCCGGTGCAGCCGACATGAGCGTCATTATTCGGTTGCAGAACTTGCCTTGGTCGGCCAACTCCCTCGACATCCGCCACTACTTCAGGGGACTGTCCATCCCCGAAGGGGGCGTTCACATCGTCGGCGGGGAGATGGGCGACGCCTTCATTGCCTTCAGGTACTCCAAAGTGCTGACGCGACCAACCCTCACTCTGGCCTTCCCTGACTCTCTCTCTCTCTCTCTCTCTTCCAGCACTGACGAAGACGCTCGTCAAGCCATGATGCTCACGGGCGGCAAAATCAAAGAAGTTCAGATTTCCCTCATGCTGAGCTCCCGCAACGAAATGCAGAAGATAATCGAAGCCGCGCGAGCAGCCAGCATGACCAGCTCCCTCGCACAGCTTCTCGTCCCGCCCGCCATGTCCCTCGCCACCCTCCAGCAACAGCAACCCCAGCCCCTCAAGCCCCAGCAGCAGGCCCCGCTCTCCGCCAAGGACCCCCGAACCGACAAGAAAGACTCCAGTGACCTGAGCTCCAGCAGCCACGAGACCGCCCCCAAGCGCGACCGGAGGGACAGGTCCCGCTCTCGCTCCAGGGACCGGGCCAAGAAGGACCGGAGGGACCGGGACAGGGACCGGGACAGGGAGCGCGACAGGGACCGCAGGAGGAGGTCCAGGAGTCGCAGCAGGAGCAGGGACCGCCGGAGGAGGCGCTCGAGGAGCCGCTCCAGGGGCCACACGCGCGAGAGGGAGCGGAAGGACGGCAAAGAGGACCCCCGCAAGGAAAACGAGCTCGCGCCCCCCAACCCCGCCGCCGACGCCGTCATGCCCAACATCCTCAACCCCAAGAACTGGATGCAGCCGGGGGCGCTCGCGCAGAACGCCCAGCTCCTGACCAACTTCGAGCTCCTGAGGAACCTCGCGAGCCAGAAGGGGCCCCTCATCGCGAACGCCCCCCCGCTGCTCCCCACCCCCACGCCGGACAGGCAGAGCAGCCCCGGCAACGAGCAGGGGAAGCGGGGCTTCGGGGGCTTCGAGGAGGGGGGCTTCCACGAGAACATGTTCCGGGAGCGCTTCGAGGGCGGGCGGGGGCAGTTCGGGCCGGGGTTCCCCCTCAGGAACGGGAACGAGCCTTTGAACAGCAACAGGTTCGGGAATTTCGGTCGCGGGGGGAACGGGTTCCTGCCCCGCGGGGCGGGGCCCAACCGCGAGAGGCCGAACCTGTCGCGAGGACTGCTGGACTTCCCGCCGCAGCGGGATGAGCGAGGCCGACAGGAGAAGTTCCCCAACAAGAACGACGACAGGGTGGACGAGTTCGGGAGGAGCATTCAGCTGAGGAACCGGAAGAACGCCGCCCAGGAGGAGGGTTTCAAGGACGAGAACGGGTTCCAGGGGAACCAGGCGTTCTCGGGGTTCAGGTACGGGAACCAGGGGAACCCGCCCCGGCCGCCGCCGCTGCTGCGGGGGAGGGAGTGGCCTGCGGGGGGCGGGAGGGGCAGCGAGGGGTTCCAGGAGCGGAGGGGGTTCCGCGGGTCCTTCGAGGAGCCGGGCAGGCCGGGGTTCAGGGGGAAGGGCAGGGAGCCCTTCGGGAAGTTCCAGGAGGACAACGATCCGGGGAAGCCCTCGGAGACGGACTGCTGCGTGGAGATCAGGAACCTGGCGCCGCACATCGCCTACGGGGAGGTGCGGAGGCCGTTCAGCAACCAGAAGCTCATCATAAAGGAGATAAAGTTCTTCGACTACAACCAGAACGAGAAGAAGTGCAGGATCCGGTTCCTGAACAACGAGAACAAAAGGAAAGCGATGCTGATAAGCAATAAGATCGTAATAGATCGCAAACAAGTGCACTTATTACACGTGAACGACACGGATTTCGAGGAGTGCGTCGACGAGGGCGTGAAGCGCCCCGAGGTGAGGTTCTCCGATGACGAGGACGATCTCGCCCTGTCGCCCAAAGACGCCTACGTCCAGGTGAAAGACCTCGCCCTCAACCTGGAGGAAACCCACATAGCCGGCCTCTTCCCCGACGTCGCCATAGACAAGATCATCCTCGAGAGCGACGGCAGCAGCAAGTCCGCCTACATAAAGTTCCACAACCCCGTCGACGCCAAGGTGGCCCTCGGCACCCCCAACAGGAGCATAGGCAACTGCGTCGTGTTCCTCACCCCTCTCCCGCAGCAAGTGTTCAACGACCACCTCAGCAAGGCGGCCAAACCCGGCGAGGGGGAGCCGCAGCCCGAAATAATGGAGATAGACATATCCAAGGAGGAGGACGGCAAGACGGAGAAGGGCGCGACGGGTGCGGCGCCCGAGACGCCGGCGACGACAGCGACGACGGCCAGCAGCGCAGAGCAGCAGCAGAGCGGCAGCGTCTTCGGCAAGCCGCAGTGCGTGCTGCAGCTGGAGAACATTCCGTTCCGGGCGGGGCCTCTGGATATAATAAACTTCTTCGGGTGGAGCTACAAGCTGACAGAGAGCGACATTCTGCGGCGGTACAACGAGAGGGGTCAGCCGACAGGGGACGCGAAGGTGTGCTTCAGGTCGCCGGAGGACGCCCTGAGGGCGATAAGGTTTCTGAACAACCGGACGCTGAACGGGAGGGCGATCAGGATGAAGCCCGCGTAGGGAGTTTCGGGGAAAGGCACTGCCTTCTTTCAGTTATTTAATCCTGGTTCACAGGCACAACGGCCGAACGGCTCTGTAAATATGTTAAAATGTGTGAATAATGTACTTTAAATAATTATTAGTTAGACAGGAGGCTTAGAGACATTGAGGACTTTGTAAAGTACAAATAAATATAATACTTTTTGCCAATATGGGGTAGCCGATTGTTTTTGCCCGTTTCGATATCTCTGGGTTTTTAATTCTGAAAGATGCATTCATAATGTAATCTTCTAAGAGTTTAAAACTAGAACGGCCAAAGGAATCATATATTTCCTGGTCGATTTTATGCTAGGAAGCTAGAAAAAGCAGAAAAAAAGAAAAGACAGAAGAAAGACAAAATGAAAAAAAAGAAAGGAAAATGAGAGGGGGTAAAACATAAGAGAAAAGGGAAAGTGCACTTCCTTTTTATATTTGGTGAAAATTCAGGCGCAGATTTATTTAGGCCTAATTCAATATGCTTTTTTAGCATATTGAACATTCTAAAACCCGATTGTCAATTCCAAAGAAAAAAACCTTGCAACAATTCTAAAGTAGAGTTTCAAAAATAATGAAGGTATAAAAAGGGGAGCCGGGAAATTTGAATTTGGCGGGAGTTTTTTTGACTTAAAAATTATTTCCTCTAGGAATTTGAATATACCAGAAACTTTGACATTTTTTTTTCAATTATATTCGAATCACCAATTCGTTAATTTTGCAAAAGCACAGTCTTCTAAACAAATTTGAAAAGGAAAAGCAAAAATGACGAACTCTCGAGCAACATGGCGGCAGTGTTTAACCGCCTTTTACGTCGACTTTTGAAAGCCTCCGCGAATCATTGCCATTTTCAAACTTTTATTAGTCCAGATAATACCGTATTCAATAAAAACTCGAAAAAATCACTTTCAAGGTTGTTTTAGTCAAGTTTCAATAAAAATCAAAGATAAATAGAAATTACAAATTGAAATTCGAATCTTTCACAGCCTTCTCGTTCGAACTCACATTTCGTTTCCCACTTTACCTCCATTGAATCAGACAGTAAACAAAACCATCCCACTGTGGAGTGTTATTAATTTAACAGCTGATTGCACTGTTTACGAACATTGGACTGATCAGTAGAATTATGGGAATTATATTGTACCTGTAATACGTTTATTTGGAGTTTAATATACGATAGCCATTGAAGAGGACTTTGAAATAATAGACTTGTGACGTTAGAAGTGCAACGATTGAATGGTCGAATTCTTACTTGTCGGCTTAGATAATGTGAAAATTTGTCCCCATTGAGGCCTCATGTGCGTCGAAAAATGCTCACCGGTTGGGATGAGAGCGATAGGGACGACTTTAGCATAGGTAAGAGAGAGAAATGAGGAATCTGTGGTTTGGCAGTTTGGTGAGAAATTCCTTCTTGAGTATTTTCTCAGTTTAGTGGATATTTGTTGTTAATTTCGTGATGGAATTATAATGCATTTGGTTTGTTTCAGGGCGATACGATCAAAACCAGGCTGGGAGCAACTTAGGAGAGCATGCAGGTTTGTTATTGAATTATGTTGGCTGGTCTCTCTGATTCAATAATAACATTAGTTCTCCTGACTAATTTAAACTCATTTAAAAGCTGTGAACCTAATATTCATTCATGTGAAGTATTCAGCCTTTAGAGTCCTTTGATTTAAGATTGATTTAGTTGTTTAAAATATAGTATTAGACATGAAATAAAAAAATTACAACTATTAAATCATTGCATCTGATTGTGGTATTGTCAATTATGTCAATTTTGTATAAGTAAATGTTGATGTTTATATCGATATGATGTAATTTGTAATTTATAATTATAAGTGACATCAAAATCCTGTTATTAACCATCTGAGATCTGAAAATTCAGAAAGAATATGTTGATTGTTTTCTTCTGAATTTTCATAAATAGCAAATTATTATTTTATTTTATTTTTCAAAAGAGTTGTTGGTGTTTTGTTGTGTTTCAAAGTATTTGTATTGGTTTTCTTTTGTATTTGTTTAGTGATTTAATTTTTTAAGAGTAAAAAGTCATCTCTGTTATCATCTAAGTTCATCAAATTGTGATTATTTTTATTTTATACTGTAAATATTATATAAAGTTGTGAAAATGTATAAAATTCTGGCATTCTATGAAAAGATTAGCAAATGAGAACTGATATTTCATACTTTATACAGTAATAAACTTTTCTTTGGCATTACAATGAATGAAAAGTATTATTTAGGTGACCTTTGATTTAAGTCAGTAAATTGAATGAAGTCATTCAACCAAACTGATTTTGGATGACCACTGCCCTTGAAGTGCAGTGGCACTCAAGAGCATTACTTGATAATGTATCAGTGCAAGCAGATAAGTCAATCAGTTGTTGTCCTTTCCTGATTGGAGTGGACCACATTTCAGTTCTGTTCTCTGGAATTCAATATTGCATGATGCAGTAACTTTTGCATAGCATTTGACAGTGATTATTTGGGTGCTCCATCAAAATCTTTTGTTTAACTCAAGTCTTTGGGGGTTTTTATTGTGCTTCTCATCCTTCCCTTACAGGGGTCTATGCCAGTATTTTCCTCCCTTCATCCCCATTCTCATTCAGTAAAATATTTCTCTATTGCATTCACTTGCATTTTTTCTGTGGAATTGGATTGAATGAAAACAAATAAAAACAGCATGAAGAGATTAGTAATAAAAGAGACAGAGAAATGGAAAGAAATGAAAGAGAAATTAAAAAAAGGACAAAGAATCCTAAAAAGGAAACAGATAAAGAATTGCTGAGTAAACAAAAAACCGGAAAAGCGATTGTTTAACCCACAAACAGAGAAATACTCAATTCGAATTAGTTGGGCATTTTTAACCTCTTCGGATTGGCTGATTTGCCCGATTTCATTATCAGTGCCAAAGGCAAACGACATTTCCCACAAAATAGTTGGAGAAATTGCAAAAAGAAACAGCGAATCTTAAAAGACTCGAGAAACGTGCGAGGATTAATTATATTCGCATCCGTACGAGACATTTCTTAATCAGGCCGAGAGAGAGAGAGAGAGAGAGAGAGAGATTTTTTTATTAAAGCACAGCTTTATCACGAGGGTGGCCGACCTTGGGGGTTGGAGTCCCTCTGCCCCCATTCTGCACTCCCCACCTGTCAATCAATGGTTGCTATCAATCGGCGAAGAGGGGAAAGAGGGCCAAAAAGAAAAAGCGGTTTCGTTTCGGGAGGGGTTTCGCACTTATCAGAAGCATTTCCTTCCGCCCCCGCCCCCGCCCCCCGCAATAATTAGCATTTAATGAAAGGGATAATAATTAGATTAATCGGTTTCGACAGATTAATAAAGCTAGGCAAAAAACGCGACGTAAGCTCCATTGACGTTAGTTTTCAGTTTTGCTTCTTACGGTGGTCATGTGGCGAGCGCTTTCTCGGGAGCTTTGGCCTTTTCTTGGCTTTTTCGGGACACTCCGGCGCAGGGGTGCCTGCAAGTGAGGAGAAGGGGTGCGGGGAGGGGCAGGCACGCGAGTGAGGACCGGACAAAGTGGGAAAGCGGAAAGGACAAGTTCGAATGGACCCCCGACGTCGCTGTCTTACTGCTGAAATGCCGGTCTGAACAGTGAGCGATTTGCTGAATAGTGAGCTCCTTCGGGCGGAGTCGGAGCAGCGACGGGAAATGTCAGAGGACGTTAATTGGATCAAATGAAATTGTTTGGATCGTTTGTGGATCGGGTTCAGGATATCTACTCGAAGGTGAAGTACGTAGGTACGTGGCGGGTGGTGGTGGGGGTGGGGGTGGGGGTGCTGGGGTCGCCCAAGGGCGTGCGAGGGGAGTGCGTCGAAGTGAACGGGCGAGAAATCGGCCATGTCATGACTATAAATAAGAGTTAAATTTGTTGGCTTTTTCCCAATGTGTCGTTTGAATGGATGAAGTATTTGCGGTGGGAGTGGGAGAGGAGAGAGGGGAAGAGAGGGGCGGGGAGCGGCGTTAAGGGGTTGGAATGAAGTCAAAATAAAAAGAAATCACCATTAAAATTAACAAAAGCAAAATTAAGCCGCCAAAGGCATTAAAGACGTAAATAAAAATGAATTATTTTTGTAGAAAACTGTAAAATCTGTCTTTTCCGAGTTTGCTCTTAACTTGAGTCCCCTGTCCCTTTTAGAGGCTCACGGTCAGGGCGGTTGTTCCATAGACAGTGGTCAGTCCACCTCCACGCAGGACACCAGCCTGAGCTCTTCCATAGGCGACGGAGACCGAACCTACGGGGTCATCTTCAACGACGCCACCATCGGCCCCAGCGGAGACGGCTGCTCCTCCAACGCCTCGTTATCAGGTACGCCGTCACCCGCCCCTCGCCCCCACTCTTGCCCCCACTCTCTCCCCCTCCCTCCGACTAACTCCCACTCACAGTTTCAGAATGCGAGAGCAAATGCGCGAGCGCGTCCACGGGGACGATGCTGCCCTGGGGCGCCCACAAGGAGCGCTCGCCCTACCCCTCCTGCGTCAACATCGACGTCGACATCAAGCCAGGGGAGTTCGTCATGCGAACGCTCTTCGCCGACTTCACCGTTCAGGCGGAGAAGAAAATGGAAGTGATCATGAACGAGCCTCTGGAGAAGCCCCTCTCCAAGATCCTGCAGCGCGGGGAGGACGCGCAGTTCGACCAGCTGCTGGGGGCCTTCGGCTCGGTGGCCGAGCACTGCTTGCCCTCCCTCCTTCGGGCGCTCTTCGCCTGGTACGAGAGGCAGATGGCCGAGGGTGTCATCCCCCAGCTGAGGAAGATCGACCTCAAGGGGAAGGGCAATGAGCCGTTGGAGCGGAGCGAGGCGGAGATGGCGCAGGAGCGCCGGGATTTGGCGGTCGAGTTCATATTTTGTCTGGTCCTGATCGAGGTCCTCAGGCAGTTGTCGTTCCATCCGGGACATGAGGACCTGGTCGGGTTCATAGAGACGATGGCGTTCAGGCACTTCAAGTACAGGGAGGGGTGAGTCTCGTGCCGGAAGGGGTTCGCCTTGCGGTCAGCCGCACTGAGGAACGCTTTCAGGTTGCAGAGCGGTCCCAACGCCGGGAACATCCACATAGTGGCCGACCTGTACGCGGAGGTGATCGGTGCTCTGGCCCAGTCGAGGTTCATGTCCGTGAGGAAGAAGTTCATGACGGAGCTGAAGGAACTGCTCTCGAAGGAGCCCTCCCCCCACACCACCCAAAGCATCATCTCCCTGCTCATGGGCATGAAGTTCTTCCGCGTGAAGATGGTCCCCATCGAGGAGTTCGAGGCCTCCTTCCAGTTCATGCAGGAGTGCGCCCAGTACTTCCTCGAGGTGAAGGACAAGGACGTGAAGCATGCCCTCGCCGGGCTCTTCGTCGAGATCCTCGTCCCCGTGGCCGCCGCCGTCAAGAACGAAGTGAACGTCCCCTGCCTGAAGAACTTCGTCGAGATGCTCTACCCCCAGACGCTGGACATGTGCATGAAGTCCAAGCACCGGCTCGCGCTCTTCCCCCTCGTCACCTGCCTCCTCTGCGTCAGCCAGAAGAACTTCTTCCTGCAGAGCTGGCACTCCTTCCTGGCCATGTGCCTCCAGCACCTGAAGAACAGGGACCCGAAGATGTGCCGCGTCGCCCTGGAGTCCCTCTTCCGGCTGCTTTGGGTCTACATGATCCGCATCAAGTGCGAGAGCAACTCGGCCACCCAGTCCCGGCTGCAGAGCATCGTCAACTCCCTCTTCCCGAAGGGCTCTAAGACAGTCGTCCCCCGGGACACCCCGCTCAATATCTTCGTCAAGATCATCCAGTTCATCGCCCAGGAGCGGCTGGACTTCGCCATGAGGGAGATCGTCTTCGATCTCCTGTCGGTCGGGAGGCCCTTCAAGGTGATTCTCACCCCCGAGAGGATGAGCATCGGGCTGAGGGCGTTCCTCGTGGTGGCGGACAGCCTGCAGCAGAAGGAAGGGGAGCCTCCCATGCCGAGGACGATGGGGGTGCTGCCCTCGGGGAACACCCTCAGGGTGAAGAAGACGTACCTGAATAAGGTTGGTGCCGGTGGCGGGTCCCTCTCGGCCGCTCTCGGTTAATGAGCCGCTTCTTCCAGATGCTGACGGAGGACACCGCCCGCAGCATTGGGATGTCTTCCTACTTCCCCCACGTTCGAAGGGTGTTCGTCGACATCCTGAGGGCGCTCGATGCCCACTACGGACGCCCTTTGATGATGACCAACACGCAGAACGTCAATAAGGTGACCTCATGCTCAAGATGTTTCTGTTTATTTATCCCTTTTTCCTTTTTTCCTCTTTCTCTCATGGTGAGCCTTTGCAGGAGCCGGACGAGATGATCACAGGGGAGAGGAAACCTCGGATCGACTTATTCCGCACCTGCGTCGCCGCCGTTCCCCGTCTCATACCTGACGGAATGACGGGGGTCGAACTGGTCGATCTGCTCTCCAGACTGACCGTCCACATGGACGAGGAGCTCAGGGCGTTGGCCTGTCAGAGTCTCCAGACTCTCGTCCTGGACTTCCCGGACTGGAGGCAGGACGTCATCTGGGGTAGGCTGGAAATCACCACCTGAACCTGAAGGACTCCCTGCACGTTGATTCTCTTTCAGGGTTCAGCCAGTTCCTCGCGCGAGACGTTCAGGACACCTTTCCGCAGCTCGTCGACAACGGCCTGAGAATGCTGTTGCAGTTGCTGACCTGCTGGAAGAACGCTCTCACGTCCTCTGCGGGGCGAACGCAGCCCGACGCGTCCAGGGCGCCTTTCCGGGAATGTCCCAGCGCCAGGAAGACGGATTTGACCGTAAGTTGAACTCTTCTCTTTATTCTCTCACCAGATGGCGGTCTAGGCATTCGCTTGTTGCTATCTTTCATCGAAACGATTCCATCTCGACAGAAAGCAGACAACGTTTGGAGCATGTTTCACCTAGTCGAGGGCTTGGCTCTAGTCATGTTATGCCAGTGCCGCCTCTGTCCCCGTCGCCTCTCCGTTCACATCCTCCGGGAAGTCAAGAATCTCCTCAAATGCCTCAGCTACCCCGAGACGGAGGCCGACGTCCCCGCCATCGACATCATCGACAAGTTCTGCCCCAACGTCATCGAGAAGTGCTTAGGTGAGCACACCCCCCCCTCGCCCTCCCCTCCGCCCACCGCACCGCCCCTTCACGCCTTCCACTTCTCCAGGTGTGCTCCCGCCCTCCGAGAAAGCAGCCGTCCTCGCCACCTCCAACATAGATCTGCAGTGGATAGTGGACCGCAGCTCGAGCGTCTGGACGGCGGGGCTGCAGGACGAGAGCAGCTCGAAGAGCTCCTCGAACCTGAACCTGAGCGGGGCCGATCCCTGGAGCTTCTGCCTGTTCGAGTTCATGGAGAAGGACAGGCTGCTCAAGTTCTGTCCCTCCGCCATGATGCACTCGTGGCCGATAGTGTTGACGAGGCTGAGCGCTCTGTACCCGGTGATCGACCCGACGTAAGTGGGGGTAGGGGTCCTCCAGTAAGGGGCGAATGCACTCCCCATTCCATACGTTCTCCCCAGGCCCGTCAACGACAACAGAGCCTCCCTTCTGCGGAGCTCGACGGCCGTCAAGAAGCCCGTCAACGAAAGAGACATTCACATGCACGCGTGGAAAAACTACGTCATGTTCGCCTTCCGCGTTGTGCCGCAGGCGCCCAGTCCTGTGGTGAGATGTGCCTCTCCTGATTTCAGCTTAAGGTGAGTGTTGCACTGAGTGTTGCACTGAGTGTTGCACATTCAGGATTCTGTTACGAGTTAGAATGTCCTATTTATGGCTTCATTTTAAAAAATTAAATAATTCGCTAATTGCAACTATAAATTTTAGTCACATTGTTGAGAGTATAATTTTATAAAAGTATAACATCGATCCGGCGATGGGAAAAGGCATATTTTTGGGTAATGAAATCAATTGCTGGCGGGGAAAAATAATTCCATTTAAATGAATGAAGTTTTTCCAAATTTTATACACTGTTAAAGAATGCCGAAAGAAATTTGAGGAGTTTTGATTAAGTGCTCGAGGAGATATGCACGATCGCTCAATTTGACCCCCGCGGCGCCTTCTATGCTGAAAGAGAACGTGCACAAATGACGATTGAATTCCCCTTTCCAGGGAAGAACTCATCATTCTCAGCTCTTCTCTCACATCCACCTTCACTTCCTCCTCCTCCCCGGACTCCCTCACCACCGAGAAAAGCGACGGCGTGAAAAGCGGTGCCAACATAACTCCCGCCGCCCTCTACAAGCTCGTCGTCCCGCTCCTCAGATGCGAGGCCGTCGACGTGAGGGACGCCGCCGTCCACGCCCTGGGCAAGGTCAACCCCGACGCCCTCAAGTAAGTCGCCCCCGCCCTTGGCCCCTGCCCTCCCTCGACCCACGCCCTCACGCCACGCCTTTCAGGGACCTCCTGGAGGAACTGGTCATGTACGTGAGGGAGGCGGTGGACAGGAAGCAGGAGAACATGCGGAGGCGGAAGAGGAGGGACGCCCTGCGGCTGCAGCTGATCAGGGTGTTCGAGCTCATCGCGGAGAATGTCCTGGACAAGGACATGCAGTCCCTCCACCCCGCGTTCGTGGAGTTCATCGAGGGGGCTCGTCTGTTCCTGGAGTGCGACTCCGAGAAGGACGTCCAGGCCGTCCAGGACATTAAGTTCCATTACTGCAACTTCGTCAGGAAGATGATTAAAAGCTTTACACGTATGTATCCTGCTGGTTGCTTTTCCTGCTTTTCGTTTTCTCCTCTTTTTATGAAAAATAAACATTGCCAAAAGTCTTATACAGTTGACAGGGGGCCACCGAAACCGCCATCTTGTCGGGAAATAGAAAAAAATCATATGCATTGATATAAACTTAATATTATAAAAATTTGACGTGAGAGCCTCGAACAAATCATGGAAAATGTCTCTCGTAGACAAAGCGTTATTTTACATTTAAAACAAGCTTTTCCTAAGAAAGAAACACCGTTTTAAAGTACATAAAAAAGCAATTGAAATTGTGAAAATGAGTGTTGTTTCTTTCAGTGGAAACGTGCCAGACCCTCCTGAGACGCGACCTCAGGAACAACCTCTTCACCCTCTTCGCGGGGTGGACGGGCAAGTTCGGACAAGCCCTGGGCATGTCCTCCGCCTCCGTCGACGAGAAGCCCGGCTGCGACCTCCAGCTCTCCGCCCTCCAGGCCATGAGCGCCCTCCTGTGCTGCGGCCCCTGCTTCCACTCCTCCGGCCTGGCCGAGGACGGGCCCCTGTACCCCTGGCTGGACCTCCTCCTGGCGTCCAAGGACGAGAAGGTGAGCCCGAGGGACCACTTCCAGCGCCGCTCGACCCCACAGATTTCAAACAAACACTTTAAACCTTTTTAAGTAGTTTCGAGAGGGCAGAGAGGATAAGAGCTCGATATAGAACGCTTTTGGGCGAAGGCTCTTGTCCCTCCTGGCAGGGAAGGAAGTGGAAGCAACGAAAGCTGCCACGTTGCCTTTAAGTTTTCATCAGGGAGAAAAGGGGGCGACGCCTCCGTCTTCCGCAAAAGTTAGCGGAGGCAGCGAATCCAAACGATTATGGCGTATTTTCCGAAAGAGAATCCCTCTGAGGAAAAATTAATTTACGGCGGATTTCTTTTGTTTTAAAGCAGCGGGGGTTGTCAGAAAAGAATTTCGTAATTGTCCTCCCATTTCTTCGGGTTTTCCGCCCCCGACCCGCCTCTTTTAATGCTTCGGGGGGCGGCGACGGCGCTTTCGCCTCCGCTGTAATTAACGCGTAAAAAATGCCCCGATTCTTTTCCAGATTTACCAGCTGGGGAGGGAGACGGTGATTCTGTTGCTCGAGTGCAACTCCGACATCGGCCCTCTGCTCGACTGGGTCGTCGACAGGTGCTACACCGCCCCCCCGGCGGTCGCTGACAGCTGCTTTCTCGCCCTGGCGACCATTTTCAGCGCGAGGTAAGTGGCCATTCATGGGGGCTCGAGAGCCCCCCGCGGCTTTTGGACGCCCCCCAACAAAATATGAAAACTATTTGGAGAAAGAAAACTTTTGGTTTCCGGCCAAATTCAGGTTGAAAAGCTCGGAATGATGGGTTTGATTGGGGGTGAGGGGGTGAGGGGGTTGGTTGAAAAAATTAATAACTTGGAAAAATGGAAGGGAAGGGAGAGAGAGGGGGCCGTTGGTGCTCCCGTCAGGATCACGTCAGAGATTGATGTGAAGAAGGAGGCCAAGAAATGGATCCGAAAGAAAGTGGTGGCTGTCGAAAATGGAAAAGAGGAAAACTGTTGGGGGAGTGGGGGGGCGCGGGGGAGGGAAGAGGAGGAGGTTTTTGGAGTGGTTTATTTGATGGAATTTCATATTAGGGCGCGGGTTAAAAGCTTCTGTTATCAATGGCCGGTCAGAACGGGATTTCTTGTATTATGATGTTGATGTAAGCGTCGGTTTTTGTCAGTTCAAAGTCTTTGTGGGTTTCTGTTCGTTCCCGAAATGATTTTCTCTAAAATGTCTGTCTTTATTTTAAATGACTTTTGATGGTTATATGCGATTTAAGCCTCATCCTTTAAGGCGCAGAATTGTTTATTTTCTACCTGCAGCAGTCACAGTTCGTCAGAATTTTAGCAAATTTTTTTTATAATTTTCCAAATTATTCATATTACGGAAAAGCAGAAAGAAAACAGAGAAATTAATAGATAAATAAGGGCGATCTGTAGCAATTATTACATTATTTTTGGAAATGAATTGAAAATATGCTCTGATTGAGTCAGAAATATGCGGCAGTCCTTTTTAGTGGTCTGTCTTCTGCTGTTAACACCCATCCCGAATCGCCCCCTCATCTCAACTTCAATTCATCGCCACATCTTTTATGAATCCATTCGGCGTTGAGTGAAGCTCATCTCTGTCGAGGCATTCATAATCGTTTGCCTCATCATCATTAAAGGGGGCCACACGTGGGACGTTTGTGGGGACTCCCCCGACCCCCGAAAGGGGGGACCGACTGGGGGCGCTCCCAGATTAAAACCCAAACGCTCTCAAACAATTTCCCCAATCAAAGGACCGACATCAAAGGAAGCAAACCCAAAAGGAAAAAAATTGCTAATACGCATAATTATTTACATAAGTAAAAGGGAGCGGAGATCTCTGCGGTCGGAGAATGGGGAGGGGGGAATGCGAGGGGAGGGTTCGGGGGGGGGAGAGGAGAGAGGGGAGGCGAGGGGAGGCGAGGGGGTGGAGAAGATCCAAAGTTTAAATTCCTTCGAGGGGATTAAAAAAGTTTTAATTCGGAAGGAAATATCGCCTGTGGAATCGTTATTGAGAGGTTGGATTGCGATAGAAAAAGGAAAGGGTTGAGGCGGGGAGGGGGGGGGGTGAGGGGGCGAGGGGGCGAGCAGTCATTCTTATTCATTAAGAAGTGGGATTAAAGGTGACGGGAGTGAAAGGGGGTGGAAGGGACTAATTTTTGATTGAGTGCCGCGGGGGTTGAGAATCCGAGTTTTAAACTGAGATAAAGGAATTTGAAAGCGGTCATTTGAATATTGCGGATTCTTTGGGCGAAGATGGGCGATCGTTGATACGATGCTGTGGATGTCATTCTCTTGAGTAGATTCTGTCGATATCAGTCTTTGTGCTTTGTTGTGGTCAGTCTTTTGATTGGTCTAAAAGAGATTGATTCGTGTTGGCGAACTGAGAGGAGAAATCTGAGAGGCGGGGGTTGGTTCAGACTCAACAGGTGGGGATTTCGACGCCATCAAAATATAAATGCTAAACATTGAAAAAAGGTAAAAACCTATAAATGCCTTTTCCAGTAAATAATAAATAATTCATAAAAAAGTAAAATGCATTTTAATAAGGTGGGGAATTAAAAAAAAAATAAGCTGTTAAAAGGGAAAAAACAATGAAGATAAATTAATAAAAGTTAAATAATTCAAAAAACTCAAAAGGGAAATATAACAATAAAGAGATAGGGAGATATGAAGATAAGGAGATAAGGAGATAGGGAGATAAAGAATGAAGGAAAAATGAAATTAAAGGCATTGTCTGTCATCCGTTTCAGGCCGAATTCTCTTTGAGAGTATTCCTGAAGAAAGGAAAATAAAGTTTCTCTTTCTGTTTGAGCAGACCTAAAAGTGCAACAGCAGGGCGTAGAATCCGGATGCTTATCATTCCGGTCAGCGAAAGCGACCGGCAATATCCACTAAATCAGATAAGGATCGAATCGAGCATGTTCGTTAGCCGAAGATCGGCAACAATAGGAAACAATACAAGCAGAGCTCAAATTAACTCTCTCCTCTCCCCAAGTATAAGAAAGTATACGAAAAGAGGAGATAAGGGCGAACAATGAAAAACCTCCCCTTCTCCCGCTCCCGGGCGGAGGGCAGGAGCTCCGGAGGGCGAATTCTTGGGGAGGAATTATTCAGATAAAAGAGTTTGCGAGGCCTCCCTTTCGAACATGACTGCGACAATGTGGGGTGGCCGGGGGTGAAGAGTCCCGTAAAGCGGAAGCTATCTTATTGCGTAACATGATGTTATCAGGGTGGCTGTGGTGAGGGGTAAGGAAAAAATGGAGAGCTTCCGTTTTGGAAACTCATGAAAATTCAACATCCATTCTGATTTCTTTTCTCTTGCGACTGTTGTTGCAGTTATATTTACGAGATTAAATTCTGGACGAGCGGGGGCGGTTTGGGGACTTTTGAGGCGCGTTGGGGGTTGCCAGCATGAAACCTCTTTAATTATCTCTTCGATATTTGATCTTTAATGATTTCATTTCTTATTGCGTTTCCGATTGATAATTTCACTTTATTATTGTATATATTAATAGTAATATTTATTGAATCTTTTCACAAGATTTTAAAGACGAGTCGACTTATTATTTATTTTTAGTGTGGAGATTTTGTTTTCTTATGATTTATTGAGAAAATATTGAGTGATATTATATCACTCAACCGTATTGTACAAGTTTTATACTGTATAATTTTTATACTGTCTAAAGCCCCACGGTTTTATGGGCAAAAATATTGGTCTTTTTCTTTGTCATCCATGTATTTATTTATACTCTTGCATCAGAAATTATTTTTTTCATTTTTATTGCACTTTAAATAAAACTGTTTTACTTTAAAAATATTTTTAAAATTTTTTAAATATCTTCTATATTCGGTATTTGTTTAATCTTCATTCTCTCATCCACAAAATGGGTTTTGAAAGTCGTTGTTTTGTGAAGGAATGAAAGAAAAACTTAAAAGACAGCAGGTGGGGAGGGGGGAGGGCGGGGTGAGATGTCGGAGGAAACAGTTTGGAAAGATCAAAAGTGTCACCCCTTTAGAAACTGAGACGGCAATTTATTTTTATATATTTTGTCTTTTGAGGAAGCCAACGAGTGCGTAATCACAAGAAATTCGAACACTCCTTTTGAGAAAACTAAGACGGAAAACGTCTTTCCACTCACGTTATGTCTCCGACCCGAAATTTACAAGTTTCTATTAAATTAATTATTGTCACTTTTTATTTTATTTATTATCGTTTTTTTATATATTTAACACATTAATTGCGAAACGCATTTTACATGATTTGTCTGAGACTTTGACATGAAAGTTATCTATGACCCGCACAAACAAAATGAAGTTACTTTCTGCCAGCATTAAGGCCCAGAAATAAATAGAAAATGAAGAGCCGTCCTCGCCCTCGCTCTCACCCCCCACCGATTACCCTTGTTTGATTTCTCCCTCTAAAATTGTGTGCAGTCCCAACCGCAGACCACAAACCCCCCTTTTGAGCTTTTCTCATTCCCACATTAGTACGGTGGATGCGGAACGAGCGTAAACGGCTTCCCCTCGCCCCCTCGCCCCCTCCCCCCTTCGACCCCCCACTCACCTTTTGCCTCTTAATTGATGCAGTCGAGGGCCTCATTCGACCCTCACAAAGAGATTTCCTCGGCCCTTCCCTTTTTAAAAGTCAACAATCCGCTCGAGCCCAACCGCCCCCGCCCCCGCCTTCGCCCCGCCCCTCCGCTGCCTTTGTGCCGGAGCCTTCTCGAAAACTCTTCAGAAGGAAGTGTTGATAATAATAGGCGCATGTGGGAGAGGTCTCAAAAGCTCTGCTGCTGCTGAACTTTTTCTCCACTTTCTCTGAATGCGAAGGAAATCGCTTGAAAAATCGGAGAGTCTGTGGGGAGGGGGTGAGAGGGGGGGGGGAGCAGCGAGAAAGAATTAATGCTTTATTTCTCACCCTTTTGACAAGTTAAAAATGAGTAAGGGCGGCGATCGAATTGAAAGGCTCTGTTTACAATGGGGGGCGAGAAGGTTGAGTTTAATATTTAGAGCGATATCCGATGGGAGCTTTGATGAGGGGAGGGTGGTTGGGACAAAAAGGTTTTGTTTGGGTCCCTTCGACCTTTCGCTCGACCCCCGCTGTTTTATAATTTCCCGTAAAAATATGGGGGAATTAAAAGAGAAATGAAAAAGTTGATTAAAAGCGAACGAACGCGGGAAGAGACATTTTCCGGGATATTGTTCTCCTAAGTGTGGATTCGAACCGAAGAAGACGATATTATGAACACGAAATGAGGTTTTGATGGCTTTCTAAATAAATGGGACGCCAAATAATTCGGGGAATTCCGTCGGAGGCGGACGGACGGACGGACGTATCGACAGACAATCGCGTCCTTTCCTTTTGTTGCATTTATCGTCGCTGATTAGGATGATTATGAGGGGTTTGTCCGAACCTTTGCTGAAACTAAGTTTTGGGGGTGCGTAAGGGTTGGCGCTTTTTATGAGCATTCGATAAAATAGTAAAATCAAAATTAAAAGAAAAAAATTAGAAAAAACAGAAAAAGATAAAATAGAAATAAAATAAAATAGAAAGAGATGAAAAAATAGGTTTTTTCCTCTTTCCATTTCATTTTAAGCGAAAAAGGGAGTTAAAAAATAAAATAAGAAAAAGCAAATAAAAGGAAAAAAGAAAAAAAAAGATAAAAAAGAAAAACAGGGGCGACGTTAAAAATTAAAAAGACTCTTAATTATCAACAACGTTTTTCTTAATTTTCATTTTTACGCATCTTTAATTTGTCTTTCACGTATTAGCTTTTATTCTCTCTCATTTGTATCGGGACAACCCCTATTTGAATTCGCCACCCCATTAATATTCCGGAAACGTACATTTTCCCTTTACAACTAATATTTCCATTCGGCTCTCAACATCCCCAATTATAACTCTCCCTTCTCATAATAAAAGTGCTTCCCAATCGAAAACCAAAGGACGAAGACAACTTTGGATTTTGCACCCCCGCGCCCGCGGAGGGGTTGCAAATTTGCGGCTTTCGCATTCACTCCAACATTATTTTGCTTAATTAATTGACTGGGGGTTGAATAAAATATTGTGAATTTTATGGGGGCGCCCTTCGCGGGGGAGGGGGTGGAAGCGACCTGCCCAGAAATATCCCTAATAATTTACGAGCGGCCGACGTTTTCCATAAAATCATATGAAAAATGGAAGTCCCAATCCGACAAACGCACGGATTTGACTCCGAATCACCCCAATGTCCATCCCCAAATTTGTCCACTTTGAAGGGCGACAGTGAGTTGGGTGACATCGCGTGCCAACCCTCATGACGACTCGGGGAGGAAATGTTCTCCTGGCAATAATTGGGTGACTGCATTTGGGATTCAGCGGTTGTCGCCGCATAAGTCAATTAAAAGACAGAAAGTTAATTAAAAGTGTAAACAAAGGCGGCCATCTTGAATTGGGCGGGTGGGACACATTCGGAGGAATCCGCGCACGAACTGCACTAATTCCCAAATAAAATATCAGCGTTCGGAATGTTAAGTCGCAAATATCAGCATTGGTCACAAATTCAAATGAAAAGGGGAGGTTTTAAACAAAAAATTATTTTTATGGATTCTGTTCAGTTTGGAAACGAATGGGAAAAATGTACCTACAAAATGTCTACCGTTGCTCTTATTTATTAAACTTGTTATTTATTTATTGTTTTTTTCGTATCATTTTATCTTTTACCCCTTCTGCCCTCGCATAAGTTTTAATTTTTATTTATTTAACTTTGGCATCCCCTCGGATAATCCCGAATTCGCCGACATTTACCGAAAAGCTTTGCACCCTCGATTTCACATTCATAGGCTTTTCCGCACGGGCTGCCCCTCTCTGCCTCCCCCTCCCCCCAATAAATAATATATTTTACAAAGTATAACGATTTGTTTATTTTAAAACGTTTAGGTGGAACCTGAATTGCGCCCCTTGGCCGCACTGCCTTTTTATGTTGCGCTCTTTAACGTTGTTTAAGGGTAGAACGGGTTTGGCTTTGATGAAGAAAAGATAAATAGAAAAAGCAAGAAAATGAGGGGGAAAAGAAAAGAGGGTAAAAAATAGGGAAAATGAGTGAATCTCTTTGTCCACAGGGAATACCCTTGCGACCACTACACCGCCATAATCAACGTCACACTGATGAACACCGGCTGCCCAAGAACTCAGGTACACGAGACGGCCCTCCAGCTCCTCCAGGTGCTCGACAAGAGGTTCTTCGGGAACGTCGGTCCCCTCGCCGAGGGAGACAGCGGTGGTGAGTCCTCTTCTGCTTTTCCTCATTTTCTGCACGTTGGCCGGAGAAGCCTTTGCGCAGGCCGAGTTTCCTCGGGGGGCGGCGGTGGTTGGGAAGGGGAGCGAAGGGGAGCGAAGGAAATTCTCTTAATCTTCTCTCACTGGGACGGGAGGAGAGGGAGGGGAGGGAGAGACATTTTCCAAATGTCTTCACTTCATTTTTTCACTTTCACCCGACTATTTGGCGGGAAAATTAATTGTCGATGGAATTGATCCTGTTGGAGAAGAATTTCTTGGCGACTTCTTCTGATTGCCTGTGAATCAGCTGCTGGTTGGGGGATGCTTCCACCCCTAAACTTTCTCCCGCATCAGGGCGGCATTTTTTGCTTTTTCAAAGCAGAATTCCTCCAAGAGGTAAATTATTCGAGTTTTGAGGGAGTTTTCTCGGGAGGCGAAGGGAGCGAAGTCTTTTTGAGAAAACTTTGCTTTTATCGCAGCCTTTTTATCCGGAAACGATAATAAGTTGATTTAAATGTTAAAAGGGTGGGATTGTTTGGCGAAATTTGCATTGGGAACTCCGCAATTGATACTTTGATACTTTGGTTTGGGGAGAAAAGAAATGCCTAAAAAGCATTTCCAGCTTTGAGTCTTCCCGTGTTGGGGGATGTTGGGGGATGTTGGGGGTTGTTGGGGGATGTTGGGGGTTGTTGGGGGATGTTGGGGGATGTTGGGGGATGTTGGGGGTTGATCGGGGTGGAATGCAGTCGGCAACTGTTCCATTCCCTTTTCTTCCCAATCGAATTCCCGCTCATTTTCTTTTGGTTAATGCATTTTTTCACATTTTATCTCTCAGTTATGTGAGTTTGTTCGTCTTAAACAGTTTTATAAGTTTTTATTAGAGTTTCTTTTAGGCTCTCATATTTCTTTATGTGCTTTGGGAAGCTTTCACTCAGTCTGCTCTTTCCAATATATCAGAGCGAATCTCAAATAACTTTCAGTTGTCTGAGTAGATTTTGGTGTTTAAAATCTAAGGGTTGCCATTGGGTCCATTCATATCCGGCCCATGAAAGTGTTGCATTTGGCCCACTCTTTTATTCCTATATTCACATACGGATTTGGTCATTTTAAAGTCTTTCTTACCTTTTCGTTTGCTCCTTTTCTCGAAATTTGTTCTGAAGCTTTACATAATTAGCCGACTTACATATTATCAATAGGAATCGAAAAAAGGATATGTGTTGGGAGTATATATGTGGAACATATATGGAACATTTAATATTATATATTGATTTAATAAATAACATGAGAATGGATTTGCACGGAAGAGAACGACGGAGTGAGTCCCGGTCGCCTGGATCCGGTCCTGGAGGGTCACTGGGACAGGGGCAGGAGCTCGTGGGCCTCCCTCAGGGACCCGTTGAGGGTGATGGTCCTTCGCCGGGTGGAGGTCGACCTCCCGAAGTCGGACACCACTGAAACAAGAGAAGGATGAGAGCGGTCGCGCCTCAGAGCTTTTCCACCCCTCCTAATTAATAAACATTTTTCTTTTTATTTTCCAGGTGAGTCTTTGATTTATTATAAAAAATACCAGTGACGGGGGTTGACTTTAAAGCGAATCACGTGACGGTAAGGATTTTTTCTCTTTTTACCCTCGATCGTTACCTAGGCGCGCCATTTTCAAGTCATAACAGCGGCAGAAAGAAATTAAAATGGCCAAGATTTCATAAAATGAGAACGAGGCGTTCGCTTATTAATGCGTGCGGCCATTCTTTTTAAATTTGGCGGGAAAAAGGAAATTTTTCGCTGTGGAAACGGAAATAAATCGTTTAAGAGCAAAACTTTCGCTCCATTTGGCCGCTTACGGAGCTAAGCAAGTATTTAACCCTTTAACTTGACCGGAAAACAATTAGTAAGGCTTTAGTGTTTCGACAGTTGGCAGCCGTGTTTTGTATTTTCGTTCCATTGGCGGACCTCTTTTTGGTGAAAATTTTGAAAAACCCTTTTGCAAATTAAAATTTATCATATAATAAACTATGAACTATAGTTTTTGTGTAAAATAATATAATAGTATAATAATAGATTAACAGTAGAGTATAAGTCTTTAGAACTTAGACTTTTTAGAGCCAAAAGGACAAACTTTTATTGAATTGCTACAATTTATATAATGTGTAAAAATTAAATCTAAAACTGTAACACTTAAAATAAAGTTTTGGTGCATAATATATTAAAAAAGCGGCTTTAAATTAGCAGACGCATTAGTATACCACATAAAGATGTAATATGGAGTCGTAATAATAATATAATTAATCAAAAATTGGAACATTTTATGCATTTGAGTATTCATAAATTATTAATTGCCAAATGTTATAATAAATATGGTTCTTTTATACTATTAAGATTTCCGAAGTTTTTACTGCAAAATATAAATTATATGGTATATAATTCTGATATGTAAAATATGAATAATCTGCCATTTATCAAATGAAAGACGTCTTTACCCTTTAGCAAACCATATAAATAAATACTGGAAATTATATAAAACATGAAAAGAATTTAATTCCCGATTTATTATTGAGGTAATTCATTTTTCGGGGTGCAGAAATCGCTCCTTGACTGTTCGTGTTTACCTTTCTCCCATAAACAACCCTCTCATAACGCTTTCTAAGCAATAAATAACCCCCCGCCGGTCGGGGTGAAAACAACCCCTTCCGCCTCCCCCAAACTGCACTTCCCTCTTCTCTCCAACATAAGGACGTTTCCGAATTCTTTGAATTCTTAAAACTTGGCAACTTTCTTCCCATTTCTTCCCCAACAATAGGGGTAATTTGTGGGGGGATGTTTGCGCCTTAAGCTCTTGGATGTTTGTGTCGCGAAGGGTTATCCAAAAGGGGATCTTTTTAAGTCGGCGGCGAATGCGCGCCCTTTCCTTTCTCGTGACGTTCCCCATTTAACCGAAGGCTATAAAATGGCCAAATGTATTATGTGTAAAAACATAATTTGGTTCTTTATTAAAGCAATTTGTCATTTGGATGATTGGGCCGATGACGGGCGGTCTCCCGCAAAAAACCCATTTGAAAACCCCCAATTATGCGGACATTTTACCCCCATAATGTCCTTTTTTGCCTTTCCATACGTTCTCGCCACATCCGATGCCCTCCTACACCCCTGTTTGCCCTTTCTCTATCACCCCATCGCCTCTTTCGAATAAGAAAGAAATCTGAAAATACTGCAGACAAGAAATACTCTTATGAAGCTAAAGGATGTTAATGTGTAAAGAAAGGGGTGAAAAGGAAGTAGAATAGAATAGAAAGCGAATAAATAAAAATACGATAAGAGGAAGAGTGAAAAAGAATATAAACCCTGGAAAAGGAGAGAATATTTAGGGGTGAAATATCAACCCCCGTTCTCGATAAGCCCTCCGTCATTAACGCGATTCCCTCCCCCTCACCCCCTCGCCCCCTCAAAGCCCCCCAAAGCCCCCCAAAACGTGTCAGATTCAATTTCAAAAACTGGCAAAATTAAACACTTTCCCGGAAACCTTCGGCTCTTTTCGGCATTTTCCGAATACTTTCACTTCCTTTCTTTAATAAATCACTCCTGTCCATTTGGGGGTGGAATTTGGTTGGGGTGAGGCCTTCGACCGGTAACGGACTCTCTCAATGGAAAATGCTGCTTTAATTAACAAACTTAAGAAGAATTACGTGGAAAGGTCGGTTTTTAGCTGATTAAGGAAATGAGTGGAGCCATAATTTCGTCTTCTCTTCGGTTTTCTCTTATTTACTTTTCTTTGCAAAGATAACATTATTTAGAGAAAATGTTTCCAAGTTTTTAATACTTTTTAAGTCTTTAATATTTACTTAAAAAAAGTTTCACAACTGAATATATTAACAAAGTACTAATAAATAAATAAATAATACATTAATAAATATACATAAATATAAAGTAATAAGTAAATGTATACTGTTTAATACAAATTTGTTTGATTTAAGTAATTACATGAAAAAAGAGTAAAAAAAAGTATTTAAACAAAAAAATATTTTTATAAAAAATAAAAAGTAAATAAGAAATATAATTAAATCAATGGCGCTTTAATATAATTAATATAATAAAATAAATTATTTTTTAAGGTTTTCCCAATATTTTCTCATTTTGTTCCTTTTTCGCTTTGAAATTTTTGTTTCGCCCATCGCCGGTTGATCCTTTGGATTACCCATACTTCCCCCTCCCCCTCCCTCCCCTCTCCACCCTCTCCCCTCCCCCTTTCCCCTCTTCTTTTCCTTTCCTGCTTTCCCCTTCACCCCACCGAGTGCCTTTTTAGTCTCTTTCTTTATGAATAATGTCTTCTGTTTCAATTCTTTTTTTTGTTTCCTTTTTCACCTCTTCTTTTTATTTCCCTTTGGGCTTTTTTGGCTTCGGCTTCGAACATTTCCGTTCCCAATCATTTCAACCCCTCCACAACTCATCGTAACATTCGTCTGAGTGTTCACAAGTGTATATATATACAATTTAATACAAAATACAATTCGACCTCTGCCAAAGAGATGAGACCAAACGGATTCGGTTGTGGGAGGGAGGGGGGCCGATATTTAATGGCTTCAGAAGGCTGACATTAATGGGGGCGGGGGGCGGGGGGGTGACGGGAAAGCGTTATTTGTCTTTCGTTCAATCCCAGAAATTCCAGCCAAAATCGAACTCGACTCGGGAGTTCGGCGTCGGAAAAGTTCTGATTAATCGGCATAAGTTTTTCGTCTGCGTCTCCCCGGGATATTATTTGGGGGAGAGGGGAGGAAATGAAAATGTTGAGTGTTTATTTATCGGAGCGAGAGTGGGGGGCCATTAATTCGGGGGCTTTTGTGCGGCGGCAGGAGCGGGTCACCTGATTTATGTATGGTTGTTAAGGAGCAGACGATCATTGTTGGAGGTGAGGGGGTGGTGGGGAGGGGAGGGGAGGGAAGGGAAGGGAAGGGGTAAGCGGTTGCTTTGTTTTATTTCCCGGACCCCCACTTTTATGCTGAATTTATCGTCGCAACGGAATTAAGTTGAATTTATAAATTAACGAATTTATGAATTAAACTAAATTAAGGAGTTTTCCGGTGATGTTTTCGAACGTTTTCTTCTCTTTTGTGGATTCCGCGGTGAGAGATTGCTGAGTTAGCAGGGAAACCTAAGTTGGCGGGGTGTATCGCCCGGGGGCGCATTAATCCCCGTCTTCCCGTAATTCGCTCCCTTTTCTTTTGGAAATTTTTGTTTTTCGCTTGCAAAATGCGCTGAGGATTCCTCGGAGGGGTTCTAAATATTCCTCCCTCCTCACATGATATCGATCCCCAGCTGAGCATTCTAATTTCGCATCTCTTGATGTTGTTCCGCTCGGGGGAGAGCGCGGGGGCGGGAGTTCCCTCGTATATCTCTTCCCGCCCGGTGCTTCTCGCTCCCCCGCCCTCAATTATTTTTGCAAATGCAGGCTCACCCCTTTGTGGGGGTTTCCTTGAGGTGAGCAACTTTGTTTACTTTCCCTCGCTCTCGTTCGGAAGTTCCGGTTTCCCATGCGAAAAGGAAAAGTTTCCTCTTTGGATTTTCCTCTCGGAAACTTTCTCCGTCTTTCAAGGACGCCTCCCGTCATTCTTTTCGCCGCCTCTAAATTAATCACCTTTTTTAATTGTCGAATTAATTATAATTTTGACAATTACCTCCGCACTCTTTGTGCTCACTTCTTCCCTTTTTCCCTTGCCTTTTCTTCTCTGTTCGCCCCCTCCCCCCCGCAGAAGAGAAGGATGTGTTGCCACAGGGAAATACATTCTCTTGCATCTATTTCCTAAGCTCTTAAAAGAAAAATAAGGAAAAGACAAAAGGGAAAAGGAGAGGAAGAGAAAGTAACGAGAAAAACAGAAAAGCAATAAGAAGAAGAAGAAGAGAAATAAACAGAATGCGAATTTGGCTCTGAATGAAGTGAGAAATGTAAAATAAGGGATGATATAATAGAACATGGACCTTTTATTCCAACTGGTGTGAAACAGAATGAGAAATCGATGAATTCTGTAAAGAAAAGTCGAACACGAGGAAATTCATGTATATTATAAGGACATATAATTGGGGGTTTTGAGCAGTTGCTGACTCAGCAGGTGGCGTGATGGCTTTGACAAATCAAAATGGCGTCTCATTGGCAGCTTTTCCGATTCGTCATAACTCAATGGGGAGCTGTAAGCTTTACATTTGGTGGAAATACTTCGTCTCGGGTCACTCCAGTGACCAAATAAGTGTATCTGTCAAAAAATGTGGGTTAAACCTAAAATACCTCCGAAACCTTTCAAAGGCGATATTTTCTATTGAAAACTCAATTTCATCTGAAATGGAGTGATTAGAAATGAACGAATTATTCAGAATGACAAAGTAAGCAGAATCTAAAGTAAATTCTAAAATCAAAGTCAAAATTGTAAGTCGACAGACGGAAAAACTGCTTAAATATGTGCGCTGTGATATTTATATAAATAGAGATAAGGATTTTAGTTTGAACGACTGTAAAATATGTAAAATGCCATTTGTGGCGTCTGCAGAATTTACATAAAGTTCGCATAATGCGGAGATGAGTAAATTTCATCTGTTTTTTGGCTGTCGCCCATTTATTATTATTTCTTATTAAAAAAACATGGCGGGGAGGAAAAATTAGGTCGCGAAAGCTCCAGTTCGATTTCATTCACGAGAATGTTAATGCAATTTGTTCTGCTTTCGCTTTTTTGTTTTCGAAACTCGAAAAATGGAAACTCCTTCTCTTCACCCCCGACGACCCATTTCATCAGTTGCCCAAAACTCGCCCTCATCGAAAACAAGAGGAATATCTGTCGCTCTCCCGGTCCACCAAATGGCCAAACTGACGCAACTGACGCGATCGCTATCGCCAAAATTAATGACCGTCTGAACAAAGAAATTCGCTCACAACAGAACATTTTTGCTTTTCAATCAATGATTCATCGACGGCTGTGGATTCGCAAGGGGAGATCCTCCCCTCCTCACCCTTTCGGGGGAAGGAAGGTGTCCATTGCGTTCACTATAAGAAAAGGTGTAACCTAAACATAATAGCGTCGTTCATTATAGTAACATATGTCATTAAATGCAATGAGAGGGTGCAATATTTTTGGATAATGATGCAATAGATATGTAATACATAATAGAATCTTTTTAACCTTTTTGATCTGTGGAGTTACATAAAAAGAAAACAAACACCGCATTGAGGTTTAGAAGTAAAATGCAAAAAGAATAACTAAAAAGTGGCAGAGAATGGATGTAATAAATAAATGGTTTTGGGTGAGAGTGAAAGAGAGAGAGAGAGTATACCCACCGGTGACTCTGGTGGCGTCGTTCCCTGGGGCCCTCCTGCGGGGGCAGCAGAGGCTCCCCAGGGCCTTCCTGAAGTTCTGCCCGCTCACGCAGTAGAGGACGAAGTTTATGCCGAAGTTGGTGTGGAAGAGGATGAGGGAGGCGTGCTGCCAGGCTATCATGCGCTCCGAGTGGGTGGCAGTCTTCTGAAACGAGACGACAGCACCTGACATACCTTCGACAGCGACAGCGGTTCGCTTAAATAAAGACCAATTCAGAGTATTTAGAGTTGAGGAGATTCGCTTCGCCCCCTTCGCCCCCGGGGCAATTCCTCATTGCCGTCGGTCTTTGATGAAGGAAATTTTAATTACGTTTGGGGGAAATAATTAATTGTAAAAAGTCAAAAGGGGCGGTTTCCGAAAATATGGAAACGCATTTTTAGATTTTATATTAATAATTGAAAGCCCAATTAAATATAAATAATGTATAATAATATACTGAATAATATTTATCTAATTAATAATTTTTATAATATTTATAACGTTTTCTTTTAGGGGATATATAATTTTCCTTTAGCGTATAAATAATTTTTTAGCGGTCTTTTGTTTTGTTTCTTTGGTTTCCTTTGTTTTTTTTCTTTTCTCTCCCTCTGATCAGACTCAGATGCCTCAGACTTTTCATTGTTAAGCGAAACCGTTCCCCTCTGAGCCCACCACCCGTTTGGCCGCCTCCAAAAGAGTCCACAAGCAGAAGACAGCCGGGAAAAAGTTTCCCTCTTTCCTCCGTGACTTTATTTCTTCGACTGAAAGATTCCAACTCGTAAACATTCGGTGGAAATAAATGTTCTCGCTTGACCGACCGGAGCCCTCACAGAGAAACTCGCCTCGAGCTCTCCTCCCCTTCTCTCCCCCCCTTCTCTCCCCCCAATCATCAAATTTTTAATCAAAATTCTTTCCTAATTACTTCCTTTACTCCCGATAATTATTTCCCTTTTTTCCGGAATCTGTATCGACAGGAAAACCCCCCTCACCCCCTGAGAGAAATATGAGTCCGGTTTTTGGGGGTTCTTTGCAGGCGCAAAGCAGAGCCTTCTGCTCGTGCTCTCCTGCTGAATTAGCCGTTTCCGCCGTCTCGATACTCGCCAATACAAAAGCCATCTCGCCCATAAATCCGCCCCCGGGGCGATAAATCAATGATCGACGGAGGAGGAACAAAGAGCCCACCGCGACGTGTTTAATTTATCTGGAAGGAAAACTCGTCGATGATGAATAGCGGAGCCAAATCTTTTGTTGTCGGAAAAGAGTCTTAATGTATAAATCATGACGGGGAGGGGGAGGGGGAGGAGGAGGGGAGGGGAGGGGCAGCAGATTAGGGGGAATCCACGCGGGATCGGGCTGGGGAAGAGAGAGAGAGAGAGAGAGAGAGAGAGAGAGAGGGGGGAAAGGATCGGTTGGGAAGAACAGGAAAGAGCAGAAGAGAATGAGATCTCATTAAATATTAATTCGGAAGAACTGACGCAATAGTCAGAGAAGAGGGGGAAGAGTCGAAGAGAAGAGAAAGGGATGACGAAATGAGATAAAAATTACAAAGGAATGGAATTGTAAATGAAAATTAAAAGAAATTAAGAAGATGACAGTCTCCCACTGCAGAGCAGTCTATCACAAATAGACGGGAGTTCGTGGAAGAGGAAAAAGGGGAAAGGAAACAATGGATGAAAGAGAGAGGAAGGGAAGAAAAGATTGGTCATTGAGACGAACAAATACTGAAAGAAAACGGAAGGAAATATTACAGAAATGAGAAAAAAGATTTCCTTTCATTTAATTCCGCCCAAATTCTGTCGCAATGAGTTACTTATTCATTTTATATATTTTTTATACATAGATGAAAAGGGCGTTTCAATAAGTATTAACTGAACAGAAAACGAAATTATTATATAATATATATTATAAAAAAGAAAAGACTTCCGATAGACAGAGATTATGGAACTTAATATTTATTATGATAAAAAAGCAGGAATTGTTTAATGAAAAGGAGGGCTGAAATCCAAAGCGAAGCGTTGCAGCAAAGCGTCAAACGCCAACTGCAGAGAGGACGCTTCATCCCCTCAGCCCTCATCCCCTGCGGAAGGTCACCCTCGAAATACCGCCCCCTCCGCCCCACGTCGTTAATCATGCCGTCATTCCACGAATCTCCCCGACACAAACTCACTCCTCCGACGTCCACTTCGATTATCCTCGAATTCGAATTTGAATTTGAGAATGGGGGCGACGGGGGCGACGGGGGCGGAAGACAAAAAGTGGACTGCGGCGCGGTTTCACGGTCGTTATGCACGCGCAGCTTTTGCTTTGTCTTTTATGGCGTCTTTTACGACGAACATGGCCGACGGAAGAAATCGGCAACGGTTTCTAATTTTAAGCGAGTTGGCGCGGGCTAGAAGGATTAATAATTAAAGTCGGGCGTAAGAGACACCTGGGGGCGTTCGGGAGCAATTAAGGGGGGGGGGGCGGGGGTGGTTTTAATTTGCGTGAAGCGCGGAGGGATGCGAGGACGATTGGCGCTGGGGGCGGAGGTGGAGGAAAGACTAAATGGTTATTTATGAGGGGGGAAGGGGGTGGAAGTGGTGGTGGGGTTGTTGAAGGGTTTGCGCTTGAGCGGAGGAACGAAAGGATAAGGAAAGAAAGGATAAGGAGGGAAAGAGGAATTGATTAAAGAAATATAGAAAAAAGAAAAAGAAGAAGAAAAGTAAATAGGAGGAAAAAATAACAACAGTGTAAAATATAACAAATTGTAATGTGGGAAAAAAACATTGTAAAATGTAAAAAAAAAATATTATAGAGAAGAAAAGCGATAGAGAAATAAAACAAGTATAAAATGTATAAAAAAGAATAGAAAAAAGAAGAAAAGCGATAATTCAAAAAAGAACCGTAAAGAAAAGCGAAAAATCTTTAGAGAAAGAAATTACGATGAGGTAATAAACTTTTAATAGATGAGAAGGAACCACTGCCAATTAACCCGCAGAATGTGAATGTGCACATTAGTGCGACACACTCCGTTATGGCAGGTGCGCACCGGAACCCTCGGAGGAACGCCCCCACCGCCCCTCGCCCCCTCGCCCCCTCGCCCCCGACAGCGACATTGACAAAAAGGAAAACTGACATTTATTAGTTTTTGGTTTCTTGAGGAGAATCCACTTCGGGATGCCGGGGGCGGAGGGGGCGGGGGCGGGGGCGAACGGGAAGTTTGACGTTATCTAACAGTAGTTAAATACATTATCTGGCAGTGAGGGGTTGGGGAGGAAATTCCTGAGGAGCGATGAACGGATTGCGTCGGTCTGCGGCCGCTGTCGGGGCGGAATGCGAACAACGACAGGAATGCGCTTTCCTTCGCTCTTTTTTATAATCTTTCACTCTTTCACTTTTATTGTCGTTTGCGAGGAATTAAATTAGTATGTTTCCGCATAAACTTTGGCGCCCCGCCAGGGAAATAAAAAATTGGGAAAAAAGATAAAAGCAAAAAAAAGAATAAAAAACGAAAAGAAGGAAAGAGTGAATAAATAGAAAAAGTAAAAAATAGAAGAAAAAGAAGAAGAAAAGTATGAAAGAGATTCGTACTGAATTTGGCTAAAATTGGAACGAAATGAGTGAGGGATGAAAGGGAGGAACGTGACCGGATGGAAGGGATGAAGACAATGGGAAGTGGCTGTGGCTGTCGTTTCGTTGTTGAGGGGGAGAGGGGGCGGTTAGGGCGGCAGTGGGAGACGGGAAGGAGGATGGACGGGGGATGGACGGGGGATGAAAGTCACCCCCAACTTCCAACCCTCCGATGTCAGTCACAATTTGAAAGAGTTTGCATAATGAGTTGCGAAAGTTCCGGTTAATATTGAAAATAGCACAAAATGTACACTTTATTTTTGGAAACTTTTTTGAGTTTCCCTCAAACTTTTGAAGCTCAAATTATTCTGAGAAATTGTATTTTTGAAAAAAGCAAACAACATATAATAAATACAAAGTTATGGGTATAAATATTTAAAATACACTCATGAAAATGGATTTATATGATAAATAAGTGATGGAATTTTAAACATAATAAAATAATTCACAATAATAATGCAGTGTACGCAAAATATAAGATTTGATTTTGATATAAATATTATATCACTCACATCTTTTGTTGAAATATTATTATACAATTGCTTACGTCAGTCACATTCCTTTTCGCTTAGCGCTCTCGCAACTCCCCCTTTAATTAGCCATTGTTCGCCATAGAAAGTCACCTTCCGCCCCCTCCCCGCCCCCTCCCCGCCCCCTGCCTTAACCACTCGAGATGTGCCGAAGAAAACAAAAAGTGGATGGGGCGGAGGGGGCGCAGGGGGCGCGGGGGGGCGCACGGGGCGGAAGGCTACAATAAATCACCGATTCCTGAATCGGGCTCTGATAATTGATGACACCGCCACAACTTTATCCCGTCTTAGAAAAGCTCATTACTTAGTATAATTAAACTCCTCCGGTGATTAATGCCCTTTTGTAGTTAATAAGTGTGAAAAATAAGGGAGGGATGTCACGTCGATTCGTAAGTGACTTCCGCTTTTGGTTGTTTGCACCGCCCTCTGCCCGGAAGGCGACCTTTCACCCCCACCCCCTCATTTGTCACTTTTCCTCACCGACGAACGATTTCCCTTTCCTCTCACCCCTTCAATTCAAATTCACCCCCACTCGAGAGAATCCTGCACACAATTGCAGAACAATCTCAATTTCCACTCTTTTCTTCAAAAAATAGTTCTTTCTTCTCTCTCTCTCTCTCTCTCTCTCTCTCTTTTTCGTACGAATTTCTGTGGGATAATTAAATCACCGCGTCAGTCTGTGTGTCCGTCCGTCCGTCGTCTTTTCTTTTGTTTCGAGATAATGTTTTTGATAGTTTTGGGTTTTTCAGACGTTTAAATGGGCTGGAAGGTCCGCGAGACAGATTTTCCCATTTTCTCTCTGTTGGAAAACTTTTCTCTTTTCTCTATCAATTGATTGCTTTGTTGCTGATTCGCAGTGATGTATCGCCTGTCAGAGTCCCCTCTCTCATCTTTGTCCGCTCCGAGGTTTCGCTTTGAAAAGGGGAGGATGCGAAGGAGCGTCGGGCCCTTTCACCCCTCCGTCGCGAGGGGTGGAAAGAGCCCCGAAGTGCCGAAGTGAGGGCCGTTCCGGGAATCAGTGACAAGTGTTTCTGCGGCTGTCACCAAATGACAAAGTTAATTAATTACGAAGCAGAAGAAAACAAAAAAAGGATACGAATTGAAAAAATGAAATGACAAAAGCAGAAAAACTCTTTTTAATGAGGAAATTTGAATAAAATCTGGAAAAATTAAATAAAATAAAAGAGAAATTTTGTAAATTGAAAGATAGGGAAAATCACTGAAAAGGGGGAGAAAAGAAAGGGAAAAGAATTCAGTTTTCGCGAAAGAAACACAACACCCGCGTTAACAGATATTGATAATCAGAGAGGAAAGTGAAGAAAGAAAAGAGAAGAGAAAACTCGAATCACAACCGTTAGACAACAAAAAGCGGAAGTTGTGCGCAGATTAACCGGAAACGATTTCCCGAAAGTGGCTGCAATCACTTCTTCCACGCCGGGGGTGAGTCTGCCTTTGGGGTGGTTGTCGGACACCAATTAGCAAATTACAAAAACAAATTATGATAAAGTAAACGCAAAAATATATATATAATATGCGATCTAAACACTGAATTTATATACAGTATATATAAAAAAATGCCATTTGTGAGAATTTATAATTGACGCGTTGTCACTTCTTTTCTCCCCATGTTTCGCTTACGGAGTCTTCGTTCTACCAACGCCACCACCCCTCCAATGAACCCTTTATTCCCCTCATTAGGCGTTTGTTTCGCTTCCGAGAAATTAACTGAAGAAAACCACCCCCGCGAGGCGAGGGGCGGAAGGGAAATGAATTTGATGAGTTTTCGTCGGAAGGGACGGCGGTTTCCATATTGAAAAGGCGCTGAAGGGGGTGTGAAAGGCGAAAGGCGATGAAGGGGGTGTGAAAGGCGAAAGGCGATGAAGGGGTGTGAAAGGCGAAAGGCGAGGAGGGGGGAGATCTGTGGTGTAGTCAGGTGAGGGCGGAATGAATCTGATTAGAGTTCAGGGGGTTGGAAAATTTAAGAGTCAAAGGCCGCTAAGGGGTGAGACAAATCTGAAGATTTTTTATTTTATAATGTTTTTAAAGAAAATCTCTAAATATATTAGCAGTCGAATTTTAGATTTTCAGTTTCTAATTTTGTTCTAAAATTGTTAAAGCTTCAAGAAGAAAAAAAAAGAAATTTATTACAAAAAATAAATAAACATTTTTCCTCTTTTAATTTATTAAAATTTTAATGGGCTCATTTATTATTTTTTTATACTCATACATAATTAACACTTTTGTTTTAAATAGATAAAATACATAATTGCATTCAGAGTGTCATTTAGATCATAAAATTTTATTTTTTACTCATTTAAATTTGTTTTTTTCTTTGGTTTTTTATTATTTAATTGCTTTTTCTTATTTATCTCTTTAGTTTTTGCTTTTATGTGTTATTTTGTTGTCTCTTTTCATTTTCTGGTTTTTTCATTTGCTTTATTATTGTTATTTTGTGGTATATTCCTTTAACAAAATTTTTTTTCAATTTCTTTTCTTTAATTACTTTCTATTCTATTTTCTTCTTTCATTTTATTAATTAGTTATTAATTACGCTCTCTCATTTATTCCATTTTTAATTGTATTTATAGTTTCCAAGAATTTCCACACGTAAACAATGAGTTTTTATGAGTTTCGAGTGAAAGTTTCCACTAAAAACCGCTGCGGTATTTAATGTGCACCCTTTCATCCACCCACCCCTGCTTCCACCCCCTTCGCTCCCCATTACCTGCATCAAATCCCCCATTAACATTCGCTCCTCCTCGAGAAGGAGCACAAGAAAATTGTTCTTCTGAGACGATTCATTTCCCTCAAAAGAAAAAGAAAAATGCTTTTACAATGCACTCATACATTCTCTCCCTCGAGTGAGTTTTCTCTCTCTCTCTCTCTCTCTCTCTCTCTCTTCGTTCCGGAGCGGAGTTGAGGCCCTCACGTGAGAACTGTCCGACAGTGACAGACGGCGTTCTTATTTCCGCCCCCGCCGTGGGGGGCGGTCATCCCTTTTGGAAGGGCCGATATAAATCTCGGATTCGTTTCCGGGGGAGGGAAAGGGGTGAAGGGGGAGGGGGAGAGATGGCCGGGCTTAGACGCATTGCAAACCCGCAACGTTTTAATAAGTGCGTTCGTTCGCTGGCGGCGAACGTTCGAACGCTCGTAAAAGGAACAATGCGATTTATTTCGCATAAAAGATGAATGACGAGTCGTTTCCACCCCTAACCGCCGTAAATCCTGTTTCGCAATGAAAAAGTGAAATTCGCTGTCCTGTTGCCGGGGTTGAAGGGGATGAGGGGAGGCTGTCGCGGGAGCATAGATTGCATCGGAGGGGGAATCGCGGAAACTGATGAAAGAGAGGCTATTGGAAGTGCAAAGGGTAAAACAATGAAAGGGAAGAGAATACGAAAGCAAAAGGAAAAAGAGAAAAAAATGTGAACAAATAGTGGAAAATGGCAAAATCCAAGAAAATATAGCAAAGAGAACGTAACAAAAAAAAAAAAGAGAATGTATTGTTATAATAAAAGAAGAGTGAAAAGTTGAGCCAAAGGAAAAGAAGATGAAAAAAGTCAGCAGCGACAGTTTGGTCAGTTTATTAGTGAGTCTTATTTCAGCTCCACCCCTCCCTCCCAGTCATAAATCCCCGAGTGACGGATACGTTTCCCGCTTTGAGCAATCACCCCCTCGCACCCCCGTTCGTCATCCCGAATTTAAACAGAAGCCCCTCGTGAGTGTCATTTAGCGGAAAATTCGAACGAAACTCGAAATTGGATTTGGAGGGTTTTCTCCAACGGTCGTTTGCTTTTATTCTCCCTGAGAATTGGTGCAGTTTTCTGCGCAGGAGGTCTCAAGACGCCCCTCACCCCCACCCCTCGCCCCGGCTTTATTTCCCTTCCCAAACCTGAATGGGGTGAATTGTTGTCCCTTTGCTCCACCTGCATTCTCTCGCGCCCTTATCCAACTCAACGTCGAATGCTCACTTTCTCTTCACAAACTGCTGTTTGGGGTATTAATGGAAATGTCGGAAATGTCAAAGAACAACACAAAAAAGGAACAAAAACAAAGCAAAAAAATTAGAAAGAAAGAAATGGAGGGGAAATAGAAAAATTAATAAAACTTAAAAATCATAAATTATAAAGTGAAAATTTAAACTTTTTATAAATTCATAAAAAATCAACGAATGAATACACAGAAAAACACAAAAATAAAATACGAAAAGTAAAATAATGGAAATCACTTAAAAATGAGAAGAGAGAAAAATAAGGGGAAAAGAAAGAAAAGAGAAAAACAAAGGAAAATGGGGCAAATTTCTGTCAAATGCGGACAGAATGTGCCAATAATTTCACGCACAGAAATTTTCATTGTCGCCCCTAAACCGTATTCTGTAGAAAAATCCGTGAAAACTCACTAATTGTCACCGTTTGGGGGTGGAAACCACCCTTGCAAAGTGCCCCATTTCTGCACCCCAGAGCGTGGCACCTCGCAACCGCCCCTCGGGGCCGCCCTTGACTCGCCCCTGACAGACAGACGCTAACCACTCATAACTGTAATTTATTTCGCAGCCTCCTCAATTTGCATTCCGATTGCAACCCCCGCCCCCGCCCCCGCCCCCGCCCCCGTCCGAAACCGTGCAATAAATAACAACAACTATAAAATAAAACAATAAAACATAGGCGGGCCTTAATCGCCGTTTGTGTTTCCTCCGGGAACGGGGGCGTTCGCCCGATGAGGCCCCAAGTCAGTCGCGGGGCCCCTTGCGCCCCCCTCCATTTTGTTTATGAACGCCTTTCTGAGTTTGAATTACTTTGATTTGGAAGCTCATTATCGGTTCATTGTGAGTGGGAAGGGGTGAAAGGGGAGGGGGTTGAGGGGGGAAGGAGTCTGGGGGTTGAAAAGGTGTCGGAATGTCGGAGCGGGTGAGGAATATTACGACGAGCTTTCAATACACACATACAAAATGTCGGCGATCGGAAAATGTTTTTCATATTATTTATACCTTTTATATTTTTTTAAAATAATATAATACATTTAAAGTATAACTGCGTAATTAATAGCGCACTGAATATCCAAAGAAAGCGTTTCATAGTTATAGTTTTAATTATTTGGATTTATTTTAAGTGCAATAAAGAGGAGAAGAAGAAAAAAGTAATAATTCTAAGTAATACGTATAACAAAAAAAATTATAAATATATATGTAACAGTCTATCAAAATATATAAATACGAATGAGTACAATAATTATTTTCGTTTTTTAAAACTCATAAACAAATGAACAAATCTGTGATAATTAAATTATAACTTTTTTATATAATTTCTGTTTATTTCACAAAAAAATTGTTTTGTAAAGTTTAATTTTTCACCGCAACTGAAAGGGTTATGAGTTGCAAAATTAAAAAGTTTTTGAGTTTTAATTATCCTTAAAATCCATTACCTCAATTATAATTTACATATAAATATGGCGTCGATCCCAAAAAAAATTCTCCGTTAAAAAGGAAAAAATGCAAACCAGAAATACGAAAACAATATAAAAAGGGTTGAATCATTAAATTATATTCCATTCTACCTCTGTGCGCCCGTTTGAGAAACCACCCTTATTTTAAGGGCTCATACAGCGGAAGGAAATTACTTCTCTCTCTCTCTCAATTTTTGACATTCAATGAGGTTGTGCTCGAGCCCGTCTTTATCTCCACGGAGAACAGAGAACCCCTCTCACCCCCTCCCCATCCACCTCCCCGACCTGAGCCACCCTCGCTCTTCTCTCCCCTCTCCCCAACAATTACTTTTTTATTACGTTAAGTTTTTCGACATCGGCGAAGAGAGTTTGTTTACCGCCTCTTTTTACTTTCTTCTGCTTCTCATTTTCAATTTCCTTCTCTTCCTCTGAGTTCCTCCCCTTCCCAAAACCAAATAATTTTGCTTCCTGGCCTGAAATTACGTTCTTCTTCAACCCACCCTTATTCCAGGGGTGGATTCTCGGTTTCATCTGTTCGGTATTGTCTGTATGTATTTGTACAAATTAGAATATAATGCAACTTTTATGTCTCTCTCATCTTAATTATGTTTCTCTCTTTCTCTCTCATTCTTTTCTTCTCTATTTCTCTTTCTCTCTCCCTTTCTTCTCCTTCTCTTCCTTCTCTCTTTTCATAGTTTAAACGTAACGTCTCTGTACGTCTCTGATGGCGATAATCCTCAGACACAAAAAGCAAAGCGGAAGTTACTTTTGACAACCGTCTTGCGTTCTTTCTTTCTCTGCAATTCATCTCAGGAGCGCCATAAAATAAATTAATAGCATAAATTATTAAAATAACGTAACATTTACGTGGCCGCGCCTTTCGCTGTGAATTACGGCCGTTCAACGGCCATTAAATATGGCGGCGTTTGTTCTCTCATCTCTTAAGCGGAGACTAATTACGAAGCGACCGAAGCGACCAGAGCGACCAGAGCGACCCTCCCGCCCCCGGGGGAGGAATCACTTCCTCTGCCGAGTGGAAGGGAACAGATTTGAAGGGGCGTTGACGTGAAAGAGAAAAATGGCCGTTGTGAGAGGGCGGAAAAGCGTGAAAAATGGAGGGAAAAACCAAAAAATAAAAAATTGTTAAATCGGACTTGTAAACGGATCTGAAGGGTGAAGTAATCAACCCCTGAGGAAAAGTTCTTTGGGGGATGTGTTTGTTCCCGTGAACGTGGGGAAACGGGGCAGGGGGTGAGAACAGCCCCGAGACACATCCCACACGTGGGGTTGAAGGACTTAAAGGGGTCTTTTTGACCCCTGAACGTTTTTTTCAAACTTTTTTACCTTAAAATGGAAAAGAAAGAAAATGGGAAACGCAGGGGAAAAGGAAAGTGAGATAATTACTGTAGCAATTAGTACATTATAATTACAGACAGAAACTGTATCGAAGTGAATAAAGTAATTTGTGGCATTGGAACAATTGGTTACATCTGAAGAAGACGAAAGGGTGGTAATTATCGGGACTAACTGCCGCAAATTACGGGGTGTGAAAAACCGCCCCTCTCTCGTTTCCCCTTCTCAAGGTCAACCTTATAATCAAACTCAAAATAAATTGACGAATTAATTTTAATTAATTAAATTCTTCGTCCTCCGTTTGAGAAGAAAAGGAAATTTCTACTTTTCTTTGTTCCATCACCGAGGGAAATCGATTTCAAATTTTTCTCCTGAGAAAATTCCTTCATCCCCTCCATCCCCTCCATCCCCCCCCCTCCCCCAACTCCTCTCTCTCTTCAGTAGAACCCACCCCGCCTCTCCGGAGGCCGATAACCGCTTCCATTGCCGACAGAGTACCATTGTCATTCCGACTACAATGGGGGTTGAGCGACAGCATCCCCTCGCCCTCTCTCCCCTCTCTCCCCACTCACACAATCAGACATCGGAAAAACCCTAATTAAACCTGTGAATAATACAAAGTGTCGCAATTAGAAATTCTCTCTGGCGAAAAATAAAAGACAGCTGCCAGGTTGCGAACTCTCCCCGTTTCCACCCCTTTCCTCCAACCCCGACGAGTGAATTGCCTCATCCAGTCGAGTGCCAATTCCGTTATTCCTGCGGGAAGAAGAACGGGGCGGTCCATTTGGTTTGGAACGGTTTCCGGATTTGGTTAAAAGACGACCGGGCAAGTGAGCGCCGCTGAAACCCTCCCCCAAAATCACTTTCACGGGAGCTGAGGAGGGGGCGGGAGGGGCGGGAGGGGCGGAAGGGAAGAACCCCAATTTATTTCCGTTCTTTATTTTTTATTGGGTTTCACTTTACGTCTCCAAAGGTTTTATTAAATTTTTCTGTTTGCATTGGTCTGTCTTCGGCCGATTTTCCTTTTTGGGGGAGTGCGGGGGTGCGGTCGCAGGGGTTGACCACAACCCCCATTTCATGTATTTTAACTTCATTTTTACTCCTGCCTCTTACTTCCAATGTTTTTTCACTTTGCATTGCTTTCTATACTCTCCGATGAATTAACGGGTAAATTCTGGGAATTTGTGAATGATTGTGCAAATTGGTGGGCAGATTCTGGGGATTTCTGGGGATTTCTGGGGGGACGGAATTCAGTATAAAAGGAGTGGTTTTTTGGAGCCTTTAGGGGAGATTTTAGGGATGAATGTGTTGAATCCTAGGAATTGTAGACTGTAAGAGGAATTATAGGATTTATACGCGTATAAATCAGTATAGTGAATATTTTTAATTGATTGTTAGTTTTATAGTTGTTCTCTTTTATTTATAACATTTATATTTTGTACGCTTTGTATGCGTCATTCTTTTAGTTGAAATGTTAAACTAAACTTTGCGGAGCGGAAACTTTAGGAAACTCATTCAACTCGTTAACAAGTTAACCGATGTATGATTTAAAATAAAATGTTGGATTATTTTGAGCGAATTTCTTCAGAAGTCAGAGGACTTCTGGGGGTGAAAGGGGTGAAAGGGCTGCAGTTATATTCGTCTTCCTCCTTCAGAACGCACCCTCTTCTGCTTAACATGAGCGAAAAGCCACGACGGTTGCACGAGCAAAAGAAAATGCCTTTCATTAACTCCTCCCTTATGAGAACATTTTCAAAAAGCATTTTTTCCCTCATTTTCCCCCTTTTCAACCCTCCGCGGCAGCTTCTCCCCTTTCCGAACAAAGGTTGCCAGCGAAGAATTAAGTGGGCCAGGTATTGGCTGTCTGAATGCTCCCTCTGATGCGAAGGGGCAGGGGGCGGCGCGGGGTGGCGCAGGGGCGGACTGGGACACTTCCACGAGAGCTCTTTTCGGGTCGGCTCTTTAATTATCGAACTGTTGATTAAACATTCTGATTACATTGAGCGCCCTTTATACTTTTTGCGTTTAAGTTTTCCAATTTAAATTTTTTAGTCTTTGGATTATTTTTTCTTCTTTCGAGTGAAATTTTAATTACATTATTTATTGATTTATTTGGAGCGAAGGGGTGAATTAAAAGGGAGTGCAGGAGCTGCAGTTTTTGTTATAAATGGAAAATTTTTAACAAAAATTAAATTCTGTTTCAGATGTTCTCTTTGTATTTTAATGTTTTTTAATGGCCTTTTTCAATTTTAATTTACTTTTAAGAAGTTTCCTTTCTTATGTTTTTTTTTCTTATTTTTCATAATTATTTTTTTGTATTAATATTTTGACTTTGATTATTAACATTTAATTTCTACGCTCATTTAATTAAGTTTATAATTTATAATTAAAGAAAAACAGTTTGTATATGCGTTTGTCTCCCCACCGGAAACAGAGAAAGAGGCGAAGGCCGTGGCAGGAGGCCTGCGTTGTTCTCCTCGGCTGCCAACCAGCCCAGAACAGTAAAACGTGTCAATAAAGCCCATAAACCTGTGTAAGCAGTCGTAAAAATCTGTCTTCGGAGCTGATAAAAGACCCGAGCATGGGTTGGCTCAAGGCCGCGCCAGGAAGCGGTGCGCATGCGCGAAGGAGCGCTTGCTTTGGGGGCGGCCCCCAAAAGCCCCCCCATTAATAAAAAAGGGGAAAACACTTGTTTGTGCGGGCCGTCACGCTCGCGGATGGGGGAGTGGGGGGGGGGGAAGGGGGCGGAAGGGAGCGGAAGGGGATGAAGGCAATTTGGGCAAATGTTGGCTTTTATTGGGGGTGAGAGGCGATTGGGGGTCGCATTTGATTTATCGCAGTGAAAAATTGAAAAAGTATAAAAACACAAATGATTTTATCTCTGATTGAGAGTTAAACGCAGTGAAAAAAAAATATTTTCAGTTGAAAATCCTCCGTTATTTTTATAAAAGAGTTTTTCGGTTATTTTCCAAAATGTCGGAATTTTTCAGCTTTTAATATTTTTCCAGACTTATTAAAATTTAGTATAAATAACATAAAATTTACATTTTTATACTGCAAAGCCATATTTGATTTGAATGCAGATCATTTTATTCAAAGAAAAACATTGAGTACTCAAAAACACATAACAATAAATACATAAATAAACATACATAAATATAAAGAAATATGCACACATAATAAATAAAGAAGTAAACAAATGATAATAATAATTATACGAATTTTTTTTAATTAAAAGTTAAAAAAAAATTTTTTGTTTCACAAAATACGTATATGTTATTATAATGTATACTGTATATTATCGTAAGTTTTACGTATTTTTTGTCGTAAACTGCGTAATTCATTCGCCGAATTCCTAAAGCAGTTTTCCTTCTTTTGTTATTGTTGGCGTTGTTTTTATTTTTTGAGTTCATTTACAGTCGGGAAATTGACTTTCGCATTGAGTTTCTTTTCCCTCTCATTATTTCAGCCATTTCTCACAACGCTAATTAACTTTTCTCGCTCCGCTTCCCGCCAACTGCACTTCGCGACCCCAAACTCAAAAATTCAAACCAAATTACCACCCTTTCCTTCATTTGCTCGCGTCCGTTCACCGTCTCTTCACCCTCCCCTCCCCCCTCCCCCACAAAGGGGACGGCATAATGTCCCCAAGGAAGCGTCCGCCGCCCCAAATTAATTTCCCTTCCCTCTTAACTCTAACTCTTATTATATACGCCAAAACAAATGACTACTCATCTGTTTTGTTATAATTAAAAAATATTAATTGTTATAAAAGAAGGTCGCTGGAGGGAGGGGGGGGGGAGGGCAATTAGTGCGTCGCTCCCTCCTGGACGACCTGGAATGAATCAGGTTGCCAGCACTGAATTTAATTAACTCGCTCAAATCGGATTTGATGAGTCGTCTGCTTGCGTTTTCCTTTTTTGTTTGAACCCCAAACGCGTTTTTTGGATGGCCTTTCCCCCGGAGGGATTCTCTCGTTGTTTGTTCTCTTAGAAGTCGCATTGAGTTTGGATTCTGGGAAAGCAGTGCGGGAGGGGGGGAAGACACGCCTTTTCATCCCTTATTTCATGTACTCACAATGGGCTGCTAATTATGAATGTTGCTGAGGCGGAAAAGGGAAAAACATTAAAATAAGAAAGGAGAAGTGGAAATTGAAAACAAATGAGAAATATAGAAAACAGAACAGGAAATTGATAAAAGATGAAAAGAAAAGAGAACACCCAAATAAAAAGAATAAACCGGAAATACAGGAGAAGACAAAAATAGTCATGAACTTCCGAAAACAACCGCGACATCTTTTATTATGAAATCATAATGAATTCCGAATAAATAGAGAGAAATGTAGAAAAGAGTAGATGAAAGTGAGTGTGAATAGAGAGGAATATATTCACCCCCGGCGTCCATCTCCCAAGAAGAGATTTTGCTGAGGTGTTGCGGGGGGGCGCCGATCGCTTACGCGGATTTTACGAGCTTTCAAAAGCGACACCAAAGTTTTGTGCTTTTAATGGATTCCACGTGTTGCAGCGAAATTAATTTTCGTAGGAAACGGTTCGTTAAAAAACGTTAGTTCGTCGGTAATTCCTCCGGTGACCGCCACCAACGGGCGCCTTACCTCTTGGAAATGCAGCGCCGATCTCAGGATATAGGACGGCAGGTTGAGGCAGATGAACACCGTGGACACGATCAGCAGCATCTTGGTCACCTTCGTCTGCGAGCTCTGCGGGCGCAGGGCGGGCAGCGACCGCGGCAGCCCGTTGGCCGCCGGCGGCCTCGCCCGCGCCGCGCTCGTCATCGCCCGCCGCACGCGCGCCAGCCGCCACACCGTCAGGCAGATGCTCGCGTTTATGAAGGATATCGCGAAGAAGGGCAGGATGAGCACCAGGAAGAAGTCGACGCTGTTGAGGACGTTGTAGAGCGCCTTGTACTCCTCCTTGAGCTCGCACATGAGCACCGTCCGGTTGTGGCCGCGCTCCGGGCGGCGCTCCAGCCCGGAGATGAATATGTGGGGCATGTAGAAGAGCAGGGCGACGAGGGTGAGGCAGGCGATGACCGCCTTGGCCCTGGACACCGTGCACATGGAGGGCCGCTTCAGGGGGTAGCCCACGGCGATGAACCGCTCCACGGTGAACGCGACCACGAACCACACGCTCAGGAAGCTGCACACGCTCGACAGGTAGATGGACAGCTCGCAGAACACCGGCTGGTTGAAGATGGTGATGTCCACCATGTTGAGCCACGAGATGAAGATGACCATGAGGAAGCCCGTGTCGCTGACGGCGAGCGCGGCCAGGTAGAAGCTGGAGGACAGCTTCCTGAGCTTGGTGCTGAAGAAGACGACGACGGAGAGCCAGTTGCCGATGGTCCCGAAGGCGACCAGGAAGGGGACGTAGTAGAGCTCTATCTTCTCCAGGAGCCGAATGGCCTCGGAGAGGGACTCGTTGTCGGAGGGGAGTCCATAAGTGGAGTTATACTCGTACGTGACAATGTCCATTTTTTCATTTCGTGCATTTTATCGGATTTGATGTGTTGGAATGCGAGCGGGGGGGCGCCGGTCGCGGGGGGCGGCTGCCTCCCGACCCATTTCAGCGGAGAACCACACGCCTGCAATTAACCAAACACAAACAAATCATTTTCTCCTCTGATGGGAACGCCGACTTATTTTGGGAACGGACCAATCGCGTTACTTTATTGTATCCTTTACTTGTTATTTCATCCCCTATTTTCAACCCTTTTCTCCAAGTTACTTATGACTCCCCATCAAAACCTAATTAATTATTAAAAAGAATAGAAGCATATAAATAAATCAAATATTAATTCAATTTCAGTTCAGTTCATAATTGAAAACCAAATTGTTTAATTAATTATATGCGGAAAAATGATAAAAAGCCATAAATCGTAAAAACATTGGTAAGCGTCGATAACGACCGGAAATTGAATGAATTTTCCCGGAATCCTAAAGTGAGCGGCCGTCCCATTTGATTTCCCTGGGCGCCCCCGCGCCCCCGCGCCCCCGCCCCCAAAGCGAACGAGTGTTGCCAACTGCAAATTTGTTTTCCCCTGCAATTCCAAGAAAGCGTTCGCCTCATCCTGACTCTGTGGCTCCTCTGTTTGTTTGCAATAGCCGTCGCGGAGTGTTGGGGGCGGGAGGGGCGCGGGAGGGGGTGAGGGGCGACGTGACTCAGATAAAAATTGCGTCGGGAGTTAATAATTTTGGTATAAAAAGTTTTTAATTTCCGGTTTTTGCTTTGTTTGAAGATTATTTTTGTTTTGAGGGCGCCTCCGTTCCCTTCAATTAAACGCATTAGGAGTAATGAATAGTCGATTTGGGATATTTTGTTAACGCAAAAGGGGATTACGGGGGATTAAGGGGGGATTAAGGGGATTCGCTTGGAATGACGTTTTCAATGAAAAAGAAATTGACAGTTAATTTAAGGAAAAATTTTTAAAAATTCTTCAACGGAACACAACGAAAGTTCACCAAAATAATAATTTAATTATTTTATTTTATGCTAAATATTATTGAACGTTTTATGCAAATTTATCATTCTAAAGATACGCAAATATTAACTTTAATAAAACATGAAAAAGTTGAAAACTATAGACGAAACTGCTTTCTCTGCTTTTGTCTGTCCGTCCGTCCGTCCGTCTGTCTCTCTTCTCTTCTCTCTTCTCTTTCTCTCTTCTCATTATCTCTCTCTCTGCCCTTCTACCAATTATCTATCTATCTGTATTCCTTTGCATATTCACCTCCATCCATCTATGAATGTCTCTTCTCGCGCCCAATCACACGTCACAAGTCAGTTTATTGGCGTTAACTCACTCCTTTTTGTTATCTCATTTTATTTATACTTTCTTTGTTCCTCTAAAAATATCTTTTCTTAACTGTTATTGCTTTTGATGATAATAAGGGAAGACCGTCTGTTTAGAAAGCGAAAGCAAAAGTTGAGGGATTAAAGCGGAGATTAAACTAAACGAAATCTTGTCTTGTTTTCCGGGTTGAGTCCAAAGTAACTTCCGAAGCGAAGGGCTCATTAGGGTGTCCCTGCGAGGTGGCCCTCGTCCCGGGGGCGAGGGGGCGCAGAACAAGTCGGGGGGCCGACACTGCCTTTTTTGCTCTCTCTTGGAAAACATCCCGAAAACTCGGGAGAAAACCCTGCGGAAGTCAGCTTAATAAATCTTAAAATGATTTCGAGTCATTTATCAAACCCACCCCCAAATGACTTTCTCATCGCTACCAACTCAACAAGAAAAAAGTGGAATACGAGAGGGCGAATTAGGGGAATCGGAATTTCAATCGTCTCGGCCTTGAAATTGGGGGCGAAAGGGGCGGTCGCCCCCTCCCCTCTGTCCGGCCAACCCCCGGGAAGGCTATTTATGGATCGACCCTCGGCGGACCAGTGTCACCTCAAGACTGAAAGAAATAAGTTAAAAAACGGCGGAGCGTTAAATATTTTTTCTTGGTTTGCGCTGCGGTCGGAGGGGGTGGAACGGGGTCGGAGGGGGTTGGGGATGTTGACCGTGAGCGGGGGCGGAGGGGATTTAGCTTGTTTTTTGTGTTGTGGAAACCTGAGTTGCTTCCAGTCGTTCTGCATCCCCTCCTTTGTCTTCCTTTGTTTGTTCGCTCTGCGGTTTTTCTCCCTTTCAGTTTCAGTTACTGCTTTTCATTATTTTCACTTTATGAATTTTTCAGTTACTTTTCGAATCCCACTTCTTATTTTTATTTATTATTTATTGCCAAGTCAATTTTTAATTACAATAACTCAGTATTTATTGTTTCAGATTTTTTATGTTGGCAGTTATGTCAGTTTAGTGAAAAAAAGAAATTTTCATTTTGGTAATTATCAGGTTTTATTTCTTCATTTAACTTTCGTCTGCTCATCACAACAATTGATGCTTAAAAGGAAAAAAAAGGAAAAAAGAGGAAAAAAAGAGGAAAAAAAAGAGTAAAAAATGTTGTCTTTAACGGATAACCAAATGAAAGCAGAAGACTGAGGGGAAGGAAAGTTCTGCTGACAACTTTTAGAGAATAGCTGATCCGTTTAATAAAGGTCCATTAGAGGAAAGGAAATCCGCGTCTGTTAATTATAAAGGAAATTAACTTATTGTTGAGGTTTTCTCGCGGTTATTTTGTATTCACTTCCGTTTCCTCCTTTGAGTGACCAAAGGAAGGGGTTGAAAAGAAAAATAACTTTCTATTGTCTTTTCTTCTTCTTCTTCTTCTTCTTCGGCTTTCTCTTCATCCTACCTTATATTCTTTGTATTGTTTTTTTTTCTTTTTTGTCTTTTTCTTATTCATTGATCGATTTTGGTGTTTCTGAACAGATTTTCACTTCGCACCCCAAAAAGATTGTGTTGCGCGTTTCCTCCTCACACTCTCCCGCCCCTCTTTTCTTTTCCAAAATGTCCTCTCTCCGCCCCCCAATTACTTCCGCTCTCATCCTTTTATATCCGCTTTGCCGGAAATTCCCTTTGTGCCGCCCCGGGGGGAGGGGGCGAGGGGCGACGAGGGGGCGACAGCCACGGCAGATCCTTCAGCCCCCTCACGCCACGGGGGCGTGGCGCTCCACTGTCCTTCCCAAAGGATTTTTATCTCTTTGGTCCTTTGCCAGGAGCAGAAGAGGTGGCGGGGAAAGTCAGCGAACCGCTGAAAGAGATTTTCTTCATTTGCTATTCCCTTAATGAGAGCCTTTCCAAGTCACGTGACACCATTCCCATTTCTTCTTCTTTACTCTCGAGAACCGACCAAATGTTTTAATTAATTATTTTCCGGGAAGCGAAATTAATTGCTTAAGCATCGATACGTACAATGCAGTGATGGTTAATTGAAAATGATGCACATAAAACATCCCAAGAACGCGGAAATAATAATTTCACGGTCGAGAGCCGCCATTTATTAAATGAAATTAATTAACAAACGTCCCTTATAAGGAAAATGCAAAAAAATTAACAATTAATTATTATTAATACATAGTTTGCAGTCAGCAGTCGGAAGGAGTCGCAGAAATGTTAATAAGTCAAATACAGACAATACATAATAATAATAATACATACAAATACATAAATATGAATTTGAAAACATAATCGTTGGATTGTTTCGTGAGTTTGTTCAGCCACGTCTGTTCAGAACGCCCTCTCATCCCATCGAACGTTTCCTTAACGTTTCTACGTTTTCCCATTGTCCCTCCGGGAAATTTTCCCTAATTCCCCGTTTCCTTTCCTTTTGATATTCCCCGGAATTTTCTCCTCAGCTTTTCACAAATTAATTTATTTAATTTGCTGTTATTCAATTTAAACAATTCTCTCGGATTTATACCCTCCATTTAACAATGCTTCGTCCCCAAAGAAACCACTTTCATTCTTTTGCTTTTCATAATTCTTTTCTTGGGGCGGATGGGGCGGATGGGGCGGATGGGGCGAAACAAATCCAATTCCTGTGGCCTTTTTCGCAAACAGTGCCCCGACGCCTGTCCTCTGGGGTCGCGAAGGGGTGCGAAAGCGGCGCACTCGCAGTCGCAGTGGCGGGAAAGTGAATTGCAGTAAAGGGATGGAAATCGTAATATCCTGGAAAATGCAATTTTAATAAAAAAATTTGAGAAGATTTTAGGATTTGGGGAGAGGGCTTAGAATTGTAAATTCATGGGAAAAAATTGGCAGGCAATTCAGATAAAAATTTAGCGAATTTAAATTGCAGATTTGGAGAAAGGGTTCGGGCGGGGCGGGGGCGAGGGGGCGGAAATCGTTATCGTTTCCCCGCGGGGTGGGAATGTCTGACACCGCCTTTAACGGGCTGCCAATTTGCCAAATTGGAATCAACCCCGAGAAGCAGTCATTTTTGGGATTAGGGGCGGCGGGGGCGGGGGCGTAGGCGGGGGCGGCTGTCAGGGCTCGCCCGGTGATTCAGAATTTTTGTCGACAAAGAGAATGGGGGAATGTGAGCCTGGGCTAATTAGATTTGGGGATGCAGAGTTGGCATATTTCCTTTGGGGTGGTGAATCTGTGAACCTTCGAATTGTGGGGTTGAATGGGGAAGTGCGTAATTGGGACCGCAGCAACAGCATTTCTGTTGGTTGAGTAGAAGAAAACAAACGCGATTAGATAACGAATCAGAAAATGCATTAATGTATTTTATATTTTAAACCGAAGGGAAACAAATTACAAAATTAATAATTATTATTAATTATTTAATGATCCATATAATTGAACTGTAAAAATTAAAAATTGTTATTATTTAAAAAAAAAAACAAGAAAACTGTTAGTAATATGTATTCATTTTTTTATTTTAATATGAAAATTAACAAAAGAGATAAAAATTGAAAATAAAATTACAATGGAGTGAAAAGTAAAAAAAAATTAATGGTTAACTTTAATAAAAGGATTAATAAAATTGGAAAAGTGAGGGGAGAAATAATTGACGAATGGGGCGATTTTCGTCAAAGGGAAACCCTTTTTATTATGTACATAATTGAGGAGAAGGCATCGTTAAGCTGCTTAAATTAATTAGCTCATATGCGCTCATCGGGGGATAATAAATAAATAAATAAATGTCGATTCGTTTCCCCAAAAAAGAATAATAAATAAATGAAGGAAATGCAAACGCGAGAGGAAACAAAAGCAAACGCAGACAAAAGAAATAAAAAATTAATTAGAAAAAATTATTAAAGAAAGGTTAATTTGAACTCCGGTTTTTTGTTTTCAAGTGTTTAATGAAGGTTTGCCGGTTATTAAATAATTTTTTATTAATTGTGCCATTCTTTTTTTTTTGTATGGAATATAAAAAAATTCACGCGGCCATTATTTCTACAACATTTGTATTTTTTCTATTTGCGAAAGCACCCATTTTGCTGAATAAGCGGAGAGAAAACAAAGTTTAAAAGAAAATATTATTGGTGGTGAAAATCAGTCGATATTAATCAGTATTTAATTATACTTTTAAGCAAAAATCAGTAATTATATCTTATTCTTCTTTTTTCCTCTTTTTTCTTCGTTTTTATCTTCTTTTCTTCTTCGTTGTCCTATTTTTCTTCTTTTTCTTTTATACTTTTATGTTATCAATAAAATTAAAACAACAAATTTTGAATAATTAATGTACGTTTATTTATTAATAATTTGTGGATTTTTATTGGATTATTATTTAATAATTTTTTTGCTTTTTATTTATTATAAAAAAATAGTCATATTTTATATTCTTATTTAATTTATTAATTTATTCTCTGATATTCTCCATCATTTGATTGAAATGGAAAAATATAAACAAACGAAACATGAAAATATATTATTTAATAAAATACTCAGTTAAGGTTTAGGGAATTCCCTCAATCCCACTTAACTTACTTTGAGTAACACCGGGACACAACCGAGAAACAGCAAATGATCACCGCCCCTCACGCCCCTCTATTAATTAACACTCCCACTTTATTAACACTCTCGACCGCCCCGCACCGCCAACGCGCACTCACGCCACTGCGATCCACCGCCTTCCCGACTCTATCACCTACTGCCGACCGGGCCCTCGGCCATGTGAGCCGCCACGTAAACACAACATGCGCAGAGGGGCGGGGGCGGCGGGGCGGGGCGGAAGGGCGGAGAGGGTTGCTGGGCGGGTGTCAGTCGGTCGGCGGCGTTCGGGAGGCGCAGTTGGTCGGGGCGCGCGGGGCGCACGGGGCGGGTGGGGCGAGTGGGGCGAGGGGCGGTTCGCTGTTCAAATCTGTTTGTTTATTCTTCAGTTAATTGTTTTTTGCGAGGAAAAATTTTGTTTAAGGACTGAATGCATTTGTTTGTTTGATTAATCGATCGATTTGATTTTTTCATCGGTTTCCGTCGATGAAAGTCCGACGTCAGACTCTCCTGAAAAACTCTTCTGTTTCCACTCGCGAAAAGCTGATTCGAAAGCCGTCGCGCTGCACAGATGACAACGCATCCTACCGGTAGTCCTTGACGTCCCCCTCTGACTTTGACATTTGGAAATAATTCCCGAATAACTTTTGACTCGTTATCGTTTGCTTAAAGCGCGGAATTGGCCGCATTGGGGAGATTAATTTGTTTGGTGTTGGCGGGATGGTCTCGGGGGAGGGCTGTTCTCCCTTGAGTGGGTCGGGGTGGGGTCATCCCCTCGCCTGGACGCGTCGTCCAGACGGGGCGGTTTTTTCTTTTTCTTATTAAAAATAAAAATGCAATTAAATAAATGAAAGTGGATTGTAAATAAAAATAATGAAGAGAATAATCAAATACATAAAAGCATATAAATAAAAATAAATTTGGTCGTAAAAAACTTCCGTTTCCGGAAATGTAAATATTAAGTCGAGTCAAAAGTAATTTCCGCATTTTATGACGCGTTTTCCGGTTATTTCTAACTTTTTCAAGCGAATAATATATTATTATTTGAACTTCTTTATGTTTCTCTTCATTCACAACACTAATGTTGACTCATTCATTCAGGCATGTTTTCTTTCCAGGAGGGACTTTGGATCTCCTCCTCTCCACCACCTACTGCAGGTCCCAGATGTACCTCTCGAAGCAACTCGCCCAGCTGCACCCGGAGCTCACCATGCCCATGTTTTCAGGTACGCCCCTCGCCCCGCACCTCTCTTGGGGAATGCCCGACCTCACCCCTTTCTCTTTCAGAGGTCACCCACAGGTTCCAAACTGCCAGGCCCGAAATCAGGCAGCTCCTGCTCCAGTACCTCCTCCCGTGGCTGTACAACATGGAGCTGGTCGACCCGAAGGTCCCGCCCGCGAACCCCCTCTCCTACTTCCAGGTACGAACCTCCACTCCCCCGCTCCCCCTCCCCTAAACACCCCTCTTTCTCTTTTCAGTACTACGCCAGCGAGGTGAACAAGGTCAGCGGCCGAAGAGAGGGCTGGGGGTCGGCGGAGGCCACCGAAATGGTGCTCAACAACCTCTTCTACATCACGGCCAAGGTGAGTGGGCGCTCCCCTGTGCTGGTGTTCAGAAGAGAATGTCTTCGCTTGTCTTGCAGTTCTCCGACGAACACCCGAAAGAAGTCGAGGAACTGTGGACGACGCTGTGCTCCTGCTGGCCGAACAACCTCAAGGTCATCATCAGGTACCTGCTCATCATCTCCGGCATGGCGCCTCAGGAGCTGCTGCCCTTCGTGAGTAGCCACCCCCTCCCGCGCCAGAGCCCCCACTCACCTCCCTCCCTCCCCAGACGAAGAGGGTCGTTCTCTACCTCGCCCGATCCCGGCCGGACAGACTCCTCGACGAGATGATGAACGAGCTGCAGACGGTGGAGACTCTCAACTGCCTCATCGAGAGGACGGAAACGCCCCCCTTCTACAGACTGACGAGCATGCGCAAGGCGTCCAGCCACTCCGACGGCCCTTCGGGGATGCCCGGCCAGAGCGACCCCGCCAACAGGAACGAGCTGGCCGTCGAGAAGGGAACGATACACACGAAGAGGCACAGCGGCGAAGACCCCATCAAGACAGGGTAGGTCACCCTCGCCCCACTCGCCACCCCCTCTCACCACCCCCCTCTCACCACCCCTGTCCTTGCAGCACCAGCAAGTCCGACTCAGCACTCCGGGCTCTGTCCGGCTACCAGAACCACAAGTCGGAGAAGACGAGAACCGCCTCGGGTCCCCCCGTCGTTTCGGACGACACCTCCACCCCGTCGACGGCGGAACCGGAAATAGTGACCGAGGACGGGTACAGGACGGGGCAGGGCGACCGGTTCGACGTGCCCCAGCCTCACCCCCTCCCCATGCCGGAGTACGGGGGCTACTTCGCCCCCCTGACGGAGTTCCTCCCCGACTGCTCTCAGCCCATCAGCGGGTTCCACAGGTGCAACGTGGCCGTGATGCTGCTGTCGGAGGTGGTGGTGGACGGGGTGGACGTCGACTGGTCGATCCACGTCCCCCTCATGCTGCACATCCTCTTCCTGGGGATGGACCACACGAGGCCCTTGGTGCACGACCACTGCAAGGCGCTGCTGCTCAACCTCCTCGTCGTCCTGGCGGACCACTCCGACCACCTCACGGTGGCGCAGATCCTGCTCAACGCCAAGACCCGACAGCTGGGCCTGGGACTCCACATCCCGGCGCTCCCGGTGCTCAGCCACAACTTCACGGAGCCGGAGCCGACGTTCGACAGCTACTTGCAAGGGCCGCCCCTGCCGGTGCTGGTGCCCGGGGGCGTGGGCGAGGGGGCGGCGGCCCCGCCGGTGATCATCACGCCGGAGGCCGGTTCGGGGAGCGCGGGCCCGAAGCCCGGTCCGAACATGCCGATCCAGGACGTGGTCAAGTCGCTGATTAGTTTCCTGGCCTCCAGGTGCGTAGGGCTCATTGTGGTCGTTCCGCTGCAAGAACCCGTAAAAAGTGCGTCGTTCCTCTGACACAGGCAGAACCAGCCCTTGTGGAGCTACGAAGACATCACCGCGAAGGTGTGGTCCATCCGGTCTTCGGAGCAGCTGGACGTGTTCCTGCAGCACATTCTGAGGGTGTTCAGGGACTCCCTTCCCCACGCGGTGATCAGCGAGCGGTGGGCGCAAACCGCCCTCCAGCTGGGCCTCTCCTGCAGCTCCCGCCACTACGCGGGCCGCTCCCTCCAGATCTTCAGGTCCCTCAGGATCGCCATCACCTCGCGGATGCTCTCCGACATCCTCTCCAGGCTGGTCGAAACCGTGTCCGAGCAGGGGGAGGACATGCAGGGCTACGTCACCGAACTCCTCCTCACCCTCGAGGCCGCCGTCGACTCCCTCGAGTCCGACTTCCGCCCCCTCGACTTCATGAAGGAGATATTCAAGTCCACGCCCAACCTCAACAACAAGGAGTCCATGGGCGGGAAGAGGAGCCCCTGCGGGGGCGTGGGGGTGGGCCCCCTCAGCCCGCACGTCGGCAGGGAGGGCCACGCCAGGAGCACCAGCTACAGCGTCTCCTACTGCCTGAGGAACAAGCCGGGCTCCCCGGCCGGCGAGGGTAAAGGTGTGCTGTCGGGGGGCGCCCTCCTCCCCCGCCCTCGCTCACCCTCTGCTCTTCTGCAGATACCAGGCACCGCGCGCACACGGAGATCGAGACGCGCTCTGGCTGCAGTCTCAAGTACGCGACGAACCTCTCCAGGTCTCGATCGGCCCAGTCTCTGAAGCTGCTGGGCGATTCCTCCTCGCAGGACGACAAAATGACGATCCTCGCGCAGCTGTTCTGGATCGCAGGTACTGCACGGGGAGGGCTGTTGGGGGGCGGTGTAGGGCCGGTGTTCAACGCGAAAACCTTTCAGTGTCCCTTCTGGAGTCGGACTACGAGCACGAGTTCCTGCTGGCCCTGAGGCTGCTGTCGCGGGTGCTGCACAGGCTGCCCCTGGAGCGGCCGGACGCGAGGGACAAGGTGGAGAAGCTGCAGTCGCAGCTGCGGTGGACGTCCTTCCCGGGGGTGCACGCCCTGCTGCTGAAGGGCTGCACCAGCCCCAACACCTACGAGGCGGTCGTCCCGCTCCTCTCCCAGTTCACCCCGCTGCTGGACCTCCCTGTCGTCGACCCCACGCAGAGCCTCGCCTTCCCGATGAACGTGATCGCCCTCTTGCCCTACATGCTCCTCAACTTCGAGGACACCAACGAGCTGTGCGTGAGGAGCGCTGAGAACATCGCTCAGGTGCCCAACATTCTGTCTGCTCTTCTTGCTCAGAGAACTCCCGTCTTTGATTGAACCGAAACCTTTTCTTTTCCAGGCGAGTTCGGAGAAGGGGAAGAAGCTCGAGAATTTGGGAACGGTCATGAACCTGTACTCCAGGAGAACCTTCAGCAAGGAGAGCTTCCAGTGGACGAAGTGCGTGGTCAAGTACCTCTACGACACCTACGCCCACCTCAGCCTCAACATCCTCGCATTCCTCGTCGAGGTGAGTCCGCCCCTTCATTCTCTGCGCCAATGACAGTTTGCTCTCGTCCCCTTACTCACCCCCTGTGTCCCCAGGTCCTGGAGAAGGGTCCGCCCATAATGCAGCAGCCGGTGCTCAGCATCATCCACTGCCTTCTGCACTACCTCGACCTCGCCTCCTCCGCCGCCCAGACCATCAACGCCGACCTCCTCAGGGTCATCGCCAAGTACATCGGCTCCTCCCACTGGAAGGAGGCCCTCAAGATCCTCAAGCTCGTCGTCACCCGCTCCTCCACCCTCGTCGCCCCCTCCGCCATCCACCCCCACCTCGACTCGCCCTCACCCCACCCCGCCTTCCCGGAGACCGACATCTTCGTCAAGAAGGTACGTCTGCCCTTGCACCTCGCCCCTCACCCCCCCTCACCCCCTCACCCCCTCACCCCTCTCTCTCTTCCAGGAACTCCCGGGACGCACGATGGAGTTCACGTTCGACCTCTCCCAGACGCCGGTCATCGGGCGGCGGTTCACGTCCCGGAAGGAGGACAAGAGCAACGTGTCGCCCCGGCGGTCGGTGTCGCTGTCGCCGGCGGACGGGGGGAACATCGCGGGGTGGAAGAGGCCGTGGATGTGTCAGGTAGGGGGGGAGGGCGGGGGAGGGTTGAAGAGGGGCTGATGATGTGTTTGTTGCAGGGACGGGTGCGGGAGTGTCTGGTGAATGTGCTGACGACGTGTGGTCAGCGCGTGGGGCTGCCGAAGAGTCCTTCCGTAAGTGTCATTCATTTATTAATAGTGATTAATTAATTAATCACCCCTTTAACTGATTGTGTATTTCTAATAATGAATTACTTAAGCAGTTAATAATGGCAAATAATTGGTTTTATAAACACTTATTTTATGGGTTTTTCATGGACATTTTTCAACCGTTATTATAAACATTATTTCTTAACGATTTTTATTAAAATTCTTTTGATGGACTTTAAGTAAAATTTCTCATTTGAACGCATTAACTAACTTTCATTTTAACGGTGGTCATTTTCTCATTCCACAAACGGTCGCCCTCTCGTTCCGCCCCCGTGCTGATAACTGATTCCTGACTGTTGTTTCTTGTCTAGGATGGTATTATTTACACCCTTAATAAGGTAATACTTAGTCGCCTCTAATGGATGGCATCGCACTCGCAGACAGACACCAACGCCCCTCCTCCCCATCCCTTCCATCCCCTCCATCCCCTCCTCACCCCAAGCATGACTGCACAGCAACCCCCAGCTTCGCCACCACCGGGTTCTCTTTCACGCTTATTTGCATTCGCTGGCAGCAGGCGGTGGCGGCGGCAGCTCCAGAGGCTTTCTGTGCGCAGCGCCCTCGCCCCGCCCTCCCTCACCTGTCTTCTGCTTCCAGGTCATCTTCAGCCAGAGCTCCGACCTCATGGAGAGACAGTCCAGCATGGCCTCCTCGACGGAGGAGGTCTCGGGGCCCAACGACCTGTCCGGGGGCTCCCGGAGGGAGGACGCCGCCCAGGACCAGTTCGGGGTGTTCAAGGACTTCGACTTCCTGGAGTACGAGAGCGAGAGCGTGGAGGTAGGAGTGGGAGGGGGGTTGCCGGGGGCGGGAGGGTGTCTCACGCTCCGAGTCTCCGCAGGGTGAGAGCACGGACAACTTCAACTGGGGCGTTCGTCGGCGGCCGCTGCTGGAGGGGAGGACGGACCAGGACGTGATATCGTCGGCGCACGAGGAGAGCGTGAGCGAGGACACCCCCGTGCTGGGGAAGAAGAAGGTGAGCCGGGATAAGGGGTTGGACCTGAGTGGGGATGCTCATCACGTCGCTTTTCAGAGAGGGTTGGCGGAGGAGTCCTCGGACGATGAAGTGGGCTCGGAGTCGCCCCTCGACGAGGTGCCCGTCACCGTCGACTTCGTGACTTCGGCCGCCTCCAACATCCTGTACCCGCCCTCGTCCCTCAACCTGAGGGACAGACGGAGCTCCGTCACGAGATCGGACACCTCGTAAGTGTTTAAGGTTTTTGCGTTCCCCCATCCATCGCCTCTAACGCCCCATCGTCGCAGGGGGTCCAGCGCGGGCGACCTCAACGACGACACCCCCTGCAACGCATCCCCCAGCCTCACCGGCCACCTGTCCTTCAGGCCCGTCGTCAGGGACGGGGCCGAGGAAGCGTGGAAGCTCCAGATCATGAGTCTCTTCAGCCACATCCCGACCACTTCCACCCTGGAGCTCTTTCAGCTGCTGAATAAGCTGGTCAAGGTGAGTCAAGAGAGGGGATTGGGGCGGCCCCGGCGGGGGTACAGTGCGGACGTGTTGCAGGACGTGGTCAGCAAGACGATTGAGATGACGAGGGAGTCGTGCAGCCATCTGAGCACGAGGGGCGTCCCGCTGCTGACGTCGACGCTGTCGGAGGTCTGCGAACTGCTGAGCAGCAGGGCGGACCCCCCCCACGTCTGGTTCACGATGGACGCCCTGCAGGAGACCACCTTCAGCGACGCCCTCAGGTTCGGCATGCTCGAGATCCAGCAGCACCTGGAGACGTTCCTCGACAGGAAGGAACAAGCCGCCGAGGTGAGACCACCCCATTTTCATCCCCTCCGTCGAATTTCCAACGAGAGGTGTCTTTCAGTTCGTCGGGGGAATCAAAACCTCAACCAAGTTGCATCTCCTCTCGGAAGAGGACGCGCCTGAACCTGGCTGCACCGAAATAATCCTCGACCTCGGCAGAGCCCTCTACAAACTCCACTTCCAGCTCCTCCTCCTCCTCGAGGCCGCCCACAAAATGCTCGCCACCCTCTCCTCCATCGCCAGGACCAACCACCTCGCCGACATCTCCGAGGAGGTCTCCGTCGTCAAGGAGGCCCTGGGCAGGGTCGCCGACGAGACGCCCCTCTCCGACAGGGGCACCCCCACGCCCACCCCATCGCCCCCCACGTCCCCCGGACCCATCCTCAGGACGCCCCACATGGAGGAGGAGGCCGAGGCCGCCCTCCTGGACCTCGTCGCCGAGGGAGAGTGGGCCGCCGCCCTCAGGCACGCCAAGCAGAGCAGGTAGGCCCCGGGCACCGCCCCTTGGCCCGGAGCGGCCCTCATCCGCCCCTCATCTTGCAGGAACTGCTGGCCGAGGGAGCCCCCCGTGGCGGGGTTCGGGGACGACGACGACGTGACGGAGGTGCTGAACGTGTACTGCAAGCTGCTGGCGAGAGGGAAGCCGGGTGAGTGGAGGGAGGAGGGCGAGGGAGGAGAGAAGGAAGGGGATGACGGGGAGGTCGGTTGCAGGGGTGTTCGTGGTGACGTCGGCGGAGGCGGAGCTGACGGAGCTGGCGTCGAAGCTTCGGGAAAGTCTGTTCCAGGTGCTGGGAGCGGTGACGTATCTGGAAAACCAGATGAAGGAGGCGCGGGAGAACCAAAGGAAGACCGACTGCTGACCGGAGGAAGACTGCTGAGCGACAGAACTGTAGGTAGGGTGTTCACTTCCTAGGATTTTGCAAGTTATTTAAAACAAACTAAAAGTGGAAAATGGATTTTTAAGGAGGCCGAAAGCAGTGCGGTGTTGAGGTTCTTTTCCGAATGAAAAGGGAGAAAATTGGGCGTCGAAGAGGAAAGGGACGGCGACGAGAAGGAAATAGATTTGGGACGAGTCGAGGGATCGACAAAAGGATACCAAACGAATAATGAAGTCACTGCTTTAATACATTTTACTGATATTATATTCTCAATTGTTTACATTATGAGTTATTAAATGGAGTAATAAGTAACTATCGATGCTTTTTATTCTAATCAGCACAGGTAAAATCCTAAACTTCGCTTCAAAAATACCATTTTATGGTTATAATTTTTAACGGAAATTAGCCAAAACGGCGACAAAAGTCGCGATGATAAAATACAGCGACAACTGCGCCAACTATCAACCGATCGACGAACTAAAATGGTTTTAAAGTTTCTTTACTTTACTTTACTTTACTTTTCTTTAACCCGCTTTTCCGTTAGGGTCGCGGGGTTTTTGCGAAACATTTTGTTCGCTTGCATAGCGCCTGAATGAACATGTCAGGTACTGTAGCGGGTGGCGAGTCCACTGACAGTACTTCACCGAGCTGTTCGCAGGTGAATGCAGGTGAAGGAGGCGGAATTTCGTAGTGTTTTGCCAGACTTTCCAGGCGCAACACCAAGTTATTCCGTCCTCCCAGCAGTGGTCTAGGTACCTCGCAGTGCTGACCAATCATCTGCGAGGGAGAACGGCCTTAGAAAAATACCCACCGCCGCTGGGATTCGAACTCCGTCCGACGTCCCAGCGAGCAGGCGTTTAAACCACTGAGCTAAGGCCGTGCTCTTAAAGTTTCTTTTATTTTTAAAATTAATCACTCAAGATTTTACTTTTTTTTAACTGCGTCTAAAAAATAAGCACAAGAGAAATTTAAGAATGAATTTATTGGGCATTTTTCATGTTTTATTGTGTTTATTTCGTTTTTATACATAAAATTTTGTTTACGATGCGCTTTTATGTAATAAATCAAATAAATAATGTCATTAAACGTATTGTATTTTTTAGTCTAACAGATAATTCCTTATTTTAATAATAATTTTATTGATAATAAGCTATATTAATTTTTTTTGTCTTTTTTACATAAATACATTTTCATTTTTTATCTTAATCTTAACTCTCTTCTTTTCCCCATTTCCACAAATTCTGACCTTTTTATTTAAATATTCTAATTAATTATAACATTAAAATTTCAACTTTTGTTAAAATGCTAGAGTTTGTTTTTTTTTAATGCGAGTTCTATGTTTAGCTTATGTAGCTCAACGTAACTTTACTTTTGCCCCCAGAGGGCTCTGCAGGTTTCAAAATGGCGGACATAACATAAACGGAATGCCAGAAAATACCTCCAAATACTTGCCTTAGTCTTTCTCTTTCCCTTCGGCCCCCTCCTCGCCCTCCTCGCCCTCCCCCTCCCCCAACCCCAGAGGCAACCCCCTGTGCAGAAGACTCGCCAACCCTTCCACGTCCACCGTCTCGTCCTGCTCGTGTATCTTCTTGAGGGCGTTGCTCACGATGCAGAGGTCGCCCCTGAGCTCGCTCACGAGGGCGGCGATCTTCTCCGCGTTGCTGAGGATCTCCACCGACTGCGTGTAGGGGTTGTAGCGGACGCCGAAGGGCTTCTTGATCTGCCCGGCGAACGCCCGCATCTTCTCCTTCGCCTCCTCGAACGAGTCCGTGTAGTAGTAGGCGTTCTGGTAGGCGGTGATGATGCACTCCTCCCTGCACGTCACCGAAGGGTCGAACCTCTTGATCTTCTCCGTGGCCGTCACCGCGTGCTTCAGCTCCGCCACCGACGACAGCAGCCCCGCGCCGTACACCCTCAGCTCCCCGTCCTGCTTGCACAGGCCGAACTCCACCGTGAAGAAGTACAGCTGAAACAGAGGCCCTCGTCAGCGGGGGTCGCTCCCTCGGGCGGCTACTCACCGTCGCCAGCTTCTCGATGTCCTCGTCGGAGGCGCCCAGGGAGGCGAGCCCGATCTCCTGGGAGAACTGGGCGAAGCTCGGGTTGGCCAGCAGCGGCATGTGGCCGAGGAGCTCGTGGCAGCAGTCGCTGGAAGAGCGAGAGTGTCAGGGTGTGGAGGGAGGGGAGGGGAGGGGAGGGGGCGGGGGCGGGGGCGACTCACGGCTCGGGGGTGTAGAAGGGGTCGGAGGAGTGCCTGATGTACTGGGTGCAGTGGAAGACCCTGAAGGCGAGTCCTGCGAGGAAGTCCCTGGGGGTGAGGTAGCCGGCGACGGGGCGGAGGGTGAATCCGGTCCTGCGCTTGAGGAAGAGGTTCACGTCCTGGAGTTGGGGGATGTTGTCCTCCCTGTAGCCGCAGTACTTGACGAGGTCGGGCCAGTTCTCGCGGTACTCGCGGCAGGCGTGGAGGGCGTAGAGCTTGTGGAGCTCGCGGAAGACGGTCCCCCTGGAGGAGCAGAAGAGAGTTAGGCGGTGTGAGGCGCCCAGGCGCCCCCGCCGCCCTTACCAGGTGGTGATCTCCTCCTGCGTGTACTGAACCTTCGGGATGGCGTTTCCGCTGCGAAGGGAATTCAAAAGGCTCATCAACAGTAATTGAATGAGATCCGCCTCTTTTCATTGGCTCTTTTCATTTTTAAACAGCGAGTTTTTCACCCCCGCGTTGGGGGTGGGAAGCGAACGGCTTGTTCACAATTAGAAAATAAGCAGAATCTGAAAGTGTCCGCACTTACTATTTGTACGAATTGGCGATCTCTGCGAACTGCACGCGTCTCTTCCTGTAGACGGGGTCTTTGAAGCCCTGGAACGGAAGGGAAGGTGAGTGGGTTGCTCTGACCCCTGGAACCCCCAAAGGACAGAGCAACCAGAGCAGGTCCTTCATCCCCTAATTTATGAATTTACTTCTCAATTTACTTTCAACCAATCTTTGCCATCGTAAAAACTCAAACCTCTATTTTCATCCTTTAATTTTCAAAGCTTACTTTCCCAACCACTGTTAATAATTTCTTACTTTTCAACCCCTACCGATCTTCAACCCTCTTTTGAGCACTTATCATAACATAAAAAGAGAAAAGCCTTCGTCCACTCACCGGGTGGTCGGCGTCCAGTTCCGATCCGTACATCAGCACTCTCTGGGCGTTGTCCAGGTCGGAGATCTTCCGAGGGAACCACGCCATGTCCCCGAAGTCTGCGACACACCAGACCATCACCACCTCACCCCAGCACACCCCAGCCACACCCCCACACCCCCACTCACCGAAACTCGCCGTCGACGAGGGCGTCGCCGGGGGCAGCTCCGACCCCTCCTCGTACTGCTTCAGGTTGATCGCTGACACCTCCCTCCGCAGCAGCGCCACCAGCTCCTCCATCTTCTTGTTCTCGCACTCCACGTCCACCAGGATCTCGTACTCCGCGTCCCGGCGCCGCGACGGCCGCGACTCGATGTGCACCACGTTCACCCCCAGCGCCTCGAACACCTGCAGGGCGGACGCCAGCCCGCCCACCTGGTTCTTGAGGCCGAAGACGACGCTGCTGACGTTGTGGTCCGCCTGGACGACGTCGACGGTGGCCTTGCGGGCGATCTGGGCCAGCTTGGCGCGGGGGCGGCGGGGCGCGGCGGGCGGCGGCTCGGCGGGGCCCTCCTTGAGGGCCCACTCCTCGCCGGAGCGGTACAGCCAGAGGCCCAGGAGACTCTTTCCGGAGGCGCTCATGGCGGAGACGTGGCGGCCGGAGCTCGGTGAGCGGTCGAGTGAAGGGTTGCGAGGGAGGCGAGCGTATTTGAAGGCGTCCGATTGGCTTGCGTGGTGACGTCATCGCTTGTGATTGCCCAAATCAGAGGAAGGCATTTTTCTTTTCTTTTCTCTTTCTGGGAGGGTTTCCCCTCCTCCGCGATTTGGGGGAAGGAGTGGAACGAAGTGGAGGTTCTGAAGAAGAAGGGTTGCAATGGGGTGTACAGTTGGGTTAAAGTAAAAAGAGTAATAAAGAGATGACTCTTTCTAATGGAGGCCAAAGAATTATAAATTAGATGCGATTATAAAAGCTTAATTACAGTTAATTAGTTCTATTGCTTTTTTTTGGTTGTTTCGATCAATTTTGGACGAAGATTGGCTTAAAAACTGATAAATTGTTTCTTCATTTTTATATCTGCTGCATTGTTTATTATTATAATATCTATACATAGACTACATAAGGGTATAAAAGGTGAAAAGGCGTGTATACATTTTGCACAGCCTGAAAAGAACAACACAAAAGAAAGGAATATATAAATATTTACATTAGAGAACTCCGACCAACATTTTGCATTTTTGGAGTTCTGTTTTTGAAAATCTATTTTTAGATATTTTTTTTTAAAGTTTATTCTTAAGAATTTATTTTTAGAATTAATTTTTTAGAAATTTATTTTTGGAAATCTAATTTTAGAAATCTATTAATATTGAGAAATCGGCCTTCGCTGTGGTTAAGAATTTATAGTACAATTTGCATCAAAAGCCTAATTTATGATACAATAAAATACGTCTTCCCCTCATTGGATTGGACATTGGAGGACACTCAGCAGTGCCTTAATCTGTGAGTCGCGCCTGAAATCAATCAATTAGTCGAAAGCGAGGGGGCGAGAGGGGCGAGAGGGGCGAGAGGGGGCGGAAGAGCAAAGGAAAGATATCCCGGTGGTGGCCTCGCTGCCAATTACAACTGGAAACCAAGACAATGAAAAGCTTTTCATGCTCAATCAGAGAAAGTAACAAAGAGCTCCCGCCCCCGCCCCCGCCGCCCCCCGCCGCCTTATCTCCATCCAATCTCCTCATCGCACCGGAAACGGAACCTTTTCCTATAAACCGAATCCTTCCTTCGAATTCATTAATTCCTGAATTAATCGGGGGCGCGTGGCGGCGTGGCCTTTACCTTGAAAAGCGGGGTGTCTTCGAGTGTCTTCGGGTGTCTTCGGGTGTCTTCGGGTGTCTGGGGGTGTCTTCGGGCCCCGAACAAAAGAGAATCGCGAAGTGGAATGAATGAAAGGGGGCGGAGGGGGCGAAGGTGGAAGCGTGAATGTGTGATCGTGGTCGAGTTTTATGGCCAAACGAGGAATGAATTCGTGAATGAGAGTGGGCGGAGGGGTTGAAGATGGAACAGAGGGGGGCGGGGGTTGAAGACCTAAGGTTGCAAAGAAATAAAACAGAGAGGCAAATCCCTGAGCAAACACGTCGCGGGGTAATCGATTCCATTCTAAACAAAGACCGAATTCAATTTTCCCATGATTGGTTCACCTTGTTCGCACCCCCCGGGGGCGGGAAACGGGGGCGGGGGCGACAGATCGAAAGTTCCAGCGGCGCAATTGACAGCTCCGGCCCTGAAGCGAAGCCATTTCATCTGGCGTTATCTGCTCCAAATAGATTCAGCTCATTACCACCGCGGAGGGATTCAATCACCTTGATGGGGCGATGGAAGAGAGGGAGGCTCGCCCCCACCGCCCCCGGGGGTTTTCTTTTGGGTGGCGCCCGGGGAAGAGCACTCCAAGAAGTTGCACCGAACTTTTGTTTTATTTTCCAAAGTGGAAAGTTTCGCATGGGAGGGGAGGCGCAGGTGGCGGAGGGGTGCAACGGGGGAGGGGGTGGCTGTCCGCCGGCTTCCGAATGTCAACACTCACATTGTGAGGGTCCAAAAGGAAACTAAAGAGCAGTGACTTCCAAAAAGGAAAGAAAATGCTTAAATTGATGGCCTCATTTCGTGAGACGGAGAAATTTCTCGTCTTCTGCTGAGCTCAGCAAAGTGAGACAAAGTCTTCAGTCGTAAGACAGAATAAAAATGAAACATTGAATCACTCGAAGAGTGTTTGGTCCGTTTTGTGAGAAATGTCGAAATCCGGTGAGTCTTAATTTGAGTTAATCGGATTATTCGCTTAATGGGAATAAAAGGTCGCCTCCGATGCGGTCTCTTCATTAGCAATATTATGCTTAAACCAAAGGGTTGTCACAGTTTGTTGTTCCATGGGTCCTGGTGCACCCATACGGCGCCATTCCCTCCTCCCTCGGCCACTGCCCGTCTGCCCATGCAGACATACGCTTAACAAAAACCATTGTTTGTGTGTTTGTGAGTGTTTGTGTTAACCCCTGGATGAGGTTAACAATCAGAAGAGAAGAGATATACTTATTTTTCCATCAAAAATATTATTTGGATAAATTTAATAAATAATTTCAATAAATATACTGACGTAAATAAACCCAAATATTTTATTCCGTTATACTTTTATTATAATTTCCCACATTTCCGCGACGTAATCGCTCATTTGGTTCTTTAAAAGTATAAAAATAAAATTATCCTTTCTTAGGGCAATGAAAGTAAGAAAAAGTAAGAAAAAGTAAGAAAAAGTAAGAAAAAGTAAGAAAAATAAGAAGAATAAAGAAAATAAAAAATTAAGTATTGTTTTGTTCGGTTATATTTAAATATAATTAATTAATATAATATAGTTTCTCTTCCATTAAAGTAATAAAATAGTGAAAAAATTATTTTATTGAAATTATATTTTTATACATTTTTTAAACATTTATAAAATATAATAAAATAATAATATCAATAAGACTTATATAGACCACAAAAAATAATATTTTTAAATATAAATTAAAAAAAATTATTTTTGTCATTAATTTTGTTATTATTACTGTTATTTTCTCTTATATTTATTTATTTCCCGTGTAAATACGGCGAGCTTTTTTTTATTTAATAAACTCATAAAATGTTTAAATGGAATTACGTATCCATTAAAATAAAAACGTTCCTCATCTTAAGTATATCCCATAATTAATTGGCAAGCTTCAAGAGTTAAACTCAAAATGGTGGCCACAACAAACAAAGCCCGCCAAACTCTTCCCTCAGCTGACTCAGCAGCGCCCTCTCGCCGACCCTCCGCCCCTAATCAATACCCTCGCCAGTCCTGCCACCCTTCGCCCAGGCAACACACTCAACAAAATGGCCGACCCAGAGTTCGAGGAGCTCATTCATCACCAACACATTCCCCACCACATAAAGGCCAGCGCTCAGGCATACACGTAAGTCTGCTCACCCCCTCGTCCCCTCGCCCCCTCACCCCCCTCACCCCCTCGCCCCTTCCCTACCCGACCACCACCACTCACGACGACCTTTCGCTACAGGTTAGTCCACGACGTCGTCATCGACGAGGAGTCCCCCACGAAGGAGGAGGACAGGGGGGCCCAGCACAGCTCCCTGTGGCTCAAGGCGGAGTACCTGGAGGAGACGTCGCCCGGCGACGCGTCCAGCAAGGGCGGCCCCGCAAGGTGAGGCGGAGAGGGTTGTCTTCTGTCGGTGGCTGCGTTCTCGAGTTAATGTTCTGCTCGTTTTCTGATTGTGACCTTTGAGCCGGAACGATGGGGGAGGTTCGAGGGGAGAGTGTCCGCCCGGGGGCGCTTCCCCGAGCGGATGTGAGTGGGTGACGGAGTGACGGCGCCCTGCGTAAGTTATGGCCTTTGCACTGTGCACTCGGGGGGCGGTCGGAGGGAAAGGGGAAGCCGCCCCTTAGTGTTCCCCTGCAGCAACGCTTCTCACCGCAGATGCAGTAGACATTTGCGTCGTTCCACATTCCAATCTTGCACCATGCAAGAACCTGAACAAATGTTTCAGGTACGAAGTGGGAAACCCCCGTGAAAGTGGAGCCTCTTTTCTACAAAATCAATTATTAAATAAATAATATTTAATTAGTTTTTGTTCCTCCCATTACCTCAGTGGGAGAGGCTGTTTATATATAAAAAATATGACTACAATTTAATTTAATTATATTATCATATATAATTATATTCTTTTTTTAAATTTAATTTTCAAGGATTAATAAAATATTATTAATAATTAGTAATAATAGGTAAAGAAATAAATAATAGAATTGCAATATTAAATATGAATAATTTAAAAAGTTAATAAAAATTGTAAAACATAACAAATAAGGAACAAAAGAGTTGAAGTCGATTGGGGGGGCGGTCTTGTGTATGTAACTGCAGCAGAAGTCGGCATCTCATTCCTTTGCATAACTCACTTAGAATATTCATTAGTTGTTAAGTGTAATTAAGCGCTACCGAATAATTAAATAATATAAATCATTGAGAACCAGAGAATAATCCTTCGAAATGGTTGGTTAGGCGGACGATCGTCGTCCATCTGATTAACCACCCTCATACTCGTAGGAACCACCCCGCCTCCACACACGACGACGACTGCTGCCACCCCAAGTCCTCTTGGGGCAACGTCGTCCACTGGGACAGGCCCGACAGCCCCGGACCCCCCCCGGGGGAGCGCCGGCGACGGAAGCTCCCGGAGATCCCCGTCCTCAAGAAGAGTAAGTCGCCCCCACGCCCCCGCCCCCGCCCCCGCCCCCACACAGCCCCCACTAACTCCCCTCCTTCCAGCCGTCGTCGCCAAACCCATCTCCCTCGCCGAAGAGCTCGGCTCCATCCTGGAGAGGAGCCGCCCCGAGTTCGCCATCGGGGAGCAGAGCCGCCCCCTGACCCTCCTCAAATGCCACAGCTACCTGCGGGACGAGGACAGCTCCCCGGACTCGGACAGGTTCCACAGCACGGACGTGGACTCCGGCAACTCGACGGCGCACTCCCCCGACTGCGTAAAGTCCGTCTCCCCGCAGCCGACCAACCCCCTCTCGCCGTACTCCAGCCCCCCGGACGGCAGCATCCCGTGCCTGGACATGGAACTCCTCGACCCGACGCACAGGGGGCTGTACAAGTTCCTGCGGAGGCACCACGACGAGATGGATATCGAGATCGGGGACCCGATATACGTGCACAAGGAGGCGGACGACCTGTGGTGCGAAGGTAGGTGTTGGGGCGGGGGTGGGAGGGGTGCGAAGGCCGGGAATGAGGTGGGGTTGTTGCAGGCGTGAACCTGAGGACGGGGAAGCAGGGGGTGTTCCCCTCGGCGTACGTGGTGGACGTGGACTACAACGACTTCGACCCGAACATGCCGAAGGTGAAGAGGGAGAGGTTCATCCTGGGGTACCTGGGGTCGGTGGAGACGACGTGCCACAAGGGGAACTCGGTGCTGTGCCAAGCGGTGAAGAAGATCAAGTCGAAGGAGTACACGCCGTATTCGTGCATCCTGGAGGTGTCGGACACGGGTCTGAGGATGGTGGACAGGAAGAAGCCTCAGGTAGGGGGTAAGGGGGGACATTGCCGAGACTGCTTCCCTGACGCTCTGTCGACTTCAGCGCAAGGAGATTCCCTGCCACGACTACTTCTACTCGCTGAAAAACGTGTCCTTCTGCGCCTTCCACCCCCGGGACCACAGGTACTTGGGCTTCATCACAAAGCACCCCCACTGCGACCGGTTCGCTTGTCACGTGTTCATAGGAACGGAGTCGACGAGACCCGTGGCGGAAGCTGTCGGGTAAGCAGGGAGAGGAAAGGGAGGAAAAGGACGGAAAGTCACCCTCTTGTGTTTCAGGCGAGCCTTCCAGCGGTTCTACCAGAAGTTCCTAGAGACTGCTTACCCCGTGGAGGACATCTACATAGAAGAGCCCCTGGACCTCTGCTAAGATTCTTCCGCAGGCTTCCTTCCTGTTGAGTAGGTTCTCCCCCGCAGTTAACCATTCCATTAGTTCCCCTGGCGGAACAGAGGGAGGAGAGGAGCCCGAAGGTTCGCAACTGTTTCGTGCCTCCTTTTGTTGTTGTAGTTGTTGCCGCGTTTGAATGGACGAGGTGTGCTCAGCTGTTGCTGACAATGTCAGTGGGTTTGCCCATTCTATTAGGCACTCTGACTCAGACGAAAACGTCAATTGCTTAAAGTCTTACCTTTTCAATTAATCCCGTCATTTCGCTAAGCTGTGAAAACGGCGACATGACCATTTTATCGGCTGCTTATGACTTCGGCCCCAGAGTTTCTTAAATTGGGAGTCTTCGTCTCACTCCTGCAGCCCTTCGAACTCTAAAAAAGAATCAAAACTACAAACTGGAAAATATTAAAAGTGACCAAACACTCTTTTATGCCATTTACAACCGTAACGGATCATTTGGAAGACGTTTTTATATTCGTTAATGCACTGCCTTCCAGAAAACTGCGGCGGTGGCGCTAACGGAAAGAAGGCAAACTTCTGCCACAATGTTTTTGCTTTTTTTTTGAGGAGTTGGTTAATCTTCGAGGAGCACCTGACGACGTGGATGACAGTGATTTTAATGAAAATATTACAGCGGTTAAATTAAATGGCTGAATAGAACAGTTCTAATTCTGAAGGCGCCACCAGGAGCGCCATAAGTTTCCTTTTCGCGCCATTTTCCACTTCCAATATTCGAATGAAAGTGAAGAAAAGTAACAGTTTGTTATTAAGAGAAAAAATTCAGAGTTTAGTTACTGTCTCTTCTTTGTCACTTTCTACTATTTTAACATCTGTAACCGTTTTCTTCTTAAGGTATACACTGATTATATTGTTCTATATTTGATTTAAATTGCCATATTATAATATTTGGTCGAACACCAAAAGTTGTTGTTATGGTAACTCTTTTTTCTTCGCACGGAGATGGGTTGCTGTGGGCTCTCTGTCGGTTAATCGGGCACAAAGGACGAGGGCTTCCTTTGACAGCCATCCTTTGCTGCAGGAGTTCCGCTCCATGTAAATAAAAAAGGCTGTCAGTTATTAGTGCGGCAGCTGCTTTGTCTGTGATGATAATTAATTAAGAATTCATTTTGCAGTTTCACAAAGCAAAGTTTGTATATTTCAATTTAAATATTTATTTGAGCTAAATGAATATAAGTTGCGCTTTAATAAGTTCATTTTTTGTTTTTTTTTGTTCTCTTCTTCCTTCATTTGGGTGCGATCAAAGGACGAAATAAAAATCGTTCAAAGCAATCTTTTGCATTTTTTATATTTCAACATTTTTACATAATCAAATCATTGTACAATTGATCGAGTATAGCGCTGAGAAAGAATGAGAGAAAACAGACAGATAAGAAAGGAAGAAGGGTCGAAAGCAGTCAACAAGAAAGCAGGTCAGAACAAAGGGAAAACGCCCCGGAGATCCCGAAATCCCCGGAAAGTACAAAAATAAATATTTCCTTTAATAAATACAATTGTAGGTAACTAATTTCAATCACTCGTGCGGGTGTTTCGTCACGTTGCCGTCGTTTCCCTTCGCAGGAACGCACTCAACTGCTTCCGCCCTCCAAATCAGCGCTCTTTCCTCCCTCCGAGGATCCTCGACGCCTCTCGCCCCCACTCATCCACCAGGCGACAGCGCTCCCGCTGCGCCAACAACCCTTGCCGACGACGGCTGTCAACAGCAGAAGAGGCCAAACAGGAGGAAAGGAGGAAAAGGCTTTTCTGTGTCCATTGCGCTGTGGAGTCGACAGATGGAAGCGAAGGGGCGGAGGTTCGACGCCAGTGAGTGAACGGCAGCAAGACAGCACTCGAAAGCTGTCGTCCGCTTTCAAACGATCTATAAGCTCGTACTTGTCGAGTTAGAATAAAAAGTGGTGTGCGGGCTCAATAAACACAGATGAAGTGCTCAGCGTTGAAAGTATTCAAAGTTGGCACCCCTGGAAAGGAAAAGATTCATGCAGCAACAAACGGCCGATTAACGGACGGCCAAAAACAACGGCGAAAGCACAACAATCGCAACAGGATTTTACAACAACAAACATCTCCGACATTAAAGGGCTCCTTCGGAGGAACCTCAACAACAGGAACGGTCGGTCAGAGGGGGATGAAAGGGGGTTTGTCTTCGGGGAGCAACAGTGGACTCTGTTGTGGCACAACAGCTATGCCTGAATAAAATAAAAGAAGGCAGTCTTTTCTATTTTCCTTTATTTTTTTCTTCCTCCTTCTTCACCCCTTTCACCTTTCACCTTTTCTTCCTCCTTTCGTTCTGCCAAATTTCCTTTTCATCCAACGCAACCCAACAGAACATTTCCTTCTCTAACCGCGTTGGCAGAACCAAACAAACATTGAGATCAAACAACCGATTCAATGGTCGTGTCCCAGCCTGGACAGACCCTGCATTCCCTAAAATATTTGCACTTCCCCTTTCGTCTTTGGAGCAACAGAACGGTTCCTCTTCATCATCTCCTCGTCAAGATGGCGGCGGTCGACTCTCCTTCGTGAAAATGGGAAAAACGTGAAGCCAACGTCAGCTTCTGTTTACTCGTTTATTTCTACCTTCGGCCCCCGTATAAATTTCTCCTAATAATAATATCAATATTAAGACATATTTAAAATATAAAAATACAAATGCTACGTCAAAAAATAAATAATGATAAAATTGAAAGTTCCGACCGAGATCAGAGTCTCCACTGGACTAGGGTTCCGCCCCGGGGGCGGCCGAGGGCCACCGAGCCTGGCGACCTCCGCCCGACCTGACCTCCCCCAACGACCGACACCGGATGTCCCCAAGTGGAATGTGCACCGTCACTAATACTGGCCATGTATATAAATGTATATGAGAAGAGGCGGGGCGGGGAGGGAGGGGTGCGGGGGCGGGGAGGGCGGGGAAAGCGGTGTCGGCGGAAACTAAATTCAAAATGATACTATATAAAATAAGGTTATCATTCGAGAGCGCGCGTCCGCTGGCCGAATGATAAGAAGGCAACTGGACATCTCAAATTGGACCGTTCGCTGATTTGTCTTCGGGGCTGTCGCTTCCTAATTCCTTCCTGTCGCTGCAACAGACAAAGAGACCCTTTCGCCTTCCGTTCCTCACGCGAATGCAACAAAGGAAACCTCCTACCTGGCTTCGACCGACTCCTTTGGCACTGCTTGGACGTTTTCTTTAAGTAACTCAGAACTATCTCCGCCCTCAGGTTCTCTCTCACTATTTGTCATAAGGCCTTGAGAAGAAGGAAACCTGAAAGACAGAAACCTTTGCCTCTGCTGCTGCTGCTGCGCACCCCCTCCACCCTCCACCCTCCCCCCTCTCCCCCTTACCTCCAATTCCTCATTGACTCCTTTTCCTCACTTATTTTCCCTACACTATTTACATCTCCGATGACCTCGGGGCCCTCCACGGAATTGACTTCGGCTTTGGCGGGTTGCTTCCCCTCGGGCCCCGCCGCAGAGGGGGCCTCCTTCTCCAGGCAGCGCTCGGCCCCCCTCTCGCCCCCCCTCTCGGCCACCATGTCGTCCGGCATCTCGTTGAGGTCGATGGTCTCGAGGATCGACCTCAGCTTGCACATCTCCTCCCAGTCTTCCTTGTGGAGTTTGGTGTCGGGGTCGGGGGCGTCGGGGGCGGCGGTGGCTATGGTGGAGTTGATGTCGGTGGGGGCGGCGGTGGGAGGGGCGGCGAAGTCGGGGAAGAAGGGGGCGGAGTCGAAGTTGGCCCAGCCGAGGTCGGGGCTGGCGACGGGGTTGGTGTCGGCGGATTCCCAGGGGTTGAGGCTTTCCGCGGGCGGGACGTCGCTGCATTCAGGCCATTCTGGAAGTGGAATGGGGATGAGCACGGGAAAAAGAAAACAAAAGTAATATCTACTGCAGCGGTCACTTTGTCTGCGTCGCAGGCGACTGCTTAAGTGTGCCATGATGTTTTCTTACCGTGAAGCGCATTGAAATCAAGCGGGGCATTGTCCTTGTGCAAGTGGCCATTGTTCTCGACATCCTCCTCGTCAGAACTGCTGCTCTCAAAGCCCTGCCAGTCCCTGAAAGTGAAGAGGACGATGTAGTCGCTGTCCTCGAGGGCTCCCTCCCCCGGCGAGGCTCACCGTTCGAGGTCGTTCCCCTTGGCGGAAACGTCGTCTCCGCCCCTCGCGAAGCTCTCGTAGTCGTCGTCCAAGGCGTCTTCGTTCCCCTTCCCGGAAATCGAGTCCTGGTTCCAGTTGAACCCGTTGTAGTCGTCGAGGGTCTGCAACTTCTGGGCGCAGACCTTCTCGAAAAAGACGGCTTGCTGATCGGCGTCCTCCTCGTTCACCTTGAAATTCAGCTTCTGAAAATTGGAACTATCCGAAGAACTGAAAAGAACGAACGGAGCGAATTAGGGGCAGCGCGGGCGCGGGCGTTTGAGGGACGAATACTCACTTGAGGACATCCTCGTCATCTCCATCGTTAAAGTGATTTTCCTGAAAAGATCCAAACCCTCCGGTGAACGCAGGAGCTAAAGCCTGTAATTGGTAGTAGTTCGAGTACAACTAAAAATAACCAATGGACAGAAAATGCCCAAAATGAGTTGGTGTCGACGACTTCAATTAATAACTAAGCTAACTAAGGTGGTGGACGAGGGAGATTTGATCAGATACTATCTAGCGCTGCAGTTCATAGAGAACTTGTGCCTCTCTGCCAACTGACTTTCCTTTTAATCATTTCAAATCTCCATTTCCTTCGGGAGATTTTCTCAAAGCGAAAACTCCCCATCGATTAGTGGAGTTTTTTGTTGGAAGTTCAGAAGCTCTGAACGAGAGAACAATTGGGGGAGCTTTGTGCTCATCAATTATGAAAAAGGAGATAACTGAGGAGGGGAGCTTCGGTATTTCTGCCATCATCTCATTTTAAAAGTTTTTGTTCTCAGACAATATTTATTTATTTTCATGAACGATAAAATAACTTTTGGAGTTAGTGACAGAAATCCGAGTCCCCCACAAAACTATTCTTTTATGCTCCCCAAAGAGTTTGTTGTTCTGAGTGGGTTTCTGAGTGTTTTCCACCTCTAAGAGAACGAACATTGACTCACCTGTTGCGAAAAGGCTCCGAAGGAACTCTCCTTCCCGTTGTCGATGTCTTTTTTGTTCGACGAAGAATGAGCACTGCCCTGAAAGGACAAGATGGGGACTTGAGGCTTTGGTCCGAGGGTGAGGGAAAGCGAAAGGCGAAGACACCCACCCAATACATAAAATAAGTTTTGTTGATTTCGGCCAACTCCGTCGCGACGAAGTCGTCCCATTTGTTTAGCGTTTCGTTATCGACAGTTTCTTTCATCAAGGCACCAAAGGAATGTGATTTTGAACTGTGAATAATTTTACTAGCGATTTGTATCAAATGACCCATGTAACCCCTTCTAGGACGTTTGTGCTCAGTCCTGAAACCAAACCCAATTCAGCTCCCTTTGCCGACCAACTCTCCCCACAACCCGAAACTCTACTCACTGTTGCGTTTCATTATCCTGCCATGCGTCCAGTATCCGCTGGATTAGACGGCATTTGGATAATATCTGAAAATACACTTTGCGTGAGACATCCACACACACTCAGAGACAGATCCACTCTCCTTCTACTCACGTGAGCAATTAAGCCGTTCTTGACTATCTCCCCATCCTTGTCGGCGGCGAAGTCTTCGTTGAGCGCGAACACCAAGCACTTGAGGACCTGCGTGTGGAGGAAGTTGTTCCAGGTGTACTTGAAGAACAAATCGAGCAGGACGTTGATGGTGTCCAGGCTGGCTATTTCCTTGTTGATCTCCTCGTCGTTGGCCGCCACCAAGACGGACAGCAGTTTGGCCACTTCCACGCGAGTGTTGCCCAGGGGAGGCTCGAGAACGGTGATCGTGGTCTTCACGGGCGGTTTCTGCGACACACAACGCAATTAGGGGGAAGCCTTTTCGAGATCTTTGCGACTCTTAACTCACCAGAGGCGGATTTATTAAAATGTCGTGAAAGTCTTTTAGTCGAGGCAGAATGGCTTTGGTAGTGCTGGCGACCACTTGCAAATGATCCGCGTCCTCGACGGACTCCTCGTACGTGTATGGACCGCTACTACTGCACCTGGATTGAAAGAAACCTCTTATGCAGCCTAAAGTTGAGGCATCGCCCGGGTCAAAGTGACCCTCCTTTTACATCCCCACTTCTTTTAAATAAAATTTTCTATTAAACGCCTCTACTCACGTGTTATCTAACAAAGTTAATAGGACGGATATGCCTCCGACGATACTAGTTTCGCACTTTGGTTCCCTCAGAATGACTTCCAACAGCAGACTCACTATCTCTGGCCTGAAACAACAACCAAGAGACTCAATTCCCCGGCCGCCGCCACCCCCGCCACCCCCGCCCCCCATCGCCCTCCACTCACGATTCTATTCGATCTAGGATTTTGTTCGGCTCGGACGTTTGGATTCGGTTCGATCTCGAAGTCTTGATAACATCACAAAGGAGTTGAGCTGCATTGTAATGCACATCTGAGTCCACGGAGGGATCCAACAGAGCCACCACGTTTTCCACCAGTTTCTGCTCGTCCAGCCACTGGAGACAAAACCACCCCAAGGTGAGTCTGCGCCCTCGAGGCGAATCCCCCCCACCCAACTAATACTCACGTTCAGTATATTGACCTTCATATCGGTATCCTCTACGTTCGTTATAAGTTTAAATACGAGATCCATAATAGCAGACGTTCCTAAGTGTTTGAGCAACAACGATATTGAGTTTTCCTTCAACTTGAGAAACTCCAAGACTTTCAGGCAGGTGAACTGGTAGGAGTACCAATTCTGAAAGAGACGAAGGGTGGTGAGAGGGGGAGAGAAGGGGGAGAGAAGGGGCGCAGGGGGCGAAGGCTACCTGCTCGCTGTTCCTGGTGATGAGCACACTGAGTGTTTTGCTGAAGAAGGAGGCCAGCAAGGGGTTGAGGGGGGCGTCGGCGTCGAGGAAGGCGTACAGCTTCCTGAGGAGGTTCTCGTCGCTGGCGAGGCTTTCGCTGAGCTGAGGGACTTCGCAGGCGAGGAGCTCGCAGGCGATGTTCGGGTATTTGTACTTGACGGCGTCATCTTCGTCACCGGTCGGCTCCTCCGTTGTCAGGCTTACTAGTTTCTCGAGTACATCTGACCTGATCAGACTGAAACAATGTCGGCTTTGGTGAATATTCGTCCTTTTCTGGGAGGGGATATGAACCAGAACAAATTCTGACGAATGGAAGAAAATTAAACAAGGACCAATTTCAGGATTAAGTTTGAAAAGCAACCGCGGATGAAATGTTAGATAAGATGATATGCATGTGTCGATTACGTAACGAGAGGAAGAGGGGGCAAACCTGTTGTCTGGGCGGACTGTGAGGTCGAGGAGGGACCGAAGGGGCAATAATTAAGCGTCGGGTCGCGCATGGATTTTATAAAAATGATAAGTCTCGCTTCGGTGGAGATAAGCCTCGTGCAAGCGGACGAGAGTATCCTGATCTCTCAGTCAAAAATCTGACCTCGAGGAGTCGACAAAAATTCCACTGATATTGCGTCAAATGAAACGCAATATCAAATGCGTATGAGGCGCAAAGATGAAAGTGAGACACAAATGCATTATATGAAAGTTTCTAATGCACAAGTCATTTCACAAAACCATTGTTTAATGAAGTTACTTCTCTAATTTGGTCCTTCAATTAAGGAATTTCTCATGCACCCATGTGAATACTCACTAATCTATTAGATGTTTATTCTGGGACTTGCACTCCTGCAAAACTCCCTCATCATCCATGATTTCTTGCAAGGTCACATCCTAAACAACAGAAGAATGTAATTAGTTAAATAAACATACCACATCATGGTAAGCATGATGATTATGATGATGATCTGCTTAAATAACTCAAAGGCACCTTTTTTAAAAACTCTTACACCCTTCAGTATTAAAGTATGGATTGCTAATTAACAACTAATAACATCTGATGTACTTTGAATGTTGGGAAGTGATGGGGCAAAGGTGCACAGAGCCCCAGAGAGGCAACAAATCTTTTGCCTTGAGAATCTCATGCCTGAATTGACAGGAAACCTTCTCTGGATTACAAAACAGACAAATGAGATTTAATAAAAAATAATTTACAATTTAAAAATACTGGTTTTTTTGAAGTTTTACTTATTGAAAAATTCATTCTTTTTTTAATTAGAAAAAATATCAACTTTAAAATTAAATCAATTATGAAAATTTTAACCAAAATTAAAAAAAAATTGTGGCTTATGCAGTCATCCATATTCAACTCAAAGTGAAAATTATAGTTCATTTGAATTTCTAATTGTATTTTCATAGCAGGGAATGAGAATGACTTCCCCATAAAGGAAAGTAAAAAATGAAAGCCCAGCCAAAAAATATTTTAATATAAATTCTAAAACCATCAGAGCAAAACCCAACACATTAACCAGTCAAGGTTCAATTGACTGATGCCTAGAGCACTCAAAGTAGTGTAATTAAAAAATGAGAGATCCAATGAAATAATGGACAATCAAATACTTACTTTTTTATTCAACAATGCTTCTAGATGTAATGAAGTTACCGGATTGGAGTTCCAATACATAATGCACTTACATTAAGATGTTCGCCACAGAACGAAAGATTACCTGTTGAGGAAAAATTTATTCAAAAAATATTATCTAGTATTTGGGGAACGCTAGTCTCTAATGCAAGAAATTGGAAGAAAAAGCAAATCCTACAGCAGTAAATCTCATCCCGAGAAAACTTCCAAGGCAAAATGACCTTGAGAAAAAATTAGAAAATTTTCCTGCAGAGCCGCGAGGGTTCTTAACGAGTGAAACAACTCGGTCTAAATGAGCGCAACTGTATAAACATTAAGGTGTCTGGCCTATGTCTAATTACGGCATCCTAAGAAAAAAATTTTTAAATTACAATTACCGTCTGCAAGTGTGAAAGAACGGTGAAAGATCAAAATCTATTTGGTGAACAATGACAAGAAACGTATTACAACTCAACCCTTGATATGCAAACATAAGTGAAACTCAATAATTGATACACGGCGTACAAAACAGTCAAAAATTATCAAATACTTGACGAAAAATTTCACTAATAAACTATAAAAACGCGTTAAATGGCGTTGTACCACAAGATGGCGGACGATAGAATTTCCCTGTCGCAACTTTTCTACCCGAAATCCTTATGCTTAGCTTGCGAAGAAAATAACTGTCTAACCACAAAGGGAAATACGTCGGAGGTTCATTGCACTTTAGATAAAAGACAGTTTTTAACACCGGATGATCTGAAATTTTCAATAAAAAATGGCTGGGAAGTTTTCTAAGGAAGATGAAAACTCAAAGTTGTCACAACTCGGTCATCGACTTGTAATCAGTACAGTCATTCATCCAGTAGAATATGCTAAATTTTTGATGCAGGTGAATTTATGCCCCTTTCGCATAAGGAGTTTGTACTTTTCGTGACCAGATGAGGTTAGATGTGAACATTTTAACGGAATTCAATTATTTTTATTTTTCAGATTGGCCATGAACCTATACCTCCACACCCTATGACTAATATTTTTGGCAAACCGGTACTAGCTTTACCTAATATTTTTCAGTACAGTAAGTTCTTTAAATTTTCTGGTCCGCAATCTAATAGTCGGGCTTTCTTCCGGCTTTAGAGAAACCCTGTTATTTTGACTAAAGTTGCTGTTAAATACAATGCAAACAAGTTTATTGAAGAAATTTTGAGCTTTTAATGCATTTTATTTGGTTTCATAATGCTTATACTGTGTTTGAAAATGACAAATGTAAACATTTTTTTACCTTCAAAATTTTCTAAATTTGGTAATTTTTGGATAACGCATTTGTAATAAATTATATATTTTCATGTTAAAAGCTTTGACTGTCAGAATGGTTTTCTTTCAATTAATAACTCTCTTGATATTTTAGTTGCCTATATAAAAAGTGTGGACGGTACAGCTGGGTGCTTCCGCGGTCTTAGTGCCAAACTTTGTGCTAATATAGTCAGTGGAGCTGCTTTTGAGACTGTTAAAGAAGGAATTCATTTTGAAAGTGACTTTAAGTCTCTTGTTGATGAGGAGGAATTAGATCCAAATGTGGAAAGGTAGGTTGAGAAAGTAAAACCATTTTACAATTGCATGAACTGATTTTTCTTGATTGATTCATGACAGGAGACAGAAATTTGTAAAAAACTTCATAAAAGACATAGCAGGATATACTGTTGCTGTGATCACAAGTCATCCATTTCAAGTAATAGCTGCCAGAATGATGGCTCAGTTTGTTGGAGGGGAAACTAAATATAAGTGAGTCAATTTCTTATGTGCTCATATGGTTTATTTCTGAGAAGCTCAGAGCATTTTTTCTTTTAGTACATTTGTAAACTCTGTCAGAGAGATCTATAATCAAAATGGAGTTGGAGGGTTTTTCTCTGGTTTGGTGCCCAGACTCATTGGTGACCTGTTGACTGTCTGTATCACCACAAGTTGTACATATGTAATCCATGTTTATTTTACTGATGACAAAGAAATTCAAAATTACTGCAGTGCCATTGTAGGGGTGAGTCTCATTCAACTCTATGGCTTTGAGTGTAATTTAATTATGGGCAGAACAATATGAAATTTAAATTCATTTTAAAAGAGGGGAATCACAAAGCTCTTGAAAAATATTTGTCTGTTAGCATGAAGAGTTAAAGAAATCTGAAGCTAAGATGGCCACATGATGTAATTGATTAACATTTCATAGTTTAAAGAGAAAAATTTGGTTTTTCAGTTTTTCGCCTCCGCTTTTACATACCCATTTCACGTAGTATCAAATTGCATGATCGTTAACAATTCAGGGTGAGTTTTATTTAATTATAATTAAGAGAGCGGCCGACGTCTTCGAGGCAACGGACGTGTGACGAAGTGCTAATTTTCAGATTGAGAGCCGGATCTCCCCCCAACATGCCAGCGTACAAGTCGTGGCTGAACTGCTGGAAACACCTGGAAAGCACGAAACAGATCAAGCGAGGGTCTTCTCTGTTCTGGAGGAGGTACCCGATCATGTAGCAAGTCGGACCGAGGCGAGACTCAAACACGAAAAAGATCATCATCTAAATTTGGATGTGTATAATGTGAAAATAATTTTTTCCTTTAGTATGTTGAGTGTTTTTTCCTTTGTAAGTTGGAATCTGTAATAGAGAATATGCCCAAATATTGTTTATGGAGTGAATTCCGGGGGTGAAGCGCCGCGGACAGAGTTGTCATTGGGCATTGATGTGAAGCTCATTTTTAATTAAAATTGGAGTCAGTGGGGGTTTTGACGTTGTGTAGCGAGCATTAGAATCGCAATAACCTGCCTTAGAATTGTTATTGTAGGAGAGGGTTATTACCAAACATGCGCTCGGGGTTGGCAAAACCTTGGAGGCAATTTTTAGCTTAACATTCTGTACGAAGAAAAATGATTTTTCCAGATGAACTGGCCAAGAGCAGTGGAAACTTTCAGAATATTTTCCCGCAAATATGTCTGGATTAATATATTTTAACATCACTGAGGGAGTTTGAAAGGAAAACTGATGTTGTTGCATTTTGGATGTTTTAAATGTCTTTTATACCTCGTAATTTTGGAAAAAATATGTGAATTCAGCTAGTAATAAATTATTTATATGATTTAATCTCGTGAGCATTTTCATCGTTGCAAAGAAACGATAAAATCAAATGCCAAAGTCAGCTTTACAGTGTGGTTCGAAAGAAGCATCGCTCATATCGAAACCAAAGGAATAAATGCGTCACAAATCTTCATTTTGCATGCAATAATGATTGTATAATAAAAAAATATTCATTTAAATGTATTTACAAGTTGGATATTTGATAAACAGGAAACGTTCTCTTCATTCCCGGCTCATGCGCCATGTACTTGACGGGGGGGTGCTTCTCATAGTTTGTGCGCAGAAGCTCCTGCCTGTAAGGCCGCAGCACCCTGCAACCAGGTCACGACTCACATTTGGTCACCCCTAACGACATGAAAAGGAGACTGCTTACTTATCCATCTCATGCTGCCTGAGCATGTCCACTTTGTCCTTGAACGGGTTATCCCAGGTGGTGGGGGGGCGGTTGTGCTCCCCGAAATAATCGCACTGGCACCCCGAGGGGATCTTCTTGAAGGGTGGCTTTATCCCTTTCCGCCTCATCTCCTCGATCAGGTCTTGAGGGGGCTTCATTTCCACCTTCTCTTTCTCCGGTTTCTTCTCCTTGCAAGGGTCGCAGATCCTGAACCTGACTTTTTTCAACTCGAGACACTCCCCGTCATCCGATTTGACGTCTTCTTCCGATTCCGAGGTTTCCTCATCGGAATAGAGAAGTCCGGATTTTGCTCGTTCTATCAGGTAGTCCAATTCGAGGCATTTCGCCCGGTAAAACACGCCCTGTTCTTCACTCGCAAAAAAATTTAAAATTATAATCCTAATTAGAAGTTATTAAATACATCCAGTACTGATTTTTGGATAAGGGATTTTTGTGAGCCATTACTGGCGGCGAGAACGGTTCGACCAATCAGATCAGTCACGGCTCGACCAATCACGTGCGAGACCAGTTTTAACGGTTAACCGAACGAAGTGGATGTGAATCCGTATTTTCTTTTTTTGTGGGGAAAATGCAGAAAATTTTATAAAATCAATATGGTAAGTTCTTAAATTTTGTTTTAATGTAAAAAATTTTGATTTGGGATTCGAAACAATAAGTGCAGAGAATCTTTAAAAAAACGACCGAACCCAACACATTTCGGATCTGTTGGAAAGTTCGTCTCCCAAATTCCCTTCTCGTAAAAGACAGTTACTTCCACTGACCTCTTTTACTTTTTCTCGGGATATTTACTGTGTACTTCTCTCTGAGTTTGTACGTGATGGGGGCCACTGCCTCTGGCCGCCCGACCCAAAATCCCTTATTTCGTTTCACGTTTCTTTCCAGTGCACGATTTTCGGGCTGCAATGAAAACCTAATAAAAGTCACTCGTGGCGATTCTTACAAACAAACCTTTGGTTTTCTTTTTACTTTTTCTTTTCCGCTTTTGCATCGGTTGTTTCATCCGGAGGAGGGGCGGCTTCTGAATCTGAAAATTTATTCAAATAGAATTAGTGAAATCCCTCCATTGTTCCCTCTGACGAAGAGTTTAATTCTATTGGCTGTTGTTGGCCATTTATTTTCTTTGGGCCTGAAGAGTACGACCGAGTGCGGCCTACGACATGTTTTCTAGGAAAGGAACAAAATAAACTAAAAATTTTAATCCAATCAGGGAAATGAAGCCAAGCTTTCATTAATTATTATTTATTTACTTTTATGTATGTGTATTTGTTTTGCACATACTCATTATTTATGTATCTGTGTATAATGTATTTAATATTAGGTATGTAAAGTACTGAATGACTTTGGTTCGATAATAAGAGGTTGTAAAATTGGAAAAAGACCTTATTAGGCTTTGCAAAACAATACTTTTATTCCTTAGTGAAAACCCAGAGTTGTATTTTCTCAGGCAAACAGTAAATGAAAGCCAAAATAAGACTTTCACAGTGTAAATTTGATTTAATTAATTAATAATTTCCGTTCCAAAGATATTCGAATGATTAGTCAAAAGTGGCGCACGCAGAGGGGTTAAAAGAGGGTTGAAAGAGGGTTGAAAGATTCGCCCACCCACCTTTGATCTTCTTCAGGTACAACCCAATGGTTTTTTGGGTCTGGCGAGGCTTCGAGAGGAAATCGAAGCACTCGTCTTCGGTCATGCTCGGCTCGACTTCCTTCAGGACATAATTCCCTGGATGCTTCTCCTGATCCTCTATTTTGTGGTACATTTTGCCTCGAATGGACGAATCTTCGAAAGGAAATCCTAGTTTGTTTTGGGAGGAGACATGTTGGAAAATAAAAACAGGTCGACGACTCGCAAGTCGCTCAGGCAACAAATACACTTCGTCATTTTATTTATTTTTTCCTTCAAAATATCAATATTTAGTTTTTTCTCTTTAAAATTACACTACTGCAAAGTCATACAGTATAAATCCTTACATTTATACGGAAAAGTTTACAGCATTCGAATCATACACGCATGAAAGTGAAAAAATTCAAGAAAATTAATGCTTTTTATTGCTTCCGTTCTTTTTTAATTTTGCAATTTTTAATGTGGAAAACTTTAAGGTGGCTTTTTTCAAAAACACATTCACTTAAATAGAAAACTCAAGTATTGACACTTTTCAAAAACTACGATTTGCTTTCACACCCGAAGACATTTTGCAAAGCCAATTTTCAGTCATTGGAACAATTCCATCTTAAAACAGTTTGGAACTCACAAAACAGAAATGTATTCCATCTTTCGTTTCACTGAAAATACGTAAATTAGGTCGCCATTCCAACGCTTTTTTCGGCACTTTCGGCGGCGAAGGAAAGCTTCCCTTTGGGTGTGTTTATCTGAGGTAAAATAGGGGATGATTGGAGTCCTCAGCTCATTAGGCCACGAATCTTTGACTGAAAATGCACCGAGAGATACCCCCAATGAACAAAACGTTCTTCTGTGGCAAAGCAAACACTCAGTTTAATATGAAGATTCCTAATTTCCTCATGACGCGAATAATAAATAAATAACATAAAAACGGTTATAATATCGTCTGCTCTCGAGTATTTCAAAACGAAAAACTATACTAAATTAAAAATGGCTTTTTATCGCTGTTGGAACGTGTTAAAACCCGACGGAATATCATCAGTTTGCATTTCATCTGAGGGCGATGAGATCGACGAGGCAGCATGACGGTGCACCAAAGGACCTCAATGGCTCATTTACAATGTAACTGACTGTATGCACACTGTATGAACGCCATTGTAATTGAAGGCCTCAACGGCCATTGCGAAAATCGACTCAAAATGAATTTGGGGGTTGCAATTATTTTTGAGGGTCTTCTTAAGCCCGGAAGAGATGAAAACTGCTCTCTTGGAGGCGTATTCGTTTTTCCAAATGCTAATCATTTAATTTACAAAATCAGACTTCAAAGTTTCTTCAAAAGGTGAATATCAAATAAAAAAAAATAATCCGCGTCGATTTCTCAAACGAAGTATTAACTAAATAATAAATGCATTGCAAAAGAGCAACTATGGAAAGAGAAGGTACTCGCAAGTTTAAATACCTATTTACAGTTTTGTACAGTAATTAAATGAAGGAAAACTAACATTCTTACGTGTGACGTCATTCTGTATGTTTTCTTACTTTTCGAGCTTTTTCAAATCTAATGACAAAGCTTCAGCAGCACTGCAGAAGAGATCAGATCGCAGCAAGCCTAATTTCTAATCGTTTACCCCTACTGAGGATACCAAAGTGAAACTCATAAATAACTTCCGAGGACAGCTTTTCACTGCTCGTGAAATGAATACTCGTCATGAAGACGACAATGAAAACCAAGTCGGAAGGCATCCATGACTCGAGCAAACTCTTTCTCGTTTAATGATAAGATGATAAATAAATGAGGAATGCATGCAAAGCAACGTGGAATGTCCGCCCGGCGCTCAGGGGATGACGAAGTGGCCGCACTCCACCACCGGAGTCTTCACGTCCTCCTGGCTGCTCGTGTCCACCTTGATCGTGATCTTGTTGTCCTCCTGGCTGATGAGGCCCATCGCCTCGCTGTCCAGCGCAGGGAAGTGCTTGGCCAGGTCCCCGTTCTGCGGCGAGGAGGTCGGCGTGGGCGAGTAGGGGACGTAGATGCGGACGACGTCGGGGCTGGGCGCGTGGGGCGTGGCCCTGGGGGTGGACTGGGCGGAAGAGGCCCTCGGGGGCTCGCCCCGCGCCCCGGACCCGCCCCCCAGGCTCAGCGCGCCCGCGCTCCCGTCGGAGAGGTTGCTGTGGTTGTCCAGGCTGTTGTCCAGGAACTGCGACCTGGTGGCGGTGGAGAAGACGGAGAGGTCGGCGGTGGAGGTGACGCTGGTCTCGGCCAGGGAGCGCTTCGAGCCGCCGTGGCTGCTTTCGAGGAGGAAGCTGCTGTCGTCGATGCTGGGGTCGAAAGAGAACTTGGAACCTGGAAGAAGGGATTCGGGAATTGGGAGAGGCCTTCGCACAAAGAGAAATCAACAGGAAAACCTTCAAAACTTACCTCCAAGAGAAAGAAACTAAAAATACTATTCAAAGCGTTGTTCCATGCCCCAATTGCAACACCAATTTTACACCGTAAAATCTCAATACATTTTCTAAATAATAAATAAATGTGCACTTTTCTCTCTTCCCATTTGAAGCATTTTAACACTGAGCGACTTAAATAAATGTTATTTTCCTAATTGAAACTTTTAATATTTTTGGAAAATGCTCTAATCTTTTTGGGGAAAGAGAAAGTTACGAAAAGGGAAAATGAAAAAGGGGAATTGCGAAGAAGAATTTAGGGGGAAGGCAAGTTTTAGACCGAAAAAGATTAAGGCGAAAAGAGAAAATATGAGGAAAGTAGAGTGAAAAGAAATGAAGGAATGCAAGGGAATTCCAAAAGAAGAGAAAGTAGAACAAAAGGGCAAAAATTAGAAAGTAGGCAAAGGGAGAGCGAAAGAGAGAAAGTAAGAAAAATGATTAGTAAAACGGAGAAAAGAGGAAAACAGGAAAAGACAGAAAGGAGAGAAAGGAGAGAAAAGGAAAAAGGACACTGAAACTGTTTCAGCAATGTCTATTATTGGCCATTAGAGTCGTTACAGTGTTAAAGTTCATGTTAATAAAAATCCATGCGGTGGACACGTCTGTGGTTAATGGCGTTCCCTTATTTCATCACTGCAAATATTTCAATGTCAAGCCGTGCCGTTTCCGGTGAGCCATTCATTCCGGAAACTCAGACAAAGAGAGAGAGAGCAAGAAAAGAAGGAAAATGAAAAACCCATGTCTAATAAACACGGAAAAACCATATATTGAGTATTATTTTGTATAAAAACAAAAAGCGTAAACAAAATAAAAAGGATAATTGGGTCAGCAGCCCCGGGGGCAACCTTCCACTCCTTCCCCTCCTCGGTCCACCGGGCAAAGGACTCTTGGGGGCCCACGTGGGGCCTGTGTGCACTTCCGATCAGAAGATGAACACGCGCGAATGGATTAATTATTAAAAAAACCGTTTGGCCCCCTCCCCCGCCATTTTGGCAACTCAAATGATTTTTGTAATTATTACTAAGAATAATAGTGAATAATAGTAAAAGAAACGACGAATAAAAGTAAAAAAAGAATGATGGCAGACTTTAGAGGATTTATGTACAGGGTTTTTTTCATTTTGTTTCTCTGTATATATCTGGTTATTTATTTATTTATTTATTTATTTACCCGTTTACTTTTATGTATTCTTTGGGTTCATTTAGGGCCTAACCAGGGAAAGTGGCAAAAGTCGAAGGCTGCGAGGGGGAGAGACTGTTCCAAAGTGAAAGCTCCCAATTCCCCTCCGATTATTCAATCTTTTTGAAAGCCTTTCGCCCCTTTCGAAATTGCTCTCTTTCGAGAAAAAATATTTCACGCTTCGAAAAAACCAACAAAACCAGTGATGGCGAACCCATAAGGTTCGGTTTATTGTTTACATTATTTATAATTTTATATATTTACACCGCTTTTAACAGATTTAATTCTTTATTGTTTATATTATATTATAATAAATAGAGAAGGGAAACAATATAAATTTTTTATTTCTAAATGTTATATTGTTTTTAGGGTTTTTAATAATATGTTATTCTTGAATGATGAGGGAAATATTTATAATTTTAATTATTTATTTTCTGCCCCTTTTTTTCACTTCGTTCCAGTGAATAGCAGAGAAACAACCTTTTGCATTTTAAATGGGATTATAAACATTCCTCTTCTCTCAGTCTTTACGTTCGCCATCATTGAACTAAAGCCACTGCTGGCTGTTTATTTCACCCCTTTCCCCATTCACTCCCCTCCAACCTTAGAAAAAAAAACTGTACAAAATGAGAAGAATTCTATATGAAATGCAATACATCATGCAAACAACAAACTCCGGGGCGAAGATGGCGCTACAAGTGAGTCACGAGGACGTAGCCGTACTCGCTCCTCTCGATCAACTTACCCCCTAGACCCACGCCATCCCCCACGGACAGCCTCGAATGCCTGTTGTTCACCGCCTCGTTGGAGCCCGCCAACGCGTTCTCGATGGCGGCGTCCCTCCGCATGATCACCGTGTCCTTGGTCGCCTTCTCCTCCTGGGTGAACTCCATCTTCCTGCGGCCGATCTTGAGCTCGGTGGTGGGCTCGACGAAGACGCCGAAGGGTTTCTTGGGGAGCTCGTGGGGCAGGGGGGGCCCCGCGTAGTCGAGCTTGGCCTTCTTCAGCTCCTCCGAGGACCGCTGGAGGGTCTCCATTGTGGTGTCGTCGTCGAATCCGAAGTCTTTTTCCAGGCGGATCTGCGGATTTAATGTAGATTAATTTTCCCAAGTTGTCATGGGCTTAAATAAAAAGAACTGGATAATCTTACATATAAAATCCCCGCCATTTCGGTTCGAGTCAAAAAAGAAGAATGTCTGTGCATGTAAATATAGAAAATACCTGTAAATATTGCAGGATATCATCCATTCCCAATCTGGTCAAGGATTTCCTATGCATTTTAAGCAAGTTGTATGCCATGCAAGTCAAAGTCCTCTCTCCCTCCAGTAAATAAACATCCCAAACTCTCAATGTCAAAGGGAAAGGAATCTGTAAAGAAGCAAGCACATGAGGGTGGGGAACAAGGGTTCCTTGGGGGTGCAACGATTGGCTCACCCTATCTAAGAAGCACTGAAAAAACCACTTGAGGGTGTAGATTCCGGTATCAACTCCATTTTTATCCAAATGCTTTTTGAGTTTTGGCAGGAACTTGTTCATAATCTTGTCATGATGCTCTTGATACCTAATGAGCTTTGGGAAACCAGGAATGAAAAACCCATGCATGTTGTACCTGCTGTCGGCAAACAAAATGGCAAGAGCCCAGAATGCATCCTCCTCATTGAAATACATGAGCAGCAGAGCCGCTATTTGTGACATCCCCTGGCAATAGCCTATGTCTGAATTGTAAATACTGTAAGCTCCTAATATATTAAATAAAGCTATCTGCTTCACACTATATCTGTCTCTAAACATAATGTGGTCTCTGTAGGTCCTGTTCACATCCAAGTCTATCTGCCTTATGTCAGTGGACCACTTTAAAGCTAAATCCCTCATCTCCTCATATTTGCCCTTCTGCTCCCTCTTCACCTTGTCCACATTGAGCAGGAGGCCCCAGATTGTTGTCCTCATTTTGTTGGGGATCCCCTTGAAGATCCTCCGCTTTAGTTTCTCTGAGCCTAGAATGGACTGCCACTGCGACGTCATCTTGAGCCACTTTTTGACTCGCTCCACTTCCACGTCCTTTTGTCGTATTTCGTGGGGGTCAGCTTTTTTTGGAAGACGTTGATCACTGCAATGAGGGAGTTCAATCAACCAAAGGAAACGCAAATTAAACACAGGTTGCCGTTAATCATTAAATTTCTCAACTCAAAAAGAATGCATTTCCTGGAATGTGTATAAATAGATTGTGAATTAGGGAATGAATGACAAGTTTATGGGACATCCGCTGGGAATAAAACGCAGACAGGGAGGGAGATAAACGCCAGCCATTACTCACTGCATGAATCCATATCGGTCTGTGACATGATAGACTTCGAAAGAGGGATCTTCCCAAGGGTCGATTTGGGCACCTTCCTCGCGACCTTTTTTGTAACGAGCAACGATAATTTCCCGTTCTTCCGCCGCTCTCCGCAGCAAGTCATCCTCATTCATCGTTCAATTAAAACCGAATCCAAATTAGTAACCATCCCGCTCGTAGATAACCCGCCCCCTGCCTTTATCAACAGTTCCTCCAAGAGCCGTTATGAACCGGTGGCCCCCTTCGGTGATTGTCCCGGTGAGAACTCGCCAATTCCTCGAGATGACCGCAGAAGAATCACGAGAGATTGTGCCGTGATTTAATTTCGTATTCGCGCATCCACAATAGCTGTTATCAACACCATGAAGCAGTCTGTTTGTATGCCATCTTGACAGGAACATGCAGAAGATGGTGGTGTCGCAGCTGCGACAAATGTCTCCGCGTGTCTGACGTGGTTGCGACACAAAATCAAAATAAGTTTCGTACTGTTGCTTGAAAAGGAAATTCAATTCAAATAAAAAATATTTTATTTTTTTAACAATTTTACAACGGTATGTTTTGATGACGAGAAAATGTATAATAAATATTTATCTGAGGTACGTTTCCTTATTTTTTTTTTCGAAATCACACGAAAGTAATTTTTCTTTGGAAGTGACTCATTCATGTACAAATATTTCATTTTATTCTCTCCTCAGTATCAAAACCCCGAAGCGACTAAGCGGGAGTTAATAGAAGTCACGAATCAGTATAAGGGCCTGGAAGTTAGGAAAGAACCTTTTGGTAAGATATTTTGCTCCAATTTCTCCTCACTTTGGAATCGCTTCCTCAACCTTGAATATGCAATACACCATCATTGAACATCGCCTATTGATTTGTAATCTTTTGGAACTTTTCGAAAATAACTTACGCCAATTGCGTCACGCTTTTGTTTTCAGTATTTAGTGATGGAAGCAGATTAGAACTCGTTAATCTGACGGGAACCATACCGATAACATACAAACGTAAGTTTACATTCATTAGTATTTGCTTAGTAATGGACTCCGCATTTGATTAAGAAAATTTTATTTTCCATTTTGCTAATCAAGCAATTAACAGAAACTAAAATGTGGCATTTGGAATTTTATTGCTTTTTAAATTAAATTCCACAAATGTTTTTGTTGCACCAAAGAGGAGATATTTGATTATTGGCCAAAAGGCCCATTTGTAGAAATTAAATTTTTGCAAGAAAGGCCATTAATATAATTTTATATTTGTTCAGGTGCTGTTTATAATATACCAATATGTATTTGGCTGATGGATTCACATCCAAACAATGCTCCAATGTGCTTTTTGAAACCAACTCCAAATATGAAAATAAAAATCTCCAGGCATGTCGATCACAATGGGAAAATTTATATGCCTTACCTCCACGATTGGTCACCTGTGAGTACATTGATTTAATTGAAGTCATTTTGAGCTGCCTTGTCTTCAAATGAGCACCTCCACCTTTTATTTAAATTCTCTGAGAGTTAAATTTAGAAAAAAATTTGTGAAGAAGGGAAAACATTAAAAAAGATAAAAGAGAAGTTATTTATGAGTTGTTCTAATAGTTATGCCCTTGAAGGTCTCTCCTTTTAAAAGGTTAAAGGTCTTGATTGCCTTAATGAAGAATTTGTCTCATGAATTCTTCCCCAAGGTCTGCCCAGAAGTGAAATGCTTTCTGATTTATGGAGTTTTCTGTGTTTATTTAAAACTTAAAAAATTACACAATCATTTCAATATTTAACTCTGAAAGAGCATATTTAACTTAAATCTTAATTTTATAAGAGCTACTTTAATTGAAAAGTCACTTTCTAGTGTTGCTTTCAATGATTGCTGCATTGATTTGTATTTCCAGAACACATCCGACCTTTTGTCTCTCATAGGAGTTCTCATCATGCATTTCAGTGAGGAACCGCCACTCTTTCAAACCCCGACGCGCAATGACGCCCCCATGCCCACAAGCTCAACCCCCTACCCAACTCAATGTAAGTCTCACCCCCGCGCCCCCACCCCCGCTACACCCCTCTAATCGCCTCCCTTCTTTGCAGCCTTCATGCCGATGCCGGGCCTCTCCTCCACCCCCTACCCCCCCTACCCGCCCCCCACACAAACACCCTACCCCGTTCCCTCCCACGACTACCCCCACCAGCAGCAGCCCTACCTCCCCTACCCCCCCTACCCCCGACAGCCCTCCGGCTACCCCTCCTACCTCCCCTACCCCGCCCCCCTCCACCTCCGCCTCCGCCTCCGACCCCGCCGCCACCGGCACCATCACCGAGCAACACATCCACGCCTCCCTGCTCTCCGCCGTCGAGGACAAGGTGCGCCGCCGCCTGCGCGAGCAGCTGTCCCAGACGCAGGCGGAGCTGGAGACGCTGGACAAGATCCAGCAGGAGCTCATCCAGGGCAAGAACCGGCTGGACCACCTCCTGGCGAAGCTGGACGCCGAGCAGAGCGAGTGGGAGAAGAACCTGACCGTCCTCAGGGACAAGGAGCAGGAGCTGGAGGAGACGCTGACCAAGCTGTCGGAGCAGGGGACGATCGACGTGGACGAGGCCGTGACGACGACGGCGCCGCTGTACAAGCAGTAAGTGGGGGAGGGGGGGCGCAGAGGGCGGGACTGAGGCCGGTCTCTTTCAGGCTGCTGAACGCGTTCGCGGAGGAGGCCGCCACGGAGGACGTCATATACTACCTGGGGGAGGCGCTGCGGCGCGGAGTGATCGACCTGGACGTTTTCCTGAAGCACGTGCGCACGCTGTCGCACAAGCAGTTCATGCTGAGGGCGCTGATGCAGAAGTGCCGAGCGAAGGCGGGCTTGGCGGGCTAAGGGCAGGGGATGAGGAAGTCGTCGATGAAATTGTGAATCTGTCAAAAATGAGAGGGATGTTATCAGTGAGAAAGAAGATCGTTGTCCTCTTGAAGCTTTTTTGTTAAAATTAGTTTTTACGAGAATAATGCAAATTTGTTTTTCGCGCATCGTTGAAGAAGTCCTTTTTGTGCTTTTCAGAGAGAAAATTTGCCGTATTCTAAACCTAATTATTACTCTGAGTTTTTATAAAGCATTTCGAGTCGAGGAAAACCTTGCGAAACTGTTTTGAGGCATAAATTTCAATCGCAAGGTTTATATACACGGTATATTTTATTTAAGTATATTAATTAATTCTGGTATGTTTGTTACCTTGCCATTAGATTTGTTTTGTACGAACTCTGCTGGTGGACTTTTTTATGTTGAAACGTCCTTTGATGTGATTTTGCCGAATGCGCGAGACGAGTCGAAAATAACTTCCTTAACGGCCATTGGACACCGACTCTAACGTGCGCGCCTAATTACTTCCGTCAAGTGCAATATTTAAGTGTTTTTTGCTATGAAAAAGATTTTGCACAACTTTTGTGAATTTTGAGGAGTGAGAACTTTTTGAGAAGGAGTCTTTAAAAATGTATTGACTTACTTATAAAAATATATTATGAAGATAATTTTCTCTTATTAAAACTTAATATTTATTTTCTAATTGAAAATGATTTATCAAAAGACTAGGCCATTAACTAATAAGAATCACTTTTTGGAAAGGGCCACTTTGCCCCGGAATTAGAGGTAATTTTGTCAAGAGCGAAGGCGACGAACCGTCTTCACTTAATAATAAATTACAGTAATACCACACTGAGAGTGTGAGCCGTTCATTTCCACGAGTTGAGCTCGTGGGCGGAGAACGACTCGGGAAAGCGGTACGAGTGGGCCCTGTGGTCACAGGCCGTCCCCTCCACCAAGTCCTCCACACTCGCGCTCAGAATCCTGAAATTGACCTCCCTCTTGTTGATCTTCTCCAGGAAATAACTGGGAAACCTCGACGTCGTCACCAGCAGCTCTTCGTTCCCGTTCTTCCTGACCACCTTCACGCCGCTCGCAAACTGAAGCGTTTCGTTGTTTTGAGCAATGGTTACTATGTTGAGAGGTAAGTATGGCCTGGAACAAGAGGACATTGGTTGGTGCACGGCGGGGCGGTGTGCGTCGCGCGGGCACTCACAGTCTGGAGTTCCAGCAGGCGATGGAGTTGGGAGAGAGGAGCCCGAAGAAGAGGATTTTGCTCTCCGACATGTCCTGCGCCGCTGACTGGGATGGCCTCACTTCATCTGTTATGTAAAACCTGCAAGAGTTTCAGCTTGGCATAATCACTTTCGGTTTCCGTCGTATTAATGAACTTACTTTTTGGAGACTTTGTTTTCCCCGTGCAGAAAATTGGACTCGTTCCTCAAAAGGGACGTGGACACTTTGGATTCCCTGACGCTCGCCAGGCTGTGAAAATACAGCGTTCGATCCCTGCAAAAAGAAAACCTTTTTTGTGCATAACACTGGTGAAGGACTTGCATATTATGAGCGGAAGGTTGACATGTAATTGCAGAATACTGTATTTGGGGGTAAGGAATGTTTGTGCAAAATTTGGAAGAAATCGCTCAGAAAAATTGACCATAGAGTCTCCGTTCGGGGAAGAGGCAAATAAACAAACTGAAAAGGAAGTTATTTATGATATCAAAACTTGATGTAATAAAAGACGCATAAGGACGCACCCGTACTTGTCCAGCGGACTGAGAGCCAGCCCGATGACGCCGTCCATGAGGTCGAACTCCGAGCCCGCGATGTTGAAGCTCCCGAAGAGCGGGTACGGGTAGAAGTAGTTGCTGGTCACCCGCCAGGACCGCCTCGTCCTCGCGTCCAGCACCACCAGCGCGAACGAGGTCACGTCCGCCACGTAGACGAAGGTGTCCCTGCAGTGCCTGGCCCTCGCGTCCACCGCTATCGTCACCAGGAGACTCCCGTCCTCCAGGACCTCCTCGGGGAACACGTGCTTCATGAGGAGCTGGTCGGTGGCCAGGTCGAACACCATCACCTTGGGGGGGCAGCTCTTCCGGTGGGAGTGGAGGACGTCGGTGACCCCCGAGTCGATCACCCACAGGCGCCCGCACTCGTCCACCTGCCCGGCCAAAGGAAACGCTCAATGGAAGGCTTCCATTGCGGAACCGCCCGCCCCAATATTGGATTTCCCTTTCGTCATTTGTCCAACTGTTTGTTTCGAAAGGGCCAGGGGCGGATGCCCGGGGCGGTTGGGCCCCAGGGGATTGACAAGTGACAGCCGGTGGACAACTGCATGACCAACCGCTCTCGATTCTTCGCCAAAACATTACTGACCGCTTTCACTTGTGCTTTCTTCGCCTTTCTTTTCTTCATTTCATTCCTCCTTTTCCTTCTCCAAGTCGGTTCCCTTCTGCTTTTTTCACCACTCTTCTTCCCTTAAAAGCTCACCTTCATCCTGAAAGCGGACACCAGCCCCTCACAGTTGTCCTCCCTCTGCCAGCTCCAGTCCGGGTACGGGTCCAGCTTGGGCGAGCCGTCCAAGCACCTCTGCGAAGACACCTTCGCCAGCGTGACCGGGATGCCCTCCCGCAGCCTCGGCAGCGTCACCAGGACCTTCTCCTCCACGCCTGCAACCACACCTCGTCCGGCGGTCAGGCGGCCCACGCACGCCTCCCCACGCACCTCCCCACCCCCTCCCCACTCACCGTTCTGGAAGTAGTCCGCGTCGATGATGATCCCGTTCCCCGGCACGTAGGACCCGTCCCGGATCATGGCGTGCCTCGCCGAGCTGCTGGGGAAGACGAAGTCGACGCTCCTCCAGCCGTGGATGACCGCCATGTCTTTCAGGCCTGCGGGAAGGACACCGTGAGGCCTCGAAGTGAGCCAGCTCGGGCCCCATTTCCCCCACGTCCTTTGGTTACCTTCGCTCCGAGCACTGGTGAGGAAGTCAGAGGAGAAGTAGGAGAAGTGCGAGTAGGAGGAGTGGCATCTGCTCGCGGACAGGTACAGGAGGGCGAGAGTCTGCAGGAAGGTGTTCCAGAAGAGACGCTGGCTCATGGTGCACCTGAAACGGAGCAAAAGGTGTCGGCGACCGAGTTTCTCATCGGTTGCGTCACTCGCAGTTATAGTGACTTATGTTTTGCGGGAAATCATTAAATAATTTGGTTTTTGCTGCGAGAACTGTGTCCAATCGGACACAATGGACGCCTCATAACGTTTTGGGCGGTTTTCTCCGGCGTTGTCGGTCCCCGCCCGGGGGCGCAAAGCGACTTGGGCAACGGTTTGTGTAACCATGGCGACCGTTGCGGGACAAGGACGCGTGACACAACCGCAATTAAGACTCTTCATTAGCGAGGAGAGGTTCATTACCAAAAAGTGAGGGCATTGCGTCAGTGTTTGGCCAAAGGCGTTCCCACGATTCCTTTGGACACCGAACGCTTAATTACAAACCGACATCCGAACAGAAAACACTTGGAAGATTTCCAATCTTCAATGAAGCAAAAGGCTCGCGCTGTGTTGCCATTCTTAAGGAAACCGTGGAAAAGGGGCAAAATGTCGAGCAAGGGGTGCCAAAGGGGCGCAAGTGAGGATGAGCGCAAGTGGATGTTGTCGTCATCGGGAAAGGAGGGAAGACAATTATGGAGGGCGTTCACGGTCTGAATAGTGAGGGGCACGCATCAATGACCGTTTGCACCTAAAAATCGTTATTAATTAATTTGGCTTTTATTTAATCTTCGTCACGGCTTATTGTCCGCTTGTTGAGGAAGACGGTTTATTTATTATCTCGTATTATTGCGTAAGGGAAGTTTCCAATGCATGAGTTCGTCTTCTGCTGAATGTTATACAAAAAAAGGTTTCCGTCTGTGGTCGACATTTCAAAATGACTTCAATTTAAGTAAAAAGTTTTCTTTAGCCTAATAATTTCGATTCGGTTCCTCCAAATTATTAATTTCTCTAAAAATTAATTATTTTTAACTATTAAATCACTTAAAAATATCTCATATAATAATTTATATATAAAATTTTGCATTGGAATATTTAACTATTATTTTTTGTTAAAATATACATTTACATTTGGCAATTATTTAACGATATTTATAAAAATTTAACATATTTTTTTATTTCACAAACATTCTTTGTATATGTATAGTGTATAGTGTATAGTGTATAGTAATACAATTACATTGCTTAAGTAAACAAATGTTATTATGTGGGGATTACGTCTGCAATGACTTTTCTATTCGTCAATTCATTTATCTATTTAATTATTTTTATTATTTATCGGCCATTAATATTTCTTTTTATTATTTTAAAATTATTTTGCCTTTTTTATATGCACATTCACACTTTTTCTGTCTGCCGAGAGGGGTGGACGTGCAAATAGAAAAGGAATGTTGACTTCCCTCACCCACTGCCAAGTGAAAAGACAAAAGAAACACTTCCAACACTTCGTGCACCGCATTAATTATTTATCGCGATTTTCGCGTGCGATTTCCAATGCGGAATATCGCATCGCAGCGCCACGAGGCGGTCAAAGGTGGCCCCCCGCCGACCTTTGACCCCCGTTTTTCGGCAATTGCCGAATCGAGTCGTTCCTTCCGGGTGCCAAATCCTTCCAAGGGAAACCGCGTTAATTATTTCCGCTCGTTTCCCCATCCCCTGCGGCTGGTGCAGAGCTGTGCAGAGCTGTGCAGAGCTGTGCAGAGCTGTGCAGTGCTGTTCTCTCTTCACTTCCTTTATGCAATGATTTATTGGACGTTTTATTCTTTCTCGGACCTTTTGGTCGCTGCGTGAAAGGCGAATGACGGTTTCAGGTTGGCTGTGATGTTAATTTGAATTAATTAGTTTCTTTGAGTTTTAAACCGCGAATGATTAGCACAAAATGGACCCCCTCTAATTTAATCCTTTTCTTGTGCATTTCAGTTCAGATAATATATAAACTTTCAATTGTAAAGAATACCTTTGCTAAATTTGAATAATAATTCAACAATTTTCTTTCTTCTTAACTTTTAAAGACACAAATATTTATTCGTTTATTAATTATTTATAAAAAATATTAATTTTTAAATATGAGAAAACAATATTTGTTAACTTTATTAATGTTTGTATTATTTTTTATACCAATTAACTTATAATATTTATTAATTTTGTATAAACGATAGGAAAAGTGTCATTCCACGATGAAGTTTACATAATTTTACATTCATTGCGGGTTTTAACAGTCACAAACCCCCGGAAAGTGCTTAAGGCCCTCCTTTGCGGTCACCAATAATCTCTCTCTCTCTCTCTCTCTCTCTCTCTCTTTTCTTCAGCAACACTCCACACCGCCTAACCCCAATCCCCTAGAAATCACACCCCCGGCGCCTCACTTCCCTCCACGCCTCCCCACTCACCCACTCACCCACTCACCCACTCACCCACTCTCAGGTTCAAGGCACGCACACACACGTGCCCGCGCACACGCCCGACTAATGTCCTCCTCGCAGACAAAGACACGACTGACCGCCCGCCACCATCACCGGTAACCGACTCACTTTTGCTTTCAACTCTCGCTTGTGTCATAACGCGAGAGTGTTTTGTGGGGTCTGGTGGGGGGACGGTGGGGTGTTTGTGGGGGGAGGGGGTGTTTGTGGGGGGAGGGGGTGTTCGTGGGGAGGGTGTTCAGACCTTGAAGTGGCCATTAATTCAAGATGACTGATTTAATTTAAAAGAAAAACCGAGAAAGAAATTAATTTTTATGTGAAGTTTCGTAAATGCGATGATTAATTGGGAAAAGAGTTAATTTTTAAATAATTTAATATTTTTAATTTTTAATTTGTATTTCTTCTGCTTCCTCAAACAGCAGCTCAAAATTTTTTTCTTATCTTTAAGTATTCTTTATTTTTCAGTGAATGATTTATTTATAAGTTTCCTTTAAACGCAATTGGATTTTCTTCTGAACATTAATTTTAATTTAGAAATATTTACTATATTTTTTTAAAATGTATATTAAATGTATAATGTGTATTTTCAGAATATTTCAGTAAAGAAGTAAATGAAAGGAACTGATGGAAAATGTAGTCAAAGATTTCAATCAATTGTTAGTGTTTGCATTTGGTTTTTGGTTTTGTTTTGAGCCCAAATCTGTCTTTTCCCTCATTTTACACGGTTTCAATTAGCATATTATCCTTTGTTGATCAAACATAATTAGTAAATTCAAATACTGAACACTGCGCGTGAAGTTCTTCTTCTTCTTCATAAATTCTCTTCTTAAACTCGACACGCAGTGTTCAGAATGTCAGGCTCTCATTTTACACGATTTCTCCTGAAACGAATCTACCGTGTAAATCGAGGGCCGACTGTATTTGCAAACGATTTGTTAACTTTTTATTGTATTTTCACTGTTCTTTTATTGGTTTTTTGTCACTTACCGCTATTTATTGTACCTTTTTTTTACTGTTATACTCTTTGGCTGCTTCGACTACCCCCAAGGACAACCCCTTCTCTTCACCCACAATCACACTTCACACCCCCACTGTCGCTCACAACCCCACATTCCCCTCACAACCACCTACCTGACGACCTGATCGACGCGCGTGTCCGACTCGAGTGCCGATTGCTTCTCTCTGAATGTTTGCCGGTGACGCAGACGCACATTCCGGTGCGCACCTGAAGCTGAGGTCTTCGGCGTGGCCTTGGGCGCGGGGGGCGGCGGGGGGGCGGCGGGGAGGTTCCATCCCGAGTGGGCAGGAGGCGCGGAAAGAGTTCTCTTATGTAAGTGGTCCTTGGCCGAAACGGAGAGCCGTCCTTGAGGGCGTGGAGAGGTTGGTGCCTGGCCCGGAAGGTCCAGGGCGGTTGGGAGGTGAGGGGGGGGTGAGGGGGCGTGAGGGGGCGTGAGGGGGACATGAGAGTGTAAGCTGAGTCGAGGTGAGAGTGAAGATAGTGAGGAGAGTCCGGAAGATGCGCGGGCGACCTTTGAACCTGGAAGGGTCATTCGGGGTAAAACAATTGTTAACATTCGTTATTTTTAATACTTAATTATTTATAATATTTGTTGTTGTATACATTACACTAATACGAGTAAATGGATTCTTTATTAAGGCGGAAAAGGACAACCATCGACATCCTCGTTTCGTAACAAGTTTTTGTGGGCGCCGTTTGGCCGAGGCGGAGGAAGTCGGCCGGAAGAACCTGCAGGTAGAGGTACCTGTACGAAGAGGTGGCCAAGGTCGACGAGGGCTGCTTCAGGACAGCAAGGGGAAACGCTCTCCTTTGGCCAAGTCTTGGCTGTCCACCGTCTCCTTCCGGCCATTCCCACTCCACTCCGCCCGCGGGAACACAACCTCAAATATTTGTCCAGAAAGAGCCTGAAGGGCCCTCGAGGATGTTGAGGCCGAACGTCGGCCGACCTCACCTTAATCATGTTTGCTCGCCAACTCCTCCACCGCAAATGACTTTGCTTCGGTCAACAGTGACCTCCGCTACAGATTGTGCAGACTGTGCACTGTGGCGGAGGAGGCATCGCTCTTCCTGGTTGGATGTTTGCACAGCGGGCCACGCGCTCGCGTCTGTGTCAACAGCTGGGTTATTCTTGTTCGCCTTGTTCTCCGGGGACGGGGAGGGGTGATTTCCTCTAAAATTATCCACTTGAACTTGAGGATGCCAATGCGAATTCTCTAAAGGCGGCAGCAGATGTTGTTCCCTTGAGGAGCCCTCAGGTCCAGCCACTGCTCCTGGTTCGTGACGTGCATCTCCGCCGGCATGTTGTCCGTCGAAGACTCCTCCCCTTCCGATTTGTACAGCGACGTCGACATCCTGATGGATTCGCCCCGGCGACGCAGCAGCAGCCGCCCCACCCCTTCGCACCGCTTCAGCACCTGCAACAGGACAGCCCTCAGCCACCGACGACAACCCCCCACAACCCCCACAACCCCCAGAACCCCCACAACCCCCACAACCCCCACAACCCAGCCAACGCACCTCGTGGCCCACCAGAGCGCTCACCAGCTCCTTCGGCAGGTGCACCCTCTCCATCAGCCACGTGGGGATGCCACCGAAGTCCGTCAGCAGCTGCACCGCCCCCCACTCGCTGAACTTGATCCTGTGCAGGTACACGTACTCCAGCCAGGACTCGCACAGTATCCGGAGGACCATGGCGCTCGAGGAGTGCTGTATCTCGCGGGACATTCTCTGCGTCGCCAGGAAGACGGGTCTCAGGACAGAGTCTGCAACAGGAAGGCCGCCGTTGCTCTGCTGGCATGGGGTGATGGCGCGGTGCTCACCCAGGTACTTCTCGACGTAGTCGCTGGCGCAGTCGGGCAGGGGGCCGTTCTGCCTCCAGTAGGCCGGCCCGGGGAAGCACATGTGCAGGATGGCGAGGCACTCCGTCCTGCAGTCCTTGGCGAGCACGCTGATGCACTCGCTGGCGGTCCTTTTGAGCTTGTCGATGTTCTCCCGGATTTCGGACACGAGCTTCGCCCTCATTTTGACGCAGACGGTCACCTGAACGCTGGTCGTTCGCGGGATGTGGCCGTGGTCCGTGAGCTCCAAGGTGGCCAAGGTCTGAAGGCACTTGGTGATGTCGGTGTGGCAGGTGCAGTAGAATTCGTCGAGGTCCCACTTGGCGGCGAGGTTCCTGCAGTGGCTGGATGTCCAGAGGCGGACCATGTGGACGGAGTGGTCGAGGCGGTGCAGAATGGGGATCTGCTCGACCACGGGGAGCTCCTCCAGGTCCAGACACAAATCCTCGCATGAATTACTCAGCTTGATCAACTCCGACAGCATTTCCACGAAAAGTTGACCCGTGGCCGAACCCTGAAAGGACTCACCGCCGTCTCGAGTGGCCGAGGAAGAAAAAAGCGAAGAAGGACTCACCTCCAGCTCGTAACCCTTCAGAACGCCCTTCTTCACGGTTCCCCCGGCGATGAGCGCCTTCCTGAACAGTTGGTCCCACGAAGCAGACGTCAGGTGGCAGCACATCGCGTCCAGCAGACTGTTCACGGAGGGCAGCAGCAGCGGCGGAACGAACTCTGCAAACAGCCTTCGTCAGTGGAGGCACGAGAGCGGTTCAGCCGCGTACCTGTGCTCCTCAGCTGCAGGATGTAGTCCCTCAGGGTTTGGCAGCGGGAGGGGGGGAAGCTGCCCAGGGGGTCCTGCCCCCACCACAGCAGGATGTGCTCCAGGTACCCGCCCACCTCTCCCCACAGGACCTCCTGGTAGTAGTCGATCAGCTTGTGCCTCACGGAAGTCTTTGCCCGGGGCTTCCCTGAAGAGAAACTGCCCTGTATTCGTTCAGCCGCGTCCGGAGTGAGCGCGTACCTGAGGTCCGCGAGGGGGTGATGAAGGCGGTTCCGAGGAGCTGGGGGGCGGCCCGCGCGGAGAGGGAGAGGAGAACGCGGGCCCTGGTCTCCTCCGCCCGCCAGAGGGTGTCCAAGCCACGGACCTTGTTCCTCTCGCTCAGGTCCTTGGTCAGCGCTCTGGAAAGGAACCATACGCAGCCGTCGAGTGCTCACAGTGTCTCACCCCAACCAGTGCTCACCTGTAAATCTCGACGCTCGTGTTCGAAGAGACAGAGTTCACGTGCAATGTCTTTCTCCCCTCGCCCGCCCTCTTCTCCTCACCCTCGGCCTCCCCTTCCGGCTCCGAGTACTTGTTGACCAGCCCCAGCATCAGCCTGTGGCCGCACTCCTCCGCCCTCCTCACCGCCAGGTTCTGCAGGATCCTGCTCATGGACAGCTTCCTCAGAGGGTAGAGCAGCATGGGGCAAGTGTTGCGGAAGACGTTGATGCCCTTGGAGTCCCCGCACATGTCCACGCCGAGGAGCTCGTTGTGGAGGTGGGCCAGCCTGGAAGAGGGGCGGTCAGGGGCGGTCGGGGGCGGTGGGGGCGGCGGGGGCGGGGGCGGGGGCGGGCCTACCTGAGGGCGGTTTCCGCCATGGGGGAGTCGAGCAGCAGGAGGACGAGGTCATTGGTGAGCTTGGCGGTGGCGAGTTTCTCGAGGAGGAGGCGGGACTTCCAGAGGGCGATCTTGTGGGCGGTTAGTTCTTTGGGGGAGTTTGGGCTGTTGAAGAGGGCGATCTTCCTGAGGCCGTCGAGGAGGGCGGCCATGTCGTCGATGATGGAGGCGAGATGCTGCGAGTGAGTCATATTTTGAATGGTTATACCTCAGAAAAAGCGTTGTTGCATTTTTTATAGATAATTTCATGGTCCGGAATTTACGTCTGAGCTAATTTTAGGATAAGGCACGCCGTTTCGCTGAAAATGGCGGAAAAATAATTTATTTCACCTTTGACCCCGTGTCAGTTCCTTTCCCAACATCGAATCGATGTTATACATTTATAATAATACTCTGAACAATTTCACCAATTTTCAGCTTTTTATGAATTTATGTAACCTTTGTCTAATTTGTCCGGACTAAAAGTTAAATTTAGCACAAATAAAAAGAAACATTTGAGATTTTTTTACTCTTAATTATTTAATTTTGTCATAGAAAAATGTTTTCTACGAATATTCATTTCGTATGAAACGTAAATAAACAAAATAAAATTAAATATAATATAAAAATCTGATGAAATAAACACGTGAAAGTAAATAAAAAACGACATAAATAAATCAGTCAAATTGAGAAGAGCAAAAACAACAGACATCGGATTCTGTTCCGATAAGATAACGTTTCCATCTCAGGGACGGATTGAACCGGTCGAGTGAGCATGACAGGGACTGCTTAACACTTTTAACACTTTTTTTGCTTTTCCAATAAAAAACGCAATTATCGAGTAATTGTTGACTGTACAGAATGTCACGTTCAGAAATTTGCTCTCATCCATTAAAGCACCCAAACACATCCTCCTTGGCAAAATTATAAATACAATGTCGTGCACTGAATAAATCATCCCCAACACTCTGCTTTCCTCCCCAGAACCTCAACTCACCTCCTCCGCCCCAAAATCATCCCTCGTCGCCAACAGCACGCTCTTCAAACACCGAACAACGCCTTTCGAGCACTTGTACACACCTCTGCACTCCTCATAAAACTCCCTGCTTTCGCTGCTCTCCTCCGTCAGCCATTTCCTCACCTCCGAGGAAACCTTCTTCGACATTCTCCCGAGGCGAAACGCCACAGGGAAGGTCAGTCAATAACGCGGTGCCGGTCGGCGACGGCGTTGCCAGGGGGGGACACGCAGGGGTTGCAACACACACCGCTTTGGGGTGGGTCGTCCTGTTTTGCTCTGCGCAACATGGCGGAGGAGAGGCGTTCAGTAAGCAACTGCATTTCTGAATAATGCTTTATTACGGCATCTAATTATACAGGTAACCGTCCTTTGCTGAAAGAGCTTCAAGAACAGGAACTCAGGTACAGCCTCTCCGCAGCTTTCTTCACCTCCGTCCTCCCGATCTTCCCGCTGTTGGTTTTCGGAATGCTGTCGACGAAGTGGACGCCGCCCGTGAGTTTCTTGTAGTCCGAGAGGGTGGCTGGAAGAGAGGGTTGTTGAGTCGGGAGGGAGGGAGGGTCTTCGGGAGGGTCCTTACCCGCGATGTGGCGGTGGATGTCCTCCTCTGTGACCGTGGAACCTCTGCCTCTGACGACGAGCGCCGTCAGCAGAGTTTGGTGTCCGTCGGGGGACACTCCAGCGACGGCGGCCTCGGCCACACCGGGGACTTCCAGGATGGTGTTTTCCAGCTCGACGGGCGCCACCTGAAGGTTTTAGGGGTTGGTTAGCTGTTGAATCCATTTTGAAACTTTTTCGTTGGCCGAAAGCCAGACAAGAAATAACTGATTTTATTTTTTTCTTTTTCTCCTCGACTATTTCGGGTATTGCGCTTTTATGAAAGCGCTGAAACTCCAGAAATTGGCACAAACGTTTTCCTTAAATTCACAGTTTAGATTAACGGAGCAGCGTCGTGTTTGACTAAAAGTAGAATCACGCATTAATTTTACTATGAAAGGGTTGCTAAAAGAAACGAAATATTTGAAAAAGCGTTTTGGCGCCAAAGGGAAAATCGTCGCCAAACCGCCACTTCCGGTCTTCCATTTTGGTTTTCGCTCAACTGCTCCTTTGTGAGTTCGTTGGCGATCATTTTGAGTTTGTTAAGTTTTTGCGTTGTCCTCGTGAATTATGTGCGGCAACAGCGAAGCACCCGGTAATTATTTATATCCATTACTGAACGCTATTAATTAAAAATTAATTAATTGTCACTGGTTATTAATTCAGTGAGAGTTTCCCGATTGGCCGTTAAATTTAAAATCCTTTTTGGCACTCATATTCTTTTTGTGTGGTTTCTAATCGCTTTGAACATTTCATAACTACTTTTCCTTACAGTTTTCCTTTGTGATTTCTCTTCTGAATCTCAAACCTTTCCTCACACAATCTCCATTCAATACCGCCCTCTCTTTATTACTGCTTTTAGAGCTTTGACGTCAATTATATTATTATTTATTTAATAGTTTTAGTCTTTCTCTTCTGAATTAACACGTTGAGGGTGAAACTACCTTTCGTATTTTATGGTACATTTTCCGTTTATTCATTCCCAAAAAGACAAAATATACACTTATGACTCCACCTGCAACAAACGAAACCTCACCCACCTGGAAGTTATTGATTTTCAGCATTTCCTTTATCCTGTCCACGATGAAGATCCGACCGTCCTCGTCGTAGTAGCCCAAATCCCCCGTGTGCAGCCACCCCTCGCCGTCCACCGCCGCCCTCGTCGCCTCCTCGTTCTTCACGTACCCCTTCATCACGCCCATCGACCTCACGCAGATCTCCCCCAGACAACCCGCCCCCAGGCCGGCCCCCGTGTCCGCGTCCGCCACCTGCGACAAACACTCTCTCACTCTCTCCCCCTCGCCCCTCGCCCCCCGCCCCTACCACCCCTCTTACCTTCACTTCCACCCCCGCCGTCACCTTCCCCACCGACGTCAGCTCCTTCCCCTCCTGGGTGCTCGAGATGGAGCCGCTGCACTCCGTCGTCCCGTAGGCTTGCATTATCTCTATGGCGGGCCACTTGGCCTGGAAGAGAGAGGGGTGAGTGGGGGACGAGTGGGCGACGAGTGGGGGATGAGTGGGGTCGGGGCGGACTCACCCTGATCCTGTCGATGATGGCGGAGGTGAGCGGGGATCCGCCGACGACGATCCTCTTCATGGAGGAGAGGTCGAAGGAGTCGAAGTGCGGGCTGTCGACGAAGGCGAGGGCGAGGGAGGGGGCCATTAAGGTCCAGTTGGTCTGCGGAGGAGAAAAGCGTGCGAGAGTTGGCAAAGTGCGGCATGTGGCCGAGGGATTTGCTTTGCGTGAGTCCCTCGAAGGTCGAAACCTTGGCCACGGACGAAACGCAAATAGGTTTTCGTTCAGTCATTAACATGAATTAATGGCGGACCGGAAGAGCTTAACAATTATGTATAAAAAACAGAAGTTCCTCCTCCATTTCGATTAAAATCTAAAATCGATCAGAATGGCCGCTGTATACAATTCCCCTTTTCCCTTTTTCGAGTGATTAACGGCCAAAATGCACTAATATTAAATGATTTGTTTCCTTCCTGTGACTGCCAGGGACAAATCCACTCGTGATGCCTTGAACTCTGTTCAGCAGTTGTTCAGGGCCGGCCATCGCTCCCCAACACCTTTCCCAAGTGCGCATTTGGGAAACCCCTTTAAAGAGTTACATTTCACTTTGTTATTATATCAGTTTTCTCTTTTTCTTTTTTCTTTTTCCATTTTTCCAATCTTTTCTCCTGTCTTCTCTACTTATGTTCCTCTTTAACAAATTTCCCCTTTTTATTCTTTCTTATTATTTCTTTATTCTTCTATTTTTCCCCTTTTCCTTCTGCTACGCCTTTTTTCTCTCTTTTATAGTTCTTTCCGCGGGTCAAGCACATCCAACAGAAATCTCACACTGTCTAAGTAAGCAGTCATTTGGACTAACAGACACAGGAAAAAGACAATGGCGCATCAGATGACTACCAAATAACCATTCATTAAAGCCAATTAAAGAAGAAAAACGAACCTTGTACCGCTGAATGGCCGCCATCAGCCTCGGCACGCTCGTGTCCCGCAACAGCACCCTCGTCGTCCCCGTCGTCAGCGACCACAGGAACATGAGCACCCCCGTCACCCAGAAGAAGCACGAGATCTGCAGACAGGTCCTCGTCTCCTCGAAGTCAAACAGCCCCCTGCAACAAGCCGGCGAGTGGGCGCCTCCGTCCCCGCCCAGGGCGACGGGGCGACCACTCACGCCATGTTCAGGTCCTGGAACACGAAGTTCCTGTGGGTGATGGCGACCCCCTTGGGGAGGCCCGAGCTCCCGCTGGAGTAGAGGATGCCTGCCAGGTGCGTGGCGGGGGAGGCGACGCCCCGGGGGGCGTACCTGTCGGCGTCGGTGTCGGAGAGGACGTCCTTGAAGGTCCTGTGAGGGCGAGTGGACTTCGCTATTTCTTTGTTCCGCCTCTGCAATTCCGTAATTCCTCAGTTATTATTATTATTTACAGTATAAACTCGCTTCTGCTTTGTCGTTCGGTCAGTAAACTTTGGACAGTTGTCAGCCTACCTCGTCCACGTCAATGAGCACAATGATGGGAGGCGTCGAGAGCACATCCGCAGCCGACAGCACTGTGCTCACCGCCTCCTCCTCGCAGAACACGAACTTCGGCGGCGACACCTCCAAAATGTGCCTCAGTTCCGCTGAAACAACCGCCCCGTTGTTCAGACAACCCTTGCCGACTCCCCCCCCCCCCACTCACCAACTCTCACGTTGACCGCTGTCGGCGCCACCGCCGCTCCGCTCAGCCAACTCCCCAGCACCACAGCGCCCGCCTCCGGGCAGTTCCTGCTGAGCAGCCCCACCACGTCGTGCTGCTGCAGGCCCAGGTTCTTGAGGCCCTCCGACAGCCGGATGGAGGTCTCCAGGAGGTCGGCCACCGTCTGGACGGCGCCCGTGTCGGCGTCGATCTGCGGAGGACAGAGCGTGAGGGAGGCCGGGTCGGCGGGGCGGGAGGACGTACCTGGATCGGGAGGTCCCTCGGGAGCGCCCTCATCTTGGGGAGGAGGTACTCGGCGAGGGAGCAGTCGGGGACGGCCCCCACGGGGGCCCCCCTGAGGATGCGGTCCTTGCCCACGGACATGCTGCGAAAGACTGAAGCAGAAGGCGGCGTGCAGGTCGGCTTTTATCTCGGTTATCTTCGGTCGCTCAGGTTCGGTTCGAGCGTTGGGGGATGGGTGCTCTAACAATGGGCGCCATATTGCGGGTTATTGAGGGGGTCGGGCGGTGGGGGTCACCGCTAATTAATATTGTTATCGTATGGTTGTCGTAATGGTTTGAAGGAATGAAAAGTATTCATATTTTGGGATAATTTGGAATTGGATAAGTGAAATGCGTCTGTTAATGAAATAAACACTTAAATGTATTCCGTAAATCAGGGGTGAGCAAAAGGCGGCCCGCCAACTGTTTATAAAATTAAATTTTTTCTCATCAGTAAATTTTTATAAAAAATGAAAGTATGAACTCAACCGAAACTTATACTGAAAAAAGTGGAAATTTCTCATTAAAAATTTTCTTTTTTTTTGTCTTCTCTCATTCTCTTTCAGTTTTTTTTTATTTGGATTATTCTCGGATTTGATGGACAGTTCTCTGTACATCCAAATTCGTAATGTATTGATTTACAATTACAGATACAGGAATTGATCGACAGTTCCTGGAACTCTGTAAATCCCAATTTCTAAATGTTATCAATAATTAATTGCAGTTTTAAAAAGAGAGCCACGAATGAATCAATAAAGCGAACAACAACCAAATAAAAGTTATATTTCGACTTATGAAATCAACAGCTGTCGCAAAAAGGCAGGAAAAGTCATTCTATTTGAAAATACATTTGAGGGGTCAAAATGACCCCGGCGGTCGTTTCAATTGCTTTCCAGTGTTTTTCGAATGACGCATCGCTCACGAGCTCACCTCCGGAGTGTCCTCAGTCACTGTTTGTGTTCCTGTCGGCCATTGTGTGCAGAATGGACGACTGCTGGTGCTCCTTTTTAGTGGTTTAATACTAGAGCGGTCGGAGGGGTCAAAATGACCACTTTACCCCCTTTAATTCAAATATATTTCACACATGAAAATATATATTATAATTATTTAATTTTTAGTGATTGCCTGCATTTCGTTGAAGTCTCCATGGGGTCAGAGTGACCCCTTCGCCCGCTCTAGTGCTCACAAGCCCTGTTATTTCCCTGTCGGCCGCTGTTGCCGCAGAGCCAGATAAGGAGGACGAGATAACAATCTCAACTCAAATAAAAGCTTCTTAACGAGTGCTCAACCCATATATTTTCGTCCTTCGGCTCAGTGTCGTGTTGGGCAATCGTGTCTCGCCGACCCCAATTGCTCACGCCACGCGTGCGCCCCCTGGGCCTCCTTCCCGGGCCAGCAGAGCCTTCGCCCGCGCCAGCAGATCCGCCCTCTTCACCTTCCCGCTTCCCGTTCGCGGGATCACCTCCACGAAGTAGACTCTCCTCACCCGCTTGCTCTCCGGGAGATTCTCTGCAACACAATCCCTGCTGGAGACAGCTGATCGGGACGCGCCCGGGGGGATAGTTACCAAAAGCCCACTTGATGACGTCCTCCTCCGCGACGTCGAACCCCGGCGCCCTCACCACCAGCCCCACCGGGTGGTGGTTCTCCTCGTCCACCGCGACGCCCACCACCCCTGCGTCCGCCACCCCCGGGCACCGCAGCAGCACCTCCTCTATCTCCAGCGGCGAAACCTGCGCACAGACACCCATCAGCCCTCGGGCGGCCCCCGCCGGGGTCCCACCTACCAGCTCGTGGTTGCTCCTGAAGAAGTCGCGGACTCTGCCCGTGATGTAGAGCAGGCCCTTCTCGTTGTAGGTGCCCATGTCGCCCGTGTTGTACCAGCCGTCCTTGAGGACGTCCTCGGTGGCCTTGTCGTTGCCCAGGTAGCCTTTCATCACGGAGGGGGACTTGATGTGGATCTCGCCCTCCTGCCCCGCGGGCAGAATGGTGCCGTCGGTGAGGCTGACTATCTGGGGAGAGAAATGAGGGTTGAGGGGGTGCGGGGCGGAGGGGCGAGGGGACGCACCTTCATGTGGAACCCGGGGAGGAGTCTTCCCACCGACTGGACGTCGTCCTCCAGGCTGCTGGCCGTCGCCGATCCCGCGAGCTCCGTCACTCCGTAGGATTGTTTGCAGGACACCTGCGGTCCCCAGAGCTCCTGTCGGAGAGAAGGAAGGGTGCAGGTACGGGTGCAGGTGAGGAGATGCGTCACTTCCTACCCTGACTCTGTCGACGACCGCCTGCGGCAGAGACGACCCCCCAGTGATCATCACCATGAGGGAGGAGACATTGTAGTTGTTGAAATCCGGCTGCTGGTTGAGGTACTTGACAAGGGCCGGCGAGAACATCCCCCAGACGGGCTGCGGAAACCAACCCCGGTTACACCGCCCTCGACACCACCCCCCGCCCCGTACCTTCTGGCGCTCGATCACCTCCAGGATGTGCCTCCCCTCCAGCTTCTGGACGATCGTCATCTCGAAGTCCATGCACACGACCATCATGTACACAAGCACCCCGGAGATCCAGAAGAAGTAGGAGAAGCCTATCGCCGGGCACCGGAAGAACTTGTTGAAGGACGTGATGATCCTGCAATGAGAACCTTAGCTCCCTCCTGTAGGAAATCCCTCCCCTCCCCGCCCCTCCCTTCGCTCACCCCCAGACCGTCGCCTGGTGCATGAGATTCCTGTCGGTGATCTTGACCAGCTTGGGAGTGCCCATCGTCCCACTGGAACAGACCAGAAACGCCAGCGATTCTTCTGTGTCCTCCGAGCCGATCGGCCGGAACCTCCTCATGTTCACTTCCGCTTCGACGAAGCGTTCGAACGCCTGCTGCTGTGACGTCATTTCCGCTTCCTGAACTTCCAAAATCCCATTTTCTACTCTCTCTCCTTTTCTGCTTTGAGTGGAGCGGTACTCACCGGGTCGGCGTCGTACAGCACGATGTGGCTGACGCTGTCCACCTGGGAGAGGGTCTGCGCCGCCCCCTCATACAGGTCGCTGTCGCAGAAGACGAACTTTGGCGAGGCCGTTTGCAGTATGAGAAGAAACACATCTGAAAGGAGGTCCCGCTCAGAGAGTGGGGAGGGCGGGGGTTGGGGTCGGTACCTGGGGAAAGGTTGTGGTCCACGGGGCAGACCGTCCCGCCCTGGAAGAGGACTCCCGTCGCCGTCGCGTACACGTCTATCTTCGCCTTCCCGATGATGGAGACGACGTCGCCCCGCCGGAGGCCGAGGGACTTGAGGGCCTGGGCGACCTTGACGCTGAGGGTGAGGAACTCGAGGGGGGTGTTGAGCCGACCCGAGTCTGCCTCCACCTGGGGGAGAGAGCGGTGAGCGGGGAGGGCGGGGGGGCGGGGGTGGCGAGCTTACCATGAGGACGTCGTAGGGGTTGTGCGACTTGAGCCTGGCGAAGATGAACTGTCCGAGGGTGATTTTGGGGATGTCGAGGGGGACGGGCGGTCCGTGGAGGATGTTGGGGTGGTCGTCGTCCATTGCTGGTTGGTGAGTGTCTCCGCGCTGAGGAAGGGACTAAATGAGCGGTGCTGTTGCTTTCATGTGCTGTTGTGCGGTCGGTTGGAATCCTTCCCTCGAGGGTTGCTCTGTGAAAAGTTTATTAGGGGGCGTCGGAAGGGTTTTCGGAACGGTGAATTATAAATAAAGCGAAAGTTGCTGACTCTTCTATTAATTTAATATGATTTTCTGTGAAAATTTAATAAAACAAACTGAGGGCGAAGACCTTATCGTGAATTTCTGTTGACGCTCGAGCGAAGGGAGAAGACGGAAGAATATAATTGAAAAGAAGACACTGATTTTCACTGTCGACGGAATTAATCGCAGTGCTTTTAATGTCTATTATCGCGTCACAGAATTCACCACCGCGGATACCCCACTGATTTCCGCTGCTGTCTCCCCTAGGCTAAGATAAACTACCTGTCGGAACTCAGCTCCTCCGGGACGACCAACGATATAAGTGAGCGCTGTTGCTGCCGCTCTGCAGCACCACAGATTACCATTTAATGACCCGCATCTCAATTAGCCGTCGTAAAACAAAGATCTGCGATGAAGAGTCCGCCTTCCCGGGCCCCTGTTGTGGCCCCTGTTGTGGTCCGGGGGGCTCGCGGCCGAGGCTGGGGGAGGGGGAGTGTTCTGAGGGCGAAGGGGCGCAGGCGGACAGGGCCGATTGGCCCTTAAAGTCCAGTTGAGCCCTCGAAGCCCTGACGGCCTTGACGGGACCCGATTCTTATCTCTGTTTGCCATCTGACTGTTTGCACACCTGCAGGATTATGCTACTCCCTTTTCCTCTTCTTTTCCTGCAGGATTTCCGCGACGAGAACGGCCCAGGAGAGGAGCCACCCCGCCAAGAGGAACGCAACAGCGGAGTACACGTTCTCCAGACCGGCGCTGAACCACCCCGTCGCTCTCGCGTTGGCGCCATCCTCGAATTTCAGGTAGCGTTTCTTCCCCAGGTCGAGCAAGCCCGTCTCTCTGAACCTGAGCAGCCTGAAGGACGTGAGCAGAGAGCGGTGGTGGGGTGGGGCGGTTGGAGGGTGGAGTACTCACCAGTAGTTGAAGAGCCGCTTGTGGGGGAAGGATTTCTGGACCAGGAAAGCTTTCCTGCGGGTGGAGCGGGGGGCGGGGACGACGGCGATGAGGGCGCGCTCCTGAGGGCGCACTTTGGTCCTCAGGTAGTCGAGGAATGTCACCGTCGATCCTGAAATGGAGGAACTGAATAACAAAGGCTGTGCCTGGGGAGAGGAACACTCACCGTATCCTAAAAAATTCCTTTCTTTTATTTTGTGAAAAATTTCCTGCAGACTGTCGCCCCCTCCCTCTTGAAGATCCAGGTAGTCGAACATAGGCCGATATTTCTGTGGAAGAAGGAGAGATAGAGAGGGGTCGCGGAGGGGAGAGAGAGACAGATGAGAGACCTCAAAGAAGTCGACGTTGTACTCGTCCCGCAGCAGCAGCAACTGCAGTTTCCTTTCAGCGACCTCCTCGAGCGTGAGCTCCTTCTCATCGCTCTTGTGAGCCAGCAGAGAGGTGATCCCCGCAGCGAAACCCGTGTACAGCAGATAGGTGATGGTGTAGCCGATGAGGAACATCGCCCGGCAGGAAGGGCCTCTCGGCTGTCTGCTGTAACCTGATGAGGAGATAAAACAGCCGACGCACGGCAGAACACCAGCAACACTCACTCTGCTGGGAGACCGCAGCAACAGCCCACAGCACGACTTCATCCCAGGTCCAGAGCTCGTTTCCGGGACGCACCTTCGAGTGGGCGTACGCCGAGAGCCAAAACGACACCGTCAGAGAGAAGATGGACAGCAGGGAGAACAGCCAGACCTTTCGCGACAGCGCCTCCACGAAGATGTCCCCCATGAGAGGGACATTCTGCGGGAGGTAGACGAAGGACCGCCTGCAACCGGCAGCGCGTGAGGGCGGCCAACACCGCAGGAGGAGATTCTCCCTTACGTGGTCTCCAAAGTGGGGAGCAGGAAGTCGGCGAGGTCGAAGAGGTGCGCTGTCGGGGTCCAGTGGCAGGCGGTCACGTCGGTCATGTTGGCGGACAGCAGCCCCGCGAGTCCTTTCCAGGTGTGGTTGGAGTCCTCGTGGTAGCCCCAGGAGGTGGACGTCTTCAACACCACACTGGAAAAGGGCAGATGAGACAACAGCGCTGCTGTCGGGGGGAAAGGACTTACTTGAAGCGAAGGACATCCCGCAGCATGGAGAGTAAGAAGGCGCTGTAGCCTTTTGCCTGAATTCCGTCGGTGGTGGGGGTGGCGCTGCAGTCGTACTGGAAGTCGTCACCCTGGAATGAAGCGTGGGTGGGTTTTCATCCCTTCATTCGCCTCCCTCACTCACCTGAATAATCCCGATTCTAAGGGTGACCCCCTCCAACGCGGCCGCCATCTGCCGAGCCTCCCCCTTCTCCCTCCAACACGAAAACACCTCCCCGTGAGAATAGCCCACCCCCACGGCCCTGTGCCCGCACCAAGACGACATCAGCCGTCGCCTCACTTCGCCCCCACACACCCCATACTGAACCAGCCACCACAGCACCGCCACCGAGAGCCTCCCCGTCATGTCGCGCGAGCGAGGGATGATCGGGAATTGGCACTCGGGACAGACGCCCTCCTGTCAGCGGGCATCGTTTGGCGAATCCGCCCCTCGCCCTGGCAATTAGGGAAAGGCTGAGGGGTGGGAAGTTGATGACGTCATGAGAGAGATGCCAACAGAACGCAAGTAGACCCGTAACTGCCAACTTTGTAATTAAAAATCTATTCTTGAAAACCTAATTTTACAAACTTAATTACTAATTACAATTATGTAAATAATTTAGTTTTTATTACTTTTATTTATAATGATTATTAAAACACATTTGTTAAACAAATTCATTTATTAGAAACCGTAATATTTGAATACCTAAAATAAAAAATTTGAATAGCTGTTGATTAAATATTAATTCTAAGAGAGTTAAGGGGGGGGGAGGGAGGGAGGGAGGGAAAGAAAGAGGAAAAAGGCGAATTCAGTCGCATTAAAAGAAAGTAAAAATTTTAGCAAGTAAAAAATTTATTGTAAGAAAACTGTGACCGTAAAATTGCACACAATATCAGAGTGAAGAGATTCACTGCACTTAAAGTGTCTCATATCGTCGGGCACGAGGACACCGTCACGTTGCCCACCGCCCTGTGGGTGTTGACCTTGAGCAGGTTGCCGTTGATCTGGACGTTCTTCATGCAGCCCACGTACTGGTGCCCCGTGAGGTTGCCCCGCAGCCGCTGCCCCCGCGGCCCCCCCGCCCCCAGGTACAGGGGGTGCTTCGTGTCCGTCACCGTCGAGCCGGGGGTCCCTATGCCCGGCTCCACGGAGAACGAGTCCACCGACAGCACGATCACGTTCTTCGCTTGGACGGCTGCAAAGGAAACGCTCGCCAGTGGTCGCTCACTCAAAGGAACAAAGGACACAAAGGACGCCAACGACACTCACCGTGAATCGCGTGCCACCGCCCGTCGCAGAAGAAGTACTCGTCGCCCGGCTTGTACGCGGACGTGAACGGTCCCCTGCCGTTGTCCACCGTGAACTCGATCACCCCGTTCACCATCTGCAGGAAGAGGTAGTCCTTCTTCCCGTGCACCGCCAGCAGCACCCCGGACGTCGACCGAGGTTTGATCTCCATCTTGATCTCGATGTTGGTGCCCACGCGGAAGGAGTCCACCGCGCGGACGTAGCCTCCGCCCGAGGCGAAGAATATCCCGGGTTCAGTGTGCTCCGAGCAGGGCACCACCGCCTTCTTCGCTGTCGGCTCGACGTCTTTGTTGTTCGAGCGGAAGTTCCGGACGCAGCCGGCGAAGCTTTGGTTCAGCCCCTGCGAGAGCGAGAGTTAGCCCTGCCTCCGCGACCCCCGGAGCCTCCCTCACCCACCTGTATGTTCTGCTTGGCGGAGTCGACCATGGCGGGGTCGAAGCCCCCCAGGTAGTAGGGGGAGATGACGTTCAAGGTCTTGGCGCTGCCGGTGGACTCCCCGGTGACGGGGTTCTGTCCGTCGACGATGAGGTTGCCGACGGTGTTCTCCCTGGTCATCCTGACGGAGTGCCACTGTCCGTCGTCGTAAGTGTCCGGTGCCGTGATGAGGGCCGCCCCCGAGCCGCAGTTGAACCCGAAGTACAGCTGCCAAGGAAAAGGGGTGAGAAAATGATGGGGAGATTGAGGGGGTGCGTCCTACCTTTCCTTCCTTCACGTAGAGGGCGGTGAAGTCGATGTGTCTCTTATCGGAGGCGTAGAACAACAGACCGTCGGGGTAGTGAGTCCGGAACTCGAGGGAGTAGTCGAAGTTGTTCTTGTTCTTCCCCGAGAGGGAGTTGAACTCCAGACGGCTTCCGTTTTGGGTGCCTGTAATGTGTCGGGGTGAGTGGCGGTGGGCGGGGGATGGGGAGGTTTTGGGACTTACCGAAGCGGTATCCGCGGGCGAAACTGGCCTCGGGGTCGGAGGCGGGGTCTAAAGGTAGGGCGCAAAGACCCATGGGTGTCGGTTTGGGGGTGGATGGCTTCTTGGGCTTCTTGACTTTGTGCTCGGGGTGTTTTTCACCGGAGGGTGGTCGAGTCTCGGCGTCTTTTCCTCTGTCGAGTTCGTTGTCGATGTCCTTGTCGACAGGTCGACCGTTGATTCTTTCGCCTTCTCCTTCGCCCCCACCGGGCACAGGAGGTTTCTCTCCCGGACCGAAGCCCACTCTCCCTGTTACATCCCCTCCACCCGCCTCTCCTCGGCCGAATTGTCCTTTTATGCCGAATCTTCCTTCTCCTTCCCCAAAGCCACCCTCGCCTCCCTCTCTCCAGACTCCCCCCTCTCCACCAAAGCCACCCTCTCCTCCCACTCCACCCTCTCTCCAAATACCGCCTTCTCTTCCAACGCCACCTTTCACTCCAAACTCAATATCTTTTCCAGGTATTCCTACTCTGATGCCACCCTCTCTTCCGAAACCGAAGCCATCATCTCCCTTAATACCACCCTCTACCCCAAATCCGCCTTCTCTTCCGATTCCGCCTTCTCCTCCAAAACCACCCTTAATTCCTATTCCTCCAAATCCGCCTTTTATTCCGAATCCTCCTTCTCCTCCGATTCCACCCTCTCCTCCGAATCCTCCTTCTCTTCCAATTCCACCCTCTACTCCAAATCCGCCCTCTCTTCCTAAACCACCCTTAATTCCAATTCCTCCAAATCCGCCCTCTCCCCCGAAGTCACCCTTTACTCCAACTCCACTTTCCCTTCCTGTTCCGCCCTCTACCCCGAATCCACCTTCTCTACCAATTCCACCTTCCCCTCCTATTCCACCCTCCCTTCCGAATCCTCCTCCCCGACCAAACCCTCCTTCTCTTCCAATTTCACCCTCTCCTCCAAACCCTCCTTCTCTTCCAAAGCCACCCGCTCCTCCAAAACCGCCTCCTCTCCCAGTTCCACCCTCTCCTCCAAATCCTCCTTCTCTTCCAAATCCACCCTCTCCTTCCAAAGCCGCCCTCCTCCTCCCAGATCCACCCTCTCCTCCCAGATCCACCCTCTCTTCCAAATCCTCCCTCCCTTCCAAAGCCACCCTCTCCTCCAAATCCTCCTTCTCTTCCACAGTTCCACCCTCTCTTCCAAATCCTCCTTCTCTTCCAAAGCCACCCTCTCCTCCAAATCCTCCTTCTCTTCCAATTCCACCCTCTCCTCCAAAACCGCCTCCTCTCCCAGTTCCACCCTCTCCTCCAAATCCTCCTTCTCTCCCAGTTCCACCCTCTCTTCCAAAGCCACCCTCTCCTCCAAAGCCACCCTCTCTCCCAGATCCACCCTCTCTTCCAAAGCCACCCTCTCCTCCAAATCCTCCTTCTCTCCCAGTTCCACCCTCCCTTCCAAAGCCACCCTCTCCTCCAAATCCTCCTTCTCTCCCAGTTCCACCCTCTCTTCCAAATCCTCCTTCTCTTCCAATTCCACCCTCTCTTCCAAAGCCACCCTCTCCTCCAAATCCTCCTTCTCTCCCAGTTCCACCCTCTCTTCCAAATCCTCCTTCTCTTCCAATTCCACCCTCTCTTCCAAAGCCACCCTCTCCTCCAAATCCTCCTTCTCTCCCAGTTCCACCCTCTCTTCCAAATCCTCCCTCCCTTCCAAAGCCACCCTCTCCTCCAAATCCTCCTTCTCTCCCAGATCCACCCTCTCTTCCAAATCCTCCCTCCCTTCCAAAGCCACCCTCACCGCCAAGTCCTCCTTTTCCTCTTTCAGGGACTTGTTCGCCTCCGTCATATCCCCCATCGGCTCTTCCAGGTTGCCTTTCTCTATCGACATCCGGTGGGAGCGGGAACTTGGGCATCTTGTCCAGAACCTCGTCCTCCGTGGGTATCGATGGACCTGCAACCAACCCCATCGTCAGCTGCCACCGCTCCCTTCTGCCCGCCCCTCACCCACTCACCCTTGTGAGGGACGATCACCGTCTCCGCGTCCGCCTCCGAGCACCGCCCGATGGTCACTCCCTCGTGGTCCGTCGCATTCGCGAAGTTTATCAGCACCCCATTGAAGGTCACGTCCGCCACGCACCCCACGAAAGGGGATGACGTCCCCACCTTGCTCAGACTCACGAAGTAGTTCTTCGGAACGCCCCCTATCAGGAGACTCCCGAACCGGAACGACGGCGGGCTCTGCACGTTCGGATTGCTGCAACACACTCTCCGTCACCCCTGCCCCACACACGCCCCCACCCCCACCCCCACCCCCACCTACCTGAACTTCTCGTAGTCGTCCACCGACAGCTTGAGTCCTTCCGCGTCGTGCCTCGCTGTTATCGTGTGCCACTGGTCGTCGTCGTAGTGCGGCGAGTCCGACGACATGAGTATCGAGCCTTGACTCATTATCACCTAAAACACCACACCACTTCAACCCCTAGAAGTTGACAAAGTCCAGCTCCCTCTGCATCCTCAGGGTCACGTCCAGCGTCTCCCGCTCCGGATCCCACACCGCCTTCGTCGACTCCGGGTCCACCGGGTGCGGCAGCGGCAGCGACAGCCGGTACCTGGGCGAGCGCACCTCCACCACCTGCCTCTTCACCTGCAGGTCCACCCTCTCCCGCTCCTCCCCCTTCAGCCTGATGGAGACCACCATGTCCTCGCAGCTGGCGGTGCCCGGGGTCTTCTGGCCCATGCCCAGGAACATCTCCTCCGCGCTCACCGCCTGCTTGTACTTGATCTCGAAGTGGGGCTTCTCCCTGGGGTCGTCTGACTCGTCGTAGGGGACGCCCTCGGGGATTTCGCTGTCGAGCCAGATGTCCTTGGAGTCCGTGGGGGTTGTGGTGCGTTGGTGGTCGTCTGGGCGGGTGGTGGTGGAGGGTTTGGCGGCGCCGATGTGGCCGGGCCCGAAGCGCGAGAGGCCTGTTCTGGGGAGGCCGTCGTCGCTGTCGGAAGACTCCTCTTCCGGTTTGAGGAGCTCGGAGAGTTTTTTCAGATCGCTGAAGGATATTTCCATGTTTCCGGAAAAGTGGTTGTTTAGGTAAACAAGTAACCAAGAGGAGCGGTCGCCTTGGCAACGAAGGCGTTCAGTGGGTCGTCGAGGGAACCTTGGCAAATCAATACGGCAGCAAAGCGATTTTTCCGAAGGTTTCCGGAGTTCATCGACAGTCCGGATAAATGGATTCAAATGTTTACTTTTTTACTCCCCCTCCCCCTTTAGGACCCCTTACCACATTTTCTTCTGATTAGAAATCAAAACGGCCAAATGCAACGAACTGCAAACTTCGAAATTTGAACGGCCGAGGAAACGAACTGAGAACAAGACTTTTAAATGAACCTCCTCGTTGGGTTAATTATCATGGGCTCTAAGTCTTCTTATATTCACGCTTCATAAATGCTTCCTCTAAGAAGAACATTGCACTGATTCCTTCGATAACGAAGAAAAGAGCTTCTTAGGATTTGCACGACTATTCAACTTCAAATCGACGAAAGAAAGAAACAGGAAATATAAAAATAGTTAAGAAAAATTATTGATTTAAAAAATAATTTGAATGAAAATATTGATAAAAAAAATAATTTGTTACTAATTGGTATGAATAATAAGTGTGAATGAGGATTTGGGAGCTTTGTGGCGAGGATAGAAAAAGCAATTCTGTCTTCTAAGGCTGTCAGGGAATTGCCCGAGTCAGTCATCGCCGAAGAACGGACAAAGACCAGCCGACAGCACTCATCCCCAATCCAGGATAACTAATTGGGGAAGGCGTGGCAGAAGAAGACATGCAACCCCTTCGATTCCACCCCATCGCACTCACCAACTCTCCATTGAGCAGGAACAGCGAGAACGGGTCGGAGCCGTCCCTGGTCGCCGTCAGCAGTATAATCCCGTTCTGCGCCTGCGTCTTGAAGCGAAGACTGAGGTCGATCAGGTGATCGGCCGATGCGTTCGGGTGCCGAATGTAGGCGTTCTGGCCCTCCTTGAAAGCCACCATGCTGGAGAACTGGAAAAGCAGAGAGGTTTAAGGGAGGAATGGAAAAGCAAAGTGCTGTGGACTTACCCGGACGGGACATGCGGGCAGCACTCCGAAGGCAGCGACGTGTTTGCTGAGGTCGACGGCGGTGGTGTCCACGTGGACGTGGTCGATGCACCCGTCAAAGTCCATGTTGGTGACGGTGTTGTAGTGGTGCTTGCCCGGGTAGCCGCCCACGTACATGTGGTCGGACACGTGGAGGTACTTGCCGGGGCCCTCGGCGTTGGACTTGTAGCGCTCGACGTCGTCCACCTTGAGCACCCCCTCCTGGTCCTGTCGGGTGGCCTCCACCACGTGCCACCGGTTGTCGTTGAAGGTGTCCTCGGTGGTGAGGATGGCGGTGCCTCCTCCCAGGTTGTACTGGTAGACGACCTTCCCGTTCTTCATCTCGAGGGAGAGGAAGTAGCGGCCCTTGCCGATGAGGAACAGCAGCCCGTCGGAGGCGGCGGTCTTGAACTTGAGGGAGACCACGCTGCGGGTGTCCATCCTGTAGGAGCGGCTGTCGAGCACCGCGTACCCGTTCCCGTTGAACCGGTACCCGGTGCTGGGGTTGAGGTTGATGAGCCGGTTCCTGGAACAACAGCGCCCGTGAGTGCATCCACTCCACCCGCAGAACCTCCGCTGCTGCCGCGCACCTCTCTTGAGCCCCTCGAGTGTACTCGGCGTCTTTGAAGTTCCACAGCGAGATGGGCGTCTCTCCGATGATGAGGTCCTCCATCTGTCCGTCGAAGGAGGAGTATTTGACGGCGGACTGTATCTTGGCAGAGGCGGGGTGCCCGCCCACGTAGATCTTTGACTCCTCCGGGTCGAGGTTGAGTATGGAAGCGTCGCCTGCGGATGGGAGTCGTGAGTGGGTGCGAGGGGGTGCGAGGGGGTGAGGGGGAGGAAGTGGCCTCACCGGGTATGACCTCCTCCTTGACGTGCTTGATCTCCTTGCCGTCGTCCGACTCCTCGACCACCGTCAGCTTGACGTGTTTCCCCGTGCGCTCCACCATGAACTGGTACCACTTGCCGAGCGTGACGTTCATGTCGCTGTTGATCCTGTGGGGCCCCGAGCCCAGGTCCACGACGACCGCAGGGTGCCCGTTCTCCAGCTCGACCGACAGGAAGTCGTCCTGGAAAACGAGCGACGGTTTGTAGATCATTAGTCGTGGCCCTATCCACTTCGAGTGGGTGATCATCGGGATCTTCGACTGCTACAGCGCCTGTCCCCCGACGTCAGGACCAATTCCTTCCTCATCAGCTCAACCACTACTCGCGACTACTCAGCTACTCGCTCTCGCGCTACTTACTGTCTGCGCCCGCTTCAGCTTCCGGCTCGTCCCTATCTCGTTGCCCAAGTACAGCAGCGCCCCGTTCGGCCGGTCGCTCTTGAAGTAGGCCGACAGCTTCGTCGAGGTGCTCTGCTTGGCCAAATCCTCCGGGTTCTTCACTTCCACGAACGTGTTCGGCTGGAAGTCCACCCCGACCTTCACCCTGCTCGCCAGATCCCTCGCCTCCGCCACCTGCCGCTTCAGCCTGTCGATCTGCCCGTCCACGTCGCTCCCCCTGCCCTTCAGCTTCGTCTGCGTGTCCTTCAGCCTGTTCATCAGCTGGTTTATGTCGGGGAGGATCGAGTTGACGCGGGACACTGGAAAGACGCGCGTGAGCCACTCCCGAGCCGCCAGGCCACCCTTCCCGACCGCCCCACTACTCACGTTGGCTCCGGACCTGCGACACGTCGTGCTTGATGGCGCCTATGTCCTTGGGCAGCTGCTTCGCCTGCACCACCTCCTCGGGGACCTTGTCCGTGATGGCCTTGATGTTGGCCAGGGTGTCCTGGGCGGTGGAGTTGGCCAGCTCGGACTCCTTCATGGCGCGCGAGGATGCCGACTCCAGGTTGGTCTCGTTCGAGATGGACATGAGCTCCCTGAAAGAGGGGGCAATGAGAGGGTGCAACAGCGCGGCCACCCATCGGCACTCACTTGACCATGTTCTCGTCCTGCTCGTTGGCCATGTTGTTCTGCTTCTCCACCTCCTCCACTTCCGCTTTCGCTTTGTCCAGCTGCGGCTGCAGGTCCCACTTGACCTGCTTCAGCGCCATCATCGCCTGCTCGAGCAGGTCCCCCGACATCTCCTTCGCCTTCTCGGTCTTCTCCCCGATGCCCTCCGTCTGCAACATGCAAGCGGTCAGCATTGGCCCCACTTCTGCCGTGAGCGGCCACCAGTACCAGTTTGAGGGCGTTGTCCGCGTGGTCGCCTGCTTCCTCCACCGCCTTCTCCGCCTCGGAAATGTCCTCGGCGATGTTGGCATAAGCTTTGGCGGCTTCCACCCCCAGGCCGGAGGTCCGCCTCGATTCGGCCAGGGACTCGTTGAGCTGCTTCGCCTGCGGATTGAGGGCGATTAGTGGTTGGGGGCTTGGGGCGGGGCGGGGGGGCGTACCCTTTGGAAGAGCTCCTCCGCGCGGACTTTGGCCGATTCGACGGGGTTGTGCAGGTCGGCGAGTTCGGAGGACTCCGCCAGAAGGGTGGCGTTGAGATTGTCTTTGGCTTCGTTTCCTTTGTTCTTCTCTCGGTCTGGAAAAGAGAGCGGCGCTTAGTAGACATTGAAAAAGACGAAAACGTGAGGTCCTCTTTAGAAAATTATTTTTCATTTTTAGTGGCTTAGTTATTTAATACTCCAAAAGGCCAAAATCTCTTTTTACATTGATGAGAGGTCATTACAGTGTTAAGGGTGGTTTTAAATGCAGCTTTCACAGCTGACCAGTTGCTCAAATGTGGCGGCCTTTCTTTTTATTGTCTTGGCAATGATATTTAGTGAGTGTCGAAAATAATTACATAATTCAGCAGTGGCTCCTCTCGCGTCGTTGAGGGCGTTGGTCGCGTTCTTCAGGAGCATCTTGGCGTCCCCCAAAGTGTCGTTCGCGTCCTTCGTCATGTTGCGGATCGCGTAGACTTTCCCCGACAGCTTCGCCTCTTTGTTCAGGCTGTTCACCATGAACGCCTTGTCCGAGACTTCCTGCGCCGTGGCCGTGTTGTTCAGCAGATCCGCCAGCTTGTTGTCGAAGTCCTCGATCGCCCTCCTCAGCTTCTCCAACTGCCTCGACTGGTTCGCGATCGGCACCGTGAAGTTCTTCATCTTGTCCCGGGTGAGCGTCGCCTGCGGAGGACATCCCTCAGTCTCCCCTCTGCTCCAACCCCTCCCCCCCACTTACGTTCCCCAGCTCCTGCTCCGACTTCTCCACGAACGGCTCCAACACCCGTCCCTGAATGTCCTTGAGCAGCTGGATCGACTCCGACACGGCCGACTCCACTTGAGGACCGCCTCCCCTGTCCAGGCTGTTGGCGAGGTTGGCCACCTCCAGGACGGCGTTCCCCGACTCGTCCGCGGCCTGCCTGACCAGGTCCTCCACGTCCAGGGCGCTCACCCGGACGTTCTCCCCGTCCTTGGCCGATTTGGCTCCTCTCTCCATGGCGAACTCCGCCCTGAGGGAAGGTGAGGTGAGGAACGGGGCCGAGTCGCCTCGGGGCAAGTACGTACCTTCTGTATGTGGTTTTGAGCTCGGATTCGAGGGAGTCGAGGTCCTCGAGGACGGGGGCGATCTGCAGGCGAGAGGGGTCGAGCTTGGCGACCTCTCTGGTGAGGTTGGTGGCGGTGTCGTTGAAATAGCGGAGGCGTTGGGTGGTGAAGTATCCGTCGGCGACCGTCTGCGAAGAGAGGAAGTGAGAGAAGGAAGAGAGGGAAGAGAGAGAAGAGAGAAGGGGGTCGCTCAGCGCACCTTGAACTCGGTCATGACGGGGTCGATGAGGTTCCTGAGGTAGTCGGTGGTGTCGAGGAGGTCGTGAGTGCAGGAGTTGCATTCGAAGCAGCCCCTGTCGGGGATGAGCACCCACCTGTGGGGGCACTGGTCGCACCTGTCGCCGATCACCCCGGGGAGGCACTCGCACTGCCCCGTGACGGGGTTGCACCCGACCCCGACGGAGTACTCGATGTTGCACCCGCATGCTGCCAATAAGATACAGTGGAAATGAGTAGGATCAAAAGGATTTCAGCCCCAAAATGGGGGAATCTACTCACAGACGCATCCTTGCTCGGAATAATTCCAGAAACCCGGGGCGCACATATCGCACGTTCTTCCGGTGACCCCGGGGCGACATTTGCACTGTCCCGTGGTGTCGTTGCAGCTGGAGTACTCCGAGGCCAGGCTGCAGTTGCAGGGGTAGCACCCGTTGCAGCCACCGAACCCGAAGTAGTCGTCCGCGCACCGCTCGCACCGCTCTCCCACGACGTTGTCGCGACAGACGCACTGCCCCGTGAAGCTCTCGCAGCTGTACGTCCCGCACTCATCGCAGTCGCAGCCTGAAACAAACACCGGTCACCCCGTGCCGTCACCCCACGCACACCCCTCTCCCACTCACTTTTGCAGTCCTTCGACAGAGCGTCTCCGAAATAACCCGGCGCACAAAGGTTGCACGCCGCCCCGAAAGTGTTGTTCAGGCACCTGAGACACTCCCCGGTGACAGAGTCGCAGGAAGAGGGGTCGTTCGGGTCGATGTTCCCGGAGCAGTTGCACTTCTTGCAGGACTCCCCTGTAAAAGCTCTGGTCAGAGATGTTCAAGGAGAGGGAGGGCAAGAGGTCGGGTGTGCCACCTTGCAGTTCCGGTCGGCCGTAGTATCCGGCAGCGCAGGCCTCGCATCGGGCGCCGTAGTAGCCTGGAAGGCAGTTGCAGCTGATACGTTCTCCATCCTGGCTGACGTCACAGGATGTCGCGAAGCTGGAAAGGAAGAGAGAGTGAGCGGCAGGTGAACACTCGGGAGGGAAAGTGGTACGAACTTGTTGCTGGGGACCGGGAGAGGGCAGGCGCAGATGAGGCAGTCGAACGGCGTGCCGGTGGTGGCGTTCCCATGGTAGCCGACATTGCACGACTCGCAGTGGTCGCCGTAGGTGTTGTGCTTGCAGTCCTGGAAGAAAGAAGCGTTGGATGGCGTGCAGTGACTGCTGAGGTCAAAGGGCGGCCAGCACTCACGATGCATTTCCCGGTGACTTTGTCGCAGTCGTCCGCGTGTCCGTTGCACTGGCAGGGGACGCAGTAGCCCCCGAAGGGTCCGCCCTGCACCCTGTAAAAGCCAGGGGCGCACTCCTCGCAGGAGAGGCCCTGGTAGTTGGGCGGGCAGTGGCAGTGCTCGACGGAGAGGGCGTGGAGGGCGTCGGGGTGGAAGTCCTTGGTGGCGATGTCGAGGGTGGCGTCTTCGAGTCGGGGGGTGGTTCTGTACGTGCCGTAGGTGCCGCGGACGTAGATGGCGCTCAGGTTGCCGAGCACCTGCATGAGCTGCTCCCTCGTCGCGGGGAGACCGGTGGGCACCTGGAAATTGTTCTCCAAGATTTCCACGTAGGAGGAGAAGGGGGTGGCTTCCGTGGGCCTGTCCAGGGCGAAGTGCAACAGGTAGGTATCCGATCCGAAGAAGATAACATCCGGACCGGTGACGGAGTCGCCTGCACACAAACGGAATCGGTTCACTTCCGTTTCGGACGAAGAGTGGGCGAACAGTTGGACCTACCGAACGGTCGGCTGGCGAAGGAGATGGTGTAGTTGAGGAATCCTCCGTAGGAAGTGAGCCTGTTGCCGAGGTAGCCCTTCGGGAGGGCGAAGTAGAGGATCTTGTCTTCTGCTTCGGCCTCCGGTTCCTCCGAATCGAGGAACATGACGTCAACGGCACTGGCGGTGGTGGTCACGGCAGCCACTTTGTAGGGCTCCGAGGAAGAGACCTGCGGAAGGGGGATTGTTACAGGACGATTAGGGGATGCAGGGGAGGTCGCCAACTCGCCTGTGTCCTGTACAGGTTCGAACTCGAGCAGCGAGTCGTCTTCCCGAAGCAGAAGCACTTGGTGCACCCGTTCGGGTTCCTCTCGCTGATGTGGAACGTCCCCTCCTTGCACAAATCGCACGCCAGGCCGTACACGTTCGCCTTGCAGAAGCACGAGGAGGACACCTCGTCGCACACGTCCTCGTTCGTCCCCCTCAGGTCGCACGCGCAGGGCAGACACGTGGGGAAGGCGTAATGACCCGCCCTGCACCGGTCGCACGTTCTTCCGCGGACGTTCTCCTTGCACCTGAACGTGAAACCCGCATCAGTATCCCGAATGGCCGACATCCGGCCACCAGGTGCTTACTCGCAGATCCCCGTGTAGAGGTCGCACTGGAGGTTGTTATTCTCGACACCTTCCGGGTGGCAGTTGCACTCCTCGCACCCGTAGTTGACGTCGTAGCCGAAGGTGTGGGTCTCGCACTGGTCGCAGTTGGGGCCGGTCACCCTGGGAGGGCAGATGCACTCGCCTGGAGGAGAGGCGGGAGTTGAGAGGGAGTCGGGAGAGGGGAGGAGGGCCGTGTCGTCGTACCTGTTTCGTTGTGGCAGATGGAGGGCGTGGGGCAACTGCACTCTCTGCAGTTGGGGAAGCCGAAGTAGCCGGATTTGCAGAGGTCGCACCTCCTCCCGATGACGTTGTCCTTGCACTGGCACTGCCCCCCGAACTGCTCGCACTCGAAGCTGAGGGAGCCCTGGTAGTGACACTCGCACTTGAGGGCGCCGTCGTAGTACTGCGTCGTCAGGGAGAAGACTCCGTCGCGACAGAATCCTGGAAGAAGCCATTGTCGGAGCGAGGCAAACCAAAACAGGAGCAGCACAAGTTACCTGTCGTGTTCGTCGGGATGTGGAAGTGATTGTTCCCGCACTGCGTTATGAACACGTTCGTCTGGTCGATGGCCTCCTCCTCCAGAAGCGCCTCCGAGAACTGCTCCGCAGGTATGGCCAGGAGGTAGTCCAACCAAACCGACTTGTTGTCAGGTTTCTGCGGAAGAGACCTCATGAGCAGCGCCCTTCTCCCTCCCCGTCCCCACTCACCTTCAGCGAAAGAATGAAGTTCTCGATGAGCTGGAACTGATTGCTGCCGTCGGGCTGCACTATCACCGCTCTGCAGCCGGCGTTCCCGGGGCAGTGAGGCAGGGTAAGTTTCGCTTCGTAGAACTGTCCGTTCTGCACCAGAACCTGAGTGTTGAACTCTGGAAAGGAGAGTGGATGAGGCCGAGGACGGGGGCGCTCGAGCACAGGCTCATACCTGGGTGGTTGGGCTGGAAGAAGTGCGCGACGAAGACGTACGGCCCAGGCGCGGGGACGGAGCCGTGGATGTCCAGACTGGACTCTCCCCCGCTCAGGTATATCATTCCCGTGCTGTTGTCGAACACCTCATTGGGGAGCTGACTGGCTGTCAGGTTCGGGGCTCCTTGCTCGAACTCGATCTGAAGGCAGAACAACATTGGCCTCGATGCCTCGAGTGACGAGGGGAGTGCGCGTACCTTGATAGACTCGGGGGCGTTCGGGAACGTCGTCTGAAGGCATTCGCCGTCTTTCTTTATGCACACGGTCTTCGGGCGGATGTAGTCCAGCGACCAGTTCTCCACGGGAATGGCCGCCACCGACTGAATGACGGCGGTCGAGTTGTCCTCGGGATTGGCCTGGAAGTGCAGGGGGTTTAGGGTGGGGAGTAGGGGCGAGGAGGGCGGGGCTGTACCTTGAGAGTGAGGCCGACGAAGTTGGTGTCGAAGTCGTAGATGGCCACGCGTCCGAGTTTGTCTGTGGACACCTGTCGACAGATCTGGTCGTAGGTGCAAGGGAGGAGCTCGACCACACCCTTATTCTTGAGGGTGCTCGTGCTCGTCTCTATGGCGACCGTCGAGGTCTTCCACTCCTTCTCGGGCGTCACGTAGTTCACGACCAGGACGTGTCGTCCCGGCTTCGAAATGCTGATGTCCAGGCCGAGGGCCGACTGATTGGGCGACAGGATGGGCAGCAGCTGCTCCTTGATGGTGCTCAGGTGCTGAAAGCAGAGAAACTCAGCTCCTCGCCGCGAACTCCCCTCACCCGGGCGTACCTTAAAATCCTTGTAATGCTGCTGGATGGGCTCTCTGAGGTCGTCATCGGGTTTGTACCCCTCCTCCCCGTGGGCTCTGTCGAAGTCCAGTTCGGGGTAGCTGAAGTGTCTGCATATGTTGGGGCCGTTGATGGTGCAGGGGATCTCGACCCGGTCCTCGAGGATGGTCGCCTCGTAGAAAGCGGCGGGGAGCAGGACGAAGTAGTCCTGGAAGGAGGAGTGCGTGAGGGGGGGACGAGCAGGGGCGGGACGGGGTACTCACGAGGAATATCGTCTGGGGCGCGGATATGTGCACCGCCCATTGTCCCGGGTTCATGACTAGGGGCGAGGGGATGCCCCCCGTGGGGCCCGAGACGGTGACGAGGGTGGGTTCCTTGGAGGGCTTCAGCTGGACGTAGAAGGTCTGGGACACTTCGTTCACATTGTCAGGAACTATCTTGATCGTCCCCGTTATGGTTTTGTTGGTGGGGTTGACGTATCGCATGATCATTCGATACAGGGATGGCTTGCTGATGAAAACGTCGTGGATGATCTCCTCCTGAAAGAGTGAGAGGTGCAGAGGGGTCGGGGGAGGACAAGAGCAGGAGATTTACCTGCAGATGGGAGAAGATGGCGTAGCCCTTCCAGGAGTAGTTGGGGAAGAAGTGCTGGGAGTAATCGTATCTGACGGGGCTCCCCGAGGGCGTGCGACTGTCCTCCGCCTCGAACTGCAGCTGAGAATACAGGGTGGGGAAGTAGTGCGCTTGGTGCGGCTGCTTGCAGTCCCTGCCCGTCACCCGAGGCTGGCATATGCACTGGCCGCTGTCCTTGTCGCAGAACCTGTCCACCGCCCCCCCGATGTCGCATCCGCAATCTGCTCCCCAGAGAGAGCTCAGTAAGTGTCGGCTGCATGGCTCAGCAGCGGCAGCTCGTACCTGTGCACCCGAACAAGTCATCGCCGTTGAGTCCGTAGAAGCCGTCCCTGCAGGTGTCGCACCTTCTGGTCTCGACGCCCGGCTTGCAGACACACTGTCCGGTGTGGAGGTCGCACTCGCCGATCCCGCCGAGGACACCGGCCAAGTGACAGTCACAGTCTGAAAACGCAGCTCCAATTGAATGGGATCAACGGACCCCCAAAGGCCGAAACGCGGGCAGGCGACTCACCCTCGCAGCCCTCCGGGTTCCACGGCTTCAGGTTCCAGTACAGAGGGCGGCACTCGTTGCAGATCCTGCCCTGGACTCGGGACTTGCACTGGCAGAGCTCCCCGGGGGGCACCGACCCGCAGCCGGCGAACCCGGCGATGATCCCGGCGGGGTCGCAGTTGCAGTCTGAAACACGCCACGCACCCTCAGCCTCCTCTCGCCCCGAACGCCCCCCACCGACTCACCCTCGCATATGGGGAAGTTGTAAAAGCCCTCCTTGCAAGCGCTGCACTTGTCCGAGGCGTAGTTGTTCTTGCAACGGCATTTCCCGGAATTGTCGCAGGAGACTCCGATGGAGCCGTGATGGTCGCACTCGCATGCTGCGGGGACAAGAGCGTCAAGTGACGGGGCGCAAGCGAAGGGCCGAAGGGGGCCTTATGGCCATTCGGGGGCACTCACAGAGACAGTCCGGGTACTGATAATAGCCGGGGCTGCACTGGTCGCAGACTCTCCCGGCGAAGTTGAAGAGGCAGGAGCATTTTCCGGTGGCGTCGCAGGTGGTGAGGGCACTTCCGGTTTCGCTGCAGTTGCAGGGCTTGCAGTCGGGGTAGCCGAAGTAGCCGGCGACGCACTGGTCGCAGCGCTCGCCCCCGAAGCCCTCCTTGCAGAGGCACTTGCCGGTGTCCTTGTCGCAGACTTCCTCGAGGGTGCCGTGGGCGTCGCAGCTGCAATCTATCCAAGCACAGTTTGCATTATTAATAGGTAAACATAAAATCATTAATGAGAAGGAAAGGGAATAATTAACAAATGCTAAATGGCGACGAATGAAATAACGAAAGCACTTACAGGTGCATTCCGGGTAGTTGTAGTATCCGTTCTTGCACGTGTCGCACGTCCTTCCTCCATAATTGTTCTTGCACGTGCAGTTTCCGCTTTCGATCTCGCAGATCTCCGACAGAGAACCGGTCGGGTTGCAGTCGCAGCCTGCCAACACACCCCATCAGTGCATTCCCACATTACCCCGAAAGGGCACTTCCCACATTACTCACTGAGGCAGTTGGGAAAGTCGAAATAGCCCTCCGTGCACTCATAGCAGAACTTCCCTCCGAAGTTCGGCCTGCACGGACACGCCCCCCCGTCCGCCTCGCAGTGGTACCCCCTCGTCCCGTTCTGGAAGCACTCGCACGGCTTGCACTCCGGGTAGCCGAAGTAGCCGAAGCTGCACGAGTCGCACCGCGGCTCCTGGTACTCCTTCCGGCACTCGCACTGACCCGTTCCCTCCGCACAGTTCCCCGTCGAGTAGTACACGTCGCACTGACATCCTGCAACGGAAGGGGCTCAGTCTGGGGACGACGCCGGGGAGGGCGGGGAGGGCGGACAGGGCGGCTCACTCACTCTCGCAGACGTCCGTCGCGTTGAGCGCTCTCCCGAACGGTCTGTAGTAGCCTTGCTTGCACTGGTTGCAGTTGATGCCCTCCGTGTTGTGCCTGCAGTTCTTGCACACTCCGCCCCCCTCGTAGTTGCCGTGGATGTCTATGGACAGGTGCTGCCTGTCGACGTCTTCGGAGTACTCGCAGTCTTCGGAATGGCCGAAGCAGTTGCACTCTGCAAGAGGAAGGGGAGAATGAGGAGGGGGTGGAGGGGGTGAAGGGGATGGAGGGGCGAGGGGCGGGGGGCGAGGGGGCGAGGGCGACCGACCAAATGAGCCAGATGAGGGCGACGCAGTAAATGCGGACGTCGAAGAAGGCGACGCTGAGGAACTGCGGGGCGTGCATGGACATGAGGGTGAGGGTCGTGAACACGGGGATGATGTAGAGCGATGCGGGGTTGATGGTGTACATGACGGGCACGACCATGGCGAAGAAGGCAATGTAGGTGAGGAGCGACAGGAGAGTGCTTTCCCGCGTGGGGACCACCTCGCTGTCGGCGTCTCTGTACTCGGACTCCGCGAAACTGTGGGCGCTGCCCCTTTGGATCACCTCGCCCATCGAAGCCGCGAATCACAACAAACAAAGCCAAATGGCGGCGCCCTTGGCAAGTCTTCTGCTCTCGAACACTTACGTTCGCATTCGAAGAGGGAGTTGGCTTTCGACTGCTTCCACGACTTCTGCTGGTACCCCGGACAGCAGCTCTGGCACTGGTCCCCGCAGGTGTTGTGCTGGCATCTGCACACCAGCTTGTACGGATCCGAGCTGTCCGTGTTGTCGCAGGTGTACGCGTGTCCGTTGCACATGCACCTCCCGCCTATGCTGATGTCCTTGATCGAGTAGAAGTACTGAAACGGGAGCAAATGAGTGGGGGGTCGGCGGGCGGGGGGCCGAGGGGCCGCCACTCACGCGCCGGGTCACCGTCGGGTCCTGCCGGGCCACCGACATCAGGTGCCCCAGCAGGGTCTTCGTCCGCAGGAACCTCAGCCGCACGTTCGTCGCCTTCGTCCACTCCTGCAGCACCGTCGAGTTGAAGAAGTCCTTCGCGGACGGCCGGTTGTTCAGCAGGGAGACCACGATCTGAAACACCCTTCGGTGAGGACAGCTCCCAAGGAACCCCGCATCCAGGGCTTACCTCTCCGCCCTCCAAAGGCACCACCTTCGAGAACTGTGTGTCGCAGATGACGGAATCGTCTCTGGTGATCGGCTGCAGGCTCTCCTTCCCGAAGTAGGTCTCGCAGTCCCTGCAAGGGAGAGAGGTGAGGGGCGGCGGGCGGGGGGAGGGGGGGCGCGGGGCGGGGCACTCACGTGGGGGTGTCGGCGAAGTACTGCCAGGGGCTGAAGGTCGCCCCGTTGTCGACGGACTTCTCGAGCACCCAGATCCCCGGCCGGGGGGAGTTGGCCATCCTGATGAAGACGTAGGCGACGTGGAAGGCCTTGAAAGAAGAGCGGGATGAGGGCAGCAGGAGTCGCCCGCGACAGCATTCACAGTTATCTGCAGCGGAGCACTCGCGCGCATATCAAATGGCCGAATGCCTGCGCGCTCCGATAAGGAGCGATTTCATTCATTCCGGCGAGATTTCCTTCCGTCGCTCGAACAGGAGCATTTTGGGTCCTCGTCAAATGGGTTTGCGCCCCTCCCGCCCTCCGCCCCCTCCGCCCGCGCTGCTGACGCAACCCAATTAGGGCCGACCACTCCACCAAGAGGATAACTGCTTTGGACTTAATTGTCTCGCTGCTGCCTCTGCCGGCGGTGGGCGGCGCAATTCTGTTGAGGCAATTGTCCTTGGGGAGAGGGCGGTGGGCGGGACATTTGTCCATCATTTGGAGCGCAGGGCCCAAAGTGGTATAAAAATAGAAAAGCTCCGCAGAGGATGACATCATGCAATTAGCGCTGGGATCGGGGCGGAAGGGGTGGGCGGTTATTAAGGCATGTGGGGCGATTGGTGGAGGCGATGGGAATGAGAATGGGAATGTGAATGTGAATGTGAATGTGAATGTGAATGTGAATGTGAATGTGAATGGGGTAAGGGCAATGACATGGGCGTACCTGTCCGAAGTCGATGGTGAGGTTGACTTCGTTGAGCTTCATGCTCCTGGACAGGGGGGGGCTCTGCCACCAGGTCTCCGCCCCGTCGATGGCGAACTCGGCCGGGTGCATCTTGTCGGGCCTTGTGGGGTCGCACACGTCGCATACCTGAAAGGGAATCCGGCGGATTGAGTGCCCTCAGGGCCCAAAAGCTTCGCTCAACACGACAACCATTATAATGAGATTAAAATTACTCGCATTTCTTCTCTTCACTTTTATTCTTTTTCTCTTTACACTCTTTATTCTTTCTTCTGTTTTCATGTCCTTTTACTTTTCCTTTTTTCCATTTCTTCCTTTATTTACTTCTATCTCTTTCTTTTAACTTTTTATTTCTTTTTTTTACTTTCATTTTTTGTCTCTATTTTTCCCTTCTCTCATTCTTTTTTCTTTGCCTTTTCTTCCCTTTCTTTTTATATCAAAGACAGCCTTTCGTAGGAGAAAGACAGAAAGAGAATGAAACTTAAAATACATAAAAAATAGGGGTGAGTAAAGCTCAATAAGGGTGAAAATGACTTGTCTAAAAACGTCCCTCTGTTTTCACTTCACATTTCGTTCGTTTCCCTCCTCTTGGACAATCCCCACAGCCCCACCTTCTTCTGCTCCCACTGACCTTTGACCCCCGATAACCCTCCAACGACACTCGATAACCACCAGTGTTCGTTGAACCCCGCGGGGCGACACCTCAGCGGATTCCCACCCAGCCTGGACCTGTAATAGGAGCGGAGAAACGCGACACGCGGCCAGGCATCCACGCCAGAGGGCCCAGGGCCCAAGGGCACGGCCCACGAGGGTCCCAGACTGTAATCAACCAAAGTCAAAGTCAACCCAAAACTCAGTCAAAATATTTTCAAATTAAACACTTTTACGAAAACAAGTTAATATTGAAAAGTCAAAATGAGCCGTGTAATGTTCTGATCTGAAAAATATAATTGAAATACTGTGAATTTGAGCTTTGAAAAGGGAATATTCCAATTTGTGTAAAATGTCAGAAAAGAGTTTGACAATGAGTTTGACAAAGGGGTCAAAATGACCCTGAACGAACAACCAACCTGTCCCTGAATGAGGTTTATGTTGACGTCCCTGTCGGCGTTGGCGCCGACCAGCTTGCAGTACAGCTCGGGCTCGGGGGTGCCCTCCCCGCAGGTGGCCGTCGCCGTGATCCTGCGCCCGTTCGCCAGGTTGAAGTACGGGGGGGTGAGCACCTCGCCCCCCGCCCCCACAACCCACAGCCACAACACGCTCAACGCGAGCACCTCTCCTCGCTCTCGCATCTTGCATCCAACTGACTATGAATGGCCCGGCGCGCTCAGATTAGGGTGATTTACGGGGGGCGCATTTAACGAGGCCGTTCCTTGGGCGTCGCCGCCGCTCCCCGCCCCCAACTGACGAAGTCCACACATGGCCGCCATTCCGAGCACATGTGCCGAGAGGGTGCTTCAGAGAAGGACGGGGCTGTTCTCCTGTTCGGAACAGATCAAACTCTTTATTTTCTTTTTAGTTTATCTCTTTTTTGTTTATGGGGATTTTGGGACGACGCGAATTCAACGCCATTTTTTTCTTTTTCGACGTTTCTTCCTTTGTTTTCTTTTCAATATTTATTTTACTTGACTTATTTATTAGGTGAATCATAAGTAACTTCCGTCTTTGTTGAGACGTTAAAGAATCCAAAGATGAGAAACGAACAAAAGATGCCGAAGGAACTGCAAAAAATGGTTTTAATGGTTTTAAGAGAAAATAAAAAAATAAAATAAAACACTCAATAATAAATATATATATTAATAAATAAAAATAAAAGAAGTGATTATAAAAAATAAGTAAATTAACATAACCGATCCAAAGCGTAATTAACGAACAGCCAACAAAGCTCTCGTCCGCTCTGTTTGCTCTGTTTGCTCTGTTTGCTCTGTTTGCCTCCTTCGCATGAGAACAATGACTTCTTAAGGAACGCCGGAACGTTGTTTGACAGCGAGGGGCGGATTCAACGTCGCCTCTCACGCGCTTTATTTACAACCAGACGTAAACAAAGCTGGGCTCGTTGCGAGGGGTGAAGAGGGGAGAAGAGGGGGTGAGGTGGGGGTGACAAAGCGCCTTCAATCGTTGGATGAAAATAAATTCCTTTAAAGGTCGTTTTGACCACTGAAAAGACTCCTTTCAGTTTTTTTCGCGACAACGATGGATTTTATTACCTGAAACAGTCTTTGTTTTGTTCTTTTCGCTTTACTTTTCATTTCCGGCTTTTTTCCCTTATTCAGATCCGTTGTTTTCCTCTGTGGATTTTCTAAATGGAGGTGAACGACTTTTTGGGAGTCGCGAGTTAAACTGAGAGAAGCAAATTATTTCGGGATTATTCTTCTTCTGAATGAGGAATTGCGCGAAAAACACTCAACACAACAGTTTACAATTTCTTTGGTTAATTTTCCTTTAAAAAGCGTAAAAAGCATCGAATGGCTCACAAAATTACATAAATTCGCATGTTTTATCAGCGAAGTGTTTCAAACAATCATGGAAGACAGAAGAAATTCAAATATTTTCAAATACTTATGAGCTTAGAACCCTTTAAGGAGAAAGCAAACAATCCCAAGCAAAATCTTCTACTTGTCTACTTGATTTTCCTCCCTGAAGAGAGTCTCTGGTAGTACAAAGCAGCACCCATGACAGCCCCACTCAGGACAGCAGACACTGACATGTTCAGCAGGAGGTTGATGTCAGCAGAGTCCATGTAGACTGTGTAGAACCTGGTGGCGTTGGTGAAGAATGAGAGGAACCATGTGAGGATGCTCACTGAGTCAGCATTCTTCTTGGAGGTTATCTCAATGAGCTGCATTACCTTGCTGATGGCGCTGAGTGGAGTGGTTGCAGGCTGGAAGAGAGCCCAGTCAGAGGGGAAGAGCACTTTCCCTGGGAGGAACTCACCATGAGAAGAGACAAGATGAGCTTGGGGAGGAGATTGTAAGCAAAAGCCAGAGTGATGGTCACATAGAGGGCCAGCACTGCACATGAATACACTGGCTTGTATTTGTTGTAGTGCATGACAAAGAAGACGAGTGCATACTCCTGAATGACAATGATTGGATACTCCAGGTAGGTGAGGAGGGCATGTTGATTTGTGTAGTTGTACATCATTGTGACAGTGTACCTGGAAATGTTGGACATGTGATCAGGCATTTCCTTCAAAAGAATTAAAATGGGGAAGCAAAGCACTTGAGCTGCATTTGGGCAGTTTTTGAAAGAAAGAAAAAGTTGGAGAAGGCACTCACGAGGAGAGTTCCAGCAGCAGTGCTCTGAAGCTGAGACCAGCAGCTTCTCCGGATTTAATGAGACGAATAATCTGAGGGACTTTCAGAACCAAACAGAGAATGATCGTAATAACGCTGAGGAAGTCCGACAGCAATAAAGCCCACTGCGTCATTTTGGAACAAGTGGGCGGTTCTTAAATTGAAGACGTAGAAAACCCGCATGCGGAAAAAGAGTAAGAAAACCTGGAAAGGAAATTCTCCAAGGGCGCCAGCAGAAAGTTTTCAGTAGGTAATCGCCCTTGACGTCGTAAAATCCATCAATGACGTAAATTAATTTCTGAGCAAAAGTGAAAACTGAGTTCAGACTACTTTGCTGCTTTGAAAATAACTTAATTTCGATAAAAGTCGCCAACGACAATGATTTAGTTCGATGAGAAACTCGTAAGAAATGGTAAATTAGTCACGGTTCAATTGAACTGAACCGTCCGTGTATTTGGAATTAAAAAATTATGTAAAGCACCATAATTTCGTGAAATAATTTTAATTTCGGAAGAAACCATCCGTTAACTAGATATTACGCAAAATTCTCTCTATGGAAATATTTTATATGTTGGCAACACTGGAAATTAATAATGGCGCCGTGAATGATTTTAGAGTGACCGACTTTTATTTAAAAACCTAATAAGAATTGGTATCAACTAATGCAGAGGTGATAAAAAGCGGTTTAATTTTATTGCAAAATCCACACGAGAGGGAAAATGATTACAAAATTATTACTTGGTCTAAACGAGTGGAAAACAGCGAAAAACCACGTAAAAATCGACGTGTTTGTATATTTTTTTATTAATTATAAAAAACCAGAGGGTTTTTATGGAGTCAAATATTTGAATTAAAATGTAATTCATTATATCTATTATTTTTTCCTAGCATTCAAAGTTTTAAATTAAATGTAATTCAAAATTTTTTTTGTTAAACACGTCCTTGAATAATATTTTTGCGCGGATTATTTGAATACTAAATTTGGACTTCTATGGAATACTACGTTAGTCATTTTTATACATTTAATGAATAAAAACTAATCACAAATAAAAAAAAACGGAGCAGCTGACTCAGTTAAAGCAGAACTTAGTTTAAATTAATAATTTAGTTCTATTAAAAGCATTGTAATTCGATGCAAGATATTCTTTTGAAGAATAAAGTTGCTTTTAAGTAAACATTTATCTCAATTCTTCCATTTCCGGTCTATCGAAACACGTAATGTTTATGTCAGAAATTAAGTATATTAATACTTAAAGTTTAATTCAGTCTATTTCCGTGCAGTTGACAGTTCAGGCAAAATGGTGAGTTTCTCTGGCGTTTTGCACTGCTCACGAAAGGCCGCCCGGCCATGAAATACCCATTAATTTCAGAACCGGCTTTTGAGTGAACCTTTCCCTGATTGAAGCTTTCTGCAGAGGAAAGCCCTTTTCCCCGAAAGCTGACTCTCCCTTGTGATTCGCAGGTGGGGATCGACTCAATGGAACGGTACGTGTCCCCAGTGAACCCCGCAGTCTACCCCCACCTCACGGTGGTCCTTCTGCTCATCGGCATCTTCTTCACGGCCTGGTTCTTCGTCTACGAGGTGACCAGCAACAAGAGCACGAGGTCCCTCTTCAAGGAGCTCCTCGTCGCTTTGGTGGCTGCTTTCTTCTCCGGCTTCGGTGTTCTCTTTTTGCTGCTCTGGGTCGGCATTTATGTTTGATTTATCCAATCCAATGAAAGTAAACAACTTTTTAAAGGCGCAGAAAGACTTGGCTGAGTCAGTGGTTATGCTTCTGCATTCATTCCATAAACAGTGAGTCTGTGCAGATTAGAATGGGGTTTTATGTGATTGTTTCAGCAACAAACTTTGCTGCCATCAAATCCTCAGATTCAATAATATTTAGCTGAAAAATAGTCATAAACAGCCACACATTTTACATAATATATATTAATACTTTTGTGAGTAGAAAAAGTCAAAAATATAAAATTAAAAACTGTTAAATAATTATATTTATAATCTGCCAAATTTTGTGATTTTCTTAAAATACAATGTATTTTTGAAATTAGAAAATGTTAATTATTAAACCTAAAAAGTGTTTAAATGGAGAGAAAATAAATATTAACCATTTAATAATTCTCTGCTTATCTGCAATGGAATAATATGAGGCAACACTTTTTGGAATTTGGCTTAGAAAAGAAATAAGCCATAAGTGCACTTCTGTGCTGAATACTTTTAAAAGGACACACTCTTCAATTCCAGCCTGTTGTACCTGGAAATTATGAGCTTTATTGGGCTCATTCTCTTTCTATGGGTTTCATATCTTTTCAGAAAAATCCTCTCAAACTTTGACAATGTTCTTTGCTATGTGAGCTCCTCTTTAACAGGGATTCTTTGTGCTCATTTTGATGAAAATCTCCTTGTCTGTCTCAGAAAGAAAGGAAAAAGTGTTTGACATTTTGATGATTTCCTCCTGTTGGCCCCTGACCTCAATGAACATCTGCTCACTCTCTGCTCTTCTTTTCCTGTTCTGCTCAACTCCTGGTGGAAGTGTATACAACCCCTCAAAGATGAAATCTTTGTTGTTTAATAAGATAAGTTATTGAATACAATGTGAATGAATCACTCCTATATATATAATGAAATAGAATAAGATATGAGGTTAAATACAATTAAGAATGACTACAATATATTTTCCTATAATATTATATTAGAATATAATTCCTGCATAATATTTCGGCTGATTACAATAAAACAGAATGAAATACAACGAAGACTAAAAAGTGAGATAAAATGGGTCACCAACTCTTTTTGTAGTTGTCATTGCTGCTGACGATGGCAACTTTTTGCTGTTGCTGTTGGTTGGCACAGCTCTGACTGATTCGAAAGGGGTAAGAGAAGAAAGAGAAAGAAACAATATGAAAAGAAGGGAAAAGGAGAGACAATGAAAAGTTTTTCGAACGAGAAAATGAAACAAAAACCACAGTTCATAATCATTATATTCATTTTTACAATATTCCGTTTTTTGCATTTTTTTCTTTTTTCCTCATTTTATTTACAAACAAATTTATACAAATGTTTTCATTATTATCAGTCTTACGATTATAATTAAGTTCCTTACTAGAGCAGCATCTACTGGACGACCACGATAGCCATGCACCCCCCAGCCCTCACCCCTCACCCCCTCAAAGTACCTGTAAAATTAAGTAGAAAACCTTCCCTGTACCTGTGGGGCTGCGCTTTATGAGCATCGAGTCTTAACACTATGCAGTCTTTGCGTTAATTAACATAAAATGGAACGGTTCGCACCGGAGGGGTTTCCTCCAACCGACCCGCGTCAATTATCTATGGCACTCACAATTATTATCTAGTGGGCGAAGTGAGTTCGAGGGATGCGGGGAGGGGGAGGGAGCGCATTGGTCGAGTGCCAGGTGGGGAGGACGAGGGGTTGCAATGCGATGCCCGCGAATTCGCCTCATTTCAGCCGTATTTCTCAGAGAAATTCTTCTCATTCTAAAGTCGGCATTTCTCTTTTATTTAAATTTCCTAATTTTAAGGAACGACGAGGGCTCAAATTGACCCTCAATTCACCCTTTTACATTCGGTTCCGGTTTAATACTTATTTATTACATTATTGTTTGGTCATTTATTTATTTAAATATTTATACTTTTTATTATTATAAAGAGAAAAACAAGAAATTCATTCCGCAAACTATTTTTCAATAGAGAATTAAATACTTTATATTTATTTATATTATTATGTGTAAATATAAGTTCATATTTATTCATTAATTTATTTGCCGTTGCGTACGTATTTGTTTCACTATTGCGTATATGTGTTCATCGCTGTATATATATAATGTGAAATGTGTATATAAATAAATAAGCCATCGTTTAAATAAAAAGTTGCTTATCTAAAACGAAAAAAGAAATATATATATATAATATACTGCTGAGGATTTTCCGCGGCGAAAAGCGGATGAAAAGCGGCTCAAAACCCAAAAATTTAAACAATTTAGCGAAAAAATTCAAAAAGTATAAAACTGCACTGATGTATACTTTGTCGCAATTAAAAACATAAAATGCGTCTTCTGCTTATCCTGAGGAGAAGAAGTTGCCAAAAGACGAATAGGGACATTTTGTCCTGGCGAGGGGGAAGGGGTGGAAGGGGGGTGCAATGGAGGGGGGGGAGGACATCGGTGGGAGCAACGGGGAATGGGGAATAACACAACAATTTTGCATTTCAAAGTGAAACTGTGCACTGTTTCCCGAATACGGCTGTTGAAGTTTTGAAGTTTGCCTCCGACATTGCAATCCCTCGGGAGAAGAGGGGAGAAGAGGGGAGAAGAGTGTGAGAGTGAGTGTTAGTGTGAACACGAACACGTCCAAGAGCAAGCAATGCGAAAATGCGAAACACGGCCCCTTCGGCAAAGGACGTCTCATGTTAGTATGAACACAAGTCACAGACGAACTCTTAAAATGAACAAAAGTCCGCATTTTGTAATATTTTATGAGAAATGTTCAATTTCTAAAGAAACAACAAATTATAAAGAAAAACCGTCTTATGCGTCTTATACAGTTATACTCTTGTCAATTCTTGTTTATGTTTACTTTGTACTCATTAAAAATAATAAATAGTTATCCGACACAACACCGACCAATGCGCAACTGACACCGACCAGAGACGACACAGAGCGGACACAGCTGAGATTAATCGACGGAGTAGAGTCGGTTGGAGGAGAGCATCGAGTAGTGCATCCCCTCCTCGCTGAGCGCCATCTCCGGCGACAGGGGGTACGCGTTCCCGCACATGACGGGGTGGTGGGTGCTCGAGCTCACGGGGTAGGAGCTCACCTCCCTCAGGACGGTGGGCCGCGAGATGCCCCCCGTCACCTCGCTCGAGGAGCTCACCACCTCCACCACGCGGGGGTTCTTGCACGAGCACTGCGAGGGCGAGGGCGCCGACGCGGGCGAGGCCGACCCCTCCGACGCCCGGCTCCCGCCCTCCGCGCCCCCGCCCAGGGGCGAGTGGAGGCTCGACACCAGCTCGCGGATGGCCACGTTCAGCTTCTGGTAGTTGTCCACCCCGTGGAGGGCGAGCTCCACCATCGTGGGCGACACTCTTCCGTCTGGTAACTCTTTCAGCGTCTTCAGCACGTTCGGGGTGTAGCGCCGCCGCATCTCCGCGATGCCCTGCTCCCCTTCCTCCTTCCTGCAACAGAGCGCACACACAATCACTCCCGGCTGCCCTCCACGCCCCTCCACGCCCCTCCACGCCCTCCCCACACTCACGACAGCAGGCTGTTCACGCAGATGAATGAGCCTATCGACTGAGTATTCTGGTCGAACTCCAGGTAGCCGCACGTCCGCATGTACACGTGCTCCCCGTTCTTCGTCTTGAGCCTGTACACGCTGGAGCCCGAGCCCTCCCCCTTGTCATACACTGAAACAGGCAGCAGACGGTCACCCCCGCACTCGCCGCCCCGCCCCCCCCCGCCCGCCCACTTACTTTGCTTGAGGGCGATCATCACCCAGGTGACGTCGTCCTTGTGCATGAAGTTGAAGGCGGACAGCCCCAACACCTCCTCGGAGAGGTAGCCGGCCACGATGGCTATCCGGTGGTCGATGTAGATCATCTTCCCGTTGGGTTCGTGCCTGGTCACGTACTCCTCCTTCTTGGCCTCGAGCAGGCACAGGGAGGAGACCTCCCTCTCCCTGTAGAGGCGGCCGACGGCCACGAGGACGATGTCGTTCTCGTTGAAGCTGTGGTCTGGAAGGGAGGCGAGCGGGGGTTAGTTGGGGTAGTTACTATCTTTCATCAAAAAGCGACCGGTTGAAAACACTCCCACACACCCCCTCGCGAACAGGGCGAAGGGGTGCGGGGGCGGCCACCACCAGGTACGGGGGCTGCATCCCTCCGCCCCAATTAAGCCTCGTCCCATGGCGCACGTGGCTGAGAAAAACAATCTGATAAAAACAAATTTCCCTCTTGTAATGGCCGTCCTAAAAAAAGAATTTATTCTCTGAAATGGGCGGAGGGCGGAGGGGAGGACGTACCTCTCTGTCTCCTGGAGCGAGTGGGGGTGGCGTGGACTTCCAGCTTGGTGGGCACCCTGAGGTCGCCGATGATGTGAACGTGTTCGTACTGGGGCTGGTCCGTCCTGGAGGAGGCCTTCTGCAGGAGGCGGATGTAGAAGGAGCGTCGCTGCCGGTCGAGCATGGCGGTCGTGGGGGAGTCGCAGGAGGTGGATGTGGGGGGGTCGAGGGGGGCGGACGCGGAGGAGGGGGCGGTGGCGGGCGCGGGGGAGCTCTGGGCGGAGGAGGAGGTGGTGCTCGTGTCGCTGGAGCTGGAGTCTTCGTGGCTCTGCGTGTCGGGGCCGCAGTAGGCGGGGAAGCCCTCGTCGGGGGTGAGGTTCTTCTTGAGCTCCTCGCGGTCGTCCTCGTGGCAGATGTTGTACAAGGTCTGGCCCATGATCTCGATCTGTGGAGAGAAGGGGCGTTAGGGTTGTTGGGGCGAGGGGGCGGGGGCGGTGGCTCACCTGTGAGTGTCCCAGGTACTTCTCGACAGTGTGCGAAATGAATATGATTCTGGCGCCGGCAGTAATGATGAGAAGAAATCCTTCGAGGTCCTGTAAGAGGAAGAGGGCGGTGAGTGAGGTTGGCCTTGGGGAAGGAGGACGCCAAAGTGGGTCGAGGAAGGGTTATTCTGGGCGAGGGGGGGGGGGTTTCAACCCCTGCGGAGGGGTAATTCCTTCCTGTTATTTGTCAGGGTCCAAAACAAACTCATTTTTTATATTTTCCGCTCATTTCGACTAATTTTGGTGGAACTCAATAAAAAAATTTTATTGAGTCGTTTTGAATAAATTTTTATGTGAAAGCGTTCATTGTCACTTTTTCCTTTACAATCGAGTGTAAGTGAAACTCCATTAGTAAGCAAATAAATATTTAATTCTGTTTGTCTACGTGAAGATGAAAAAGCGATAGAGTTTTTGCATTTTGAATGGGAGAGCGCCTTCCCACCTACCTCCATCAGGTACTGTGACAGGTTGACGGAGCCCAACTCCTTCGGCAGCAGCTGCCAGCTCTTGTCCGGCTTGAGCGCTAAAATAAAAGCGGAGAAAAGCTTAGTAAGAAAAAGCTCTGCGGGTATCGGCTCGGGTTGCGATGTAAGGCGAGAGCTCGGTGCTCGGCGGTTTCACTTGCGGTGTAATTCGCGCCCTCGCGCCCCTCGGCCCCATGGGGCCCCTCTCTCACGCCCCAAGCCCCAACCAAATCTATTAATTATTATAAAATCAATAACCGAAAACCCGTAAAAGAGCTCTGTTAAATTAAAATTACAAACGAGTGGAATTTTCCAATTAATGTTACAACTAATTAGTTCGCCGAATGGAAATTAGTGAACGCAGCAGAACTCACTCTTGTTCATCCTGATGTAGGTCGCCGACAGGCGGAGGATGCTCGTCTTGTCCATCTTCTTGCTCGAGCCGGCGGTCATCGGGACGAGGGTCGACAGCTCGTTTATGTGGGTGTTGAGCTTGTCGCGCCTCATCTTCTCGGCCAGGTTCCTGGCCATCCTGCTGGAACTGCAAAGAGACAGAGACGGGGCTGCAGCGCGTGTCGCAATGCCGCACGCGCCCCATTCCCCCCAGGAATGGCTGTCTGGCGAAGGGGCGAGGTCCCCACGGCATTGCCCCGCATTTCATTATCTGCCTTTCGCCTCTCCAATTTTCTTTTCATCCTCAATGTCAGCCAAGCAATTAAAAATCCACAGCAGAGCTTCCTCTTCCTCTCCGAATTGGGGTCGTGCCAACAGAGAGCAAACGCAGAGCAAGTGCAAGGGCACTCGAAACGAGACCTTTGGTCTTCGTCTGGTGCTGTTCTGGGCTCTTCCCCAAACGATCCAAATATTTTCGCTTTTAATCCGAAAATAATCGAGTGGAGCTTTCGGGAAGTCAACGACTCGGGCATTGTCGTGCGACCTTGACAGAGGCAAAAACTAAAAATCATTTATGAAATAATTAAAGTAAGGGAATGAAAGAGCAAAGGAGGCGGAACGAATGCGCACGAGGCTTTGTTGTAGCTCTTCATTGTAGTTCGGGGGTGAAAAGGCGAGCAAACACAGAGCAGATAAGGGAGGAACCTTCGCTCTAATCACCATTTCGACCTCGTCCTGGACTTTCCTTCCTTCCATCCCCCACCCCGCCCACCGCCTCCAACACCCCAACGCATTCACCCCTCCCCCGCCTGCTGACGACTCGCGGCAGCGGCTGCTGTGCCCCGACCGGGGCTGTCCCCGACCACCGGCAATGTCCGCGAGAAAACAATGAAACTCCGATTCAGCAGAAAAGTAAATGCGCAGTTGTTCGGTGGTCGGCGCATTCTTCCTCTTCTCGTCATTATCGGCAAACAAATTGAGCGCGATTTAATAATGTTTCCATTGCGGTGTTTTTCTTTAAGTTATTCGCAAATCAAAGGCAAACATTTGAGCAACGCTGCATTTTGGAGCTTTGTTGTTGTTTTTGTTGTGATCGATTGCCCCCTCGTCAAGGCCCATCTTTCCCCGCTCCCTGCCACTGCTTAATCAGTTGGATGAGGTCGCCAGACTGATTGTCACTCCTCTTTGCCCGAGTGGCAAAGGACACCAGCAAATTAACTAATTAACTTTTTATATTCCGCCATTTAATCGCGAGGCACTGCCCCCGCAGAGAAACCCCTGCGGTCCCACTTCTTCTCATCTTTCCCTTCCCCAACAAAACACCCTTACCGGGTTTCCTTCTGGGAAATAACCCTTTGTCCGATCTGATCGAATTCTATTGTTGCAGGGAAGCGAGCGTGGGGGCGTTGGAAGGGGAAGGGGCTTGTCTTCTTCTGTGGGGCAGTCACGAGGTCAAAGTGGGGAGCGTGGGGGGGAGCGTGGGACATCCCAGTTGCCGTTAGGTGCCGGAGAAGTGCGAAAAGAGAGCGTTAACTGGTTGAATGCAGGAAAGAGGGAAAGGGAGATGCACAAGGGTGGAAGGGAAGATGGTGGGCGACACGTGTTGAAAGCAGAATCTCTCAGGATAAAGAATGAAGGATTGGAGCTGAAAGCATAGGCTGCAGACAAAGAGAAGAGCTCAGAAGATCAGGGAAGAAGGGAGAACGGCAGTAAAGTTTTCCTCAAAGAGTCTCAAAAGAGATGCACCATGGGAGAAAATGGAGTCGATGTGATGTCCGTCTACTCCCACGTCTTCCCCGGCAACGATCGACCGCAGCCACCGCGATTCAGTCCGTCTGCCTTTGCGCACGCGACCGCCCTTAAGTGGGAGCACCCCACCCGAAATGCCACCCCCTGGACTCTTTATGAGTCATTCCAAGTGATTTTCATGTCATTCCAATCAATCACTCAGTCACGGTGAAGACACGATTAGATACAGTATAAAAGAGGAGGGCACATCAAGTGCAAATTATAAAAGTGCACAGAGCCTCCCTGTGGCGGGGGAGGTTTGCCCCAAGAACCCCCAGAGAGAGAACACTCCACGAAATGCAACAGCTCAACGCCAGAAGAGATCTCAACCCCAATCCAATTCCATTTCAACTCCTCTCATGGAATTTTACTTGGGCGAGTTTCGTCACTAAAGAGTCTTTAGTGGGCAATGACAAAATGTGAGGAACCCTCATTAGCTGAAGGAGAACCTTAAACATCTTTCAGGTGGAGTCACTGGAAACTTTTCTTTTTCTATCCAACAACAGCAACAAAAGTTTTTTCAAATTCAACTTAAAGCAATAAAAATAACAACACAAACGCAAAAACATAAAAAAAACTAAATAAGTAAATAAAATGCAAACGTTCCATAAAGAAATGTAAATTATAATGACTCGAGTTAATAAATACAGAAGATTTAATAAGTTTTTTTTGCTTTTTAGCCAATGCGAAAAAGCGTATAAGTACAATTCGCATGTCTGAATGACAGATAGAAACCAACGGTGCACCCCCGGGGACGGGGGCCCGAGGGGGCCCAGCGGCAACGAGTCCCGCTTGGCGACAACGCCAAGGCCGAGGGGCCCCACATAAATACCGCCTCGCTCACTCCGGCGAAAAGAACCAATCAAAATAAAACGGCCAATCAATAAATATGCAATAATTGGCCATTTCTCGCTTGATCTGACGTAGGAGGCGATTGTGAGTCAGAAAGTGCATCTCCATCGCCAGACCGGAAGCTCACATAATTGGCCCTTGACTTGGGCCCTCCGCCAACAGCCCCCCGCCCCCCCCCCCGGCGAATGCACGGCCCTCGCCAAATTTTAATTTCAAATACGTGTTTTCTGGTTGTTGTGCTCCTCGGCGATGGCCTCTCCCTGGCCTTGGAACCGACTAAATAACAGTGGCCCGATTCTCCATCTTCGTCCACTCTTCGTCCACTCTTTGTCCACTCTTTGTCCACTCTTTGTCCACTCTTCCACCACTACACCGATGGCCATTCCATAGGGAAGCTTTTAGGCTTTCCGAAACTTTGACCACATTTTTTCCTTCTTTCTAAAGAAGTTATTTTTGCTTCGTTATCGGCAATAAATAACTGATTTTTATTTGTTTTATTCGGGGAAATGCAAATCTGTACTTTTCACAGTGAAATTCTTGGTGATGATTGGTCCTTTCCATCGTCACCACTGCCACAGAGGGAGGGCACAAAATGACCGCAACAGCTTTTATTTATAATATCTAATTCTGTCCAGATTGTCCCTCTTTTCTTTTTTTCTTCTTTTCATAAATACGAACAACAAAGAAAATAGCGCAAAACATCTCACAATGGTTTATCGAATGCGGCCTAAAAGTATTTAAAAAAATGAAAAGTCCCCAAAAGCAGCTAATAATATTTTCTTGTGGTTCAAGCAAGGGCGCAACAGAATGCAGGAAAAAGGAGGGAAAAGGCAATGTGGACGTTTTCCCATAGTGAGGGGAGCTGGGGGCTCCTCTGCCCCCACGGCCGTCCATCTCATTTCCCGGCCACCTCATCCGTGAACTCCATCCGGCATTTTTCCCACTTGATAACGAGTCATTTTCCGGAGGAGGAACTTTCCCGCTTGGCTCGGCTTATCGATCCGTGAGAATAAAAACGAGTTCGTTAACAAGTTTTTAACGAAGACGAAAGGATTTCCACCGCCGGAGGGCGCACATCGGCGCCCCCAAAGGAAAGCGGCCCGCATATCGCAGCCAAAGGAAACGGGCCTCCGTTATCGCCAAGGCTGACGTTATCGAGCGCCGAAGCAGAAGACTTTCTGAACAAGTCCCGTGGACGGTTATCTCCAAGTGCATATCCGCAAATCCGTCCCCGCTCCGCCCCTGATAAGCCATGCGAGTGCACTTTGCGCACTCTCAGCCTCTCGACGCCTCGAGACATCCGATGCACTCGCGCTAACGGCACTTCTTGCTTTGCTTCTGTCCCCAAGCTTTGCTGACTGAGCGCCAAGAAAAGGGCGGAAAGGGGTCGATGGCAGGAAAGGGTTGTTTGCTTTCAGATTAGGGCTCATTTCCCCGTTTGGGTTCGCCGTCACGTTTAGGGGTTTTGCCAATGTGGGTCTGCCTTAATCCCCGAGGAGATCTGCGCTGTTGGCCTTGAGCGAAGCGGATGACCGCGAACTGGAAGAGGAGCCAAACTAAGTTTGGATTGAGGCTTTGGCGGCTGTCGTCTGTGACAGCTTCTGTCGCCTCCCCTGAGGTTGGCTCCCCGCAAGGGTGCTGCTGTCGCCTCAGTTCCAACGGCATTGTTTGTGAATATTTTCACTTGGGACACGCACTAACGGTCAGTCGACGAACTTTCGTGCTGTTTTTGGGCGCGTGATTTATCTGCGTCCGCTCCGGTGGAACCAGCGCGATTTGTTTGTGTTGTCTGACATTCCCCCGACGCAGTTATCATTCCCTTGTTAAAAATTAAAATGAGCCAACCGAAACCGCATTATGGCGGACAAAAAAGGGATAAAACCCCCGCCGAGGGGGTGAAAACTTAACAGTATGGCGGAGTCAAAATGACCTGAAATTGTATTATTTCCAATGAGACTGTCGCTCTGTTCCTTTTTTCCCCTTTTTGGCAATGGAAAGGATTAAAAGATCTCACCGGCTGCTTCACATATTAAGAAAGTAATCGTATTGAGCCGCTGTGATGGAAGGAAAACAACGTATTTATCAGAAAAGTGTCAGAAAAGCGTTTAAATACGACGGCGGGGCCTGATGATAATCACCAGGGGTCAAAATGACCACTTTCCCCGTCCGCTGCCGAAAAATAAAGCACGAGACAGTGTCAATTTAAAAAAGAGGAATTTTCGCGGGATTTTCAAGTTGAAGAACACGAAAAGGGCGGCCTTGGGTACCGCTACGTTAAACCGAAAACCATTAAATTAGGCATTCCGCTCACGTGGTCGCGCAGTTGGCGCTATTTCCCTCTTCTCTGCCCCTCTGGCGAACTTCCCCTGAAGCCCGGGCGAAGGCAGGGGGTTGGCAGGGAGGGTGCCTCCCCAGTCTCCCCAGCGGAGGCGGAGGGAGCGAGTGGGGGGTGTGCTGGGGGGCAATGCACCCAACTGCATCCGAAGTCTCACGTAAAGACGATTCGGAGATGGTGACTCAGCTCTTTCCTTCACAATAACATCGTCTAGACGATTCAGGTTCCAGTTAGGTAATTGAATCGCGTTCACTTGGCGGATGCCTCGCCGTGAGCTTGGGCTGATGTAGGTCAGCCTCCGAAGGGAGGAAAGCTCCCTTTCCGCTCGAGTGCTTGGGTTAAGTTAAAAGGGAAATGCTCGGGCAATGCCTTTGAATGCCTGAATAGAGCTGACTGCTCAGCACCCCTCGCTTGCACACCCAAATTCCTTGTATATTAATCCGTTGCCATGGCGACAACGGATTTATACATTTCGAAGGGAATTTGGCCAAAAGATGTGCCGGTGGTTATTTTTAATTTAGCTAGCGGTCGAGGGGTTGGGGGTGCGACTTCTGCCTCTTTTTCCTGGTTGTCCCACCCCCGGAGTGAAATTCATAAGGGAGAATAGTACGCCTCTTCGTAGAAAACAATATTTTTAACATGGCCGCTCCGAAATTGGCCGAAAAGGAAAAGGACAAAATATTAAGTTATTAATTACTTGGAAGAGTAGTAATTATCTCAACGAAAGAGATTCCGCGTATGACGGTAATGAATTTGGCGCTGATTAATGATCGTAAGCATAAAGTTAATTAATGTGTCTCTGCAGTGCAGAAGAAGTGTTGTGTCGGCGCTGCGATTGGCAGAAATTTCCTTTGATAAGGATAAATAAAAGAAGCGAACTGAATGGGTGGAAAGGGATGGAGGAGAGGAGCACATTCATTGAGGAGGCCAAATCAAGAGGTGGTCGTGAGTGTCGAATGTTGTGGTTAGTCGACCACTCCGCGTTGGCCTTGGACATTGCGGAGAACCTAGACCTGATTTGAATATGGCATATACGCTTTGCTAACGCCGAGTTTGTTTTCCTTCTCCTCTTCAGCAACAGCGCCACCAACCGCGCTTCTTCCTCTCCTCCCCAAAGAAATCCTCGAGGGCATTCCGAGGGAGGAAGCGTTTTGGGGGAGTCAATTCTGAAATTTGGGGGCTTCCAGAGGGCGGTGTGGGGCGATTGGGCCAAGTTTCGGCAAGTGGGTGTCCTTAATCCGAACCACGACGGTCCGTTAGCCTTTGGGTGTTTAGACATCGCGACCTTGAGGCTGTCCGGCCTGATACCAACAAGTAAACATTGGCAGGTTGGCCAGGGGTCAACCGCCCCGCGGGCGGAAATGCTCTCACCTCGTGCTGATGCAGCTGTCGGCATAGCTCTCGACGGCGGGCAGCCCCACTCCGTAGTGATCCCTTCCGTAGTCGTACATTGTCGCCAAAAGGCAAGAAACTGAGTGCGTACAAAGAGAACCTTGGAGGAACCCCACTCATTAGAAACTGGAAGCAGTGGTTGTCGACCCTCGGCCGTTTGGGGTCGGCAGCCACCGCCACAGGGGAAGGCTGGAATGCTGTCGCGGGGGGAAGCCCCTAGAGAGGGCGGTGGATGGGGACAGGACCCGTGGCTCAAAACCGGACCACAATCCGGCTTCACGAGAAAAAAATCACCAATTAGAATAGTAACCTTCGCGGAAATTTTTCACGGTCATTAATTCTTATTCAGTCGTTTTTATATATTGACCGTATATTTCAGTTAATTATAATTTAATTAAGGGCAATTTTACTGCTCGTAAAATAAGTGCAAATTGATAAGAAACCCTTCTAAATGTGAGCGTTGCTCACACTCGGGGAGGGGTTGCGCTTATCCCCTCCCGGCCACCTTCTGCGCCCCGGGGGATTCCGCCCCCGACACTTCCAGCCCTTCGGCCACCCGCACCCACAAGCACTCCTCACACAATCCCCAAAACGTTGACCTAGGACCGTCCGCTTTCCTTTCCCCTGTGCACCTTCTAATCAAAGCTGTGCGATTTCCGTTCCGGAAGAACACCGGAAGCCGCGGGTCGAGCCTCCCGGTTGCCGATATGACGTGTGATCACTTCGCCGAAGAAGACCAGTGAGGACACCATGACCTAAGATAAATCGAAGTGCGATACGCGAAACGCCGCCGCTCTTCGACGGTGCATTCACGACTGAAGCCGAGTTGAGGCGCGGATAGCGGTTGCAGCAACAAGTGAGGCGGAGGGAGCGTAAGATGGCGGGCCGGGAGCGGCCGCGCGAGGGGGCCCGGGGCCAACTTAGGATGCGGGGGAGACGGGGCCGGTCGCTAAGAAGACCCCGCTCCCGGCGGCCGTTAGCTGGCGCAGACGGTCTTTCGTCCGGTGCATACGGTTAGTTAATTAACTGACCACGCACAAAGCTGGTCTTTAGGTTCCCTAGGGATGATCGGGAGCAATGCGGAAAGTACGAGACGAGTTTTCCTGCTCGTTCGAACGGAAGGGGGAAATAAAATAAATAGCGGTCCAACCCCTGTCGAGTGCAGGCTGACGGTCCAGCCTCCCCCAAACAACCCCCAACGGGGGCACCTCGGCAAAAACAAAGCCGGATCGACTCGGGCGTAAAGGCAACCCCTCTCCCTCCCCCGATCAAAAAGGCAACACAAAGCGTTTCCTCTGCATTCTCCTCCCCTTCCATTCATCGTCCAAGGTCTTGTGGAAATTCTCCCCAGAAAGCTTTCTTTCATCGCTGGAAGGAGCGGAGGCAGCACAAAAGGCGACGCCTTTGACAAAAAATCCCGGAAGGGTTCCAAGAAAATGGGAAAAGTATTTTTCCGAGCCACAATGCGGAATTGAAATACAAGGAAAGGAGGAAGAGAAGATTCTGTGCAGCCGCACTAACACAGTGTTTTGTGTGAAGGAAATGCGACACATTCGTCAACAAAGTATTTCTTTTCTTTCTCTCACCCTCTCTTTCTCTATTTCTTTATTTTCTCACTTTCTCTGCTCTCACTCCACCCCCCGTGGTCTGCGGCCGCAGCGAATGACCCACACGGAAACCCACTTCTCTCCCAGGCACCGGGGGAGGCAAAGACCATCCCCATCGCCAGTGGGGGACAACAGCCCCTTAAATTGCCGACTCATAAAGACGATGGGTTCGAAAGGGTGGAGGGTCGGCAGTTGAAGGCGGAAAATGCATTGGGGGCGAAGGGGGCGAAGGGGGGAGAATTACGCAGCTGAAAGCAACGAAAATGTTGCAGCTAAACTAATTAAAATTTAGTTGATAGGAGCGATAGATCTACTCCGTGTCATAAAAGCGAAATGACATTTTTCAAGGTCCCTGCAATTCTTTCTCGTTTTTTTCCTTCACGGCGATGACAGAGCGCATGCGTTATTGCACTTGAAACGACATAACCCATGCAGTCAACACGAAATGCGATGCAATCCTCGCCTAATTTTAGAACGGCCGCGATAAAAAACCCAAGAAAAAAACGGCAATTGCCGCGGAAAATAACCGGGAATTCGGGGGGACGCGGTGGGGGCGGCGGGGGGCGGGGCAGGTCCTGGGGGATGAAGAGCCCGCAATGATTCAGCAGTGCTGGCGCAGCGAAGGCCCGACGCGATTCATATGCGTCATTCCGCAGCCTCATCAAAATTTCCTTCATAGCGCGCGAATCGCTGAATTAGAATTTCGCCGGGTTCTTGGCATGTCGTCAGCGATTGAGCTAACCTTGTGGTTGACACAGAGCTCGGCTCGAGGTTCGGTCCTCTGAGTGACCCCCGAGCGAAGACCGTCGAGGTCCAAGGGTTCCTCGGGGGCCAATCAATAGTGCTGACGCCAGCGACTCACCATTTCCGGTGGCTTTGTGGAGTTACACTGTCCTCAGCACAGGCCTTTGTGAGTTTGCTTTCGGAAAGAAGAAGAAGAAAGAAAGGGGAAGAGAGAAAAGGGGAAAAGTGTGAATCCTGCCTCAATTTCTCTTCCGTTATTTTCCTTTCTTTGTTATCTTATCTGTCCTTTTTCCAGGACAATGTAAACAGGAAGCAAAGAAAGGCAGAAACGGAAGGTTTCTTTCCGTCTCCGTCGCTTTCAGCTCACGGAAAAGAGCAGAGTCCGCAGGAACGACCACTAAATTATATTTTCCGATCAAATAACCGAAAACATTCACAGGAATTTCACGGATGTGAGCACAACAGGAGCTTCACGCACCGACGCCATTATTTCTCGGGGAACCGACAGACACGGCGAAGGTGGACGGCTTCGAGGGCCTCTGAGACGTGGCCACCTTGCTCAGAAGTACCCTGCAAGCAACACACAGTCAGCACTGCCCTCGCCTCCCCTCCCCCCCACTTACGGCTTCTCCCTGTCCCCGCCCAGCAGCGTGAAGTTTATGTTCATCCGCTTCACGTCCATCACTATCTGCTCCGCCGGCAGGACGGGCTTGCTCCTCAGGTACAGGCTCTGGCACAGGTGCCTGAGGATGATGAACGCGGCCACGGAGCACAGGGGGATGGCCATCAGCTTGGCCAGCTCTGTGCTCTCCGCCAGGAAGGGGGACTTGCTCCTGTAGAAGAGGCCGGGGCAGCCGATGGCGGAGAGGATGTAGAAGGCGAGGATGCCAGCAGGGCCGGTCACTGCCATGTTCCAATTTCTTGGATCGCCAAAAAAAGTTAACCCGAAAGTCTTTTGCCAAGAGAAAAGTAAACGTAAACAAACATGGAGGAGCGGAAAGGTTGGGTTGGCCGCCTGCGTTTCCGGTTTCCGTCCGTGCAATTGGCGGCACTGCGCGGGGAAGACCCTCCAGAGAAAGCGGACTTTTTCAAGGCTTTACTCTCTCCCGTTGCCATTTTCCGACTTTCTTCATTTTCTCCTTCATCACAATCAGAGCCCTCATTTCATGGTTTCATCTTTGTATTTGGCTGTAAAGAAATGATTAACTCACCTGGGCAAGGCGGACATCTGCTGAGTGGTCGTCGTGGCACTAGCGACCATCGTCGAGGAGCTCGACGGCCTGCTTTCTAACTCCACGACATCCAAATTGGAGCTCACCTCGTCGCCCTCCCCGGACGCCGACTCCCCATCTAACGACTCGCGGCAGTCTTCCATCTTGGAAACCTGCAACAGAACGGCCGACGTTCACTCCCTCGCCTCGCCTCGCCCTCGCCCCTCGAGGCGCTCGCCCACCCCGTCTGGGCCCCCGCAGCGCCTTTCAATGGCCTCATCAAAGGGGAGCACCCGTGCACGGCAACGGGGTGTGTGGCCTCGTGGCGGAGCCATTCATTCGGAGGGGAGGAGGGGCGGGAGAGGGAGGGCATCCCCAATACATCGCCTCACCTTTCGCCACGACCGTTCGGGGGTAATGAACCCGGCCAAACCGGCCACTTTTCTCTCGGTTTTGCGTTCGCCTTCACTAAACGGATGATTGGGGGAATGGAGGGAGGCATTGTGGTCTGCGAAGAGCGAAAATCGAGGTCGGTTTCGGTCAGATTGGGCAACATCGGGCAGTGAAGGGAAGAAAGGAAGTCAGCATTGTGAGTCATCCATCGTTCCATGTTTCTTTCTCATGAGGCGGTCCGTCCTTTCCCGACGGATTGGGCTGCTCTGCCCAACGGAAGGGGATGAATTGTCTAAATCCACAATGGTCCCCAATGGACTCAGTGAAATTCTCCTTTTGCCGATCTCGGAGCTGAACGAAAACAAAACGATTATCCGAATGTTTAGTCTAACCCCCGATTCTTTGGCGTTGCACTGATAAGGACATGCGAAATGGTGGAAAACTCCCAAAACATGGGAGGAAATAAGGCTTTGGCAGTGAACGAAATGTGAAATGTCAAAGGGGTGAATTCCATTGCAATCTTCCAACAATGGATTAGGGGATGCCTCGGGGCGAAGGGTCGGCGAAACGAGTTCCCTAATCCACGGTCGCTCAACCCGCTTTTCAACCCCTATAAACGGCCCAATTTCCAATGCCTACGGAATTAGGGAAAGTGAAAGCGAGAGAGGAAACGCGCAGGCGCTAAAGTTGAATGGCACCTTTGGCCGTAATCTGTATATGGCTTTGGTTACAGCCCCATTGTAAACCTGAAATGTGACATTTGCCATCCGTCAAGGACACATGTGCTTAATCCCCAAAATCCATTTTTTAGTGTAACCTCAGCTTCTTGGCCTGAACCATCCTCAGGCGAACCATCCAAATGCAAAAACTCATTCTCTGCACACCCTGCACTGCTCCCTTTAAATTCATTCAACTGTCACTGGCCCATGATCCTGTGTTTATGCTTCCAAGGCCACCATGAAAAAATAACATTGCACTTGAGAATCAACATTGCTATAAACACACTTTACACCTCAAACGTGAACACAATCTCAAAGGAGCATTAAACTGCAGTGTGTGATAACACCTGCATGTCTTTCCCCTCATGAAGGACACTGCACCACTCGTGATGACACACACTTGTCCTGGGCGGTTTCCACTGCGGTGGTCGGCCTCAGAGCAAGCACGGGGAGGGAAGGACGGAGTGGTGGATGTCGTCTGGGAGAGGGAGGAGGGTGGCCGGGACGAGCGGGGCCCAAATCCCCAAATGCAGCGGGGCCCAAGAGCAGTCTTTGACCTCAACGCCCCGATTGTTAAATAGCTTCCAAGTACAGAAGCGTTCCCACACGGTAAACATGCATCTTACGTAACAGAAAGCATTTTTAGTTCCATTCCACATCCGATGTTTAATTGACCTAGTCTAGCATATAAATTATACAAAGCGAGAGGTTATTTTATTGTAAACAGAAATCATAATAAATTAAGCCTTGCCTCTTTTTTTAATTTTTCAGTCTTAAAAAAATATCCACGGATCAGTCTTCAAGTCAGTCTTGAATTTAGGCTCCGTCCGCCAGTTAGAATAACAAAAAATCGTCTCCACCATCACGATTCCGAATTGTTCTTTCTCCTGTTACATGGACTCATCAGAGAAATAAATTGACCGAATAATAACTCCAATGTTTATGTTAAGACTTCCGAACGCCTGCCGCACCCCGCCATCTTTAATATTACTGAACGACGCTCGCGCTCCAAACGGCACTTTCGGAAACCTCGTCGACAAATAAATTTTAAATAAATCACCCATCATCCTTTTCCCGAGGCTCCCACCAACCTCATTCGTTCCCTCAACTAAATCCTCGTCGCCTTTCATTAACCTCTCCGCGCCTTTCAGTGTTCGAAACGGCCAAAATTCATCTTTTCTTCATCTGCCAAGCTTCCGATTTTTCCCACTCGACGTTGCAATCGGCCTCAAACTAAAGATTACGCTTAGATGACCCGATTCTGTATTTCTCTGACCCTGTGATTAGGGCCAACATACGTTTCACGCGCTAATGAAGTTCCGTCAATTCCAACAGAGCTCGCCACCTGCAGTGCATTTAATCCTTACCCAGAATGCACTGTTCTAGCGCTCATGAGTTGGACTTGAACCAAATATTTTTCATTTTGGAAAATTTATATGTCAGATGAAAATTTATTCCTCACATATAAATATTACTGAAAGGCCTGTTAACATATATACTGCCATCTATATCTGTTAAAGAGCAGATGTAGGCCAAATCCAATTTATTAACACGCGTTTGTCTCAGTTTGATCATTTATGTTCGCAAGCAATTGTCAATGTTTTCTTTGTATAATTCCAAATTTTATAAATCGTTTGTGAAGGACACGGAGATTTCAGCGAATGAACGTTCATTCGGAAGCTTTTTTGTCTCTTTTTGGCTCTCGTTGAGCGAAAGTTCCAGCTGAGATTTCCGAAGCCTTGAACTTTCGTTTGCGCATTTGCGGTACCGCCTTTTCTCCAAAGGCGGTTTTCTCGGAAAATCGTGAAGTCCGACCCTTCTCTCAACCCTTTTCTCATTCTCCTTCGGCCTCTCACATTAACGCCCGCCAATGTCGGCAGAACTTGCCAAAAAGAGAGACGCAAAACCGCAGTCAACGAACCGGGAAAATCAGCCTGTGGAACCTTCCTGGAAGTGGCGGAACCCGCAAATGACGCAAACCACTTTCTCAAAACAAACGGACAACTCCCAGCCGACAACCTCGAGAACAAACGATTTTCCACTTGTCCCAGGCCGGACGCGTGACCCGTCCAAACCTGATCCTGAATTCGCCGAATCACCGCTTGCGCACACAGCCATCCTCTGAGGCCGCAAGGACGGCCAAGGTCCGGCGAGAAAGGGTTGTCGAGTGGGGAGGTGACAATGAGCGGACAGGGAACGGTGGGGACCTTGGCAGCGAGAGAAGTAGAGGAAATGAATGAAGGATAAGGAAGAGGAAAACTCGGTGGGAATAATCGGTTGGACACACCGCGAAATTAAATGTCGTCGACCTTAGAGGAGAAGGGAAGGCGAGAAAAGGCTGGAGCGGCGAGAGGAAGAAGGGGCCCTGGGCCTTGAGTCATCGAGCCGGAAACAAAAGGGCCCTCATAAAATCCCGAGACTTGAAGCCACAAAGAGGCAATGAGGGCGCAAACTTCATTTTGTTTCCAAATTTCTGTTTCCGCATCGGAAGTTAATTATGACTCCTCCTAACGCAAGAAGTCCCGACCTGATACAGCCCCAAAATAAAATATGACTCATTCATTTTAATTAATTAATTAATGCAAACATAAGGCAAAATACTAATAATTTATAAACAGCATAAAATAATTAAAAGGCTTTTAATCAATTGAATATATTTTCGTCTGCTCTCTCTCTCTAAGTTGGTGGAAAACGTGGCCATCCGCAGCCAACCAAAGGTGGACGAGGAAGTGCGGACGAAGGGAGGAGAGCGACGTGGGGGATGAAGGGGCCACCGCGGCCGGAACCCTTCATCTCATTTCAGGCCTATTTCAATCGCAATAAAAACCGACAAAAAGTGGACGGGAAGGAGTGTCAATCGCAGCCTTGGACTGGACACTTCACTATGCGATCCCCCGAGGGGTGCACTAATGATCAGCGATGCCCATAAAAAACGGAAGCAAAAAACCAAAATGCTTTGGAAGCGTTGCCAACCTTTCAAAGGCAATTAATTACGGAATGAGAAAAAACCGAGCTAAAGTTCACACCGCCTGGGCGCGCACCCCTGAGCGACCCCGTCGTTGGGGTCCTGCCCCGGGGCCCGCAAAGGGCTCAGCCCGGCAGGGAGGAGAGAGAGGAAGGCAATGAGCGGTGGGGCGACAGCGCCCCCGGGGCCCCGCCGAGGCTGTCGCAGAAATGCTGTGTGCGTGCGAGCAATAACTCAAGTGCGGGGCCTAAAGGAACGTTACTTCACTTTATCTGCTGCCACGCCTTTTCTCGACTTCCTTGTTAGGAGACATGAGCAAACGGAGTGCACTTTCTCCGGCTCCCGTTTTTTCACCTGATAAAAATCGAGGTTGGAAGTAATTCCAAGTTAACGCCAATAACTGTCCCTAAAATCTAAGGTCGACAGGTGTGTCCGTCTCTGCACAAAGTCCTCCACAACTGAGGATTCAGTCCCCAAGGTGAGCAACCGAAACGACAACCGACAGACATCGTGCCCTGTCACTGACCACCTCGGAATGCCGCCCCCGCCCCCAATCAGACGCCTTCGATGGATGGGGATGAAGTCACGGGCTGAGGGAAAACAAACTCAATGGCCATGAAGAGCATTTGCAAATGTTTCGTTATTGTCAGAATAAGCCCTTTCAAGATACTTAATTTGAAGTTTTCCCTCCGTGGAAACCTCCCCTTCAGAACCAGTCCCCCAAGGTCGCCTCAGCCATCGCTCGGTGGACGACTGCCCGCACCGATTTTTGGAGCGGAGTTGCCCTTGAAGGAGCGGAAACCGCCGGGGGGCCGGGAAAGCTGACACCGCCTCTGCATCGCCACCTTTTTGCCAGGAATCATTTCAAGGTTTGCTGGACATTCCTTCGCAATCATCTGATCTGACGGGAGTCTTCACTTGAGTGATTAGGCCAATCTCACATCTTGCATTTTAAGTGGGCGAACATCCCTCGGGTGTTCTGCCCCCGGGACACCTCCACCTGCCACGGCTCATTTGCATTCGGACGGGAGGCCGGCGAAGGATGGGAAAGCCTTCTGGGAAGACGACCACGCACGCCGGCGCGGCCTGAGGAGGAGTGCGGGGCCTCGAGTGGGGGAGGAGTGCGGGCCCTGCCGCCACGGGGTGAGAGTGCCTAAGGAAGCATCCGGGAGGAATCCCCGTCCACTGCTTACTGCGCGCCAAATAAAAGTCTCCCTCTCTTCCGATAATGGTTAATATCGTCTGGAGAGGAATGGAAGATTAAGAGACACCATTATTTATTTGATCCTTCAAAGAGATTCTATCTTTTAGGCCGCTCTCACGCTGTATTTGTAAATTTCCTAAGGTCATTTTTGTTATTATCTGTCCGATTTGAAAGTGCCAATGAGCTGTTCGCCGTGAAGGAAGTTTCGACGGGCCGAAAGCTCCACTGGGAAATCTGCAGCCACCAAAGCCCAAGGTTCCCACCCCTGCACCCCTCGTCCCCGTCTCCCCCTTCCACGCCCACCACCCACCGACGTCCTCCCGACGAACAGCCACAGTTTGTCTTTGCCGATCACAAGTCCCCCGAGGCCCCTCTCAAGCCACGAACGCACCGCGGGCTGACGAAAGACAATTCCGCTATTTCATCATTCCCATAAAACCATTTGCCTTGAACCGAGGAAAGGCGAAGTGATCGCTCTCGAAAGGCACGTGCTCGGGAAAGCGCAGGCAAAGGGAGAGTGGGCACTGAAGACGGCAGCTGTGCAAGGGGGACCAGTAGTACCTGTTTGAGGAGGCTCGCGGCCGGGTGACGCACAAAGTGTCGGGGGCGAGTCCGAAAGCCGCCCGATGACGTCCGCCCCGACGCCGTTCGATGCCATTCGAACCGTTTGCGTCAGCCCAATTTGGGGACGGGGGATTCACGGTGGAAACGCGAATTAGGTCGCCGCTGAGCGATCGTCCCCTTGACACAACAACTCGGGACTGTTTCACCTGAACGAGGCTAACAGGATTCCACACCTGAAACTCTTTTATTGCCGCGTTAACCGTTGCGCGGCTCCGGAATCTCCGCTCCCCGGGGCCGCGGTGCCCCGTGACCTTTGACCTTGGGGGCCCCCGCGCCGACAGCGGCCGGCCGCGGCCAGGCGGCGGCCAGGCGGCGGCCAGGCCAACCGGCCTACGTGACCAGGGACAGGTGCGTAAGTAAAAGTCAGTGCGCGGGAAATTAATTAGGGAAAAGGGTGTCGCGCGATGCTCCAATACTGAATTCCATCCTTGACTTTCTTCGCGGTTCGAAAAGCGTCAAATTTAAAACCGGGACCTAGACCTAATTTCGGTGGAAGTGATTGCTCTGAGCGGCCGGCGTGCCTGAGCCTGGCCGCTGGGCCGCCTGCGAAGTCGGCGAGGAAAATCTGCGGCGACGACTGAAAGGGTTGACCTCTGACCCCGAAGCCAGGAATTGGGCAACGAAAGACGGGCAAGAGTTGCGCAACGATCGCCTAATTGCTCAGCAATTAGGCAAATTAATTAAGGGATTGCGAAGCAGAGACAGTCCGATAGGAGATAAGAGGGCTGGCAATTAGTTTAGAGGAAGTTTCTTCATCGGAAGTGAAATCGGGAGGAAGTGCGAAGGCCCCAACATGCGAAGGCTCCCATTCTGGGACAGGGGAAACGGATTTAAGGGGAAAAGTCAAGAGGAGATGCATCGGATGAAAAGGGTGAGGAGACCAAAAGAAAAATGGAGGAACTGAGAATGAACAGAAGAAAGTGGATAATTTGTTAGGAATTATGTAAATTTCAATAAAAAGAAACTTAACAACAAATTAATTTGCATTCAGTGAATAAAGTTGGGCGTTAGTTTCCAAGAATTAGCTCCGTCTCCTGAGAAGCTTTGGCCGGACTCCAAGGGCCTCATTCCCGGAAATGACGAGGAGAACGGGAAGAAGAAGACGCAGAGGAAAGGAAGCACAAGAAGAAGGTTCGAGAACACTGGACGATGTTCACTGAAAAGGAAAGCAACGAGGACTCAGCGGGACTGCTGAGGCGGTCTTCGGAAAGGTGGAAAGCGGTTTCCCATTTCGAGGTTCAGCATTGGCTGGAAACCGTATGAGTCTCAAGGCTTTTGCTCTCAAGGTGGATGTAGATTTGAGGAATAAATCCAGGAAAATTCAATTAAAAAGGTGAAAATGATTAATCCGACGCAAAATAAAAGGCGAACCTTGGCATTGAGACGAATTCGAAAGGTACACTGACAGGTACAGTTTAATAACTTACGAAAGGCCGGAAGACTTTGGAGCACCAACATAAAAAACGCAATGACACAGAAGCCGCCTTCGAGGACGTAAATCAATCGATCCATTTTGAAAGTTGATTTCGGCTCTTTAACGCTTTCCTCGCGCCAAAACCAAAACCCCTTCCCTCCAGGCCGCCCCCAGCGCCCCCAGCGCCCCCAGTGCCCCCAAACCCCCCCAAAGGATTTTACCTTTGTCGTCACCCGTCCCGGATTCCACGTAAAATCAAATCAAATTGGGCAATTAAATCCTGTTCGGGCTTTTTCTCAAAAGTGCAACATTTAATTTTCTGAAAAACTCGGAGGAATAAGCAGAAACCATTTTCTTCTTCGGTCATAGTTAAGTAAATTTCTGAGAACCTGGAACTTGGTCAAATTCTTTAGAGTATGTAATTACAAAAGTATAACATGGATCCGATGCTGGAAAAGGAAATGGCGCGGGGTCAAAATTCGTTTTTTACCATTTTCATCAAAATTATTTGCACAAAATGTTTAGGTATTTATCTTGGTAAGTGCCACCGTTTCTGAGACATAACTTTTTCTAAAAATTGCCCATACCAAAATATTCAATTTTCAACGGCACATAACTTTTACTTACACAGAGCCAAACCGATTTCGGGGAATTGTTCGGGGAAAAGTTGTGGAGGAAACGCCATTTTGGCGAAATGGGATAATATGGAAACTTTGGGGAGAGCATCCCGAGGGACGCGTGGCGGTCGAGGGGCCCATCGGGGGTCAGCCCGTGTATGTCAAAGCAAGGTCGAAGCGAAAAAAGTCCGAATTATGTAACAGCCGGGGAGCGGCATATTCATGAACGCCCAAAGATTTATCATGTCGTTGCCAATCACACCTTGTCAATATAATTTACAATAGTAATTTAGTGGGAAAACCCTTTTTTGCCGTCTGCATCGCCTCTGCTGAAATCCAGAAAAATATTTTCGTTGAGAAACGCCCTTTTCCGAAGTGTCGTTAAGGCTTCGCAAATTAATTAACCGTAAAAATATCTTTTTACTTTCCAAACACTGCCGACATTAATTATTAATGCCTCTTAATTAATAATATGGCGTTTGTCTTTGAGCGGTTCTCCTGTGGGAAAGCACTGCGGCTGTCTTGGGCCAAACTGGAAGAGCTCAAGGCAAAACAATTGGCTCGGTCGACTCTTTTTTGCATCGCCACGTGTTCCCATTTAGCGGACATAATTTTTATCAAATTAAAATAATTGCTAATGACATTTTAATTAATTGATGCTCATTTATTTTTTGCTCTTTATCGTTAGCATCGCCGTCTTTATTAACATCTTTTTTTCGATTCGTTACTTTTAAACTAATGTAATCTGCTTATCTTTATTTTACTTTATTTCCAAACAGACACTAATTTAATTATGACAAACGCAACTGCTTTCTCAAATAAGTTAATTTCAGTTTATTATCTCCTTTTCTCTGAAATAATATTAATATCGTTCAAAAACTCATAATTTATAATGAAAATGCAGTTATTAATCCCTAATCCTCAACACATAAAAATTAAATAAAATGAATGCAAAAAGACTGTTGAGCCGTTAATTGGTGTTTCCCTAATGAAATGAAGTATTTTTCTGAGGGGCAAAGGGAGCAACAAAATCCATTTCTGACAGAGTCCGCATTCCATCTCAGCCATTAAAATCAAATAAAAATGCGCAAAAGCCAAAAGCGATTTTCCCTCGACGTCGACACTGGAAATGAGGAAGTTGGGAACAGCATTCCCGGGCTCAGAGGGATGAACCACCCCGAAACGCCACCTGCATTTATCTTCTACCTGAAACATCCCCAATCCCCAATTCACCCCCTTCCTAATAATTTCCCTCTCCGCTCTGTTTTTATAAGCTTTTCTTATAGTTTTTCATTTATTTATTTTGTTTTGTAAAATACAGAGGCTTCTCTCTTCTGTTTGGTTATTAAGATTTCATGAAAATTGTATAACTTTATCTACTGTAAAAAACTGTAAAAAACCCTAATGGGCGAATCTCTTATATCTTACATATAATATATATTTATAATGTTTAAGTTTCTCTTTATATTATCTGTGGGAGTTTGGCCAGCAAGAAAAAACAGAATAGTTTTGGCGGTCGTCTGGTGTGAGTCCGCAGCGGATTCTTCTGGCGGTCAGTCTGCGGTCAGTCTGCAGCTGAGGGCAGCGCGGGATGGTGCCAGGGTGGGGCTAAGGAATGGGGAAGGAGGAGGGCCGCCATGCTGGAATCCTGCCAGTGCAAACTGGAGCATTGACTGGAGTTGAAGACCCAGTCCCACATTTCCAGTTTCAATGACAAGAAGTGCGTCGCGCAAGTTCACGCTTCGCCTGTAAACAAACTGTTGCGTCACGGTTCTCCAAACTCTCGAGAAGCCATCTTCGTCACGACTCGCCAGAACCTGATCTCTGCCGTCTTTTCGCTGGAACTGACGTGAGCACCAACCCCGCGACACCATTCTCTCTCCAGCCCCGAGCGAGCACTCGCGCGAGTTATCTCCCATCGATTGCACAAAAGCCGTTCCCTCGTCGGCCGACTGGATTTTGGGGACGAAGGACGGCGTTTGCAAACGTTTGCAAACGTTTGCAAACGTTTCCAAACGTCGGTGGTTTGTGGGGGCGCAGGGGTGCAGGGACAGGGGCGGCTCGGCAGGCAGGGCAGTTTTCCAGGTCCCGAGGGAAGGAAGGTTCTCTCCGCAATCTCTCGTTCAATGCAAAGAACCCGAATTTCGGTGGGCAAAAAATAAAAAGGAGATTAATGTATGTCACCTGGAGCGGTTGTCGTAAAAGAATCGTTTAAGGTGCACTGGAATGCCATTTTTCCTTTTTCGTTCCTATCTTTCCTTTAATTAGAATAAACTAGACATTTAACTGCTCAATATTATAATCTATCAGTATAAGGAAAATTTGGTACTTTTCAGAAGGATAATTATTGCTATAATTTCAAGGTCAGAAAGCATAATCTTAATTAAATTCCTAATACATATCAAAGCCCACATAATTTCAGGAAAGGGCGTCGAGGAAAAAAGCGTATCGGAACTTGGGAAAGGAGAGCCTAGAAAAAGAGTGTAAAACTAGCCCTAAACAATGCCTGACCGCCCCCGACCGCCCCCGACCGCCCCCTGACCGCCCCGGCCAAGATGAAGTTCCGACGATCGTTGGAAACCGGAAGAAAAGAGTCAATATGACCGCTGCATCATATATTTTCTTCTTTCTTCTTTTCCCCTTTTTCTTCCTTTATCTATCTCGCGCAACAAAGTATTAACAGTGACAAAAGTCAAAAAATAATGTACAGCGGTCAATTGACAGTTTGGCCAAATGGCGGGCGGAGTGAGCTGACGTTGGAAGGACTTTTATTCTGTAAGTTGACATTTCCTCAGCTTCAAATGCCCAACATCAGTGTTCAGACACTTTTCCATTTGCTGAAATTCAGGCAAAGCTCGAAGGAAACGGTCTGCGAATGCTTTGCAAATGGCCGATCGGGCAAAACTATTTTGCTGCGAGTGAGACAATCAGGTTTCGCTAAAAAAGTTTTAATGAAATGCTAAAAAAACTCGAAATGAGATAGCGAATCTGTTGTGGCGGTTTCTTTTTGCAAAAAACTGGAAATAATTACGCGTTAATCCCACTATGAATTTAAATTTCCTAAAAAAACTTACAAATCGGCCTTTGAAAAAATCATCTCTAAAGACCGAATTATGTTCAAAAATTGTATCGCTTTGTATTTTATGGTTTTTAAAGCAATCAAATAAAATATTTAAAATTTTAAGTCAAATTTTGTATATATCAACAAAAAAATATAATCTATATTTTAAATTTTAGATATGGGAAAATATTTAAATAAACATAATGAGAATATTAAAGGAGCACAGGCCCCCAAAGTGCAGAGGCGACACCCCAAGGGGGAGGCGATCGGCGAGAAGGTAAAGTTCGTGAACTTGACAGTGGTCCCCACCTCGGGAGGAGAAGGGAGGGAAGGAGGAGGAGAAGGAGAAGGAGAAGGAGAAGGAGAAGGGTCGGATCCTTCATGGGGAGAGACAAAGAGGCCGAGAAGCATGCGTGAAGAGCCGTGACAAAGGCAGGCGGGCAGTGGGGGCAGGCGGGGCGGCGGGGGGGCGGGCGGGGGGCGGGGCGGAAAGTGGTCGGGCCAGGTGGGGAGGCGGCGTGTATTTAAAATGAGTGGATGTCCCGGAGGGTGCTCGTTTGCTTGATCACAGCAGTATTGGACGGTCGCCGGCGGTCACTTTCGGAGTTAACTCAGTGATTGTTACGTCAGTTAGTGGGTGACGCATAAGTTCTGTTCGCGGCTTAATAGAAGAAAAAGAGGAGAGATTCGGGGGCTTTTTCTTTTGTTGGAATCGACAGCAAAGGACTTTCTCTGTGCGCCCACGATCCGCGTCCCATTCACGCTCATTCGCCAAAATGTCCGTGGCCACTGCTCAGAAGAACCGGGAGATGTTTGCCATCAAGAAATCGTACAGTGTGGAGGTGAGTGCATTGGGCAGATTGTGCCCCGAGGAGGGCGCCAACCCTTTCAGGTGTTGGTACACGCGAGCGAAAGAGCAAAAACAAGTGGCCACACTTGTTCTCGCGCAACACGCAGACCAATGTCCGATTAGTTGGGGGAAAGCGACTGTCCTTGGACTCACCCCGACAGCAGTGGGGGGACGAGGACGTGGCACTTTCCTTCACCTTTTCTGGCCTCATTCGCCCGCGAGGCGAGGCCCATCCTCGCAGTAAAAATAAAAGGATGACATTAACACCCTTTGGCCAATAGGCGGTTAATAGTGTCGCACTAATAAAATTCCACTCGCGGCCTTAATAAAAAGCATTTAAAAATTAACCGCTTCGCCTCAAGACCGAGAATACAATTGTAGCCAACTGCATTTCATCACAATCCTTTTACCCTCAAAATTTAATCATTTATTATATTTTAAGAAAATAAAATGGCTGATGAGTCGATTATCGGAGATTTGGGGCGGAACTTGAAATTACCCCATCGGAATGGAAAATTTAAAAACGATCATCGCCTCACTTAACCCTCCTCGAGGGATGATATAAGCCCACCCCTTTGCTGAACCCCCGCTCCCCGCAGATGGAAAATATGGCCAAGAAAACAGTGGAGCGCTCAGTGGAGTGACGGACCGACAAACGGACGGAATTACGTCATGAAACGCTTTGGTGTTTTAGTGAAATGCATAAATTAAGCAATTGAGGAACGACGTCTGCGGAGAGAAGAGAAGAAATCAGGTCCGAAACCAGTAGCGAAAAAACCATAATTTGTGTAATTAACAAAAGTCGAACAAGGTTATTTAAATCCTAATTAAACTATAAATAATAACTAAAGGCAATGTCAAGTGTTGTTTATGTACTATTATATATCTCTTTCTCTTTGGGCTGACAACGCTCGCAGCGCTCTTACAGAGAAAAATCTGCTGGAAACCCACTCACCACTTCTCATTGATTTTCTGGCCACGTCGGGGCCCTCTGCTGCTCTGGGCCCACTGGGCCCGCCTGCGAAGGTTAGTCGACCGATTCCGGGATCGGAGCAAGGTCGGCGGGCGGCCGATGTTCCTGGAAGTCATCGGCCTTGAGATGGAGCCTTCGTGCCTTGGACTTGAACCCTCCGCGAGGGGAAGCCACCCCTCGCCAGGGCGAGCGCGGCTGCAGTTCGCCGAATTTTCGCCCGCTCGGTTACATAACAGACAAGTGGGGCCCTGACAGGTTTCGGCGTCCTTGCGTGGAACCTGTCGACTGTCAACTCGTTCAGGCTAATGTCACCTGAAATGTTTTAGTGGAAAAGTATGGGTGCTCGGGTGTTGCGATTCGGAAAGGCTGATCACGTGACTCACCCTAGGGTTTGTGCTCCACATGGAAACTGTATGAGGCCGTCCCCTGCATAAGGGGCAGCCGTTTCAGCTCCTCTTGTCTGCATAATGTCCGTGAGAGATGAATGTCTGCGGGTGAAAGAGTATAATCACAAACCTCTGATTCCTGAATCAGTACAACTCACTCTGCTACTAATTTCAATTGAATTTTCAAAGAGAAACTCATCTGAATGTTTTCACTCAAGGCTTTTGGTTGGTGGCTGTTACAAATTTAATGTAAAAAGTTATCAAAAGAAACCAACTGTTGCTTTCAGCAATGATCAACAGTCTTGAATGAAAATGAATTCAAAATTGACTCTTGTCAGAAAATAAGTCTTAAAAATTAAAAGTGAAAAACATACTTTGAGACTGTGTGAACTTTTCAAAAGTATGGACACTATTTGGGCAAATTCTAAAACATTAGATTTGTTTGTTTCAAACATCAATGGGAAAATTTGAGATGAGTCTATTGAAACCACTGCAAAATGATGCAGCAGTTGAAGACATTAAAGAATTTGTTGCAATTATCTTCCAAAATGAACAAAAAAGCCTTGTATAAATATGACATTTGTGCACATGATGTGGTGACAGCAGTAGTCAGAACCAGTTTCCATGATTTAGTATAACATAGTATTATAAACTAAAGACTCCTTTTTTGTGGCACAAATGTGTTTGGTTTAGTTTTTTCAATTTTTGGAGAATTCATTAAAGATTATGAAACAAACTGCCCTAAAGCACAAAGTGTGTAGCCATAATGGCTTTTTGACAACCTGAGAAAGTGTCTTGCAAATATTTCTGTCAAAATAGCTGGATATCTTTAGATTTCATAATTGTTCGCTCTCCCAAGACTCGGACACTCGGTCGCCTGAAATTAAAAATCAAAATTTTAAATATTTTTAAAGAAATGGCCAATTTTTAGCAAATGTCAGCCAATGTGTCTTTTTTTAGGAAATACCACCATTGCTTAGAATGTTACGGGCTTCAGTTCTATTGTATTTCATTTCATCCGGAGTTAAAATTTAAGCCCGTGAATTTTATTTTGGCCAACGAATCGAAGTTGAATTTGAATTTGGTGTAACGTTGGACGTCCTAAACATACCGGAAGTGACGTCATTGTCGTTGACGACCAATAGAAATTCGCCAGCGAAGCGCCAAAATGTCGCGCTCATGGCCGTTTCTCATATTCGTTTATATTCGTTTCTTTTTCATTCCATATTTATAGAAAATTCAGCGAGCGTTGCAGAATAACTTTCCTCCAAAGCCATTTTCTTTCAGAATTTAATGTTAAATATTTGACAAATATCATAATTTTTGCCAAGTTTTAAATAAAAGTTTTAATGAAAGGCTTTGCTTCTCCCCTTTTCAAATTCGTTACAGAAAAGTCATTTTTAATTAATCACCTCTCTAATGGAGTTTTATAGTAAAAAGTTCAAAATTCTAATGAGTTAAAAGAATAAATACATTAAATAAGCGGTTAACCTTCGCAGCCGCTTGCCAATCCAATGTCAGCTGCGAAGGTGCGAAACTTGCACTGGATAAATTGCACTCAATAAATTGCATAATATTTAGGTTTCCGTTAATCCCTTAAATTCCACAAACGCGGATTGTCGTCAACTGTTCAATATGGCGCCATTTCTCACGGACTTTCCAATCTCTCGGTCACATCCCCTCGGTACATTTCCCGGCAGTTTCCAGCCGCGAACGGAGAGGCCTAAAAGCTTTTTGCAATAACTTTCCTTCACTCAAATGGCCGTGAGACGAAGCAAAAATTCTGATTTCTTCGGGCCAATTCAAATTCCATTGATATCGCGGAAGAATAAAACGTCTCAAATGCATTTTTCATGTATGAATCCTCGCCTCTCCCTCCCTCGGTTTGCGACCGGGACAGATGAACACGGTTCCCTGACAGAGCCTTGGGATTTACCATTTTCTGATGGAAATAATATACACTACGTAACTGATAATGATTTGGGAAAATTTTTGATGACAGCCGCCATTTTAGCCACGGGGACAACTTTTCATTCCTTTCTTCTCTTCCGATTGTCTGTTTGCTGTAACTGCTTTTTTATTCATTATCTTTCATGTTTTTCCTTTTTTTAGCCCTGTTTTTTTTCGTCATAAAATTTCATGAAGTCGAAAAACTTTTTCTAATGACACGTCTAATTCATTTCCCCCCAAATCCGCTCCTGATTATTTAAAAGTATTTTTCTAATGAAAATGATTAATTTCATTCCAACGACGTCTCCTAAAAATTAATAACAGCGAAAAGTTAGCGAAAGAGACCGAATCGCTTTATGAGAACCTTCAACGGAAACCTTTTCTCCCTTTTTCCAGCTTCCGGAAAAGTCGGCTTCGGTGGATTTCGAAGCAATTTTCATTCAATCCCTCGGGACGGATTTTATCCATTTCCCCCGCTTTCTTAGAGCTTGAAAACCTTTCAGAAATAAAAACTCTCGCGCCCTCCTCCAACCCTTCCCCCCAAATAGGCTTCCGACATTTAATTACTCCACCGGAATCCCTCCGGCGAATTCTCGGCTCAAATCCTAATTAGGGGTGTTTGTCTTTCGGCCGCTGTTTGCTCGAAATAAGGCCAAAGTGGCCGACTCCCGCTCGGGGGATGCTTACAGGGATCATCTCTTTGGTGTTTAATTGTGTCCTCCTGTTTTGACTAAAAAGCTTCGTATAAGCCGTGATTTATTTTATTGTGATTAGCAGAAGACGACAAATTAAAAAAAAACCGTATCCGGTTAGGGCCGAAACCGGACAATTAACAATTAATTTTTTCATATCATTACCAAATACAAAGACAAATGAAAATTACAATTTATAAAAAATTATAAAAAATATAGCAACCAAAAATTGGAAGCAAAAGACTAAAAAATAGTCAATAAAGTGATCAAAAAGATTTTGAAGTTTTTTTATTAGGGCTTAAGGGTTGAAGGCTTCAGCATCACCAACTCTAAAGAAAGTCACTCACACGTGGACCGTATATTGTCATCCTTTCTCGGATTATCCAGAAGGACCTCAACCACCCCCTTCAACCCCTGACAGCTCGTCGTCGTCCCCACAAAGGGACTCTCCACTTAATTGCCCTCCATCCGATCCCATGAATGAATATCAACCTGCCCGACACATTTGTGTTCGAGTGGGGAAGCAAAGGGGTGAGAGCAAAGGGGAGGGGCGGAGGGGGCGCTCCGAAGGAATTCCGCAAGAGAAAGTCACGGGAAAGCGATTAGGGGAGAAAGGAAATTGAGCGAGTCAGAGTTAAAAGAGAGAGGGATCGATTGTGGTGGGCGTTGAGGGGGCGACGGGGGGGCGACGGGGGTTGCGGCTCGGTCTCATTCGGCGCTCTGCTCTTTCCAGAACGGATATCCCTCACGAAGGCGATCTCTTGTGGACGATGCCCGATTCGAAGCGATCGTGGTCAAGCAAAACAAGCAAGCGGTGCTTGAAGAGACTCGACAGAAGGCCAACGGTGAGTGATTGCTTGCGCCCCCGCATGCCACCCCTAGTGTTGCTTATTGCCTGATTGTGTTGTGTTCAGGTGAGAGTCCGGAGGAAGCGGCCTGCACGGACTCGGAGCTCGGGAGCACAGGTAGGGCCGTTGCGAAGCCTCCTCTGCTTTGTGTGTGTTCTCTTTTAATGTTTGCTCTTTCCCTCAGCCGAAGAAACCATCCTGAACGAAGATAAATTCAAGAATGGGAGCTCTGAAGGTAAGGGTGAATCGGGACGGTGCGGACGCTTTTTCTTTTTAAAATTATTGTACTGTCAATACTTTAGTATTCGAAATAATAATTCAGTTGGCAAATTTTATTTATAAAAAGCTTCGGTTCAGTTCACCCCCTGCACGCCACCACCCCCTCCCCCGGCATGTCTGTATATGTGTCCATGTCTTTAGATGTGTCCTCCGGCCAGAATGGAGAAGGAGACTCCGCTTTCAGCGATTCTGTTGAGGACGAATCCGAGTACTTGGAACAGATCGGCGGTGAGTGTCCACGTCGTCTCCTGTCCAGCCCCCCTCAACTCGCCCCTCGACTCACCCCTCATTCCTCCCTCTTCTGCAGATGCCGAGCTCACCGAAGAGGAGATGTTCATCCTCAACGCGGCAGGCGACAGCAAGGTCGACGACAAAACCGTTCAGAGATCGACCCTCGTCCTCAAACTCAAGGACGGAATCGGGAGCCTGGCCAGGATTCTGAAAACCATAGAGGTGAGCGCCCCCACTCCTCCTCCCCCTCCTCCCCCTCCCCGACGCCCTCCACCCCCACTCACCACCCTCTTCTCCCCGCAGAACTTCAAAGGCACCGTCGTGCACGTCGAGTCCAGACCGTCCAAGACGGCGGGCGCCCAGTACGACGTCCTCGTCAAGGTGGACCTCACCAGACAATCGCTTCTGCTGCTGATGCGCTCCCTCCGGCAGAGCGCGGCCCTCGGGGGCGTCAGTCTGCTCTCGGACAACAGCATCAGCGTGAAGGACCCCTGGTTCCCCAGGCACGCGAGGGACCTCGACAACTGCAACCACCTCATGACCAAGTACGAACCCGACCTGGACATGAACCACCCCGGGTTCGCTGACAAAGTCTACAGGGAGCGGAGGAAGCTCATCGCCGACATCGCATTCTCATACAAGTAGTAAGTGCGGTGGCTGTGCCGCCCCGTGCCTCGTGTCGCCGCCTAACCGCCCTCTCTTGCAGTGGAGACCCCATCCCCAGGATCGACTACACCGAGACGGAAACCTCCACCTGGACGGCCGTCTACCACACGGTCAAGGACCTCATGCCGAAGCACGCCTGCGAGGAGTACAGGAAAGTGTTCGCCACCTTGGAGGAGGAGGGCATCTTCGAGCCGAACAAGATTCCCCAGCTGGAGGACATGTCCGCCTTCCTGAAAAGTAAGCCGAGGCGCCCCCGCCCCCGCCCCCGCCCCCGCCCCTGGCGACACCCCTAACGGTCCTTCCGTTGCAGAGCACTCGGGGTTCACCCTCAGACCGGCAGCGGGGCTGCTCACCGCCAGGGACTTCCTCGCCAGCCTGGCCTTCAGGGTGTTCCAGAGCACCCAATACGTCCGGCACACCTCCTCGCCCTACCACACCCCCGAGCCGTAAGTATGCTTCCATCCCCCGATCATTAATAGAATTTAAGCCTCTCGGCTCTCAACTTTAATTACCAATTAACGGAAGCCTTTTGTTCAGTCCTTTAAATGCCTCCCGGAATAATTCGATTTCCAACACCCGGAGAAAATTTTTCACGCCCCCGCCCCCCACCCCGCCCCAACCCCGCTCCCAACAAGTCGACCTTCCACGGGAAAAGTAGGTGAAAACTCTCGACACTCTTTCGCAATTCTCTCCTCAGCGACTGCATCCATGAACTCCTTGGCCACATGCCATTGCTCGCCGATCCCGGGTTCGCACAGTTCTCCCAGGAGATCGGCCTCGCCTCCCTCGGCGCCTCCGACGAGGAGATAGAGAAGCTCTCCACCGTCTACTGGTTCACCGTCGAGTTCGGCCTCTGCAAGGAGGCTGGCGACATCAAGGCCTACGGCGCCGGCCTGCTCTCCAGCTACGGGGAGCTGCTCCACGCCATCTCGGACAAGCCCGAGCACAGGGTGTTCGACCCGGCCTCCACCGCGGTCCAGCCCTACCAGGACCAGGAGTACCAGCCCATCTACTACGTCGCGGAGAGCTTCGAGGACGCCAAGGAGAAGTTCAGGTACGAGGGGGAGGCGGCAGAGGCAGAAGGGCCCTGGCCATCCGCTCACTGTCTTTCTCTTGCAGGAGATGGGTGGCGCAGATGTCGAGACCCTTCGAGGTGCGCTACAATCCCCACACGGAGCGGATAGAGATCCTGGACTCGGTGGACAAGCTGGAGGGGCTCATGTCCCAACTGCAGCTGGAGATGCTCCACCTAACGAACGCCATCCACAAAATGAAGACGGCTTTCGATTAAAGAAGGGGAGAGAGAGTGTGACAGAGAGAAAGAGAGAGAGAGAAAAGAGAAAAGAGTGAGAGTGAGAGAGAGAGAGAGAGAGAGAAAGAGAGAGAGAATGAGTGCGTGAGAGAGAGGGACAAGATTTGCACCCTCAGAGGGTGAAACTTCGAATCAATCTATCGGATCTCAACTTATACCGAAAGTATATAAACTAGTGAGGAGAGCGTATCAAAAGAATGAAAGTTGTTCCTGTATATTATTATAATATTATTATGGTAGCGTATTAATTATAGTCGGGGGACTTCGGGTCGATTTTATCATTACTGTGCTTCTGATATGTCGCCGCCCACCAGCCCAGCCTTCCGACCACTTCGTAGTCAGTAATTATATCTTTATAAGTATAGATAGGCTTTAACGCGCATAGACGCGCATATACTGTGCTTCGTTCTCTTCCTGTGGCTTCGTCTGCGCATGCGCTCTTCACTTCAATTGTATCCGCTTTTAATGTTATTGTCTTGTATTTGCATTCCCACAAATTGTGATTGAAATTTGTATAGAAACAAATAAATAGTTGCTTAGGGATTTGTTCTTTTCTCTTGTTCTTTTCACGTCCGTCTTCGATAACATTCTGCTCTCGTTTAATATATATTTAATATATAATTTTAATTTAAACCAAGTTTTAAATAAAAATTCTGCTGCCACGTCCGAAAGCCACCAAAGGTTAAAAATGGCCACCAACCACATAAGGCCCAATATGACAACCAACTTTTTGAATCATTATATCTGAGAAAAGGTGGCTCTTAAGAAAAAAACTACTTCCATATTTTTCGTAGATAATTTTGTGCTCTACAATTTTTGTCCGAGCTCATTTTACGATGAATCTTACCCTTTTGCTGAAAATATCGAAAAACTAATTCTTTTAATCCCAGAATCGGATGCATGTGATACATCTATGATTATATACAGTCAACCCTTATATAATGCGGTACTCTTACAACTCTACGCACAGTACGTCTTCTTATAAGCTAAGAAAAACCGGAAGGTTCGAATTCTCGGAAATGGACGGTCGGCGGTTTGCCTTTGATACCCTTTTGCGATGTTGTTTTGTTTTGTCTTTGGAATTTAATAATCTCCATAGAACGCGCTACGAATCATGTGATTTGCACTAATTTTCAGTCTCTCATAGCGCGGTTTCCATACTATGCGGTACGCGCTCCGAATTAACCTGGTTTATATGGTAAAATCCGAGTTTCTTATAACGAGGTACGCACTCACCGCGTTATAATAGGGTTGACTCTACTGTGAACAATTTCACCAAGTTTTAGCTTATTACTAACAAAATAAAATATAATGAAGTATAGAGGCCAAATCCCCACAGCGGTCTCCGTATATTATTATATTCTTAATATTTACTTATTAATAAAAAACATATAAAAGGACAAATAGACAAATTAAAAAAAAATAATTACAACTTAAAATATTTCTCCCCCTGTAAATATTTATAAATGTGGAGTGAGCAGAGGAAAAAGAAATTATCACAGCCTAAAAGCGCTTTTATGCACACATCATATACTTTCTCATGCTGAATTACACAATTACAAATGTTATACTTTGTCAATGACTAACTGTTACTGTTTGGGCGCCCCTTTCTAAAATATTATATCAATGCCAAGTCAACAGCACAGCAAACTGAGGCTCTAAATAAAAATATTATATTTAGGCTATTTTCGAGTTATAAACGGTTAGCACTGCTTAATGACGTATCCGTCTCACTTATACAATAAAATAACCTTAGGAAAAACCTATTCCTATCGTGTATAATAAATGAGTATAAAAACCGCTGGAGGCTTCTTCTCGTGTCTCTGTAAGGGAGGGGAAACTGTAATTTTCATCTACAAAGAAATTTCCTCAAAAAGGACCGCTGCGGAAGGGGTGTCGCACTGCTCAACCCTCCCGTCCCACCAACCGGCGACAACTGCCTGTAGTCGCTCGTGGACGGGAGCCCCACCTGCAACAGACACACCATTGCTCCCAACTCTGCCCGCTCCCCTCCCCCCTTCCTCACCTCCTTCTTGATGAGCTCACTCAGCGACGTGTACGGGGCTTGCACAGAGAATGGCGGGCACTGATCGGCCATGGCGAAGCGGACGTTTCCTCTGCCCTGGGGGGTCCAGTTGGTGACCGTGCTGGTGATCTTGAGGGTCTCCAGGGTGCCCACAGGCCGCGCCTCCTCGATCCGCTCTACCTGAGAGTAAGCCTGAGTTAACTCCCTTCGACATGGAATCAATCCCTCTCTCAACCTGTCGAGGTTGAAACAACGCTGAGTACGAGTGCGGGAGGGGATCCTACAGCCGCAGCTCCCCACCGCCTACCTGCTTGTTCAGCTGCTGCAGGATGCCCTCGGCCCTCGACATCCGGCTGATCCAGTTCCTGTTCTTGAGCTCCTCCAGCCTCAGCCTGCTCTCCAGGAGCCTGATCCTGTTCATGAGCTTCGGGTCGGGCACCCCGTTCCAGTCCGAGTCGGCCGTGTTCTCCTGCGCGTGGGGCCTCTCCGGGGCTTCCTCGGGGGCCTCCGAGTCCTCCGACAGCCGCGTCTTCCGGCACCTCTCGCCCCCGTCGTGGGTTCCCGAGCCCTTGTCGACGAACCTGCTCAGCTCCTGCTCGCTCTCCAGCAGTTTCCGTATCTCGGCCATTTTGCGGGCGGTGGAGGAGTCGCTGGAGGAGGGCACGAGGGTCAGCTTCTCCCCCCCGTCCGCCGACTTGAGCAGAAGCTGCGACTGCAGCAGGTGCCGCTGCAGGTGCTGGATCTTGGACTCGTTCCGAATGTTGCAGTGGATGGAGGACTCCACCAAAGTGCCGCCTTTCCAGAGCAACTTGACCGGGATCTCGTCCCCCTCCGAACCCCCGCACAGCCGCCTCAGTTTCTGCTCCAGGAAGTCGGACACCACCGTCTGCACCTCCTCCTTCTCCGAGCCCGACTTATGCAGCCTCCTGAGCAAGTCCAGGCCCGCCTGCAGCAGGCCGCGCCCCCTCAGCCGCCGCCACAGCAGCGCCGACAGAGCCACCGCGCAGAAAGCCGCCCCCAGCGCCGCGGGCGACGCCGCCCTCCATCTCCTCCTGGACTGGCTCAGCTCCTCCACCAGGTGGTCGAACTCCTCGGCTCCTGCGGTGGCTGCAAGGGAAGGAGAGCTGTAGGCCGGAACGGGCCTTCGCCCCCCCGGGACTCACCCGACGACATGAAGGGGGCCATCTCCTCGTAGTCGGCGCCGAGGTAGTCCTCGATGAGGTCGTCTATCCAGTCGGCGTTGCAGATGTAGAAGATGCAGAAGCCGCAGACAGACAGAATCAAAATGGAGAATTTCATTTTCTGGGTAACATAACGGACCGCACCCCCACACAATTTGGACTTGGCAACTTTTCTAATCTCGATTGGCTATCATTTTGGAGCTGCGTTGTTCCTCTGAGATGCGTTCTTGTTTGTTTTGTTTGCTTTGTTTTTCGGGGCCGAATATCGGAGGCAGCGCGCAGGAAGTCGTCCCGAGGGCGGGGGCGCCAACCGGAACTCTAATTAGGGCAAAGCGTTCGATGCTCTTTCGACAAGTGCAATAGCCTAAATATTAACGCTTACTCGGTTTTAGTTAATTAAAAAAACACCTTATAAACAATTCAAACATTTAATTTTAGTTAATAAGTTGTTACCAATAGATTTTCAAAAAATTAATCCGCAAGTTGTTGTTTGATTCGTTTGTCAAATTTTGGGAGCGGCCAAAATAAAAAAATATAATCAATTTTACTGTAATTAAAGAAATTAAACAATGCATATTTGTGCTTATTTTCTTGTAATGGCAGCCATCTTTACACTCTATGCCATTCCAAAATTCACTTCAAAATACAACTTGGGAACGTGACAACGTCACATCGGCCGTCGCCGCCCCCGCCGCCCCCCGCCCGACGCCCGACGGCGCCCAAACAAAGCCCAACTCCCGAGCGGCTCCAAGCGATGGGCCGAGGCCGGGGGCGGGGGCGTGGGGGCGTGGGGGCGGAGGGCAATGAATGGATCGCGGCCCCCCATTCTCGAGGCAGTTCCGCTCCGGACTCGGTCGGGACTTCATCGGGCGGTCGGTCGGCGTCCATTCGGTTACGAAGAAGAGAGTTGTGAGCGAGTGAAGGAAGGGCGGAAGAGCAGGGTTTCGTTGTATTTTTAGCGTTGGATGTGGAGGCGTCGGGCCCAGTCCTCGAATTCCAACTGACTCGTCTGCACCGGTTTCCGGTTCCCATTTCACAGGTAAGCGTTTGTCCCTGATGTCGCTGACGCCGCCAAACAGCCTTGACACGGGCACAAGGCTCCATCGTGGCTGAAAATAAATAAGAGGCCATTCTGAGCCTGAAATGATTTCCCTCAAACTAATTTCTCAAACACGAGACAACCAATAATAGAACAAAGAGAGCGTCTCTGGGCGACGTCGATGTCTGTCGGCCATCAAGGTGACCGCTCGTGATTCTGGTCCGACAGCACAAGCCGAGAAATGTGGTCCCCATGTGCTGACGGCCGATCATGGCGTAAAGGTCAGAGCATCCTTTCCCAACTTGGCCGCCGATGTCGCTCTTCGCCTCGTAAATATTTACATTGGATCCCGTGTGGCCGAGAACGCGCGACTAAATGTTGAGCTGACTCAACCCCAACCTCACTGAGAGAGGCATTCCCCCAGAATAGAAATCAAATACCTCTAAGAAAGCAATGAATTCCTTTCGGAAAGGGGAGACTGACTAACCATGAATGAAAGAGACAAGAAGCAAAGGAGAAGCAAAGCGAAAAAATAATGAAGGAATTCTGGCGACAAAGAAGGAAAGAAAGAATGACGGCGTTAGCGTGTCCCAAAATAATTGTAGCCGATAAAGAATTACAAAGTGTTATTTATTTGAATTTGTATTTTGTCGCAGTTTGGTAAAAAAAGAAAAAAACTAAACATATTGAGGTTGTCAGTCCACATCGCTTAAAAATCAATTATTTCTCCTCTCCTTTTGTTTATGTTTTACTAACGGGGATCCGATGATGATGATAACCGGGCACAACCGGTCCACCAGAAGATTATTACAATCGAAAATCAAATCCATTAGCACAGAACGGGACTGCCTCGACCACTTTCTCTTACGCCCCTCCCGCCCATTTCCCTCCGAACCCGTTACTCTCATTCCCATCGCTCTGCGTCAACCAGATTAACCCCAAGGGTTGAGGGGTTGGGGGGGTTGATTAGGGCAGAAGAGCCCAACTCTTATTACTCAACATTACCTAATATAATATAAAAAGACTGGCAGAGTTATAAAAAGCATTTCCCTGTGGGCATTTAAAACTTTTTAAATAATTTTATTTACACATATAAAAACTGTCTCAGTGTGTGACGTTAAACAGTTTAATTCAGGATTAAATTGTTTCATTTTCAATGTATAACCAATATTTTTCGCGGACGGCCAAATTTAATTTAATTAACCGAATTTCTTCCATAAATATATTGTCATAAAAACCAATTATAATTCTCCTTTTCTTCTTCTCTCCTTTCATTTTTTTGTTTTTATTATTCTCTTTTTTTTATTTCTGCCCTCTTCTCCTTCTCTTTCTCTTATCATTATTTTCTGCTACCGTTGCAACTCAACGGTGTTTCAAAATCTCATTCAGCTGCGATAAAACCAACAACCGAGAAAACAGGAAAGTTTATAAGAAGAAGTAAGCATTTTCTTTGGGAACGGAAACAACAGCAGTTAAAGGGGCAGGGAATGCGCAGACAGCAGAAAGAAGAAAGCAGGCGCTGACAGAGAGAAAAAGCAAAGCTGTTGACGACCTATCTTTAGCCCGACTCGCTCTTTGTTTACAGAATGTCCAAGGAGTGAGGCAACCGGGCCGCGAGGGAAAGATGCCAACAGCACATCCACGATGACAACGAATCCCATCCGCGGAATGCGGCGAAAGAAATCGGCCCTGTCCGAGGTCAAAGTGGCGGTCATAGGGGCGCCTGGCGTGGGCAAGAGCGGTAGGTACACCACGCGCGCCTACTCAAAAGCAAAAGCTCGCGAAGAGGAAAGCTTATGCAAAGCTTATTTTTAGCCCAAACCACGGCTTTCCAAGCTCCACTGCTTCACAATCCACACGCTCAGCTTTGTTGTTGTTGCGCTGTCACTCCTCACTCCCTCTTCCCTCTATCCTCCCCTCCCTGACGCCTTCACTTCTCTCCCAACCACAAAAACAATACGGACTGGTTTGCTTTCAGCCCTCACCGTGAGGTTCCTCACGCGGAGGTACATAGGCGAGTACGACCACCAGGCGGAGACCAGGTACAAGAACGAGGTCCTCGTCGACTCCGAGCCCATCCTCTTCGAGATCCTCGACTCGTGCCCCAAGGTAATCCCTGCGCACGTCGGCGGACGGCCAAAGTGACCCTGGCCACTGCCGCCAGCAATCCGTGCCAGCTGTCGCCCAATACCAGAGCATGACCTCAATCTCTCCCACAGAACGAAGACGAGCTCCCCTCCCCCGACACGCTGCACTGGGCCGACGGCTTCCTCCTCGTCTACTCCATCACCGACAGACAGTCCTTCAACTACGTGAGGAAGGTCAAGGAGATGCTGGACTGCTTCGACACGCCCCTCACCCTCGTGGGCAACAAGGCCGACATGGTGCACCTGCGGCAAGTGAGCGCCGACGAAGGTAGGGCCACCCCTCCCCCCGCCCAACCCCCACTCACCTCCCTCCCTTCCAGGCGAGATCCTGGCCAAGGACTTCGAGTGCTGGTTCACGGAGGTGGCGGCGGCCGAGCAGGTGACCCAGGTGGCGGAGGCCTTCCACGAGCTGTGCAGGGAGGTGCTGGCGATGAGGAGGAAGAACAAGCAGTCGCTGCTGGACAGGATGCTGGGCGGGAAGGGCGGCGGGATCCGGGCGTACTCGAGGGGGAAGAGCGACAGCGCCCTGCCGAAGGAGTGAGGGGCGATGGATGGAAAGGGATCAGCTAATTTTTGTGACGCTTTGCAAACACAGTTAAAGCTGAAAAGGCGTCCACGTGTGGGAATTAAAGTCGAACTCTTTTGTCCGGACTTTTCTTATAAACTCAAAGTTATATTGATTCAATGAGCTCTACTTGTTTATTGTATATGTATAATTATACAAGGACTGATACACTAAAAGTTGATTGTCAACATAAAGAATTTAAGAAATGGGTATTTATTTTCCTATTTCAAAGGCACCCTCATAACAATGTGACAATTTGGGAACTATTGCATTATTTATGCAAAATAATTATTCATAGCCTATGCTGGACAGTGTTTCTATGTTTGTGCATACATCAATCCAAATATTGTTTCAATCCAGAATCAAATAAGAAGAGGCAATGAGGAACTTACTTGTGCAACCACAATGAAGTGGGTCTTCTTTGGAAAAGGCAAGTAATAACACATTTACTTGTCCTCATAAGTTTGAAGCACATCAGCCAAATGCTCATTGTCCCTGGGCTTCTTGAACACTTTCTTCCTGGCCACCTTCTTCCTCTTGATGGGTGCTGCCAACTTCTTAAGGGTGTGGTCCTGCATGGACTTGATCCCCTGCCAGAGCAAATGTGACAATTCAGTACAGAGTCTCACCTTTCAATGCAGATGCTCCCTCACCTGTTTCTCCAAATACTCCTCAATCTTCTGGTCATCCATGCTCTCAACAGCAACTGCCCTCCACAACTTCTGAAACTCCTCATCCACAGCCAAATTGGCTGTTCTGTCATTGTAAAACAATATCTTTTTCTTGTCAATTGGCCTCTGAATGTAAATGATTTCGTTATTGAGTGCTCTCAGTATCTTCTCACAGTTGGGGAGAGATTCCTGAACATCTTCCAGCAAGATCCCTCCCAACCCCTTCAAATCATGGTGCTTCAACAGCTTGAGCATCCCCTTCTTGTCCCTCACTTTGTATGGGGGCTTGAACAAGAACTTCTGCTCCTGGGTCATCTCCACCTTTGGGTTCTTGATGAGGGCCTCATTGAGGAGCCACTGCTTGACCTTGTTGCCAACATCCAGCTGGTTGGTCTCATCCAGGAGCTCATCCAGGGTGAGGGGGTGGTCATCCCCCTCCTGATGCCTGGCTTTCAAGTGCCTGACTATTTTGGCTAGAACTCCAAACTTGTAGTTGGAGCTGCCTGTCATTGTTTTGTAGGTGGTTGCATCCAGCTTGGGGCCAGAGGATGCTGGCCTGGGTCTTGGCTTCTTTGAGTCATCCTTGGGCTGAGTGTTTACTGTGCTGCTCTCTTTCTTGGCTTTTGATTCAATCCTGAAAGGTTATTAATTGATAACTAAATAAAAAAAACCTTAATAACCATAATAACAAGTTGATTTATCTGATATTTCATATATAAATCTACAGTTATGAAATGAAAACATAAATAGGAAACTTTGCAAAAAAAAATTTTTGTACTTTTATATCTAAAATATGGTTTGTATGATTCTGCAGACAAGTAATTTTAATTTAGGTATATTTATAAAATTTTGGCAAACAATAGTAGTATATAATGCCAAAATTTGACTTTTTCATTCATAATTCCAAAGTCCTCTGTGTTTGCCTCAATTAATTTATATGTTTTTTGGAAGTTTAAGTAAATAAAAACTTAAGCAGAAATAAATTCAATATAAGAAAAAAATTTTTTTGATTTAAAAAACTACTTACGATGGAGTAGCTAGAGCGCGCTTTTTAAACAACTCTCTCTCCCTCAACAAAGCTGGGTCCATTCTGAATGTTACCGTCCTATCAGCGGCCACAAAAAATACCTACATTCGAGAAACTAACATTTCAACACCACTTGAAGCGGCCATTGCTCAAAGCTTATGACTAGTTCCACGTCATTCAAATCATTTCTCCGCTCCCAAAGAAATAACGCTAAATTCACGACGGGCGTAATTTTGTGATTAGTCCTAATTTAGCTTCCTAGTCCTAATGTGCATGCGTCAAATTTCTCCGCGCATTTTATTTTTAAATATTAATAGTTGTACTAATTAAAATTTGATCATAACCAATTCAATTCCTAAAATTTAGTCATACATATAAGACATTGGCATCTTGTCTCTTTGATTGCCTGTAATTTCTTTTCTACCGGCCCGATTGCACTCAAAATTGAGTTTCTTATGTTTTCTGGTATGCTCTATTGATCTGCGTTGGTCTCATCGAAATTCGAGAACTTTTTATTTTTCGTTAATATTACTGAATGAACAACAGTTGTTATGTTACACTATATAAAAATTTTACTAGTCGCAGAATCCTGTAATAACGTTTCACGGCTTTATGGACAATAAAATTGGTTTTTTGTTCATTTTGCCTTATGTGTTGAATAGTGTTGTGTTTTTAGTGAAATGGGAAATATTAACGGTCTGTTAAGTTGCAAATCTTCTGTTTCGAACATTGTTTTTGGAACAGACCTAGTCGTGGTTTTAATGAAGATAATTGCCAGTGTCTTATCTAATGGACCTAAATTTTCGGAATTAAAGTAGTTATGATCAAATAAGGCCATTATTAAAATGAACAACTGTTAATATTTAGAAACAAAATGTGCGGTTATATTTGACACATGCGCATGGCAAGTCAAAAAGTCGACCAATCACAGAATTACGTCCGACGTGAATTTAGAATTATGTTGGATGAGGCTATTTGGCAACACCGCCTTTCTTCAGAACTGCACTTTGACAGATTCAGTCGACGGTTATAAACTAATTTCGGGAATTTTTTTTTTAATATTGCGGCGTGATTAAGGTATTGTATTATGGTAAGTACAATTGAATCTCAAGTTAAATGCAGACTGTAAAATTTATTATCATGATTTTCAAGTGTAATTAAAAGGAAAACAGTTCTAATTACGAATGTTCTATAATGGCACATTAAAGTATAAAATATAATAAAGTATTTAAAATGAACATTTGCTCATTTTTAACATTTCTCATAAAGTCTTCTTTGCCCAAATTGATAGTGAAAGCATTTCCTTTGATGTATCACAGCAGATTCAAATAGATCCTAAAATTGAAATATGATTTTAATATAAATTAAATTGAAATACAATAATTGTATCACACTGAAATAAATAGGAAAGATTTCTAAAATAAGTGAAAAGTAAGTAAGTTAGTCATTTTATATATATAATTAATATGTAAGAGTTTTCTTCTGCAATCCTCTAAAAAAATTCCTGAATTGAATTTAAAATGTTGACAGGTAATTAATTATATATTAGAGGCTGTAAATTAACTTACATTTTAATTGCCAAGTAAGTGAGTGTTATTCCATATTTATATCATAAATGCAGTTTGAAATCATTTGTCATATCTGTAAGTGAAGTTCTTTTCCCAACTGCTTTCACTGTTGAAGAATCAATCAGATATTTATCTGAGAAAGAAAGCATTTGGTACAGAATGTTCCTCTGCAGATAGTTGTGATTGCACCTTTGCTTGCTTTTGAAGGAAGCCACTAAAATGGTGTGGCCATTTTGCTTTATCCAAATGGCAGTTCCTGAAAAAGTTCTCTCAAATCAGTTTTTTCTGAATGCCTTTTTTCAGCTGGTTTTTCCTCTAATTTATAATCAACAGAATCTTGTGGAATGACGAACATTTCTTCAGGGTTAATTGAGGCGGGATCGATGTTGTACAGCAAGAGCGGATATTTTCTGAAAACCGATTTGCGAAAGGCCATGCAATAGAGATATTTCAGTTTTTCTAGTTTGGTTCGCACGAATCCAATTTTGGCGGCTGCGATTTTCCAGTTTTTCATTAGAGCCGCGTTTGCAGTCGCATGCTTTGAATCCGGCGTGACAATCAGCAGAAGACCGTTTGTTTTTAAGCAGTCGTAAGCGTTCGCGCAGGACACGTAACGTTGCCGGGGGGAAGGCAGATATTCCAGAAATAAACTGAAAACAACTACGTCGAAAAAACTGGCCGGGAACTGAGTCAAACCGTCACGAAACCATTCTCCCGTCAAATTGACGACTCTCGATTCTATAAAATTGCACTTTTTCACTTGGGCAATCGCCGGGTGCAGATCGATTGGGTACACCTCCAAAAAGTCGAACTTTTCGAATGGATTGTAACAACTGCCGACGTCTAAGAGTTTCAAGCAAGAAGGAAGCACAAGCGACTCTTCTCCGCCCCCAGGGATATCCTCTTGGAGTAATCCCTTCTTGCCAAACTTTTCCATCTTTTTGAATTCTTTCTCAATTTCATTCTTTATGAGGCCTTTTTGAAAGTAGTTAACAACATAATCGACAATCCATTGAATTCTGCATAAAAGTGCGCCCTTTGGCGTTTCATTGTTAACGGACCAAAACTTTTCCGCGAGTGTTTTCATAGAAAAAGCATATTTTCTCAAAACTTCATCGTTTTTTAAATGTTGTTCCCATGCCTTTTCCGAGCCGATTTCCCTGGTTCTGCGTCTGAGCGACAGATGAACCTGCTTCACGTAATCCGCTAATTCTTTCTGTTCTTCGCTTATCATTTTCGTATCTAAATGCTTACACAGCGCTTTGTCACTCGAAGAACTTATAATATTGTCAATTGTGAATTAAATGCAAAAAACAACGTCTCTGCATTGTATCACTCCCTGAAAATAAGAATTTCGCACTGAGCAATGTGAGACATGACTTCTGCGACCTTGCGACAAATTGTCGAATCTTTTTCAGACGCGTTTCCGTTTCCTTTATGGTAGACATTTCGTGATTGAGGAGTTCTAGGTAAGTGAGTGTGTTAGCTTCTGATTATATCGTTAGTGAATTCATGAGAAAAGTTCACTTGAAATTCTTAATTTTGGAAATGTCGTAACAATATGCTGTCGTTTTTGGAAGCTTTCGCAAATCTGAAAAACCACATGTGGACGGAATTGTGACAACGCCATGTTTTTCAATATTGTACACGTTCAAAATGTGATGGAAGTTTCTTGGTCTCATGTTAATTTTGTTTTCCCCTAGGTTAACACACATTAAAGATGTCGTCACACTTGAATTGGATGATTATTCGGAATAACAACGCTTTCCTCGTCAAGAAAGTGAACATTAAGAAGCCTTTCAGCAAGGTGAGGCTTTGTTGTGGCCAACTGAAAAAGCTTTCGAATTATTAATATCTCATTCGAAGTGACTCTGTTATTTTCAGGAAGCGAATAATTTAACCAATCTGAGTTCATTCAGGTACAGCGGACTCATTCACAAAAAATGCGTGGGAATCGAAGGAGGCAAAGCCCCCGAAAAGAAAGGGTTTACTTTTGTAATGAAAAAAGCTAAAGCTCATGTAAGTTTTCCAATTCCTTTAATGGATTATTTTTCTTTGGGAAACATCTCTGAATAAAAATGTTAAACATATTAATGTATAGGTTGCTCATATGAACAGAACCTGACAGTGTTGGTTATTGTAATTCTGGCTCTGTAATTCATGGCTGTTAAGAATCAATTAAATGGCAGTCATTGGGAGAAAATAATTGAGCATTTAAGTTTCAAATAAAAAAAAAAAAGATGGTCAGCCTTTTACTTAATTGGCAGACAATTTCATATGTGACATGCTTTTTCTGATGTATGAATACTTTCTCTTAATGTTTCAGTATCGACCAGCCAAGTCTTTAGTTCGAATTGAAATGAAATCTGGTCCCAGAAGGTCTTTGCATAAGATGAAGAGATTAATGCAGAAGAATCACTACAGAAGAGACCTGACAAAGGTGGGTGAATGAATGTTTGTGGGAATGTTTGAGACCAGAGAATGATGAATGTTTAAATCACACCAAGATCTCTGAAGGTTTTGATTAAAGCTCTTAGACTGAAGCCAATGTTGAGTGAATGTGAATGATTCCAAAATGTTTTCACTTTTAATAACTTTGGATGGGGACTTTTTCAGGCTGCCCTGAGGAGAGCCAGTGCTGTTCTTAGATCACAGAGAACTCCAAAAGCAAAGAAAACAAGAGCCAAGAAGACAGAGTAAATAATTAAATGAAGTAAATGTTTGATAACTAAATGGTGTTTTGTCTTTTGTATTCCCTTTCTTTGGTTGTCAGTGGGAGTAATGAAGAGTATAATGTAAAAGTATAAACCAGAAGAGGACCTGAATACAATAAAAACAGTAAAAACTTCTTTCTAAACAAGTTACTGCTATTGGGATATTCACAAAAATTGTGCTTGAAGTGGGCCCCAAATAAGTTCAGTAAACATTGACACCAGTTGAGAATGTGGCAAGTTAATAATAAATTAGCAATAAAATATTACTAATAATATCCGAAAAATAGTTAAAAAGGTGAGGAAATTATATAAACAAATGGGGGTCCAATCGATTCAAAACAAAAAACGAAGTCGCTTACGAATAAATAATTTACTTGGCCTTAGGTCAAACATTCCTATGTACAACATCTACCCTACAACCCCGCGACGAATTCGTCGGCCCCGTCGTCCGCGCCCCCCACGAAGCCCTCCGCCGCGCGCATCCCCCCGCCCTCCGAACCCTCCGTCTCGCACCCCCCGTTGTACACCTGCGACGCCTCCCCGAACTCCTCCTCGTCGCTCACCATCCCCAGGCTCGACCTGTCCGACTGGTTCATGAGGATGAACCCCACCTCGCTGTCCTCCGGCTCCTCCCCTTTGCCCGCGGCCGCCCCGTAGGGGATGATCTCCACCACGCCGTTGTTCGTGTTGACGAGGTTCCCGATGACGTCGTCCGTGAGCAGCGTGCAGGGGATGTTCTCGCCCTCCTCGGTCTGGATGGTGAGGAGCTGGGAGTCGTTGTCCGCGAGGATCCAGGTGTGGTTGGGCGCGGGCTTGTCCTCCTTGACGACCATTTTGTAGTCGGAGGGCTTCTTGGCGGCCTGCTGCTCGAGCAGGGAGTTGTCCTGGTGCACCTTGCTCATGTGGAGCGCCATCTTGTGCTTGCCCGAGAAGCCCTGGTCGCAGATGTGGCAGGTGAAGGGGAAGACGCCCGTGTGCAGCATGAGGTGGCGCTTGAGGGTGTTGCCGACGGCGAAGGACTGGTCGCAGTGGGGGCACTCGTAGGGGCGCTCCCCCGTGTGCTTCCTCTTGTGGACGGAGAGCAGGGAGGAGTGCTTGAAGAGGCGGCCGCAGTAGACGCACTTGTAGGGCGTGGGGTTGTCGTGCCACTTGCGGTGTATCCAGTAGGTCGCCTGGAAGGTGAACTTCTTGCCGCAGATCTCGCAGGAGTAGCGCTCCTCCTTGGTGTGCGAGGCCCTGTGCTCCTCGTAGCGGACGCGCGAGACGAAGCCCTTCTCGCAGAACTCGCACTTGTACTTGTACTCCCCCGTGTGGACGGCCTTGTGGTGGCGCAGCCCCGTCGGCGTCTGGAAGACCTTCTCGCAGTCGGAGCACTTGAACTGCGACTTGTCGCTCTTGGCGTGGCGCGCCTCGTGCGACTTGAGCTGCTTCACGTTGGCGAACGCCTTCTGGCACACGCGGCAGTGCGCCACCTGGTGCACCGCCTCGCGGTGCTCGTTGAGGAACTTGTCCCGGGCGAACTTCTCCCCGCAGTCGGGGCAGTCGATGTTGAGGTTCTCGGGGTGGGTGACCTCGTGGAGGTGCAGCGCCCGCCTGTTGGGGAACTTGTCGTCGCAGTGGAGGCAGGGGTAGGTTTTCTGGGGGAGGGAGACGGGGCTGGCGCCGTGCTGGGAGGCGAGGTGGTCGCGGAGCTCTTCCATGCGGAAGCTCTTTTTGCACATCCAGCACTTAAACGCTTCGTGAGTGTCCGCAAAATGTTGCTTCAACGCGGGGAGGTGGTGGGTGGTAAACGAGCAATCGGCGCACACGAAAGTCTTGTCCTTCTGCGTCAAGTCCGCCACTTCATCCCCCTCCTGTCCGTCACCCTTTCCTCTATCTTCATCCTTCACCTGAAACATGTTTTCAAGAATGTCTTCAACTGATTTACTCTTCGCGCTCCCCCCGCCCCCGCCCTTATCCTCCCCGTCGACCAACTCAACGTTTACCGAATTTACATAGAATAATTGATTTAATTCAACCTGAGAAGCCTCCTCACCTGGGTTTTCCTCGCCAGCTTGTTTCACTTCGTTCGCGGCCTTCTCCGCCCCCAAACACTCCGCCAAACCATCCATCTCCAACGTGTCCGCGTCCTCCTTCTTAGCGACCGCCCCCGCACTCCCCCACTCCCGCCCGCTCTCCCCCGCCCCCGCCACCTCCGACCCGCGCTCCCCCTCACGCGCCCCCGCCTCCTCCTCGTGCATCCCCAGGTGCTCCACGTAGAACTCCTCCTGCAGGAAGGTGAGCGAGCACGTGGGGCAGGAGAAGAGGGTCTCCGGGGAGCCGGTCTCCTCCTTGGGGCTCCCCGGGAGGATGTACTCCGCCTCGGGCTCCTCGTGGCCCTTCACGTGCTCGATGAGCTCCTGCTTCGTCTGGAAGCCTATGTCGCAGCGGACGCACTTGAACGTCACGGAGCTCCTGTGGTTGACGAGGTGGATCTGGAGCTGGCTGAAGGCCTCGAAGCACTCGGGGCAGTGCGGGCACTTGAAGCTGAGCAGGCTCTTCTCCTTCTTGACGCTGCCGGTCAGGTGCTCGTCCTTCGCCTTGCTGCCGAGCCGGTCGCCCAGGTGGTTCTTCATGTGCACCGTGAACGTGCTCTCCTCGCTGAAGCTCACGTTGCAGAAGTGGCAGATCCACTTGCTCAGGTGAGCCTCCATCTTGTGGCTGTTGATCATCTTCTGGCTGTCGAACTTCTTGTCGCACATCGTGCACTTGTACGCCGTCGCGCTGCACGCCACGCGGTGCGCCGACAGCAGGTGGGGCTCCGTCGTGATGAAGTTGCACGAGGGGCACTTCAGCAGCTGCACCGACCCGGGGGGCTTCGGCTTGATGGCCCGGAACCGCACGGGCCTCGGCCCCCGGGCCCTCTTCGCCCGCGGCTCCTGCTCCTCCTCCGACTCCACGTCCTGGATCACCGCGTACTCCATCTCCACTTCCCCCTCGTTCCTCGGCGAATCTGCAACAGACAACGCCCCCTCAGCACCGTGCACACTTCGCCCCCGCCCCTCTCCCTCCCCCTCTCCCCCTCTCACTCACCAGTCTCTTTCAGGTCCTCGTTGAGTCCATACTTCTTCTTGAGGTGGTTCCTCAGAGATCGCTTGACTAGCACCAGATCCGACTCCAGCTTGTCCACGTGGTTGACTAGGGCGTGGCACTTGCGGCAGAGGACGTCGTCCGCGGAGACGACCACCATGAACTTCTCGCCCATGAGCTGGCCGATCTTGGTGGGGAGGTCCGTGTTGGAGGCCTGGGTGGTGCTCTGCAGGAGGGGCACCCCGCTGCTGACCACCCTCTCGTCGCACACGAAGCACTTGCACATGTGCATCGCCGGCGCGTTTATCTCTATCACCCGCGTCACGACCGGGTTCAGCTTGGGCAGGATGGGCTTGAGCGCCCTCACGTCTCCCTGGGACCTCAGCTGAAAGAGAGGGAGCGATTAGAAGGCGGACGGCTGGCTCTTGTTGGCCAAAGAAAAGGGGAGAATGGGAGGAAAGCATAATGGTCTCCAACTCTTTTTTTATACTGAAAGAAGGGAGAAAAATATAGCGGAAAACCCCCCAAAAAAAGAGAAACTTGCCGAACACCAAGCAAAAGTCTAACACTTGAGGAAAGGAATTGTGTTTACACTGTAATATTTATGCAGGTACATTTTCCAGGTTTGAGTGACAAACTGCTAAGTGAAGGGCAGAGTGTGAAATGTGGCACTCCATAGAAATCCAATATGAGCAGGAAATTCATTAAATGGATTTTGCTTGGGAAAGAAAGAAAGAGTCCTCCACTCATTTCACTCTTCTTTATGACCCATAGGTGCATGTATGTATTGTATTTACTATTTTATGTGTTTTTAAGGTTATTTATTTTATTTTTCGCAGGGCATCGCCCTGAGTGTTTTCAGCTTCAACCCCTGCCTTGCAGCTCTCTGCTTTTCAAGTTGTCCAACCCCAATTTTACTACCCCTGAGATGTTTTCCACTCCCAACAAGTTTCATCCCCTAAATGCTTCCAATCTTCACTATGTTCTCTTTTATGATTCAAATCAAACTGAGTCCTCAACATCAACATTTGAGTATAATGCTTTGATTTGAGTGGATATTAATGTGTTTTACTGTTTTACTGTATGGAAGCACATAAATTTATTACGTCTCTTGACAGTACCTGACACCATTTGTCTCTCAACTCATTTCTCACCCTGTTTTAGATGTTCAGACTGATTGCACAACAGCCCACATTGTTTTTCACTACTGTTGAAAGAGGGGTGAAAATTTGTTTTTCAAATAGATGTAATTTAAATAGATGGTGGGATGGGAAAGGTCCATTTTAAGCTGATATAGGGTTTTCATTATTTCTGCTGTTTACTGTGAATGAGGATTTCATGCAAATGAGTTGACAGTTGTTTCTTTGTTTATTAATAATATTTGCTTAGTGGCATTTTAAGTTTTACCTCAAAGGGAAATTTAAAGTAAAATAAATTCATAAGATAACCAAAAGCCATCCATGAAGCAAATACTTTTCAACTTTGGATGACATTTTCCTATAATTAAGTGCTGGAATTCATTTTTTCATAAATTCAACTCAATTAATTATTAAACTCTAAATTGTTTCTCAGAGAAAACTAATGTTGTGTCATTTTAAGATAACCAAACCTACATTTTGAGATTTTCATTCAAATGCCATATGTCGGAGAGCCGGCTAACTCAAAATGATTAATTTGAACGTGAAAGCGGCATTCTCGGATCAAAACCTCTGTCATAACAATGAAATTCTCATCCAAATTGCAATAATTAAATTGAAAAGAAGCGTGAAAGCACAGCGGGCGACAAAACGAGGAGATAATAAAACCGGCATCGGTTGCAAAATGAAAAAATGAGAAGCGAATTTCTTTTTGGAGTAATCGCCGCCAAAACTGAGTGAAAATAGGAATATTTGCGGCCGGCAAGCTCTTATTTCCATTTAATGATTACATTTAACGAGAAAACACAATCCGGCAGTGACGTGGTTCAAGGTCATGCGGACGCAATTTATTGAATTTTTGAATGAACCCCATGGCAAACACTGCGCCATTGTCAAAGTTGAAACAACTTTCAGAAACGGACTGCAGAGAACTTGAATTACCTTTGAAGCCAATTTCGAATTCCCAGAACTCATATTTACGGAAATTTCCTACCTAAAAAATACATTTGAACATAAACACATGCAAAAATTATTTACCAAATTTAAGCAAACTTAGTCAGGGCGACAACTTTGGAGTAATGTCTTAAATGGAAATTAAGCGGTTCGAATCAACACAAAATGCTTCCAAATGCTGAGATTGATTTCACAGTGCTTTTCATTGTAAGCTGTAAAAAGAAAGTAAAATAACCTTTATGAACCACTGCTTATTGCATCTGATTATTTTTACTGAAATTTATGTTGTCAGAGCCGACCGATACATGTCGACTTTTTTACTTTCCTTTGTGATGATGCTAAATTCTTTTTGTTTGGGAATAATTCTCTTGCTTTCTCAGTGAACATTTTCAGATTCTTTACATTTTTATGCAGTGCTTAGGTAGAATGTCGAAATTTATTAATTATTTTAATTTGTACTGCTTCTTTATTAAAATATCTCGACTTGCTAAGCGCCATTTTTTGTATCCTGGCAACGAACTATAAACAAACACTTGAACTAAAACCGGTGTTTTTCACCTTAATATGCTTTGCATTCCTTTCTGTGAAATATAACGCAATGCGAACTATTTATAAATGGAGTTGCAAACTTGAATACTGGTAAGTCATGATCTGCTTATTCGAATTCACATCTTCAGCCTTTGAATTATTTACCAGGTTTACTTTTCAGTATTTATGACTTGTGTTTCAACCCAGAGGGAACGCAACTCATCGTTGCATCAGGACAGAAAGTGTTCGCGTATGACACTGCTGAAGGCACTCTCCTGCAGGCTTTGAGAGGCCACAAAGACAACGTTTATTGCGTTGGTTATGCGAAGGACGGCAAGAAATTCGCCTCGGGAAGCGCTGACAAAACCGTTATTATTTGGACGTCAAAACTTGAAGGGATTTTGAAATACACGTAAAATATTTGATATTTGCTTTGCCGAATCGCCCTTTCATACAGGAATTGACCTTATTTTATTTTCCAGGCACAACGATGCCATTCAGTGCTTAGCTTACAATCCGGTCACTCATGTGTTGGCCAGCTGCGCCGTTTCCGATTTTGGCTTTTGGGCAGGAGAGCAAAAGTCAGTGCAGAAACACAAATCCCATGCCAGAATCACTTGTTGCTCTTGGACCAAAGATGGGGTGTACCTTGCACTGGGCCTTGCAAGTGGAACCATTTCCATCAGGAACAAGGTACAGGATTTGGTTTTCTTTAGCATTCTGCACTCTTTGCTTCCTTTATGGAACTCTCCTTCTTTTGCTCTATGTATTTTACTTTATTTGTATGCCTCTATTGAGGATTAACAAAGATTTAAGCACATTTTGTCTTGCCGTTCAGTGTCCAGGAATGTTGAACTTTTCCACTCTTTCCTCCCTTACAGACAACATATTTACCCTCTTCTGTGTGTCTCCATTTTCTGGGATGGACAGTGCACTAAAATAAGGAAAATTGTATAATTTTTTTCAGTTGGGTGAAGAGAAAGGCAGGATTGATAGACCTGGAGGATCTCAATCTCCTGTTTGGTCTTTGTCTTGGAGTCCATTGAGGTGAAATAGTTTTAATTTTGTTTCAAGAATAAAAATCTATTAGAGATTCTCACTTGTAATTAATAATTCATTTATTTGTAGAGAAGATGGCCATGACATTCTCTGTGTAGCCGATTGGAGTCAGATGCTGTCATTTTACACTTTGGCTGGAAAACCTGTGAGTTTTTGGCTTATTCATTTGTGTTCTCTTATTCTGTGACTGCTCTTCACTATCACTGCTATAGAACTAAAAATTATAGCTTTGGTCACGTGAACTGCCTTTTCATTCCTTCCCCAAGGAATCACAATTACAATTCCAGGTGGGCAAAGAACACGACCTCGGGTATGACCCTCTTCGAGTGAGCCACCTCGCCACGGGCGATTACATCCTCGTCTGCGGTTCCGGAAGAACCTGCAACCTTCACACCAAAGATGGCATCCGTTTGGGCACCATCGGCGACGCCCAAAAGGCCTGGATTTGGTGCTGCTCCGCCAACCCCGCCTGCGACCACGTGGTAAGTGGTGACCTGGCTTCTGTCCGTCCTCGCCGCCCTCCAGCGCCGCCCTCCAACGCCGCCCTTGTTCCAGGCCTTCGGCTCCCAGGACGGCACGCTCGCCTTCCACAAGCTCAACCTCAACGTGGTGCACGGCCTCTACAAGGAGAGGTACGCCTACCGGGAGGGCATGACCGACATAATAATCCACCACTTGCTCACGGATCAGAAAGTCAGGATCAAGTGCCGGGATCTCATTAAGAAAGTGGCCATTTACAAGGATCGCTTGGCCGTGAGTGCGACTGGCCGGAGGGGTGTGGCGACAGGTCTCGCAAAGTCTGGCTCTTTCAGGTGCAGTTGCCGGAGAGGGTGGTGATTTACGAGCTGGCCTCGGCCGACTCCACGGGGATGCATTACAAAGTGAAGGAGAAAATCGGTGCGAGGGTGGAGTGCAACCTGCTCGTCGTCTGCTCGGAGCACCTCGTCCTGTGCCAGGTGAGCGCTCTGTGGGCTTGACTTGGAGAGGTCGGATGGCCAGGAGTTCGAATTGCAGGACAAGAGGCTTCAGTGCTTGACGTTATCAGGCGAGAACGTCCGGGAATGGGTGATGAATTCGACGATCAGGTACATAAAGGTGATCGGAGGGCCGGCGAAGAGCGAGGGGATGCTGGTGGGCCTGAAGAGCGGGGAGGTGTGGAAAATATTCATAGACAACCCCTTCCCCATCGAGCTGGTGAAGGTGCCTCACCCCGTCAAGTGCCTCGACCTGAGCATGTCCAGGACGAAGATCGCCGTGGTGGAAGAGACGAATCAGGTGCACGTGTACGACCTGGAGACGAAGGAGCTGCTGTACCAGGAGCCGAACGCGACGAGCGCCGCCTGGAACTCCTACTTCGAGGACATCCTGTGCTTCTCTTGCGACGACGTCCTCAGCGTGAAGGCGAGCAACTTCATCGTGCACCATCAGAGACTGTCGGTGAGCGGGGAGTGCCAGTGCTCACCCCAAGGCGGTCACGTGGTCACCTCCTTCAAATGTTTCAGGGGATGGTCGTCGGCTTGTGCGGATCCAAACTGTTCTGCCTGAACGACTCCACCATGAGCACAGTGGACGTGCCTTTGTCCGCTCCCATGTTCCAGTACATCGAGAACAAGATGTTCACGTGAGTAACCTCCGCCCGCGGAGGTCAGTTGGCCGCCCATTCGCTGACGACCCTCTCCCTTCCAGGGAAGCTTACCAAGTGGCCTGTCTGGGGGTGCCCGACGAGGACTGGGAATGCCTCGCGCACGCCGCCTTGGACAGCTTCCACTTCGAGACGGCCAAGCAAGCCTTCATCAGGACAAAGAGCCTCAAGTACCTCGACCTCATCCACGATTTTCAGGTGAGTCCGGGAGAAGCGTGGCGAGAGGGGAAGATACAGGAGGGAGTTTGTTTGCAGGAGAGGCAGAAGAAGGGGGAGCAGAACAAAGAGCTGCTGATGGCGGACATCTGCGCCTTTCGGGGAAAGTACAAGGAAGCGGCCAGGCTGTACCAGAAATGCGGCCACGAGCAGAAAGCGCTCAACATGTTCACGGATTTGCGGATGTTCGACGTGGCCCAGGTGAGCGATCAGCGGTGGCCAGTGGACAGTGCCGCCGGCGTCTTTTCACTCGAGAACTCGTCTGCAGGAGTACTTGGGCTCGGGCGACAGCACGGATAGGAAATCCCTCCTGAGGAAGAAGGCCGAGTGGGCGAAGAACATAAATGAGCCGAGGGCGGCGGCGGAAATGTATTTGTCGGCGGGGGACACGATGAAAGCCATCGAAATCATCGGGGAAAACGGCTGGGTCGACACGTGGGTACTTTGAAATGCAATCGGTGCGCGAGCCTTGTACACTTCCGCCCTCCATCGCAGGTTGGTGGACGTCGGCAGGAAGCTGGACAGGGCGGACAGAGAAGGCATCCAGGCGGTCGCCCGACATCTCCGGAGACTGGCCGCTTTCAACTTCGCCACGGAGATGTACCGGAAGCTGGGGGAGGAAAGGAGCGTGGTCGCGCTGCACGTCGAGGCCAGGGACTGGAGGGAGGCGTTCGCCCTCGTCGACCGCCACCCCGAGTACAGAGACCTGGTCTACGTCCCCTACGCCCAGTGGCTGGCCGAGAACGACAGATTCGTCGAGGCGCAGGAAGGTTGGTGGCCAGGGGTGCTCACTCAGCGACCGATCCCGGCTCATGTCGCGTTCTGTTAGCTTTCCATCAGGCCGGCAAGCTGGAGGAGGCTCTGCGAGTGCTGCAGCAGCTGACCATGAACGCGGTGAACGAGGGCCGGTTCCAGGACGCCGGCTACTACTACTGGGTGCTGGGTCAGCAGTACCTGGAGCTGGCGGCGGCCCAGGAGGGGAAGGAGCGCTCGGCGCTGGTGGAGAAGTACCACGCCAACGAGAAGTTGGCCTCCATTTATTACTCTTACGACAACATTCAGAAGTACATTGTGAGTGGTCGGTGAATGGGGCGATCGATTGGGAGTGGACCGAACTAATGGAGCCTTTTCCAGGACGAACCTTTCACTCCCTACATGCCCGAAGCGCTGTTCAACATCGCCATGTACCTCATGCATGAGATCAAGGAAGTGAAGCCTCCCGGAGTCTCTCAATTGTATCCTTTTTCTTGCTGCCAGGGGTTGCCTTTAGCCATGGACATAACGTCTCCCTGGTTTCACAGAGGAGTACACTCTCAGTTATTCGCCTTAGCACGGGTTTCAGCGCCATTTTGTATTCGCTCTCCAAGCAAGCGACCGCCCTCGGCGCCTTCAAGCTCGCGCGGCAGGTCCTCGACAAGGTGCACACCCTCAAGGTCCCCGCCCGCTTCCAGGAGTACGTCGACGTGTCCACCCTCCTCCTCAGGGCCAAGCCATACCACGACAACGACGAGATGCTCCCCATGTGCTACCGCTGCTCCTCCTACAACCCCCTCTCCTGCACCACCGGCGCCAACGCCTGCACCAACTGCGGACAACCCTTCGTCTACTCCTTCTTCTCCTTCGGTGAGTACCACCCGCCCCCGCGCCCCGCGCCCCTCCACTAACGCCTCTCTCTCTCTCTCTCTCCCTACAGAGATCCTCCCCCTCGTGGAATTCGCCCTCGAGGACGGCATTTCCGACGAGGAGGCGCTCCGCCTGATAGCGAGTCCTCCCCGGGCGGGGGGGGCGCCAGGGGGCGGTTGGCTGCAAACAGACAACGATGTGTCTCAGGTGCTCCACCTGGACGACTCCCGCCCCGCGGACCCTTTCACCGCGAAGCTGCTCAACCTGGAGGTGAGTGGGGGTGGTTCTTCGGGGGAGGAGGCAAGCACTGAGGGGTGAATCGTTGGCAGGGCGACGGGGGCGAGTACGTCCCGGTGCGAGTGGGGAGAGAGACGCTGAGGAGCCTGGACGCGAGCGAGGTTCTCGTCAGCCCCATGCGGAGCCCCCTCAGGTACCGATTCTACAGGAACGTCATTCCCGATTTGCCCATCGTCATTTGCCACTCCTGCCACAAGGTGAGTCTAATTACAAATCCAGGATCAAATTAATTATGAATAATGTGAGAAACGTTGCAGGCATTTCACATGGACGACTACGAGCTCCAAGTCCTCCAGAAAGGACATTGTCCTTTCTGCAGGGCGCCCAGCTCGGAAGGGCGCAGGGAGCCGACGGAAGAGGGCCCGCGCACGCCCTGACCGCCCAGAGCGGCCTCTGGTCCCTCCTGTGATTGGACGGCTCGGCCACGCGCAGCTCGTCCATTGGCCGCGTCTTGGCTTTTCATCCCCCGAGGGGGTGCCCTCTGTCTTTTAGGAGGGTTGGAAGTGACGGGAGATTACGAAGTCATATTTGGGCCATTTTGGGGGTTGGAATCGCCCCCAACGCCCGCCCGGATGGGCTCTCAGATTTTGTAAGTTTATAGAGGGCGAGGCGAGCATTAAAAAATAGTATCCCTAGGGAAAGATAAAGAAGGGGATGATCCAGTTGAGCCGAAGGGAGAGCAGAAAGTTTACGACCACTAAAATTCATAACGTAATTAAAAATATAAACTGCTCTCCGCAATATTTTCATTTATTTCACCCGCTTTTTCTTTTCCTCCCTTCTGGGTTTTTTCTCACTCGCCTAATTATAATTTTTCATTCTCACCCCTTCGCCCACCCTAACATCCCTCTCTCCTTCTTTTCTCCTGCTATCGCGCTCTGTCGCTGACTTTTACGCAGCCAAAGAATTGGTTTTTCCTCAAATTTCTCCGACGTTTCACATCAGTTGCGGTTATTCAAATGAAAAACCAAAATGGGGGCTCATTTACAAAATAGTTAAACGAGTTTTTATTAAAAATCCTTTTCGAGGAGTGAAGACAAGTGCCACGTCGGGGCGTCTAATGCCACGTAAAATCCTTTGCCACCGACCGAACCTTTCCCAAGCGACAGCAGACGAAGCCCAATTGGCGCCAATTTGCATATTTTACACTTCGCTCACTTTGTGTCGAGGGATGAAATGAAGGGGTCGAAAGCCAGACGTCTGCCCCTATCGATCACCCAGCCAGGGGTTTCAAACTCTTTTCAAAGGGGGAGCTCTTTGGGGGGTGGCGGGAACTGTTTTAAGGGGGAACAACCCGTGGATGGACAGGGGGGCGATTGGAGTTTTCAACCCCCAATTAGGGTTGGAACGCCTGAGGCTTCAATTTCCCTCTTTTCTCTCTTTTTCCTTTTCCCTTTTTTTCTTTTTCTCTTTTTCCGCCAAAGGAAGAATTCCAAATGAGAGGCGGTCACTGACTGTCTTTGCTTTTCCATTTTCTTGGAATTACGTTCCCAAAGCAGCGTCTCAAAGGGTTGTTTCTGCGATTCCACTTGGCGAAACCTCTGTGAGGGTCGACTGACTGAGGGTTGATTGATCGGCGCCGAGTGGGAGCCGGAGCAGGAACAAGCTCTGCTCTAATTGCACCCTCGGGGGTGGTTTCCCCGCCACCAGAAGTTGCCCTCCATTAACTGCGAAACTTTGCGTCCTCCCTCCCCCAGGAGGAGGGGTTGGAGGATTTTGGGAGGAAGAGGGTGTGACAGGACGCTATATTAAATAAACAAATAATAAACATTTGGCTCCTGAATTCTTTCCGAATTTTAAACGAGCGCCATTAAAATGTTAATTAAATTTGGCGATTAAAATTAAAAAATAAAATTTGAATGTAAACAAAGACACTCATCTTTAATGCATTCGGTTCAAAAGAGCGTAAAATGCAAGAAAAGAGGAGGATAATAAAAATACTGAAACGAGCATGTGAGTTTTCATTAGCGGAAATGTGCACATAGAGGAGCTTGGAGGGAGGGTTGAAATCACCCCAACCCTGGCTGTGCTTGAGGACGGACACCGGAAGTGGATGGCCGTTGGTTCACCCACGTGGAACGGCAGGTGGGCGACGAGGGTGGAACGGGCGAAGGGCGCAGGGTGGTTGTGCCTGGGCACCTGTCTGCGAGTGCCAAGTTATAACCACCCTTTGCTTATTCGCAATCGGGGGAGGAAAAGCAACGCAAGCGTTACACTGACACAGATCAGACTTTAATTGAGGTTTAAAGCGAAGAGATAAAAAAGCTTTTTCTCCTCTCATTCCCAATTTTTCCCTTCTAATTAACGTTGCCTCGAGGTAAATAATTATCTCGGCCAGATACGGGTTTTCTTCCCTCCCCTCCTCCACCCCTCCACCCATCCACCGCCCCCTGCATCCCCCGAGGCCTTCATCTGGCGGTCGCGTGCCGGCCACTCGACCATCTGCCCATCCCCCTGTCCCCCCATCGCCCCCCGCCTTCATTTGACAGGTATCGTGCCTGTGGTTGCGGTTAACTCTCTCTCTCTCTCTCTCTGGTCACACTCCGGTGCCTCTCTCTTATTTTTCTTTTTTCTTTTTGAGGTTTGGCGTCGTCGAAAACTTTTTTTCGAAAAAAAGTAATCATAAAAGAACGGAAGTTATTTTTGACTCAGTTTATAAACTCATTAGTAATTAAATATAAAAATATGTAAAGTTGAGTAAATAAATAAAGAAAAAACTGAAGTTACTTATGGGCAACGCCGTCAGAAGGGGTGGTTGGGGGTGAAACAATGCGCCCTCCTCCGCTCCAAATATTCAGATATCATCTCGCGAATGAGTTCATCCCCTTCCTCTGGGGTGGAAACGAAGACACCTGACATGGCTGACACTTTCGTTCAACCGAAACCCCCTCGGGGGTTCGTCACAAAGGGATGCGAGCGGGGGCGGAACAGTTTCCGCGAATCGCGCGAGTTAATTAATTTAAAGGATGCGCCCCCAAACGAAGGCTTTGCAGCCCCTCGAGTAGAAAAACTTAATTTCCGATGGGGTGGTCGGCGGGGGAGGCCTTCGCTCGGGGATGAAATTCCCAAAGATAAAACCGTTTTGTTGTTTTCTTTTGTGTCCGCCACAAAGGAATTCCAAAGCTGATTTCGGTTGTGGGGGAGGTTTTCCGCGCCCCCTCCCCAACCCCTCCGAGCCCATGGGACCGGGACCAGTTCAGCCGAAAACTGGTCCTGGCATCTGCCGAATGGCGTCGTTAGTGGCAGGTGGTCGATGAGGCGGAGGGCAGGGGTGGCCAAAGCAGTGTGTGTTTGTGAGGACCAAATGTTTATAATTTGTTGTTTCTTCATTGAGAGAAGAAAAAAAGAGATAATAAATAAAATAAATAAACATTGGATAATATGCCATTTATTATATTTATTATTCACGATTATTTATATTTATAAATTGTACAAACCCAAAAAAGTGCCTTTTATAAGTTTGTTATAAGTTTAAATTTAGAGCATTAAAGACTTTATAAGTATAAAAGTATTGGTGCGTATTTAAAAGTCATAAGTTTTTGAACTGTGGGTTTTTTAATCTTTTTTAAATCGATCATTAAAATTCTTAAAACTGAAAACTTTATATAAATTGTATAATATATAATAAATTTCTTATTTCTTTAATCAAAACTGTTGTTTCACTCTTTTTTATGAGAATTAACAAAAAACTGAGTTTTCGCACTAGAAAATTTATAATATTTATAAGTGGTATAAAATATATGAGTTTGTTGCAGATTATTATAAATATACTAAATAAATAAATACTTTCCTTTTTTTATTATAGTTTTGTATGTATAAATCACTACTAAGAGGATATATTCGCATTTGTGGCAAAAACTGTACATAAAAGTATAAAGCAAAAATTTTTTATTATAATTGTAATACTAACAATGAATTGTATTGTATTAAAGAGAAATGAACTTTGAGGAACTCAAAAGAGGAACAAAATATATTTTTCAATTCTATTAAAGAAATTATATAAATATAAACAAGTGAAAAGTGTGGAATTAAAGTGAAATAATATAATTTCATGAGCAAATCATTGACGAATACGCCGATCAAAGGCGTCGAACGTTCATTAAACACACATTTCGTTTACAATTGTACTCCCAACCCCCCCCATCCCCCCCATCCCCCCCGCCCCCCCCCAAACACCCCTCAAAACCAGCCGACAGATGTTCGCCAACAAAGCAACATCTGCCCAATCCAGGTACCACCGCCCCGCTCGCGCTCCCCGCCGGGCCGTACCTGGCCAGGCCGGGGCGGGGGCGGGGGGCGGGGGCGAAGCACCCCTCGCCCCGCATGCGCGCACCCCGCGCAGCTGCTGCACGGACCGCCGGCGATCAGTCTGTTTCGGGCCACGAACGGGATGGCCGCGCGCTGGCTGTTTGCGGTGTACGCGGTGTCGTGTGTGCGGTGGTGGTCGGGGGTTGTCGGGGCGGGCGTCGGGGGCGAGGGGGATGTGGGGGGAGGCGGTGCGGGGGCTGCGGGGGCAGGTGAGGGCTCTGCTGGAGAGGCGAGAGGAGGAGTTTGCGGAAGTGGAGGAGTCGATGCGGCGTTGGCTGGAGAGGAGCTCTGAATTGGGGTTGTTGAAGTCTCAGGTGGAGGAATTGAGGTAGGGGTTGAAGGAGTGGTTGGAAAGAAACAAAAAGTGAAAACTTAATTGAGAATTAGATAAATTAAAAATAAATAAAATAAAAGAAAGAAAAAATAGAGAAAAAAGAGGGAAATTAATATGAAATAAAAGTAAATGAAGGAAAGAAAGATTAAAGGGTCTTTTGTCCGTTTGTCCGATTTGGGGGTGGGTCACCCCCTGAGAACCCCTGAGGGTGAGGGGGCGAAAGCGTCGTCAGCCACCGAGAGAAACTCAAAATGAACAATCATTCCCCATTTCATATCCGACGAAACGGTTTTTATTTCCGGGGCAAAAACTCTGGAATTTTAATCGCGAAAGCGGTCATTGAGATCGAAATTACGAAAAATGTTAGGCAATAAATATCCGAGACAATGGCCCCCACCTCCACTCCCACCTCCACTCCCACCTCCACCCCCAACCCCCAGAAAATATTATATAAATTTCGATACATGAGCGATCCGAGCAAAAGTTTTCGCTTCCGCTAAAAGCTTCATTTAATTTTTTTAACGAGTTCCCATAAATTTCACTTCCGGTCCGAAGTGCGTCTTCTGCTAAGAAAATGCTCTCCCACCGCAAACCCGCGGGAATCGCACGAATTTTCCTGGATTTACGGGACACGTATCGCCCCTTCGCCCCCAACGGCTTTTGTACATCGAAAGCTCTCTCCACTTTGTATTTTCGTTTCCGTTGAAAAATACATTTAATACAAATACAATCACATGGAGTGAAATACAAAAAATAAATGTTTGTTGTGAAATGTATAAAATAAAGAAAAATAAATAAATTACTTCATTCAAATGTTATTTATATTTCTTATAATACATTATATACTAAATGTTTTGGCGGTCCGCACATAAACACTTATTATAATATATACAATTTTATTTATAATAAAATTTTAAAAAAAGTTAAAGATTTCATTTATAATTTTTAATGTAAAATAAAATCAAACGAGAAAATGATAGAAAAACATAACAAATACAGCAGAAAAGAAGAGAATAAGAATAAAAAAAGGAGAGAATAATGAAAATTGGAGAAGAAAAAGAAGAAAATTAATTTATCTTAAAATTTCTAAAGAATCTGACAATTTTCGGTTTAATATAAGTTATACCATCATTTTATCTTAACAGTATCAATATTATGAATATCGCGTTGTTGTTTTCAATTATTTATAACCGTTTTTTATGTAACGTTTCTTTTTAGTGTCGGCCTTTTATGAAAGCGCCGTTTATTTCAACATTCGCTTTTACTAATTTTCTTTCATTCTTCTTTTTATAAATGCTGTATATATTTGCCAATTGAATGATATTTAACATTTATACTATGAGCTATTATAGTATATACATGTTATCTTATGTATCTCATATAAACATGAAATATAAGTATTATTATAGGTGGAATCATAAGTAACTTCCCTTTATATATTAGTTATAACTGTGTTACTGTCATTTTGGGAAACTCAGGGAGCCACCAAACAGAGGGAGGAAATGCCGCATCGCGTGACCAATTACGAGAGAGAGAGAGAGAGAGAGAGAGAGAGAGAGAGAGTCACATAATTAAAGAAATAAATAAAAAACTTTTGCAAGTGTTCCCCTCTCCGGTGTTAATTACATTGCAACCCCCGACAACTTCTTCAGGCCCCAGGTGGGCCCAGGTGGCCCCAGGTGGCCCCTCTCCCTCCCCCCCTTGTCTCCACTCAGGGGAGGCTCGGGGGTGGACATGTCACCCGGAGTTTCTCGGAATTAAATCAATGGTTTCATTAAGGGAATTGAAACGCTTTTGTGACATTACAAATGAGGGGATTCTCAGAAGCGGCCGCCCTCGGGAAGTCGTCTTTCCACTTCGATCCGCCCCCGCCCCCGCCCCGACCCATCCCCAAATCATTTCCTGTTAGAAAAGGAAAAAGGCTAATTCTCTGGGAGGCGCCATGTTGAGTTTTGGCGGGCGGAGGGCTGGCCGTCCTGGGGCGGGGGCGAGCCTCCCCTGTCGCGGAATTCGGCCGCTAATGAAGGAAGAGGGAAGAAAAATGGGAGCTGACAGGGAAAAAAGGATTTGGGGAGAACATCCCTCTTCGCTGAAGGGGATGGATGACAGGGGGCTTTCATCTGACGTTTTCTCACAAACCGGCCCGACCAAAGTGCCGCGTCCACCCTGTTTGGCTTTATCTCTCCCCCGTGCGGGGAAATCCCTGGAAACAATGAACCCCTTCTCGCCCCTTCTCGCCCCCTCTCACCCCCTTCGCACCCCCTCTCACCCCCTTCTCACCCCCGCCCCCCGAGCCCCCCATCTTTCAAGACAAACGAGCAAGTCTTTTGTTCGCTTTTTTGTTACCTTTTCAGCCGGGGGCACGTTTTTCTCTCCTTCCGTTTTCAACAATTGATTGTACAATTTCCTCGACAGTGATGGACGCCCGCCCCCGGCAACCCCTTCGATTCCTCCCCGTCTCCCCCGCACGCCGCCCGCAGGGGACGCCCCCGCCCCTCCCCCCGTCAGCAGTTAATTCTTTTTTAAAAGCATTCGAGTTTGCTTAACATTCTCCTAAAGTAATTACGAAAAGGTTTTTTCGGATAATTCCTCCCCCAAAAGACGGACGAGGGGATGAGCGCGGAAACACAAAAGAAGATTATTTGAAATTAAAGTGAAATTTTGATTAAAGGTTTTTCCTCGGGAGGGGAGGGCGGGGGTGGGACTCCCTTTGTTTATTTGTTTCCTTCCGATGTCCTCCCGAATGGACATAAATGTAAAGGAAATGGAAATGTTGAACCGGAAGTGGAATCTTTTTACGGTTGAAACGGAACAAAGAGATAATTAACTGTTTTTTAATTAAAATAATATTTATATGGTGGCTAATAATTAATTAACTGAAATAATTAATACTAAAGTTTAAAATTAATTTATGATTTGACGTTTGAGAGTTTTAAGAAAATGAAATGTGTTTTTAAACATTTTTCAGTGTTGCCGCTCACACAACGACGCTTTCGAATCCCTTTGCATCGGAAATGGATGGGGAGAAATAAAAGGGGTGGAAAGTTCCCTCTGCCCTCCGCCCCCAACAAACTTTCTACTTAATTGATTATCATTAGCTTTCGCTAGGATCACTTAAGGAATCAATTCCTGTTTTCGACTTTTACGAGGATTGCTTTCCCTCCCCGTTCATCCCCTCCTTGTCCTTTCCACCCCTCCCCTCCCCTCCCCACACGCCAAACGACCCTTTCTTCTCCCCCCGACTCTCCTCTCCCTATGCACATCGGGGGGAGTGATTAATTCCAAGATGTAATTAAGTTGTGGGGGAGACGAGGGGTGACCGCGACCCCCTGCGGGGGCAAAAACTAATTAAATTCGTTAGGAAAAGAGACACCTTCCCTTTGGTTGCCCCCCCCCCCCCCCGTCTTTTGCTCAAGAACACAACCCCCAAAAGCTGGGAAATGAGTGCGAGTGCTGACACGCATTTCCGGTCAGAGCGGCCGTAAGACGAGCGGAGGACTCGGGTTGTCTTTTGCCATCGATTCCATTGCCTCCCCCGCCCCCAAAGCCACCCCTTCCCACCCCCTCCCCGCATTGTAACAAATCTCACATCTGGGATGCAGCTAACGTTTTTCGATAACATTTCCTCTATTTCCTCACTGTTGCGAGGGAGAAAGTTTCCATTAGAGCTTTCGTCATTTTGTCGGGGAGGGGTGAGGGGGCGGAGGGGGCGGAGGGGGCGAGTCCTTTCTTGCTGTGAAAATAAATAAACCGGAAACGGAAATCGATCATCGGTTGTTCTTTCGCACCGCAAAAAAAAGATTGTCGACTTTTGTCGTTTTCGCGGGCTTGGTGACGTCACCTGCCAGCAGACGACTTTTCCACCTTCACCCTCGCCCCTTCGGGGTGCCTTTCGGTTTCTCCCCTCCCCGGCGGGAATATCCGTTGCCGGGATTTTCCCTCGTCCCTTTCCTTTCTCCGAAGGGATTTTGAGGTGAGGATTGAGGATGATTGGGGGGCGAATGGGGGTGGAAAGGGGTGTAAAAGGGTGGAAAGGGGAGGGAGGGACGCTCGTGACAGGAGAAACCCATTCCTGCGAATGACAAACAAATTCCGGGTGAATTAGAAATTGAGAAATTAATGAAAAGCGATTGTAAAAATAAAAAAAGTCGCCTTTGTCGTTTTTAAAATTAATTAAAAAAGTTAAACAGAGATTGAAAATTAAATTAATTCTTAATTGGATTAAATTATGAAAAATTAGTAAAAAATTTTTAAGACGCTTATTAATTTAACGGTATTCTTTAATGGACAGAGGATCCCTGGACAATTTGCACTAATTGAGCGCACAGACAAAACCATTCGCCCCCTTCGCCCCCTTCGTCATTCCTAGAGGAACCCTTGAGGAACCCTTGAGGAGCTCACAACCCCGGGATTTAATTCCTCCCCAACGCCGAAAATCAAGAAGAAAAGGTCAAGAAGCCCGTATTCCTCCCCTTCGGGCAGGGGTTGGGGGGGAGTGACTGGGGAGGAGGGAAGGGACTTTTGGCGGGAAGTGGGCGTCGTGGCAGGAGACCTTTGAGGGCGAAAAGAAAGAGGGCATAATTTTCCAGTTTATTCCGATGTCATCTGGGCGTGTTTAAGAAGTATTAATACTAAGTCGTCGGGAGAAGCGAAACGATTATCGCGAGACCGGAAACGTCGATAAGAAAAAGCCAATTTACCGGTTTTTAGGTTTTCCAAGCAGAAACTCTGAACCGGAAGAACCTCGTTCTTCTTTTCCGCTTTTATAATTCTCTCCTCAACGGACTTTCCCTGCTTGGTGGCTTTTCTGCTTTCCCGAATCGCCGCCCCGAACATCTCTTCTTCATCTCTTCTGGCGGTCTGAGAACTCCATAAGTATGGACTTATAATCCGGGGGTGAATCTGAAAATGAGGTTCGATCGTAACGAACCTAATCTGAAGAGAGACGAAAGGGAGGAAACCTTTTCCAGGAGGAAGGAAAACTCTAGAAAATGCTTGAAAGGGAAGAAAAGATTTAACGAAGCAACAGCCACTCTGCGGGGGGCGAAATCACCCTCCCCTAAAGAGCGCCACATAAATCTCTCATCCATTTTCTGGTTTCTTCTCTTAAGGGCTGCTTCCACCCTCAGGTGATGACGGCCCCACCCTTCGCCGCTGCTGGGATCATTCTGCGGCGCAGCGTGCGGGAGGGGAGGGGGATGAAACCGCCCCCGAGAGTGACCGCGACTCCTCGTGCGAGTTACATCATAAAAGAAGTGACAGCGGCGCTTTCATCCCCCGCGCTTCCCTCGACTCACAAAGAAGAGCGATAAATCAGGGGAGCCTTGGCGGGGGATGATAAACTGCCCTTCCGAAAAACAAAACACTCCCGGATGAATCAAACCGAGCCATGACGTTTTCTATCAGTTTTATCAAAATGATTTTCCTTTGGAAATGTGTCCCCCATCCGCACTCCTCGGGATTTATGGCCCCCCAATCTTTTCCTTCAATCCGATTTCCCAAATTGGAAAAAACAGACGAGAGTCAGCGCCATCCCTTAACCCTCCCCTGACTGAAACATAAAAATCCATCCATTTGACTTATTGAAAACCGTTAGCGAATAAATGCTTCGTCGGCATTCGGGGGCGAAAGGGGGCGCGAATTTGGTTGTCTGAGTAATGGAAACGCCTTCGCTGATTTCCCCCTTTGCATGCGGACGGAAGGCCAACAGAGCTCACGACGCCCCCGCCGCCCCCGCCGCCCCTCATCTCATCCACCCCCTTTCTCCTTCATATGGTTTTTACGAGGCCTATAGACAGTTTCTTCATTGCTCCTCAATCCCGAGTTAATTGGTTTCGGTAGGAGAGAGGGCGAGAGAGGGCGAGAGAGGGCGAGAGAGGGCGAGAGAGGGCGAGAGAGGGCGAGAGAGGGCGAGAGAGGGCGAGAGAGGGCGACAGGGCGGAAGGAGCGAAGGAACGGGACACATTCTATCATCGAAATCCCGATGTTAAGGGAGCCGCCGAGGATTTATCGGGAAAGGGCGCCATGTCGAAGAGCTCCTCGTGGTTTCCCGAAGGAATCCCGCAGCCCCCTCGCCCCCACGCCCCACGCCCCCCGCATCCCCTCACGAATGACGGGCTCCTTTGCGTTTCAGGCGGGACGTGCAGAAGCTGAAGGGCGGGAAGAGGCCGACGCTGAACGAGCAGAAGAACGACCATCTGACGGTGCAGTGGCTGTCGACGGCCATGAGCGAGCTGAGGGCGGAAGTGGCGGAGATGTCCGCCAGGTACAACTCGTCCGCGGAGATGCAGGCGCGGCAGGAGCTGTCGTCGGGGCTGGACTTGCTGAGGGGGGACGTGGCCAGTTTCCGGCGGGACTTGGAGGAGCTGAGGGCGGAGCAGCAGCAGACGGTGGTCACCCTCGGCCAGCTGAAGCAGGACGTGGAGAGCAGCATGAAGAGCAGCCAGGCCACGGCCACGGCCACTGCAGCAGCCAAAGCTCAGGTACTTGGTTGGAGGACAGAAAGGGGCGCAAGGGGCGGGGCTCAGTGGAATCCTGACGCATTAAAATTGTTTTCAACTCAAATGAAAATTTGAGAGGTCGGAAAATGGTCGCCGGGAAATTGAATTTGGGAAATTCCGGGGGCGTCGAGGCGAAGCGGCGGAATTTCCATAGCTTTTAGGACATTCTCGCGAACCTTTGGGACACAAAACTAATCGGCGAAGGGCGCTTCGCCCTTTGAGCCCATTGCGGAGGAATGCAGAAAGGCTCTCTCGGGCCTTTGGCCGGGATCAGTCTCACAAGTTTTACAAAAATAAAAGTACATAAAATACAGTAAAAAATAATTTAAGGGGAAGGCGATGAGGGGATGATTTCCGAAGGGAGGTTTCGAACTGGCTGAGTTCCGTCGAGGGATCTCCGGGCAGAGATGAACCTAATCTTCTCTCCCCATCGACAGCGGACCGCAACAGCGACGCAAATACGTTTTCCGGGTGCCAAAAGACCAATAAAAGTGCCAATGAAACGAGCGTCCTGTCACTTAATCAAATGAAAATTGGCCGCAAACCGCCCCCACCGCCCCTTCGCACGGAAATGCCGGCGAGCTGTTTTCCTTTGAAAAAGGTGCATGACGTCATTTCCGGGCTAAATAGGGAGAAGGATCCGCGCTGCGGGGCAAGCACAGCCGTAAAAGGTATGGCCGGGTGGGGGCGAAGGGGGCGAAGGGGGCGACGGGGGCGACGGGGGGCGAAAGGGGAAGAAACTTCGTTGAAAGTCATAAATTGTGGATCGCCGAATGCGTTTATGTTAATTTGGGCTTTTGTTTGCGAAGGAATCCTTGTTGGGGAGTGTTTGCTGTTGTCGTTGGGGAGGGGAGGCGAAGAGGGTTGGAAAGGCTGTCGAAGCTTTGCCTTTGTACTAACAGGGGTCAAAATTACTTTTGTCTCATATTTTCTCTCTCTTTCAAATGAATACGAATGATGCGCGTGTTCTAATGCAAGAATTTTAGAAATTGCTCACATTTTTCTATTAATGTTTCTATTTTTAAAAGAGTGAAAAAGACGAAAAATCATTTGTGAGTTGAGATGAGCGCAGCTAAAAGTTGGCCAAATATTTGATTCTGCTGACGACGTCGTCGGGTCCCTGTGGCGAGCCGGCACGGGTCTTCCCCATCATTAGCACCCCTCCCCTCCACCCCCGCATCCCCGACACACAAATAATCCACCTGATGCTTTTGCTTAAGTCCCAATCAGCAATTCGGGACACGGACTATAATATAAGAGATTACAAGTCCTTGAAGAATTCAATTAAACTGAGGTCCGAACAAAGACGTTTTCGAAAGGAAAATCCTTTTGGGAGGGCGGGGGCGAGGGGGAGAGGGGGCGAGGGGGCGCACAATTTAATTTCGAGACGAAACAAACTTTAAACTGGCCAAATGGAAAAAAGTTTGTTTTTGAGAAGACGAACTATCTTCTGAACTGAAATTTCATTTATTGGCTTTTCTTAAGTTGGAATCCTTTTAATTTACCTTCCCCCGCCGCCCCGCCGCCCCACTCCGCCCCGCCCCGACCCGCCCCACAACCGACTTCTGATTCCCCCAATCGGAGATTGAAGAAGAAAGCAAATCGAAACGTTTTTGTGGTTTGCATGCAAACACGAAATGAATAGCGGAGGCTGCGGTTTCGATTCTGCCGGAAATGTGATTTCCGCGGCCTCCTGCATTATTTTTTCCTTTTTTACGGCTCCTTTGGACCTTTTCGACAATTTATTCTGACAATTCGGGAGCGCCCCGTTTTATTTCCCTTCCTTCCCACCCTTCCCTCCCGCCCCCAAAGTGTTTACACGGCCGGGGGCGAGAAAGGAAAGAAGGGCGGGCGACGGGGCGGTGTTTTACTGCTTCTCTCGAACACGAGCATAAATCAGGTCGGGGGCGGCGGGGCGGGGGTGGAAATCCGCCGGCAGGACACTTGTGGCAACCTTTTAGGGGTGACTTATTCAGAGCTGATAAATCCCTTCCGAGCAGTTGACCCCGATATCCCCACGGGACGAGGGGGCGAGGGGGCGAGAGGGCGAGAGGGCGAGGGCCATCTAGCCCTAACCGGGTGCGTTCTTTTAACATTTTTAATTTCCGGTTAATAAATGGAAGACGAATGCGTATCCGCGGGGGCGTTCGCGAACGGTCGGAAGGAGGGGATGAAGAGGGAAGTATCGCTTCATGTTTCGCCCTCGAGGTTGAATGACATGTCTGGGGGTGAGGGCGCTTTCACCCCTCCGTGGGGAGGAGGGAGAACATCCGAGAAAAAAGGTTCCCAGACGAAGTCACGTTTCTCACCCCAACCCCTTCTCTCTCCTGTCATCCCTTACTCAAGAATATCCTTTCTTTCGCTCTTGATTTCAGACAAGTGCAGCGGGGGTTGCGGTGGGCGAGAGCGGAAGTTCTTCCTAGTCCATTAAGGGCTCGATAATATTTTGATAAATGACCGCCCTCCGAGGCGAGACGAGGGGTGGAAAAGACAGATGGGGCCGAGTCGATTATTCCGCCGGCTGTTGATTAATTAGGGGAAGTTGCGCGACCTTTCTCACCCTTTCACACCTGAGATCTCACCCCCGGACTCTTTAATTAAAAAGCGGCGTTGCGGAGACTCGAGGGGGCGGGGGTGAACTAATTGTCATGTAAACTCAGTTAATTTCCATAACCTTCGCTGATATTTCTTCATGAGAACTCACTTTACATTGCTTTACAATGCTCTCAATTCGAAATTAAATTTTTTACTTTTAATGTCCGCCTCAGCAGGGGGGCGTCGAATTCCCCTTAGCTGGTTTTAATTGCTTCCCTCCCCTCCCCTCCTCTCCCCTCTCGCCCCCTCACGGTCACAGGGGCTCTTCGTTTCCGGTTCAACGTGTAATTGTCGGTTCTGCTCGGCCGCCCTCCCTTCAAATACATAAACAGTGTTTATGGGGTGTTGATGAAACAGTGGTGTCGTTGGGGGCGGGGGTTGTTCATTTATTTTGGCTCGGCTTAGAGCTTTAAAGATATTGTACCTGAGCGAAGGCACGCATTTGCGGAGAGTTTTATTTTGTGAGGTTCAAAATGGTGATTTGGGGGTGAAGTGGGAAAGGTTTCCTTTCTGTTTCTAAAAGCGACAGCTTTTACTCTTTTTCCGCGGAATTTCCTCCCTCATTTCACCTCCTTCCACCCCGTAGGGGGCGCCGCTCATAAGTGTTTGGAGTTGTTGGTGCGGGTGCTCCGGTCGCCTCCTCTTCTTCGCCGTGATTCCACATATTTTAGCAGAAGTTATTTCCGAGAGGAGGGAAAGCTCGGAGGTTTGCCTTTATTTTGAATTAAGCTGAGGATTGATTGGTCGAATGGCCGGAGTAAGCGCGGGGCGGTAGCGGGGAGAGGGGCGGTGTAAATTTGAGTTGAGGAAGTTTGGGGCGGGGGAGGCGACGTCGCAGAGCTTCTTCCAAACTGCAAACGTTAAACATTCATAATTCATAAGTGATTTATAATGGAATGACGACTGCTTCCCAGAAGAATTATGTCAGGAAAGTTTTGAGGGAAAAAATCCGGCGGAATAAAAATTGGATCCCCTTCGCCCCCCTTCGCCCCCTTCGCCCCGCTCTCTTCTTTCTTTTCTTTAATTAAGAAAAAAAACTTTCTCATGAAAAGTCGTTGAAATTTTTTTCAAACAAAAAAATGAAAGGAATCCTCCAGAAAAGAAAGGACGGAGTTAAAATGGAGACTCATTACGGGATGAAGGATTAAATAGAAAGGAAGCGGAAGGTGGAGGAAAAACCGGAAATAGAGCCATGAATTAAAAGATCGGAATAAATGAAAACATTTTTCCTTTGTCCCGCCCCTCTTCGCGCCCCGTGGAAGAAACCCCGAACCGCCCCCGAGGGCAGCGCAAAGGGTTCGCAGAGGAAATGTGACCGGAACACTTTCTGAGGGATTACGCCCAAAAAACCTCACAACATTTGTTTCCCTTTGCCCCGGCAATCACCCCTTTTCCTAATCCTCACCCCCCAGTCACTCATGACACCAGTTTCCAAGTGGAGGGGCCGGGGGTGAAAGCGGACGTCCAGCAGGGGATGAAAGTTTTCTTGTGGGGGTGGGAGGGAAAGGGGGCGCTACATAATATTTTTTATAGAAAATATTCAAGTGAAATCGGTCTCCGGGGCTTCATTTATTATCCGAATGAACAATATTTTATCCAAGTTTTTTTTTAAATTTTCTGGGACGGTCATTTGAGAAATTGAGAAAAAGGGTGTTGGGGGATGATGGAGGGTGTTGGGGAGTATTGATTTCCGATTTTAAACTGAAAGCACACCATGTGAGAAATAGTGGAATATTTGTGGGGGGGGGGGGAGGGTTAGGTAAAATCGGCTGGAATGGAGTCAGCCTGGGAGAAGAGGGAAGAAAGCGGAGGGGTGCGGGGGGTGCAGGGCGGAGGGGTGGCCCTCAGTCTGTCCCTCTTCATCTCTCACACACGACACCTTCCGCCCTCGAAATACAAATGGGCCGACGCCATTTGCCCTCGAGGTTCCCACTCTGTTCACTTCCTGTCGGTCTTATGTTCATTAACATCCCCTCCAAGGCTGTCCTCCCCTCACCCCAACCGATTCGCACCACCGCACCCACAACAGATGGCTAACGCTCAGATAAAATATTTGATAAGTTGTTCCTCCCGGGAGGAATATTGATTTCGAAAAAAACTTTCTTTTTCCAAAACGGATCAGGAAAATCCTGTTTGCGTTCTCTTCCCCTTTCCTCCCCCTTATTATTTTATTCGAAATATCCGATTTACGGGATTTCTCGCAGCCCTCTCCCTCGGGATCGTCAGTCAGCTGTCGCTGTGAGTGAGGACCGAAGGAAAGCCGGGTATTTCCTTTTCTCTAAATGGGGGTCATTTCGACCCTTCGATTCTTAAAATTATAAGGAGGAGGAACTAAAAAATGAGGACTCTATAGAACAAATTTAAAGAAAAAGAGAGAGAGAAAATTTGAGAGTAATTTTTAAAAATAAAGATGCCGGAGTATTTGAGTTATCTTATTAGTAAAATTCAAAGTGAAAAATGGCCGATCTTAAAAAGGTCCTTTCAGTTTGTAATTATTAGGGAACCTTTGGACCGCGAAAGGTATTTCTTCCCAAATATTTTCCACATTGTCTTCCATTTATTCTATATTTGGAAACACCCTCAACTGTTATTTTCTTTCCGGGGAGATTATACAACAACCCTCGGAGGGCGTTCCTTTTATGTATGGTAATTGGCCGCCCTGCCGAGGCGTCCTTCGGGAACCTTTTCCCTTTTACTGCACCACTCGTGCAGTTTACGGCCTTCCGCCTCTCTATTGCCGGCTAATGGCGGAGGGAATAAAATAAAACCCAGTTTTAATTTATTTTTTAACCCTTTTTAAGCTCTTTGCTCCGCTCGCGTTCTTCTTTCCTTGACTCCGACCCCCGTGCCGCTCTTTGGGGCGATTAACGCCCAATTATTGTGTTACAAATTGGAATCCCATCACTCCTAAACCGGCTGAGGATTAGAAGATTCTTAGGCGCGATTGTGCGTCCAAATGACGGCCATCTTGAGATATTTCAGGCACAACTGGGAGTTTTCGAATTGTTTTTCAGGGCAGCACGAATGGCGCTGTCGGTCCTCCCTTTTCTGTTGTTTCAATCACTTTTAACATATTTATGTAATTTGTTATGTAAGTGTGATGTGTTAACTAAATTTCGACAAAAGATGCAAAGTATGTAATTACATTTAAAAAAGTGTATTTCGAGTTAATTCATTAAGGAATTAAAACGATCGTTAATGACTGACATTTCCAAAAATGGACTTAGCCCACTTTCAATTTAATCGCTCATTGCAACAAAACCAATTTCACTAAACGTTCATCCATTTATTTAAACGAAACTCAACTATTTACCGCATTCCAATATTTCTCCCAATCCGCTCATTCCCAAATTCCGCGGCCACACCGGTTTCCGTTACGCAACACCGCCCCGCCCTGATTGGCCGATGCCCGAACGCGCCTCCGCCACCCGCCAATCAGCGCCGGAGGATTCATCTGCTTGGCGCTCCAGGGGTGCCAACCGCGGGGAACGAGGCGGTTCCATTGAAAGCAAGTGGAAACTCATGAAATGAAATTTGTTTTGAAAGAAAGCCGCCCTGGAGACGGAGGGCTGCTCGCCGAACAAGGTTTCGTTAAGAAACAAACCCCTGTAATTTTCTCAGGAGGCCCAATTCCGTGTTCCGAATGCCAACGCTCCCCATGCAAACACCAGAGGAAAATTTTTTGTTCATTTTTCCGATTTTTCCGTTCTCCCGCCCTCCCCTTCGATCCTCCCTCGTCTCCGATTCTGCAATTCTGCAGACCTCGAATAAAATCGGCTTAAACTCAGTATAAATGTTTTCTCTTTTTTCTACTGCAACTTACAAGCTCAGAGGGGAGGGGGATGAACCAACGTTTTTAATATCTTTTCTGTATATTATGAATCTCTGGCCTCGATAAGAACTTCCAGTTTTACTGTCAGTGTCAAAATCACCTTCCGAAAGGCTTTTTTAAGTTAAAAGTACAAAATCTAACTTATAATTAATGAGAAAAGGTTTTAAACAAATACTATTGGAAAATCCGGTGTTCGAATCAGAATTTGGACCGTTGGGGCTTCCGATTCCCGGAATCGGTCGCCAGTTCCTGGAACTGCACTCACAGTTGATTTCAACGGTCGTTCGAAAACCGCTTTTTTTATATTCGGTTACTCACTTCACATTGGGCTTTCATTTGAGAACCCAATAGTTTATTTTTGGACTAATCTCAATCATCCGCTTAATTCCCGGAAGGAGAGAAAGAATGAATCAACACACGCGAAGGAAACGAAGCAAACGGTAACTTTTAAATATGTTAAACTACAGTGTTAATTAATGCTTTTACATAAATTTGAAATAATAAAACAAATGGGGAGGAAATAGTAAAAGGCAGATAATATTTTTGAGCGCTACCGTATATATAAGAATAAAAAAAAATAATATAATATTCCTTAATTAAACCGATAATAAAAACATCTTTTGATCCGACCAATTAATTTTCGTTCAAATTCTCCATATTTAAGAGGAAATTAATATTTGGCCATTCTGACCTCGCGTGACCGCCAGGACTTTCAGGTACGCGTTCGCGCCTAGGAGGGCGTAAAGGCTTCCTAGCTCATTTAATGGGCAGTGAGGTTTTAGGGGGCGGTGGGGGCGGTGGGGGCGGCGCAATTAGCGCGGCATCGGGGCGGAAGGTGTCGATTGCTGGGGGCGGGTGGCGATGGGGTAATTAATAAGCGGATGGAAATGGGTTGTGGGGGCGGCGGGGTGAGGGGCGAGGGGCGAGGGGGAAGAAGAGCAGGAGGGAGAGGGTTGGAAGCAGAAAAAAGGTTTTAATTTTCCTGCGATAAAAACGTTAATGAAAGCCATAAAACAAGTCGCAATTTTCTGGGTAAAAGAAAAATCGTAATTTCCGATCCGGGAGGCGGAAGATGGTGTGGGCGGGGGCGGGAAGGGCGATAATCTTCCCAAAGTGAATTATACAGAAAAACCTTTTTTCGAAATAATGAAAGGTCCATTTCCCAGGAGAGGGTGCGCTTACCTTAACCGAAGGCGAGCTTTCGAACGGGGGCGGATGCAGAACCGCCCCCTGCGTCGCCCCACGCGCCCGTTTCATCTGGGAGGAAAGCGAACTCCTAATTTCAATTATTATTGTGATATAAGGCAATCTTAAGCAACTTCCGCTTTTTTATGAGAAGCTGCGACATTTCTGTTTTTATGATTTCATTTTTCACATTATCATGGCTTTTTTGATCTCGTTTATTATAACATGAAGCCGAGTCGTAAGTAACTTCCGCTTTTTAATGCCACGTTTTCTCTTTATTTATGACGTGGCATCGGACTCTTCCCGTTGCGGCCACGTTTCACGACGTGAGCCCAACGGAAGGTACTTATGACTCAGCCCTGATGGAATCAGGTGCAAAATAAAAAGCAAGGAAATGCTGCTCTCACCCCCAAACTTCCCTTTCATTTTTCTTCTTTTGAAAGATTTTTATTTTTCCGACGCTTCCCTTATTTTCCGCAAATTGTTATCGCTTTCGGAAACGCATTAACATTTGCATTTTGCGTTTTCCTTTGAATGCGGCTCACCTGGTAGGAAAACAACGGGCAACGCAGCAAAAGTAAAATTGGGGGCGAAGGGGGCGAAGGGGCGAAGGGGCGAAGGGGCGACGGGGCGGGAAAGTGAGATCTAATGGCTTTCACTTCCTCTCTCCACTTTCTCCTTTTTTGTTTGATGTTGGAAAGATGAAAAGAATTTCTTCTCGATTGATGATGGTAATAGCGGATTTCCTTTCTTCGCCCCCCGGCCCTCCGCCCCCACTAATCGTCAGAGCTTCTCACCCCCAGCCCTTTCGAGTAATTGACTTTTCCTTCTTTCCCGAATACTTTCCCCTCATTGTTTGCTTTTATTTATTATTCAGTCGGAATTTCATCGGAATGAAAATTCCGATGCCCAACTACCCCCCCTCCAACTCACCCTCACCGATTTCACCCCCTCCTCGACCGGAAATGAAGGTGCAGATAATCCTTTGTGCCGCTGAGGCATCGCTTGAATATTAAATGTTAAATGGATTCCGGGAAATGAGGGGGCGAGGGGATGAGGGCGGGGCGGGGCGGGGGATGAAATCTGTTCGTGTAATGCGAAACGTTTTATATCTGCTTACGTGTTAGTATCGAAACCTTTTTCCTTCCCGTTAGCCTTTGAACCTTTTTGTTACCCTTTCCCGCGGTTTGTTCTTGGCTCTTTTGAGTCCCGCCCCCGCCCCCGCCCCCCCCAAACCTTTCAGCTCTTCTCCTCCGCCCGCGCTCACGTGTAATTCTGTGGTTTCGCCTTTTGCAGGTGGACGAGCTCAAATCAGAAATGTCCTCCATCTCCAAGTCTTTGATGAAACTGACTCGCGACGTGAAACTGTTCAAGGTAAGTCGTTGGGACTCTAATTATAACCCTTTCCTCCCCTTCCCTCCCCTTCCCTCCATCTCGTGACCTTAATTGCTTAATATGCTAATTAATCGTGGGCGAGAAATCGCCTCATCCGGTGAGACTGCGTGAGTCAAATAATTAGGGTGTTTAATTAAGAGCAATCGTTTTGTCTTTTCCCTCTTCGTCAGCCAACCCCTCTTCCCCTCTTCTCTTCCTCCCCCCCCCCAAGACATTTAACGAAGCATAAGCAAAAGATAACAACATTCAGGAGAAAACAGGATTACTTTCTTTGGATTGTTCCGCGCCTTCCAAAAACCGCATAAAAGGCACAAAAATCCTCCCTTCTTATCCACCCCGCGGCATTCCGAAAAAGCACGACGCTCCTTTGAGTGAAGAGGAAAAGTCTATCCTTTGACTTGCTTTCGTTTCTGACTTTCCCCTTTAGTTTGTAGGGGAGTTTGCATCGTAAACGCTCACGTGAATGTGAGATGAAAAAGAAAATGAGGAGTAAAAGGGTTGACGAAGGGGCGGAGGGGCGGAGGGGGGTTGAAAGAAGCCACGCTTAATTGCGACAAGAAATGGTGGGGATTTCCACCCTCTGCCCCTGGAGGCAGCACAGGGAGGGCCCAGAATGACCGCTTTGGCTGGGACAGTGTAATGTCTTCTGATGGGGAGGGAGAGGGCACGAGGGGGTAGCATTGGAGTTGTTTATTAGTGATTGAATAAATATTGAAAAATAGGGAGAGGATTTATTTTAGATCGTTAATAACTAATTAGGGGATGGTTTGTGAGAGGGGCAATGGGGAGGGGGAGGGCTGCGGGGGTTTTAAATTAATGAAAAGGAGAATTAAGTTCGTTAGAAATTTATGAACTCGAGGATGGAAGCTTTCCCTGGGAAAAATGGCACTCCTTTTGGGTTCTCTGTCTTCTTCTGGCTGAGAGGGGGCGGATGCTGCAGCGAGAGCTCTCCCGTCAGCGAATCCTGCCGTGCGACAGCGGAGATGTCGCAAAGGCAAATTATTTATTTATATTTAATTTCCTCTGCTCTTCCTCTGCTCGAGCGTCGCTCGTTCTCGATTTTAATTGTTTTTTAAAGAAGAAAGACGGGCGGAGGGGCGAAAGTCTCTTAATCCGGGCCGCCCTCGGAGGGATGAAGTAGTCACGTCGCTTTCGAATTCCTCGCAAAGAATCAAATTAAAACTTACAATCTTTTGTTTCGAAAAGCTTTTGCGTCCCGGAGAAACTTGCCAAAAAACCGCCCCCAAATGGAATTCTGATAACTCACAACCCTCCCAACAATTTTCCCTCTCTCGAATGACGACCACATGTGCGAGTCCCGCGGCTTTCCGGATTCAATCGATTCCGAACTTTCCAAGAAGTCCCCCCTCGCCCCCAACGCCCCCTCGCCCCCGCCCCGCGCCCCCCAATTGCATCACAACTGGATTTTCATCCCCGACCCTTTCGGAAAAATTCTCCCATCGTTAGTTGCGCGCCAGTTTGAGTTAAAGAGTTAAAACGAGGCTTTGAACAGTGGGAGAGGCGATGTGTTTCAGGTGGGGGCGATCACCCCTTCCGCGCACCCCCATAAGCAATCGACACGGGTTTCCTTTTCAAACTTTCCAAATTAGTTTTTGGGAGAAACAAAATTTCTTCTTTTTAATGTTTTTAAAGTAAATTATAGTAAAAGTTTGTTTTTGGGGGGACCGAGTGAAAGGAGAGCAGATTTCCTTTCCGTCATTCACCCCCTCCCCCTCCCCCTCCCCCTCTCACGAAGAAGACGAAACCCTTCGCTGATAACAACCTCAACTTTCCCTCGTAATACCTCCTAATGCAATTCTGTCAACCGGAAATGATAGTCTCAATTTCGGATGTTTGATTAAGACAATCCGCCCCCGTCGCCCCCGTCGCCCCTCGCCCCGTGAGGCGCTCGTTCAACCTGAAGCGGCACCGTTATTAGGGAAATCAGTTTGTGGGGGCCCTCGAGGGGAGCGGGGGCCACAAATCGATGGGGTTTCGCCCTCGAGCATTCGAGGACTGAGACATTCGTAGGGGGTAGGACAGTACACAGGATAAGCTAAACATGAGTGAAAGGCACAATTTTGATTTTTCGACGACAGTCAGTCAAAAGGACTGTTTGCTCAGAGTTGAGTGCATTTCGCTGACCTTTGTGGAAAAAGACGGTCCGACCATTTTTTGGTGTTTTCTGATTTTCATGAGGGAAAAGCAGAAAAAATAATAAAATGTCAGAAGTGACAATTATTTACATAAAGTATTGGTCACATCTGTGCAGTGTTTGTGGTCTGAAGTAAAAGAGAAAAAAGAAGATGAAGGGGTCATTTTGACCCTTTCGCCCACTATTCTTGGTTCCTTTGGATTTCAAACTTTGCATCCCTCAACCGATTCATCATCCCTTTTTTCATTTTCCTTAGTTTTTCGTCAGTCTTCACGTTTTATAATATTTTACAAGTCCAGCATGGAACGATAGCAGACGAACAGAAAGAAAAAGAACGAAACAACCCTCCAGCGCACAAAAAACAGCAACAAACAAATGTAGCTCACCTAAGTGATTGTTGCTTTTCTCCCCAGAGCACAGTGTCCAAGCTCTCCCGTCCGGGCACCGACAGCAACAGCGTCGCCCCGGAGACCAAACACCGCCACAACAGGCTCCTCCGCGAGCAGGTGCTCAGCCTGGAGAAGGGCCAGCGACGCCTGGAGGAGCGACAGGCCCGGCTGGACCGGGTGGTCCACCGGCTGGACAAGCACTCGCAGGCCGGCCCCGGGGCCAACGAGGCCGCGGACGGGGCGCTGTCGCGGAGGGTGGCCCAGCTGGAGGAGGGCGAGAGGACCGCCCTCAAGCAGGCGCTCAACGTCTCGAGGCAGGTGGCCGACCTGGGCAGGCTCCATTTGTCCGTCCTGCAGCTGCTGGAGTCGGTGGAGGACCTGGAGACGAAGGTGGACAGCCGCGTGCCGGAGCTGCAAAGGGAAATATCCAAAATGGAGTTCGCAATGGCGCAGACGACCTCTTCGCTGTCGCTCGTGAGGGAAGACCAGGTCAGTGGACAGCAGCTTGTTTGCTTTTTTGGAGAGGAGTTTCAAAGGAAAGGAAGGAGCCTCACCCCAAGGAAGTTCCGGGAGGGGTTGTTTCCCGAAGGACACGCGAGACCCAAGCAAGAAAGACGGAAAATCTGGGGGGACGTCACAAAAATATGTCATTTTAATGGGGTGGGGGATGGGGAGTTTGGAGAGGGGCGGGACTGGAAGGAAGAGGAAGGGGAGGGATGAGAAATTGTCTTTGTTTAGGGAAATTCCCGAATAATTTGTTGGAATATTGAAATAAACATTAAAACTGGGATATGGAGAGAGGACAGTGGGGGAAAGGGGGTGAGAGAGGGGGGAGGACCAATTTTCAAGTAAGTGTGAAAGCGAGGGGTGAAAACTAATTTTGGTTTTCGGTTTGGAATTTTTGTTGTTCGTTCCTGGCAATATGCTGATGTCGCTGACGGTGAGCAGAATTTGGGGAAAAGGCGAAGGTTTTCTTGTCATCCATCCGCTCCCTTGGCCGAAAGAGTGGAAAGCAAAAAAGCACGGAGGGAGAAATGAATTGGGTGATTATCCGCCCCTCACTTCATCCCCCAGATGGAACCTTTCTTTCTTCTTTCTTCCCTCCTTGATGAAATTTGTCTTCGCCGGTCAGGATTAAGCGACGCCATTATGGTTCATCGCGGCAAAGAAACTAATTTTGAAATTTTAAATAAATAAGCGAGGGGCGGGGGGGCGGGGTGGAAATAATTTCCTTTTGGGAGGAAAAACAACGCCTCGAATTTTTGTTTTCGGCTGAGGTAAATTATTTAAAATTTTCAATCAAAGTGATTAATAAACTTGTAGGAATTTAATCTCCCCTCGGCAGGGGGTGGGAAATCGCGGGGGAGGCCAGAAAACTTCACGAGGGTTGGGGCGAAGCACGAAGATTGACTTTCACCCCTTCGCTCCCCGTCAATATCATGTCATTCCTCAACAGCCATTCATTTGGGGATTTTTCGAAGGGGCGGCGGGGGCGAAGGACGAGCCAAAAGGAAACTTCCCCTCGTGGAAAGCAGAAAATTTAAATTGGAGGGATTTGGATTCGCAGTCCTTTGACTGCTAAGCCTGGAAAAGTCCGCCCTCGACCGCCCCTCGTCCTTCCATTACTCGATTAAATTAACTTTGTTTCCATTGCCTTTTTTAACAACTTGTTTATTTTGTTGTCCTTTTGTTTATTTTTCTTTCTAAAAAAACATCCACAAAACGTATTTCACCCCCTTTTACCCTTTCATTTTTCCTTTTTTCCTTTTCCTTTTCCTCTGCCCTGCCCTGTCTCCTCCTCCTCGTACGCCCTCTCCTTTCTGATTCACTTCGCCCCTGGGAGCAGCAAATGTACACCCCGCCCCGCCCCCGCCCCCGCCCCCGCCAACCCCCGAAGGGGCGGATGGCGAGACAACACATGCAGAGCGATGCAGGGGTGGTTGGGCCTGTCCTCCCTCCCCGCCTAAAACTTGCGAAACAATCTTGATATAAAAGGGGTGTAAGGGGTTGTTTGCGACGGTGAAGAAGTTGTTTCTCCCCGCGGGGGAGGGTTATTTCTCCCCCTCTGGGACTGGCTTTTAATCGACCGCCCCGTCGGTCATTTTCCACAACCTGAAATGGTTTTTCTTTTAATCTTCCACTCCATTTAGTTCCATCGCTGAACAATTTGCAAAAAACCGCCAACGATTTGTTACAGAGGAGAGTCGGAAGTGATTCTCTGAATAAATAAATAATAAGTGTTCTCTTAGCGTCACTTTTTATTTGCTTAATTTTTTTAACTTCGCTTCACATTTTGACTTATCCGAAATCTGTATAATTTTATTCCGCCTCCACTTCAAATATTTGTTCATTCAGTGAAATCTCTTAACAAATCCATTTAACTTTCGTTTTACTTTTACACTTCCATTAATGTTAACATCTTCGCACAACACACATAGTTTGAAATGAATATCAAATTAACAAAAGCAAATAAGTCGTGGAACTTTGGCAGTGACGGACAAAAGCTGTTCGGGGAAAGAAAAGCTCACTTTTTGCCGGGATTCCAGCCGAAATGGCGGACAGAGAGGGAGGCCAATTTGCCTCGTGGTTGATTCATGTGTTGAAAATTAAAGAGAAATGCGTCGTCGTCAGATTGATTGATTACATTTTAACGATTTCCATGTTTTCCACTTTTTATTTCTCCTCTGGGGGAGGAAAGTTTTCCTTTGTGAGCAACTTTGAGCGTTCCTTCGGCCACCGATTCCCAAGGGTCGCCCCTCCGGAAGACGAGCCGGACGCCGATTTCCTTTGGCCTCCTTTGAGAGAACACAACTTCCCCAGGCCTTAATTGCTTCCGATTCGTCACTTGCAAACTCTTTTCCAGGAGAAGCAAAGGTCTTCCTTGAAGGCTCTGGGAGAGAGCCTGGCCCGCGTGCAGGACCGCCTCGACGCCGACCACGGCCACCTGAGCTCCCTCCAGGCACAGCTCCTGAATGCGAGCACGGGGAACTGCGGGGGGAACGAGACGGGCCAGGGGAGGCGAGAGGAGGTGCAGGACACGAGGATCGCGGCGCTGGAGGAGAAGCTGGAGGAGCACCTGGAGGTTGGTGGGGAGGAGGGTGGGGAGGAGGGTGGGGAGGAGCGTGGAGGGGCGAGAGGGCGGAGGACGGGGGTTGAAAGGGATGTTGAATTCCAGGACGAGGCAGAGGTTCCCCAGAGCACCCCCGTGGCGGATGCCTTCAAGAAGCTGCACTCAGTGAACACCACTAGTCTCCCGGAGCTGATCGAGTCCTTGAAGAGCGTGCAGAAGGAGTACGACAATATCGTACATCAACTACCTCACGGTAAGACGAAATTGACATTTATAGTGTGATTGTGATTTTTTGGTGGTAAAAAAAGCCTCGCGAGGGAGGAAGAAATCTTTGTGCAGTTTTAATGTCTGCTTCTTCTGTTGGTTAAAGATTTTGAAATTCTTATTTTTCTTAGAAACTATCATCTTTAATAAGAAGGGAAGAAAGAAAGCCGAGAGACTTTCATTTGGGGATGTTTCGTTAATTACATTGCCATGATTTCTCCTCAAATGGTGTTAGCGCCCCTTCCTCCCCTTGGAAGGACGATTTTGGGGTTTGCCCTTCATAACAGTTTGCCCTTTTCTCCTTTGTTCAGCTTTTAACGGAAAAGTCAAACGTTCGCGACTTACGTTTATTGTGACCGCATTCAGCCGAGTTGCATAATTTCAATTTAAGCATTCTGTCATCTAAAATAAACATTTTAAAGGTAAAACCGTTTACAAAAATTAAACGAGCTCGCCAGTGAAAGCATTAACAGCATCGCAACGTTCGTTTCGGTTGGTTTTTTGTAAAGCTTCCTCGCTCCCGATTGGTCGAGCGAACGTCGGCTTCGGTTGCGGAGTTTCGCTTCAATCTGATTGGTCGAGGCGACATTCCACGACCGCCAAGGGCAACGCTGCCTCCGGGATTACGAGGAGAACCCGAGCTCAAAGGAATAGCATCGGTTAATCCATTAGGACGCCTTAGTAAATGGAAAAGGGTGAAACGAAGGAGGTCTGGGTCTCCATTACGAGGAAGAGGGACATGGAAGCTACGAACGAACCGAAAGAAGCATGAAATTGTGATGTAACCCGATTAAAGACAATTTGAGGTGTGTTTGTGAAATGAAAGCTTGGAAAACAGCCTTTGAAAGAGTTGAGCATGGGGTTGAGGATCGGGGCAGCCCTGAAAAGGGCTTTTTGCGCGTTGGGAATCAAAAATGAATTCGAAATTGATTTGAAGGGAAAAGGCGGGGCTCAAGGCTGCGTCCAACCTTCTCTTGTTTCAAAGCTCCTAATAAACGTCTCTGAACGAGGACGACGCATGCGGGACCCAAATAAAGGCCTCATCCCTTTCCTGAAACAGATACGTTTGGGGTGAGAAGAGCCTCCTGACTCATCCTCGAAATCGCTTTTAGTTGCAAGCGCAATGAGAGGTCGAGGGGCAATCAGGTCGGGAAGGTACTTTCGAGGAGACATAAAAGAAAGGAAGCAGCATAAAAACGAGCGTGACGAACTTTGGAACTTCATGGAAAGGCATGAAAAGTTGGAAAAGCGTCGTAAAAGCAACTGGAGGCATCGCCCGCCCAAATCGCTGAGAAAATATTTTTTACTTTGCGGAAAATTCATCAGCATTTTTAATGACTCCTCTATTAATTATTTTTCTGTTTAATTATAATTTGCTTCATTTCTCCTTTTCCTTACTTCTGTTTTGTTCGCAGAGGGGTGAGCATTTTACACAATTAAGGGGGAGAAAGATGGCTCGCGGAAATAGAAATCACAGAGAAACCACACTATTTGCGAAAAAGAGTTCACACTGAATTGAACACTTTCTGGATTCGCCACTTGAGAACCCACCCCAAAACCGGGAAATCGCCCTTTCCCCGCCCCCCGAAAACAATTTTCTCCCAGGGAGGAAAAACCCTAATTCCCTAATCAATTCGCAGAAACGTTGAACCACACCAACACGAACTCCCTCTTGCATTCGATCAATTTCTGCAGGACGAACTCGAGAAAGAATCTGGGTAACGCATGTTACAGTCAGCGCCCCCGCCCCGGGGGCGTGTCGCGAGCACCCTCGCCCCCTGGCGTAAATCTCAATTAATGTGAGTGAAGATGACATGGAGAACCACAACGAGAACGTCACCTTCGTGCACACGCGCACCGCCTAATGCATTATTAATATCTTTTACGGGGAAATCAAATGAAAGTCAGTTCGGAAATTAGATTTCCTTATCTCGGGAAGATTAACAAGGATTTGCGGATAAAAATGAAGGTTTTTTGTTCGTTTCCCTCCCTCATCCGCCCCCAGCCGCCCTCGAGGTCATCAATCTTCCGGAGAGTTCACGACCTGCCGAAGGCTTCCTTCGCAGCTGCTGCTTGGGGAGGTTGCCCCAAACCAGGCCATTTAAGGGCGAAAACTTATTCTGATTTCAAAGACACCCCCACATCCCCCGCCCAGGCTCACTCAATGGACGAACTCAGTCGAGAGAGATAAAGCGATCGGTGACGGAAAGCTGTTGAATGTGTTGGGGTGGTTGTCGAGGGGTGAGGGGTGGGTGAGCAGAAACGTCCCGGCGGGGCGTGAAAGGAGGAAGAATCGTCGCTTGACGGGGAGGAAAGTGAAAGCGTTTTTTAATAAAGTGAAAACGCAGGAGAAAGGGGCGGGGGCGAGGAGAGGGGCGAAAGAAAACTAATTTCGAACAAAGTTTTCAACTCAGTATACATAAAAGAAGTTAGGTGTAATTATAGAAGGGTGGGAGTGAGCGGGGGTGGCGACCTGCAGGAGGCTGCTGTCGGGTTGGCTGGGGGCCTTCCGTCTGGGAAGGGTTCGGGAGGGATGCGAGCGAGGGAGGAAGGAGTTGGACGTATCTGAGGGGAATTTAAAGTCGGTCGGCAAGTTGGCTGTGTTCGAGGGTGGAAAGTCGTATCCGGTTGCCGCAGAAAAACGGTTTTGACGTTCGGAAAGTTGAGCATATCAAAGATGGCGCCGTTTGGTTTCCGTTACGTGCTGCAGCTTTCAAAGTGGCTGCATAGACTCTTTCCACTTTCTCTCTCCCCTCCTCATCGCCCGCTCCTCGCCCCGACGCCGACGCCGCCCTCAGACACTCGCGATGCACCCCTTCCTCACCCCCGCCCAAGAACAAGTGGGCCGGATGCGTTTCCCGCCCTCCGCGCCCCATCGCTTCCGCCCCGCGAATAAATTACAAAAAAGAACAACCGATTTCCACTTGTCAGCACTTTTTGCTTTTAATCCGGTTCCACGACTAATAAATCCCCGTTGCTGCCGCCCCTGCCGCCCTTCCGCCCCCTCTCCCCCGGCCGCCTTTCAAATACCCGTTTAAAAGGGACATAAAAACGGGCATTTTTCGAGAGACGGTTGAAATATGTGTTTGACAAGGATTTGAGCGATATATCACGGGAAGGGACCGGAAACGGAAGGGGAGGAAACTCTGAATTTATTCCCGTGCGCCGGAAGTGAAAAGCTCAATTTGGAAAATATCATTTCCCTCGTTTTTCCAATTCCCAAATATAAATGAATCCAGAGATACATCTGACATGTAAATATTATTTACTCCAGTGTTTTAACTCCCGCCCCCGCCCCCAACGCCCCTACATCTCCTCAAGGTTCCCCTCCTTCCCACCGCTTAACCCTTTTCAACCTTAAACGGGATAAAAAATGCTCTTGTTTGTTTCCCTCCCTCCGGAGGAAAGGGGATCCGCTGCCCTCGGCCAGGGCCGCTTCCCCCTTCAACCCCCTTCAACCCCCTTCAACCCCCTTCAACCCCCTTCAACCCCTCCCGACTCTCCCCCAACCTCAAACGGATTCTCGTGAAAAACAAAAAAACTTGTAGGTTCTGGTGCGGTTGTTGAGGGGGTTGAGGGGGTTGAGGGGGTTGAGGGGGTTGAGGGGGTGGCTCGTGTTCAGATTAAATCTGGATTAAAGCAAATCGCATCCGAGGATTAAAATTGTTCGAATTAAAGCGTTTAAAAACTGAGAAAGGATTTATGCGTTTGCGGTTTGGCCGACTTTCGTTCGGGCGAGAGGTCGGAAGAGAGATCGGACTCGTCCGCCCCAGTCGCCCCCTCAAGCTGGGGGCACTCAAGATGTGATTCCAAAATGGGGCGCTCGAGGGCGAAGAAGCTCGGCGGGGCGAAAGCAAATTAGTGGTCACCATATTGAATTTGTGGGTCGACCTTTTGAGAGAGGTTTAAATTAATTTTATCATTATGCAAATTGTTCCCGTGGCTGTTCTGACACTGGCAGGGGTCAAAATGACACCGCATCATGCTTTCCTTTCCTCTTTCCTCGGTTATATTAAAACGGTGCGTAATGACTGCGTCTGTTTCAGATTGCGGGTCCGTCGAGGGGCGGAGCGGCATCTACGCCATCGCCCCCGGGGCGGGGCCGCCCCTCCTGGTGCCCTGCGACATGTCCTCTCCCGGGGGGCCCTGGACCACCGTCCAGCGCCGGATAGACGGCTCCCAGGAGTTCAACCGGAAGTGGCAGGAGTACGCCGTTGGCTTTGGAACTCCTTCCGGTAAGCACGCAAACGAGTCCTTAAAGCTTTTATCGATTCCAATCAAACAATAATTCACGGCCGCCCTCTTTAACGCAGCTAACCAACATTTTATGTTCTCTCGAGGGGGCGGGAGGGGAGCCCGCAATGTTGTGCCATTTGCTACCGGAGTTCCACCCCCCCTCCCCCCCCCCTCGCCCGCCCCTCAGACCCCCCAAGCCGACCACTTAATTATCTTTCAGGTTCGCCTTCCTTCCGAGTGTTTTTCTCTTGCTCCGCTTCTCCCCGAAGAAAAGCGAGGGAAGAAAGAGTTATTAAGTTAAAAACGTTATTCAGAGTTTGAGCAGCCCCCTTTCGCGGGCGCGCTCGGGGGGACGTTCGGCGTAGGCACTTTGAATTAAGTTAAAGCCCCGGGAGACTCCCCGCGCCCCCGCGCCCCCTCGCCCCCACCCCGAATATTATTTCATGAGAGGCTTTTTGAAATTCCCCGAATGAGGGCCCGGGGCGGCCGGGGGCGGCCTTTTATCGCTTAACCTATGCAAACTCATTCGAATTAACAACTTTTTATTTTGTTTTTTCCTTCACTTTGAGTGCGTTTCCCCGCATGAATGCGAACCTTCCCTCAGCCTTCCCTCCCGCCCTCCCCGTCCGAAGCCCGTCGACTTGTCTTTGCGGTCACCGAGCTTTCGAGAGGTTTTTCTGCGATTACCTTCGGCCGCCCTTCCACAACGGAGTGCTCCCTCTGTCAAGTTCTCTTCTTCCAGGCGAGTTCTGGCTGGGCAACGAGGCCCTGCACCGACTCACGGCCGGCAACTGCTCCTCCCTCCGGGTGGACTTCACCGACATCTACGGGAAGCGGTGGGTGGCCGAGTACGAGGAGTTCTCCATCTCGGGGGCGGGGGACGGGTACAGGCTGCAGGTGGGCGGGTACAGCGGGAACGCGAGCGACGCCCTGGAGTACCAGAACAAGATGCAGTTCAGCGCCCGGGACTCCGACCGGGACATCAGCAACACGCACTGCGCGCAGAACTACGAGGGCGGGTGGTGGTTCTCCCACTGCCAGCACGCGAACCTGAACGGGCGGTACAACCTGGGGCTGACGTGGTTCGACGGGGGGAGGAACGAGTGGATCGCGGTGGCGTTCTCGGAGATGAAGGTGAGGCGGCGGAGGAAGTGTCCTTCGTGAAGGGGGCGGCGGGGGCGAGTGGGGAAATCCAAAGATTAGCTTGAAATGGAGTGAGTGTGTGGAAGCGACGGCCATGTTTTCATTTGTTAGTCATTTCGTGTTAGTCAGTAACTTAGTCAATAATAATTATTTTGTGAATTAATTTAAGTTTTGTAAGATGAGTGCAGAGCGTTGTGCACTTTTCTTGTGTTTGAGGAACCTTTGTAAACTGAGAGACAATAAAGTCATTTTGTAAACCTTGTCTTCCATTTTGTTTTGCCTCGAACGGCGGGAAAAGAGCTTCGATCGCTTCCTGTTTCCAAAATAAACCCAATTAAAAATACTGAAATTTTTTGCTGATTTTATTTTTCTGATAAAGCAGAAAGTAAGCGAAAGGGTGAGTTCGTTAATTAATTAGCTTCCCTGTTTGCTTTGCATTTGAAATACACACTCCGTCTCGTATTTTTGTTGAAAATATTTTAATGTACATAATGGAAAGCCTTAATTAAATGTTCCCTTTTTAACTTTTCACTCGGGGGTGCATCTCTTCGAGGAACGGAAAGGATTGATTTTTATTCCCGGAATAATTATCCCTTAATTAAAATCTGGTTCCATGTGGGCAATTGAGTGAGTGGCTGCCTCTGCTCCTGAACACATGTGCACCATTTATTATTCAAATAACTCTGTTTGGTCGTCTGCCGATTGCAAATGTGTGGCATTTGTATTAAAGTTCAAGGAGACCGAAAGGAAGACTTCAGCCTCAATGGCGAAGGCGAAGTCGCATCATCTTATTAATATGTCGTCATTTCGTCTACTGATAAATATTCATAGAAAGTGTAAATGTTTCTAAATTAAATCTCGAAAACCGGCAGGGGTTCAATTTCTAAGTTAACTTTTCCGATGAGGTGAGATAAGAGCAGCAGAAACTACACCAATTGCGCAACCCTTTTTCCCTTCGACTAATCGACGACCCCTTTGCTTTTGTGGGAGCTCACTCTTCTCTCGCCGGAAATCAGTTAAAGTTTACCGAAGAGGATCAAAATATTTACCGCTAGAAGTCCTTAAGTTCCGAGCTCTGGCTTTCACTTTTAGAAAAAGGCTCCCGAAGTCACGGCGATCTGGTTTGGGGGAAGAACCTGAAAACATCGGGGGTGGTTTTTCCTTTCTCAAAGAGAGCGGTGTCGAAAGCGCAATCAATAAAAAGGCAATTTCTGTCACTTGGAAACTTTTTTATTGAATCGAAAAAAATGACAATTTTATCTGCGGTATAATTTCAACAAACCGTTGTTATAACTAAAATACGGTCAAACTGTTACAGGGCCTGTTTATTGTTTAGTAAATTTTTAAAAATAGATTTCTAAAAATACGAAATAGCCATAAACGCACTGGTGCGCACTTTATTTACTTATACTCTCTCATAAAGTAAATCTTTTCAAAATCCGATCCGTGGGGAAATTTTAAATAAAGAAATTAAATTTTAACAGCATTATAAATAAAAATGCATAAAACATGCGTTAAAATGTTTGCTCCCACCAGTGTTTGAACTCCGGACCGACTTTCGGCGGAAGCGGAAGTCCAAAGGCACAATGACGTCACGGGGACAGCTGCCACGTCCAAAATGGCGGCTTCAACGACTAAAAGTTTTTGAAAACTTTGCAAACTTTTTACATCTTTTACAATATTTTCGCAAAACATCTTAAAAGAAATACTTTATTGTCTTAATGGATATTCACTTGGGTAAAATTTGGGATAAGCGGTTTGAATGCAGAAACAGACAAATAAAAACCGGAGCTGAGGAAAGAAAACTTTGTAAAAGGTGAAATATCAGCTGAGAGCCAAAAATCGCGCACAAACTCTTCCTCCAGCTCGTCTTAATTATCTTACCCTAAATCGGGAGGTTCGAATAAATGAGGGAGACTTCAAATGAAAATATCAAAAAGAACATATGAATAAATAAATGAGGCGGAAACAAGAAACGATTTGATTTCTTCGGAGCAAAACCGTTAACGATAATCGAGAAAATTCGAGAGTCAATTGTCGATCGGTTTGGGAAGTAAGTGGCGCTCCGAGCGGAAGCTTTTGTAACTAAAATGCAAGATGGCCGGCACTTGGGAGGGTTTTTCTGAGGATGACATTGGATTTTACCAAAAAAAGAGCGAAGGTAAAGGGTTTTTTTCGTTCGCACTCCAGGTGCATTACAGTACCCCTGCAGGGCAGTATTATACCACGGGAAATTTCACTGGAATTCATGAATGCAATTGTGAGATTTAAAATTACGATGACAAAATGCTTTTGTTTATATCCTCTAATTTTTGCTTTCATTGAAGTTAATACACTGTAATGTAATTAATGACTAGAATAGGAATATTACCGTTCCTTTACCTCTCTATAGCTCGTGGTTAGACTTCACCCCCGCTTCAATAACATGCGGAAAGATCATCCATTTATCAACATAGATGTCAAGGTTTGCGGCCCCCCAGAATTAACCAGGTTTTGAATAAAACTCCTTTTTGGATTTGCAGATCTACATGTATTGTCCTCATTTGCATGGTTTTGCCTTGAAGAATTATCACTGGCACTGAACCAACAAGCAGCTCATTCAAAAACTTTGCTCTCATTTATTTTTAATAACTGTACACTGACTTACTATGTCTCCCATCTCACAAGGATGACTGACATTTCTTCCTTTCTTCAGATTTAATCTGCTCTTTGGCATGATCTCACCAACTCTCATAGTAAGTATATCAAATATGGTGTGGGAATACAGTGCAGAGGGCACCAGAGTGGCTCACAGTTTCCCAGAATGCTCTCTCAGTTGGGTCTCTCTTCCACTGCATTTCTATTCCTTTTCACTTTCTTGGGCTCTTCCTTCGGCTTTTATTCATTTGTCTCAACTGCAGCAGCCATTTTCTGCTTGGAACCCTTTGAAAAGTGTTCCACAATATGTTTTACCCTTTTCAGCTCAGCCTTTCTTTGTCAATTCATTTTCCACTTCTCTCCTAGAATTCAACATCTTATGCATTGTTGAGTTTCTGCTGGTCCAAACTCACTCTGTCTCTTCCAAACAAGCAGCCATTTTGAATCCTCTTGAGTGACCACATTCTCTCAAAATGCGAACTCTTCGCCAAACGGGAACGCCACATTTCTCATTTGTAACCAAAGTATTAACTCTGGGCACCATCCAAAGAAAGGCTAGCTAAGGGAAGTGGGCGTCGAACAGCCCCTAACGCATTGCCTCTAAAGTTTCACTTGCGTTCGGCTCTGCCTTCGCAGAGAGAAGCCCAAGCGTGAAAATGAATTTGGGGGTGTTCGCTCCTGCTTCTCAAGAAGCCCGTCTTTCTTCACGCAGAATCGAGCGAAAGACACGCGTCCAGGAAAAGAGCGGGGCATCTGGCGGGGAGGAAAAGCGAAGACAAAGGGCCAGAGGGGGGCAGAGTGGGGCCCGATGCTCCGGAAACGACGCCCCTCATCGAGGGAGACCACGAGCAGAAGGAGAAGGCGCTCTCGGGAGCGAAGGGCGCCATGCCGGGCTCCAGCCCGGTCTGCCTCAAGGTGATGCAGGGCAAGGCCTACGAGCTGGTGGACAGGAGCTCGGCGGAGGCGTCCAGGGCGACGCTGCAGCTGTTCGAGGCCCGACAGAAGGTCCTGGAGGAGCAGAACAAGAGGAGGAAGGAGATGCTGGCCAAAGTCATATCCGCGAGGTGAGTACACCCTCGCCCGCCCCTCGCCCCGCCCCTCGCCACCCCCTGGACAAGCCAGAAAGAAAGGAAAAGCCAGCTCACCTGGGCGAACTCTGTCGAATGGCGCGTTGCTCGGCGAATCGTCTTCTGCTGTGTTTACTTGTTGCTCGTAAATCAAGCAGCGATGGATTTAGTGCGGTAAGGCCTCGCGATAAGGATCTCCGAGCTGGTTGTCTCCGTTGTTGTCGCGGTCGAGAGGGAAGCGAGGCAGATGGCGACGAGTGGCGGACTGGTGGGCAGGTCGGTGGACGGGAACGAGTGCAGCCTTTCGAGGGCGTATTTGGTAGGGCGTTCTTTGAGGTGAGGTTTGTCGTGTGGGCGAGGGGAGGGGCGGGAGGGCGGTGCAGGCGAGTGGCGGTGGGCTAAAGGTCTTGTTGTTGTGGGGGCAGGAAGAAGCAGACGAGCGAGGAGGCAAAGCGGCTGCAGCACATTCAGGAGGAGCTGCAGAAGCTGGACCTGCTACTGAGCAACGACGTGGGCATCTTGAGGAACAAGATAGAGGAGGCGTCGCTGGACTTCGTCGAGGCCCAGAAGCGCTACAACAAAGCCGAGAAGGAGTTCCTCGACGCCAAGCAAAATCTCCTCGTCAAGCTGGAGAAGAAGGAGCTTCTCACCAAGCTTCTCTGCACCATCATCGAGCAGAACGAGCTCAGGAAAGCTCAGAAGCTCTCCGAACTCATGGAGAAGCTCAACATCAACGAAACACCTAACTCTGTGGTGAGCGCCCCGCCCGCCCCCGCCCCGCCCCCACAACCCCTCACTCTCGCCCCTTCTTCTGCCTTTCAGATACTCTCCTCCGACTGCGAAAGTGCCTTACACAACCCCAAACCGGAGCCCGACCGACGAGACGACCGCCCCTCGTAGCGGGTGTGCAACCCTCGGTCCAAGTTCCTACTTCGCCCCCGAGGCACCCGAGGAACGACTGTCGGGAGTAGGCCGGCCGAAGACGAGCGATCCTTCGCCCCCACCGCCCCGGCGGGCAAAGGCTTCCGCCCTTTCCTTGATGTTCTCTTCTGAGGTGGAGAGCAAAGAGTCAACACCGAGTGTTTTCTCAGAAATATTAACTCTTTTCTGTACAATATGTAATGTAAGCCATTTTAGATGATTATAAATAAAGTTAATTAAATGGAATGTGTTACTTCTCGGAAGGCTTGAGCGGTTAACCATTTTTTCCACTTTGGAAACCCCTTTGAAAGAAAAGAAATGTGTGCACGACGTGTCAATTGCGCAGTGGCGGTGACTAGTCGTTTGAGAATCCCGAAATTGGGAAAAGTTGGGCAGAGCGTGAGGCGATAGGGAAGTCGTGACTGGGGGAAGTGTGTTGCACGGTGAGGGAGAGTCTTCGAGAAGCGGGCAGAGCGTGAGAAAGCGTCGATAAGCGTGTGCGCGTGGCTGAAGGGCAGAGAAAGGCAGTGCGGGGATTGGGCAAGAGTTGGGGACCCTCCGAAACGGGGTTGGAGAGTCTCCGGGACGGTGAAGGGGCCCCCGGTGGCTGCCAAAGAAGCCCTGGGGAAGGCCGAGCGCTAATGCAACACGTGGACAACTCGACAAAATCAGATAGTTGTCGGCCGAGCGAAATGTGAGGCCCCAAGCGGTGGTGCTTTCAAAACTGGAAGAGATATGTCGGTCAGGTTTTGTCACAGTGGTTGGTGGCGGTGGAAGGATTCCTAAGGGGTGGAGGGTTGGGAAGGGCTGTGCTGAGGGCGAGGGGAGCGCTGTCGGTGCGGGGTCGTCGTCTGCTGCCTGGCATGGCGCCGAGGGCAGCGCGATGCCCGATAACGGAGGAGGTTTAGCCCAGAAAACTCAAATCCGGCGGTTATGCAATAATTAGTGGAAATGGAAATTTCTTAAATTAACCTTTAATTTGTTTGTGTGGATTTTATTTTTTAAAAATGCACATAAAGAGGGCGTGTTTAGTAGCGGGTTAAATGAGAGTTGTTTGCTTCGGCGGATTCTGCGGCTGAGTTTGCGCAATCCGGGCATAAATGCTCAAAATGGCAGATATTGCCGGTGCGCGAATCTCCTTTTGCGGCCAGGATGAATCTCTCAAATTGGTTCCTTCCCCTTCCCCTGCAACCGCCCTCATTCGAGGGAGCCTGGCTGGTGTCAGCCACTCTGTCTGCAACTGCTGAACGTCCAGCGAATGAGCGTTCGGCAGTTGCGCCGTTTTGAGCAGTAAATTAGCGATTGGCAGCCGTTCCAATCCGTTCTCAGGACAACTAATTAATCCATTACAAAACCCGTCTCGATTAAAGAACCGGATAACACTCGTCGGATAAAAATACTCGCACCAATAAATTATTAAGTTTCATCGTAAAAAAATTAAAGCTTTTAAATGGCCGCTTACTCATTCCTCAACATTACTGCGCCCTCAGCTTTTCATTAACTCATCGGCAACCCCCCCAATCGCTCCCTCCCTCCCCTCACCTCACAACAACTCCCCAACCCTCCGCCCTCCGCCGGTCTCCTGGCCAGGGCCTCCGGAGCCCCGGCGCGGGGGGAGCCCCCTCCAGCCGCTTTTGGGCGGGGGCCTGGCGACATGCCATGGGCCATTAGGCCCTCGATGGCTTGGAGTAGGGGCGGGCACTCGGAGAATTGCGGCGTCGCCAGCCCGAGATCGGGTTCAGTTTTGTGCAAAGTGTCGTCCTGTGCTGTATCGGTCCGAACGACCTGATTTGGCTCTTGGGCACTGAAGCAGTAGAGCGATCTGAATAAAGGTGAGTTGGGGGTGGCGGTTGGGGCGTCGGGAGGGCGGGCGAGGGTTGGGGCGAAACGGGGGCAGCGAAGGGCCGCTCCGGAAAGTGAGATTGGGTGAAAGTGAGGCGAATTTTGGAAGTGATCTGACGAGTTGGTCGGGTCTGGAGGCGGTTGTGGCTTTGGGCAGAGAGTGACCTGGTCTGTGCTGGGGGTCCGGGCGTGGCTGTGGAGGGAAAGGGGGTAAGGGCGGGGGGTGGGCCTTCTGGGACGGGCCCTGCGCTGTCGCTGGGTTAAGTGGCCGACTGCGAGCCCACAAAGTTTTATTTTTACTTTAGTCTAAAGGGGAAAAGTATAAGTATTATAATTACATAATATTATTTTTCAAAGAAAAAGGAAGGCAACCGAATGAAAGTACGTCTTTGGCCACTGTCCCTTGCAGAGGGGCCCGATTTCGCGTTTCTGGGCCCAGGACCAGCCAGAAGCGGCCCTGGCCTTGAGAATCACCATCAATCTGCTCTCTTGACCCTTGATATCACTTCCTGGCCTCGCACCCGTCCAACTTGCCCTCGACCCACTCTCAGTTACCTTTTGTTCTTCGCCCCGTTCGCCTCCAAAATGTCACCTTCCTCTTCCGGTTCCTCGTTGGCCCCCACTTTCCGCCTTCTTCCCTCCCGCCCAAATTAACTGGTTCTCTTCCAGGTCATCACTATTGAATTCCTCGAATGAAAATACTACTCAAGGACAGCATGTCTGCGACCAAAGTCCTCATCCCCGATTCTGGGCTCAAGTTCCACCACAAGAGCGGCTCCGAAGTCGAGCGGCAGGAAGGGCTAAGCCTGTCGGCTTTGGCCACTGCCGGAACCGAACTCAAGGAGACGGCCGCGGGCAAGGAACAGGCCCTAGCCATCCTCAGGGACTGGGTCCTCAAGCACCCTCAGCTCATCAACGTCCGAGTGGGTGAGTGCCGCCGCCCCGCCCCGAGCCCCGCCCAAGCCCCTCACTCTCCTCCCTTGCAGACGACAACTTCCTGCTGCGGTTCCTCCGGGTGCGCAAGTACAACGTCCCGATGGCCGAGCACAACCTAGTCAAGTACCTCAACTTCAGGCAGAGCATCCCCGACTTCTGCTTCGACCTGGACTACACCAAGGGCAAAGTGGCCGAGCTCATCGACTCGGGCTACATCTTCGCGTCTCCGTTCAGGGACGCCCACGGGCGGAGGGTGGTCATCGCCATCGCAGGTGAGTTCCGCGAGGGGCCTGCCTTCGCGTGGTCTGCCCTGGTCCGCCCTGATCCGCCCTAATCCGCCCTCTCCCGCAGAGAAACTCGACGCGAACAAGTACACGAAGGTGGAGATGGCCAAGGCCCACGCCATCACCTACGAGACGCTGCTGGAGGACGAGGAGAACCAGATAATGGGGCTGACCCACTTCGGGGACATCAAGGGGATGTCCATGGCCCAGGCGGCGCTGTGGTCGCCCCTCGAGCTGGCCATCTGCCTCAGAATAGGAGAGGTGGGTCGCTAGCGGTCACCCCTGCCCTCCCGCGCTCACACTCATTGTCCCTTCTTCCCGCAGCAAGCCGTCCCTCTGCGCCACAAAGCCGTCCACATCGTCAACTACAGCGCCCCTTTCAAGTTCATCGTCGACTTCGCCTCCTCGAGGGTCAGTCAGAAGATAAAGAACAGATTAATGGTGAGTGCTTCCACTCGGCCACCTTGAAACCATTCTAATTACTCACAGCCGGACCGCCTTGGCTTCCTCCCTAATTCTCCCTCTCCCACAGATGCATGACTCCTATGAGGACCTCTACAAGCACATCGACAGGAAGTGCCTGCCCAAGGAGTACGGCGGCGTCGTTCCCCTCGCCGACATGATAGGTAAGCCACACGGAGACTTGGCCACCCCCGCCCCGGCCGCCCCAACCACTCACTCTCCCTCTCCCCAGGCATGTGGAAGAAGGAGCTGGCCGCCTCCAGGCCCCGCCTCCTCGCCCTCGACAACATGAAGAGCCTGGTCCCCATCAGGAGGAGGACGAACATGGAGGAGATGGCGGGCAGCTTCAAGAAGCTCGAGGTGGACTGAGGCCTCATTCATCAACCCCTATTTATTCTTCATTGTTATTTATTAGGGGACGGCTGACGTCCCGCCATCCGGCAGCGGCGTGGCCACGGCAGACGCCCTGCACTCTGTCATAATAAATGAGCATAAAAGTTGTTATTTGGTGTTTTTATGGGGCAGAGGCCGGAGGGCGTGATTCGGCTCATCCGACCGGTTCTGGGATGACATTCGTCCGAATGCGAAGGTCGCCCGAATGGGATCATTTGATGCGGTTCGCCCGAGGGAAAACGGAAAACATAAACATTGAAATTAGTTTTTTGCTTTTTGGCAGTTTTTGTCGAGAAAGCAAAAAGCGACTCCTTTTCTGTCCAATCAGGCTTTTGTTGGCTCTCTGCCCGCCCTCGCGGATTCCTTCGACCCATCCTGTCAACGGCAAAGAGGAACCTGTTTGTCCCATTTGCTCCAGGCGATGACCCCTGAGCAGATGTTCCGTTCTGTCTTTCTGTCCTGAAAGGATTCCCTTTACATCGAAAATCACGCCCGCAATTCGTCTCAATTAATACACAACATTTCCACCCCTATTTGAAGTGAAGGGATTGTCCAGAATTACAAAATAAACAGAATCCAAAAAAAGAAACTTCTTCAGATTATGATAAAAAATTATGTTACAAACGTGAGAATGGTAAATTAAACCAGTTCCTCTGTGATAACCTGTTTTTTTTTAATAAATAAATAAATATACAGATATATATATAACAAAAAAAAACAAAAAATAAAAAATTTGCATATATTAATATATGCAAATATCTAACACAAAAAATAGAACAAAAAATAATTGCGTTCAATTTAAAAATTAAAATTCTTCGCATTGAATTAATTCAAAAGTGCACTCTTTTATTAACGACACGTAACACAGAAGACTCAGTAATTGCTTTTTACACCGAAAAAAAATTTTCCTTCGCCCCGAGCTCCCATTCCATCTCCCCTCGGGCGCCACTGGACGGACTCCCGATCCCGTCCTGGACTCCGACCTGGATGACCACCATTTCCTCGCTCTCCTCTCCCTCCCTCCGGAGCACCAATAAAACCTTCAAACACGTCCCAGGTGACATAAAAGAAAACGTCGCCCACGAGGACCCTGGCAAAGGACAAATCGCAATGACCAACGAACTCTGCGTTTGGCTCAAGGACACCGGGACACCCAGACCTTGGACTACCTGTCCCGACTTCCCCGCGTCCCACAAAACCCTTCCGAGACGCCATCTTTATTTTAAGTCGTTAACACCAACATTCTACCGTTGTCCTCATGTGAGGCTGGTCGCTCACCCGACGACCCCACTTGACCCCACGTGAGCAGGAGTGCTCCTGGTCCGCGTCCCTCTGGGGACAGAAACAGAGCACGGCGACTCACTTCTGAGTCGTTCTCGGGGTCGTTCTCTTCGTGCGCAGATGAGGCACCTCATCCGCGAAAGGAAAGAAAGGTAAGACAGCCATGAGAAGCAGCGAAAAGCAGAGGAAAGTGATAAGCGAAAAGGAAGGGAAGGCTCGGTCCCGCTCCAAATCCACTATTAATAATAAGAATCAAATAATATAAATCTAAAGAATACGGCGATAGTTTAGTGTGTTAATGAAGAATATTAATTTGTCTTGTAGTCATGGTTGCATAACCCAATTCCTATGCGCATAGGGGAATTTTCAAAATGAAAATTTTAAGGGAAACCTGATAAGGAGGGAGGTGCAAATCGCCAGACTCGTTTGCAAAGAAGGTGCACAACAATTGAATTTAGGGGTGTTAATGGCTCCTAAACTTTGGCCCCTCGGAACTAAAATCGGCCATAACTCGAAAACCATAAGGGTGGAAAACGATGGCATAGTAAATTGTCGATTTTAGGGGGGTGGGGGCCAACTTAATTGGGCTCCAAAAAAGTGGGGGTTGTGAGGCCAAATTTGGACAAGATCGCCCCAAAGTTGCAGCCTCGTTAGGCAATCCGCAGGCGGGACGCGGCGAGAAATTGCCTATAGGAAAGTTTTAAGTCACGAAGAGAACGAGTGTTTATCTATTTAAAGAATTATATTTTTATAAATTAATTTTTGGAAACCTATCAGGCACGAGCAGGTTATGAATCTCTGACCTTTGGACCGCAATACAACGTCTGCTTTTTTCTTTAATTTGACCTTCTTTGTTTAATTCGAGCTAATAAGGCTTTGTAACAATGCGTGTTTTGAGTTAAGGTGGCACATAATAGGTCCATTACATACAGTATTAGTATAAATAAATAAAGAGTGGATCGCTAATGGGGCAATTATAATTAAAGCATAGCAGATTTGGGGCCCCTTTGAGGAACAAGAAAATGTCGTCGCGCGTGGATGTATCGAAGGTCAGACGCAACCCCACACGAACGGATTTCAAAGTCAAAGTGAAAATACTAAAATTATTTATATTTATTTAAAACTAAACTTAAAAAACAAATACAAAAATTCTTTGGTATATTACAAGAAAATAAAAATGTCAGCCTTATGGAAAATGGTAACAAGGCAGAGAAAGGCTGCTACGCCGTCCAATAACTTAACTGCACCACCCTCCACTTCACAACCCCGGCTCCTTCCTCCCTCATAGCTCCAGGTTTATCCCTCGCTTGAAGCACCCCTCCGGCAGCGAATGCGCGATCTTCTCGATGTTCGCCACCTCCTCCCTCAGCTTCGCCACCTCTTCCTGGTACTGCCCCAGCAGCTGCGACTGAAACACAACCCCGTCAGCCTCGCCTCCCAACCCTCACCCCACAACCCACATACCTGACCCATCTTCTCCTCCCTCAGCACCTGCATCCGCTCCTCCAGCTTCGAGCCCGCCACCTCCTGCTCCGCCTCGTCCAGCCTCCTCTCCAGCTCGTTCAGGGCCTCCTCGTCTGAAAGCAACCCTTCGCTCAGCTATGGCGAGTCGCCAGGGGGAGGTCAGCACTCACCGACGTCGCTCAGGTCCTGCAGCTCCCCGAGGATGGCCTCCACGTCCGCCAGGGCCTTCTGCACCTGCTTCGACGCCTCGTTCACGCTGATCTTCGTCTGGCCGACCTTCTTCTTCGCCTCCATGGTGAGGACCTCGTCGAGCTCCGCCTGCTCCTCGAGCTTCTTCAGCCTGCTCTCGGTGACGGCGACGCGCCCCGACAGAGACTCCGCCTCGTCCCTCAGCATGGCGGCTTTCCTCTTGGTCTCCTCCGCCTCGCTCTTGATCTTGTGTGCCTCCTGGAGAGAGAGAGAGAGAGAGAGAGAGAGAGATGAAACACCAGGGTCGTTGGCGGCGCCCCAAAGGAAACTCACGTTGGAGGCTTCTTCGGCGTATTTGGTCTGGGCTTCCTTGGCGGAGTCCCTGGCGATCTGGGCGTTGACTTCCGCCCCCTGGAGGGCGGCTTCCGCTTCCTTGGTCTTGTTCACGGTGGAGGCGATCATCTTGAGGATGTCGGGCACCATCGCGACGGACTCCTGCGCTTTGTCCTTGGAGTCTTCCACTTTCTTCTCGAAATCTGGTTTGGAAGTCAGATTGGCATTAACGGGAAGAGGACGGGGGCGGCGGTCGAAGGGCAACGGACCTGTCAGGATGCTGTAGGTGTCCTGCGCCTCCTGGATCGTCTGCTCTCCCAGCTTGACCGCCTCCTTGGCCTTGTTGCGGGCGACGTCGGCGTTCGCGAGCAAGTCGTTGGCCACGTTCTGCTGCTCCTCTCCCTGCTCCAGGAGGAACTGGAAGCAGAAGGGAGGTCCGGGTCAGCGGGGCGGGGGGCGGGGGAGGGGAAGGGCTTGAGGAAGATTCACCTGGGCCTGCTGAATCTGCTTGGAAAGCTCGTCCCACGTCTCAGTGTGGTCCTGCAGCAGGTCTTCGGCTTCTTTCTTTATCTTCATCGCTGAATTTATCAGAAATTCCGACTCCTCCTTCAATTTGTCTGTGGTCACTTCCGGAAGTTGCAAATTGTAAATCTCTTCGTACACTCCCAACGCCTCCATTTGCGCCTGCGGGTGCATTTCATTTTTTATCCATTGCCGCCCTTATATCCCTGCGCTAACAGAGCTATTTTCCTCACCTGATCCGCCGAATTCTGGGCGTCCTCCGCAGCCGCCCTGATGGCGTTCACCCTCTCCTCCACCCTCCCGATCTCACTCTTGAGGTTCTCCAGCTCGTCCGTCGTGTTCCTCTGCTTCTTCACGGCGTCCTTCGAGATCTCGTACGCCTCCGTCGATATGTTCTCCGATTTCTCCGAGATCTGCCCGATCAGCTCGGCCATCTTCTCGTGCCTGCGGGGAGCGAACGTTAGCCCTTTCATCCCTTCCCCCGCCCCGTCATCCCCCCGACTCACTCGTTCGCCAAGTGCCTCGCTTCCTGCGAGATCTCCGACATCTGCTTGTTCTGCTGTCCGAACTCGTCCGACCTTTCCAAGGCTCGCTGCAGGGCGGAGTAGCCGTCGGACTGGACGAACTCGAGCGCCTGCTGCAGGTGCTCGCGGGTGCGGTCGACGACGTCCCTCGCGAGGGTGACGTTACTCTGGCCGTGCTCTATTGCCACGTCCGCCTTCATCCGGAAGTCGTTCACCTCGTCGATCATCTGGCGAACGGTGTGCAGCCTGGTGGAGACCTCGGCCAGCCGCCCCGAGAGGCCGTTCTCGAAGCCTCCTGGAAGGCGAGGGCGTGAGTGGGCGCAAGGCGGGCAGGGGCGAGGGCAGGACCTGTACCTCCCACTCCGAATCTGGCTTCCTTCTCGAGCTCCTCCACCTTGAGCTGGACTTGGTTGAGCTTGTTCTCGAAGTCGGCGTCGTCGATGACGGTGGGGCTGTTGGCGATGTCGTCCAGGAGGTGCTCCAGTTCGCGGAGTTTGGAGCGGTGGGCGTTGGCGGCGTCCTGGACGAGGTTGTAGCAGGGCTCGCAGTCCAAGCACCCCCGCTGGCGGTCGTACTTGTTCTCCTTGCAGCGGTCGCAGCGGCGGCCCTCGACGTTGTCCAGGCACTGGAGCAAAGTATTGGTGAGCGATGAGGGGGTGTGCGAGGGGGCGGGGCGGAGGGAGGACTCACCGGGCACTGGCCGGAGGGGTCGCACTGGAGGTCGCTGCTGCCGATGACGTCGCAGTCGCAGGGCTTGCAGCCCTCTTCGGAGAAGCCGTAATGGTAGGGAGCGCACATGTCGCACCTCTTTCCGATGATGCCGGGGCGACAGTGGCATTGGCCGGTGGCGATGTCGCAGGTCTTGTTGAGAGAGCCGATGGGATCGCAGGAACAGGATTGGCAGCCCTACACGATGAGTACAAGGAATATTTACGTATTCAGGACCGAAAATGTACGAAAGTCGTAACTGACTAGAAATGAGTTTGTTCCTTTTGAAGGCGAGATGTGGGACAGATTGCAGCGCAGGCTTACCTCTCCGCTGACGATGTTGTAGTAACCGTCCTCGCAGACGTCGCAGTTGACTCCCTGGACGTGGGCCTTGCAGTGGCACTGCCCCGTCAGCTGGTCGCAGAGCGGGGGGCCGTTGTCCGTCTCCATGGTCCCCGTCCTGTAGCACTGGCACACCTTGCAGTCGCCCTTGGGAATGGCGAGTGCGTCGCCGTAGTAACCTTCAAGGAGAGATAGTCAGCTACCGTCGCTCCGGAAGAGGACTGACTTGTCTTACCTGGCAAGCACTGGTCGCATTGCGGCCCCCCCGTGTTGTAAATGCACTTGAGACACTCCCCGGTCGTTCTGTTGCAGTTCCCGACAGCGTTCGGATCGACGTTCGTGTTGCAGTCGCAAGGCTGACACTTTGACAGCTCCCCGTACCTGCCGCTGGGATCCCCGAAGTATCCGTCGCTGAAATCACACCCAATCATCTCATCCTCCCACTATGGATGACCCCGCGTGACCTGGCACGCGGCTCACCTGCAGAGATCGCACCGCGGCCCTCCATAGCCGACAGGACATTCCAGGCACACGATGTTGTCTTCGTCAGGCCCTATCTGTATGCAGGCGCCGTTGTTGGGGCACGGGCAGGGCTTGCAGTCGTTGGCCGTTCCTTCGAGTGAGTTCCCGTAAAATCCTCTCGCGCACAACTCGCAGTTCTCCCCCTCCGTGTTGTGCTGACAGATGCACCTCCCTGGAAGAGGGACCCCCTTAACAGGGTTCGGGTTCCCGGAGGAGGAGGAGCGTCCACCCACCTGTGTCTTCCTCGCAACTGTCCGCGTGCCCGTTGCAGTTGCAGGGAACGCATCGGGCGAAAGGTCCCCCGTTGGGGGGCTCGTGCCGGTACTTGTGGGCGCAGCTTTCGCAGAACTGTCCGATGTAGCCCGTGGGGCACGTGCACGTTTCTATCCAGTTGGCGGCCTGGCCCGCGGCGCCTCTCCTCGCCGTCTTCAGCTTCACCTCGTCCAGGTATCCCACCCCTTGAGGAAAGTACGTTCCTCGGATCTTTATCTCCGTCAGGTTGGCCAGAATCGACATGAAGTCCCGGGACGAGAGTCGTGGCTGCCACCCGTGATCCGGGTGCTCGTGCAACCGGAACTTGTACTCTTGGTTCTGAAAAAGACGGACGTGAAGGGGCGTTCCAGGAGAGTGGCTCTAGGGGGACTTACCTGGACGGTGGGAAGGGGGTTGTTCTGGCCGAAGATCGGCTGGCTGATGGACAGACCGGCGCCCCGCAGGACGACGTCCTCGACAGTGGGCGCAGCCCCGGGCTCTCCGATCCGCAGCTTGAATTCCAAGTCCTGGTTGTAACTGGCTCTCTGGTCGCCCAGGAACTTCTGCGGGGCCGTGAAGTAGATGGGCTCGTGGCCCTGGGAGTGGACTCCGATTGTCTGGGAGTTTCCGTTGTAGCTGACGGGCGAGGGCCGGTTAGCGTGGTCGGCCGCCGACCACTTCTCGTTGCTCCGAGCGAACGAACTCTCGATGACCACTGCAAGAGAAGAGTGGCTCAGCTCAGCAGGAAAGACGGCAAGGTCCGGCGCCGCGCCCACCTTTCGAGTAGCCGGAGGTCGACTTGCAGACCGAGGACTGCCCGTAGCAGAAGCAGGGAGTGCAACCGTACTCGTTCTCCACGTCCAGATTGAAAAAGCCGGGCTTGCACTCATTGCATCTCTTCCCCTCGACGTTCTCCTTGCAGACGCAGACCCCGCTGATTGGGTCGCAGTGTGGCTCGTTTCTGAGACTGCCGCCCACGCTGCAGCTGCAGGGCTTGCAGCCCTCGGGGCCGAAGTCGTAGTAGTTTCGGTCGCACCGGTCGCATTTCTCTCCCGTCACGCCGGGCTTGCACTGACACTTTCCCTCGCTGTTGCACTGCCTACTTCGAGAACCTGCTCGCAAACGGATCAGTCACCGGAAGCCCTTTAACGCCAGTCCTCACTCAAGGCTCACCGATCTCGTTGCAGTTGCAGGCGACGCAATGCCCCGCCTGCTGCTGGTAATAGTTCTCCCTGCACCGCTCGCAGTTGGGACCGTCCCGGAACCCGGCGCAGTCGATGCAGTGCCCTCCGTGGCCCGTCTGCTCGTAGAGCTCCCTGTCGAAGTAGCACCGATTCGAGTAGCCGTTGCAGCTGCAGGCTGAAAGGGTCGCCAATATGAGTGGAGTCCTCCTGGAGGCGAAGGGAACAGGGCCGCCGCTCACCTCTGCATTCGTGGGCGTCGCTTTTGGTCGCCCTGCTCCACGGGGCGTCGTTGTAGAAGGGCAGGCACTCGTTGCAGTCGGGGCCGGCGGTGTTGTGCTCGCACCGGCACCGCCTCTCCCAGCCGTTGCCCGTGAAGGGGCACTCCGACGCGTGGCCGTTGCACTTGCACCGCGCCCCCACCGCCAGGTCCATCACCGCGTAGAAGTACGACTTGAGCACCACCGGCTCCTTCCAGAGTTCGTCCCCGAACGTGTTGAGCCGGTCGAACGTGATGCGGATGTCGGTGGCCGTGACCCACTCCTGCAGCTCGGGGCTGTTGTCGAAGTTGTAGGCGGAGGGCCTGCCCTCCAGGGTGGAGAAGGGCACGCTGCCCCCCGTGAGCGGGGTCATGTCCGAGTACTCGGACGTGCAGAAGGCGCGGGTTTCGTCCCCCCGCCGCGCGAACACCTGCTGCTGCAGCCCGTACGTGTCCCGACATGTGGCGCTGCAACAGCACAAAAGGGGATCAGCGAGGAGTGGGGCGTTTAATTTAAGTCCACCCTCGCAATGTGCAATGTAAATGTGGCGGCGGCGTTGCCAAGTGGGCTGGCTGTGTTGCCGCGCGAAGGACCCACCTGAAGTACTGGTACGGGACCCAGGGGCCGTCGTGGGTGGTTCTCTTGTAGATGGCGAAGCTCTCCGGCCTCGGGGACTGGAAGAGGAGCCGGACGTAGGTTATGTCGTAGGCTTTCACTGCGGGCGAGAGAAATCGTGAGCTGCACTCAAGGAAATAAGGCCGATAAGCAGTGCGGATTGCTTACTCAGGTGCAGGGTGAGGTTGACCTGATTGGGGTACTGTATGCCCTCGAGCATCGTCTCCGACTGCCACCACGTCTGGTTCCTCTCGTTGTTGAAGTCGGTGAGGTACTCGGGAGGGTGGGATTCGCCCTCGGGGCTGCCCGGGGGGTAGCAGGAGCTGCAGTACTTCTGGCTCGACTCCGTCTGGATGCAGTAGTCCGTCCTCCCGTTCATCCCGCAGGTGTTGGTCGCCTCCACGAGGACGTTGAACGCCGCGTTCCCAAACTCAGGCACGCATCTCTGTCAACAGACACACATCATCGCTCTGCATTCGGCGCAAGGTCATTCGCTTTTAGCTTTTATGAGGAAACTCTCTAATTCGGCTGATTACGCGGGGAGACGTGGGCGGCCACGCCAAATCATTCTCCGCTGCCAAACACCACTCAGCTGTCGGCCCCAAACTCCGTGGCCTTCGCCATTATTCTGCGCCTCCATAGTTCCCACCACGACGTGAGCACCAGATGGCCGCACTTGGACGAAAACGACCAGAAAGAATCCCAACTCCACGTGAAACCCATTCTATTTTAAGAGCTTCGAGACGTTGAACCCGTTCCTCGCCTCCTCGCCATTATTCAAGCCTCCGCCCCCGTCGTGGCCCCGTGCCCCGGCGCCCCCCACAACCCCTCCCTGTCCGCCACTCCGTCCCAGCGAACGTAAACAAAGGTCTTGGCTGGCCACAAGGACCGTTGGCAGCAGAGTGAGTGCGCGTGCGCGGTCATGGAACCCACGGTCAGCCCAAACAACAAAACAATGGTTTGTTGTCACAAGGAAAAAGAATAAAACCGTTTAAAAATGCGCTGGGGCGATTGTTTATGGCGGTTGGGACGCTGCCGCCATTTTGGTGGTGTTCGGTCCCGAAATGGTTTGTTTGTGGAGTACCTGAGCCTTGCCGGTGTGGTCGTAGCAAGGTATGGTGGTGTTGTGCTGAGCCCTCGTCCAGGTCCAACATCCGAGGAACAGCCAAACCCAAAACGCCGACATGGGGAGCCTGAAAGGAGAAATCCTTGAGGAAGCTTATCACCGAGCGGACATCAATTTGACAGACGCGCACCAACAAACTAAGGAAACTGAAATGAATGAAGCAACGGAATGAGCCTAAGCGAGGGCGCATGTGTCGCGATAAAGGCAGAGAGTGAGGGGGCGAAGGGGGCGAAGGGCGCGGGGGCGCGGGGGGCGCAGCCTAAGAATCCCCGAGCGCAGCGCTTTCTCGCGTTCACGGCCAACCTACTTATCTGTACCTTCCGTCCTGCGTGCCTCCGCCGGCAGTGGCGTAAGTAAGATGGCGTCGGCGTTGGCTGCTTGTCGTCGTCTTGGAATTTTATGAGACTCAATGCAGGCACGAACGACAAAAAGGTTATTCCGACCCTGGCTCACTTTAAAAAAACATTTTTTAATATTTTTTTAACAGTTTTAGTTTTTGTTTGTGTCTTCAGACTTTCCTCCTTTTTTTCTATTGGCAGTCAAAACGATTGCTTTCATTAAATGACCAAAAACTTTGTTAAATTTTTTATGCAATCTTCCTAAACCTTTCCGTACCTGAAAAGGTGAAAAAAAGCAGTTTCTAAAAAAAATTACAAGTAACAATACTGAAATGTAAGAAGTAATGAGCATTAGTGGTAGTCTGAATTAAAAAAGGAAAAAATATAATCCGGAGGTCATTTTGAGCCTTCCTGGGCGCTCTCTAGTCCCAACTGACTCAGCTTTTTTGAGTTGTGTTTAAATAATAAAACCACTGTTTTATGAACTCTTTAGAGAAGGGCAGTGCAAGTCTTTCAAATAAAATCTTTCCACTTGGGACGATCCCATAAAAGCAAATTCTTTTATTTTTTCTCATGTTGAATTACCTGAATTTTTTTTAGACTGAGGCTGCCTCCATAAATAAGTTCAGTTTATATAATAGCTTTCGTTTGTAATATAAGGGACCGAAGTAATACCTTTTGAGTTCCTATTTCTGACTTGACTCTTTTGAAATATTCAACCGCTCTCCTCTGGTGAGACAGTCATCTACAACCATCCTTACTTTTCTTTCCCCTGATTCTATTAATACGAAAATATAAGTCGCATTTCTTTGCATTCATTGGCTGTTTTATTGGGTTGTCAAAATCTCTGTTATGAAACACCGTAAATTGAATATTAAAACATCTAATGATTTTTCTAAATGTAATAAATCGAGATGTGAAATAAAAACAAATTATTTTAAACTAGCTCGAAAGAAGAAAAAAAGAAAATTTTTTTGAACTGATCAGCTTTGTTCTCTCAGAGTTATTTTAAATCGGACGAAGATAACCGTTATGAGTAGTTCCCATTCTTACAACTAGGGGCGCCACGATCACTTATTGCCACGACGATTCGCGCGTTTGGGATTTAAATTCAAAATGCCATCATTCACACTTTTTTCGGCTTTCATAATTTATTTATATTTGTAAAAAAATTTACAATGATATGACAGAGATAAAACGGAAATATATTTTTCTTCAGACTCAAAAAACGTCAACTCAGTTTACATAGATTATGTTTAGGTAAAATTAATGGAGATCAATCGCGAACACGTCATTGCAGACAAAAGGCGAGTTTATCATTTTATTGTAGAACAAACTTAATCCACACGAAATTTAAACTACTCCTTTTCAGCATTCAACTTTGGTTACATCTTTGGCTTTTTCAAGTATTCTCCACTTGCTTTTCATTTCTTCTAAAATCTGACCAGCTCTTCTCCTGACTAAATTCACTCTCACGGGGTTTCTAACGTTCCAACCAAAAGTGAAAAGCAAATGCACTTTAACGAAAGCACAAGGCAGAGGATTTAACTGAAAATTCCTTGGTTGCTCGTCATCCTGCCACGCCTTGCCTCACTCAAATGACATCAGATTGGCCGGAAGAGGCTTCTCCAGGACTCCCGTCGAGATCTTGTGAAGCTGCTTGCACCACTGCAGCGCCGACGACTTCCCGCCCGACCTGAACTTGTACACATTCCCTGAAAGACCACCAAACCTCAGCCACCTTCGCCCACTCAACCACCCCCTCACGCCCTGCTCACCCCTCTGGAGGTCCGCCAACTGGAACAAATCCGGATGGAGCGGATTCTCGCTCAGGCAGACGGACCACCCCATCACGGGCACCATTTTGCAGGGCTCCCTTTTGAAATCGCTCCGCTCGGTGCCCTTGAACCCCTTCGGGGAGAAGTACACCATGGACGAGCCCCACAGCTGCACCCAATACCTCTGCCACGACGTCACTGCCGGTTTCTTCCCGTCTTTCATGACCGTCTTTCGCCGGAGGCAGCCCTGCATGAGACAGTCCGGGTTCAGATCCTCGCTGAAATCATCCGAATCCGTCGTCAGAGTGGACCTGCAAGACGAGAGGAGTCAGACGGGCTCTGCCAGAGCAGAGACATGAGAACGCACCCTCTCCTGGCGATGAGGACGCGGCCTTCGTTCCCGTTCTTGGCGCACTCATTCCTGTCCCTCTTCTCCTTATCCCCGGCGGATATTGGCTCGTTCAGTCTTAGAGTGTACTGCTCCTCGAGGACGGAATCGTCGAGGAGGTGGCGAGGGGTGGCGGGGAAGTGGTCCTGCTCGCAGGGCGTCACCTGAACGCATTTGTTGAATATGCTGCGGAAGTGGAGAAGAGCGATGTTAGAAAGGCGGAATGGGAGGCGGTTGGGCTCAGGTGCATAATGAACTTGCGCCGGAAACAACGTCTGGAGGCGAAGCGTGACGCGCAGGCGAGTCTTCGGAGGTAAGGCACCAAGCGGGGTCTTTACAAACTTTCACAATTCAACTCCTCATCAACTACGCAAAGCGAGAGGTCCACTGTGCTTGGCCCACGAGCAGGACTCGCTCAGACGACACAAAGTCCCTTTCGTCGAATGACTAACCCAGCTGCAAGTGAAGTGGCACCATGACCGGAAGTAAGGCAAGTAAACAAGTGTTCCGTTTGGTTTCCCCCAGTCCAAGAAAAGCATTAACAGCTGAGGGCCAAGCACAATGTCCACGTACGTCCATTCTGGGGCCAGAGGGGTGACATGCGACCAGGGGCAGGAGGGAACGCTTCCTACAGAAACTCACCCCATGGCGCCGTGGGACCGACTCTGTTGGCACCCCAGGACGTGGTTATAAAAGTTGCGTGGCAGGCTCGTGCTGCGGAATCTACAGAATGAGGAACTGGTGTGAGTCATGTTGGGCAGGGCGGGGCGGGAGGGGCAGCTACTCACTTCGTTCCGAGGCTCCGACATTTCCGATGACCGGGAACGAATTTGTTTCCGCTGTTTAAGGCCGCCTGGAGCCTCAACGAACCGGAACTGAGGCCGCCTTTGGCCGGAGAAAGATTCAAGGAAGCCACCGTCTCGCTCACTGACTCTTTCGAACTGGAGGAACTTGGCCCCGACGACGGAGGCTCCACTTGCAGCGACAACCTGGGCGGAAGAAGTCGTGGATGAATGGCGAGGGGGGGAGGGGGAGGGGGGAGGGTGAGGGCGGAGGGCGGCAAACCCCAGGGAAGACACTCACTTGTACTGGTCATCTTCGACGAACTTCTGGAGTTCCTCGATGTAGCGAACGGAACTGAGGTATCGCTGAACGTGGGGGAGGGCAGTCAGGTGGGAGTAGTCGGAGGCCTGGAAGCTGGATATGATCCTGAGGACGTTGTTCATCTTGAGGCGGCGCTGGTCGGGCTCGAGGCCGGCCGAGTGGGGGTGCGCCATGTCGATGTAGACGAGATCGGTGAGGAAGAGGCCTGAAAGGCAGAAGCGTTGGTGGGGGTTGCGGAGGGGCGAGGGGGAGGACTCACCTAGGTAGGGGATGCAGGGGAGCTTGAGCGAGTCGAGGTGCTCCCTGAGGTTCTGCCAGTTGTTGGCGTCCGCGAACAAATCCACCATTTTGTCGAAGCTTTGTTTATCTTTCCTCGATATGTGATTCCATGTTTTGGTTAGCCTGAAAGAAAATGCAGGCTGTCAGCTGCATAAATAGGATGAAACTGCCCGACATGCGACACCTGACCTTCGACCGCGGAGTGCTGACGAAGGCCGGAGTGCTCACCTGTACACAGACGCGCTCTGCAGCGCTGACAGGATCGCGAAGAGGGAATGCAAATTGTTGAGCTCGTACAGTTTCTTGGCGATCTTAATGAACTGGGTGAGCAGTTCGGACCTGCGCTTGAGGGCGGGAGCCTCGAGGATCTCCTGAACAGTCCAATAGCTCACGTGGTTGAACCTCCGGGTGAACGCGACCACGTTCGGCGCAGTGACTAGTTTGTTCTTCTTGTTCCAGCCGCAGCTCTCGAGCTCTTCCGGAGTGATTCCCCGGAAGGCGGGCAGATCGAGCAGCGTGATTTGGGAAGCCAAGTCCTCCGGGGGCACCCGCAGGATGTCCGTCACCACGTCGCACGACGAGATCCCCAGCGCCGCCGTCGGCAGGCTCTGCGATTTGCTCCGGCCGTGCACCGAGCACCTGCACACAATGCTTATTAGAAGGGAAGGCGGCAGCAGTCGGGAGGCGGCTGCGGAACTCACCCGCTGTCCTCGAACTCGGGTCTCAAGTAGGCACCAGAGCAAAGGGCGGCGGGGGCGGAGACTTTCTTCCGGCACTCCGAAGCGGCCGAAGGGGAGCGAGCGAGGCCCCCCAAACTGCGGAAGGAGTGCCTGTCCCCGGGGTTTTTCATCGGCTGGAAGCCCGCCTTCTCCGGGGAGACCGACTTGAGGCCTCTCGACACCCTCTGCCTGGCGGAGACGTCCTCCAGGGGGAGGGCCCTCTCGGCCGCCCTCAGGGCGGACAGGCTGTCGCAGGAAACCTCTCGCGGCATTTCTGCATAGTGCATTCTGCCCGGCAAGAAACTCATGCAAGACGATTCATCACCTGCCGCACACGCCGGAGCAGATGTCAAGAGAGCGCCATCTGCAACAACAAACATTTAGCCATGTCAAAACCTGGCTTCTTCTGTCCCCTTCGAGGTCCACCCCCTCATCTCGCCCTCCCGGAAAGGAGAGAGAACAGATTTAAAGGCCTGTCATTGACCCGGCACCTGGCTTCGCACCTGCCACCCCGACATCACTGCCACCCCCTCACATCAACCTTCTGCCCTCTGGCACTCGACAAAGAAGTGCAAGCCCAAGTGGTGTTCAATGCCGTTTTCATTTAAACTATTAACTCGGTCGCTTCTCAAGGGCAAGCGACAGAAGCTGGATGCGTGAGCAAAATCTGTTTCCGCCCCTTCGGGCGCACAAAGACCAACCCAAACTGCTGCCCACCCTAACGGGCAAAGCGTCACTCTGACTTTAATGAAACGCCCAGCATTACTTTTAAATGTTCTTTACGAGTTAATATCTTTTTATGCAGTTCAAGTTCCGTTTCCATCCAAGATAATGAACCTTTGTCTTTCTCCTAGTAAGTGAAAAAGAGAAAAGGAGACAATCTATTGCTGCTCTCGTGCTGAAAGTGCAAGTGGTGACAGGAGAGGTGAAGAGGGCATGGAGCCGGGCCAAGAGTGGAAGGGTGTCAGGAGGTCGTGCCAAATGTCGAAAGCGTTTTTCGAATTCCTCCGGTTGGCGCCGTGGCACCGAGAAGAAGTGCTTCCTCTGACCCACTCCGCTCAGGGTTAATGCCAGATGGAAAACTCTGCCTCAGATAATAAAATAATTAATCTTTGTTTGCTTTTGTGCAGACGCCGGCCTTCTTTCTTCGGTTTCGTGTCCGCTTTACAACTTAAACGCACTTTAATTAGGTCAGCTGCTTTCCCTTACAACAACTGCCAATGGCGGAAGGTAAAGGGGATGCTCACCCCGACATCTTTCGATGAAGATGGCCTCCTCTTGATGGTCTCTTACTAAAAATAAAAATTAATTTATGGGTGACAGCACTCGCGTTTCGAACTGTAACGTATTAAAAATAAATTTGAGTGCCAAGTCCGGGGGAGAGGGTGCGAGGGAGGTCAGGGCAAAAGAGAATTCTCTCAGTGCCATGAACTTGGCCTCTCGTTCCGAAGAGAACTTTTCAAACTATTTTAATCCTTGGGATTAATTAAAATATATCAGGCTTGGCTGAAAAGGCCGGGGTGGAGTGACAGTGAAGGAGGGCGAGCAATGGCCACGCCAAAAGAATCTTCTTTTCTTTCGCGGAATTTTCCTTTGCTTTCGCGGACTTTTATTTTTAGAGAGAAAAGCAAATCTTTGCAACTGTTCACAGGGCATTCTCAAAAGCACATGTTGGAATCGCTGACGCGGTGGGAATGAGAGGGAGGCGGTCTGCGTGAAAACAAGCCTTCTATTTAACAGAGGCGAACTCGGACAGAGGAGGAAAGCAAACAAAGATGTCTCCTTTCGCTGAGGAGAAAAAGAAGTTAATTAATTTGGGCGAAATACGAAGCGGTTTCCAGCTCCACCGCCATGTCGATGCTGTGGAAATGTTTTGCTCGCAAGTATTTCGTTGGTGACGCAAAATGCTTTATTCGATAGGTGAGATTTGCGAAAAGTGAACGGCAGCGCGGAGCAGAGATAAGAATCGAATCGGAGACGCTGACCTTCTGACCTTTCCATTCCAAGCGCATTCATCAGGCCCACGACACTTTTCTTCAAATTAATTCCCTTTCAGTCTCGCCATTCTGTCACGTTCCACTTTTCTCGGCCCGTTTTCTTCTCTTAATTAGTGAACGCGTAATTAATAACCATGAATTCGTTCAAGAGAACCTGCACCCGAAGACGGCCCAACTTTCCCATTTTCTACCGGAAATGGCTGAGTCCGCCATCACTTGGACACCGCCCTCAGTCTACACAGGCAGACCGATAACAGTTTCTGTGTGCCCCGAGCAAACAACAGCCGAGGACTCCGATAATGCGGCGCCCACCAGAAATCACAATCACTTCTTCCTCCTTCTGCTTCTTTTGCTCTTCTATGGACCGATTCAAGGCCTCAGACTCTCTGAAAAGGGAAAATAACTCAAGGAAAAAGGGATGAAAAGGAAATGCAACGAAAAGGAAACAGGAGTTTCCCAAGACTTTCCAAAGCGGCCAACACATCATTTATCTGACCCATTTCCACGGCTTATTATGTCGGAGTCACGTGACTTTCCGGCCAAACGCCCAGAATTTCCTTCGGTTATCTCCGCAGGGAAGCACTTATCTCCTCAGCGCTCAGGTTGGGCGCTCACTGCCCGGGGAGCCACGTGCCTCGCTCGTCTCGGGAGGATCGCTCCTGTACCTTAATTAGCACACAGGTGTTACGAGGTCTCCGACGTGAGCGCCACTTCCGGCCAATGTGGACATTCGAAGGAAGTGGGCCTCGGCTCCGGCTTGCGTCACGTGTCAAGACCTCGAGTCGTGGGTCCCTCTCCGGGGGAAGAGGGGGTTGTTGAGGTCCCCAGGGAATGGGGAATCGGTGACAGGCGGAGACGTAACCTCGCGGCGTCACCCAACAGCCAGCAGATTGCCTTAGTTCTGTTAGTCCGAACAAGGCATTATAAGCCGTGCGTTGAAATTCCACATGGGGACCGCGAAGGGAACACCAAATCAGAACTACAACACATGTCATCTGCCTTCTAAAAATGGAAACCCGCCCTTGCCTTCCTGCATTTTGTCAAGTCTGCATCTGCTTTCACCTCTTTAACTTTTAGGGGACGTTTCGCATCCACGCTTTGTCGCTCGAGTCAATCAACCTCATTATCGCAACGCCCACCGCTTGGCCGGAATTTCCCGAGAGAAACCCGAGGGAGGACTCGAAGGAGTTCAGTTAGCGTCGGAACAAGGCCAAGTGCGCCACTTGAGGTTTTAAGACAAAAAATCCTTCCGACGAGAACGGAACCTCGAAATCAGGTCCGCCATCGACTTTCTCGACTTTCTACGGGCGAGGGTGTTCAGGGCGGTCTCACATCGGGGCTGAACATCTCCTTCAGCTGCGCATTAGTGTTCGCCTCCAAGTTAGGCCGTTGCAAAAAATATTTCAGAGTTTTCTCTCGGCCGATTAATTATCAATTACGTCATTTCTTACACAATCTTTACGCCTTTCCTCGATTACGTTTCCCGCCTTAGGAGCGATAGAGGCTTGAAAATTATGTCAACTCCATCGCCATTTCCTGTTGGCTTTTCAATCCTCTCCTCCGCTTTGTTCAGAACCCGCCTCGATTATCCAAACTTAAACTCCATTTCCCAGAAGAGTCAGAGTGTCCTTGGCTCTTCTTTAACATTCCGTCGTGATTCATTCCATTCTGGACGAAATCACCAAATTATGGCCTGTCACGAGAGCAAATCTTTTCCCAAGTATTCGCGAGGAAGCGGCCAAAGTTCTGCGAACCGATGACGGCCGCCGAAGACTGAACAGAGGGCAAAGGTCACCATCTGTCTGAACCTTAGATGTTTCGCTCAATATTAATTACACAGGTATGGTTTCAAATATGGTTTAATTAAAAAGCCTTCATGTTCTGGTGCTGCCTTTGCACTCATGTGACTATCAATCACCATCCACCTTTGCCATTTTTAGGAAAAAGGCTGGCCTAGCAGGCCCCAACTGCCACAAGAGACAGGCTCTGTCATCAGGTGATTAGAGCAGTTATTAAAGGCACTCCCTGGCCATCTGAGCTATGGCTATCTGTTTCTGGATCAGGTCTTGGATTTATCCTTTAAAAGTTGCCAACTGAGGCAAGCACTGGCTATTCTCAGTCAGCACTATCATTTCTTTGATAAAAGGCTTACAAGAGATGAGTATGTGAGAGTTATTTGGTTTGAATCCAGGCAGTAAGCAATGTGCAGTGCAACCATGGTATCTCAGGAAAAGGGAACATTCAAGAAATGAATTGATGTCATTCAGATTGTGTTTGCTGTGATGAGATGCTCCATTATTGGCTTCTTCCTTTCCTCCTGTCAGACACTGTCAAATCAATTACTTGTTGGCTAATAACACCCACAGGCAAATGTTTGGCAAGCATAATTGTAACTGGCAATAAACAAGCTGGAAATGAGATACAGAAAGCAAAAATGGGGTGAAGGACCTCTGGAATGAGCAATCATTCAAACCAATCCCTCTCATCTGGTAAATAATATTAAAATGTAAACAAAACTTATTCCTTTAACACTGATCAAACAGATAAAAAGTTATTCACATTTATAAGTGCGTTATCTCAACCGTTTTTTCTGCTTTTACCATGAAAACTTTAAGCCAAAGCAAAACTGTTTTTCGTTACAAAAATTGAAAAGTAGCCGTGTGAATCATCTTCGTAATGGGGCATTTGACAGCCGCTAAGTCAACGTAAAAACTGTCAAGTGCGCTTTTCGTGAAATAAATTACCCACATCTATCTAATACATTATCAATGAAAATGAGTTATATTGAGAAACCCAACAAAAGAAAAAATTATTAAAAAAAAGGAATCATACCAAATTCAGTTGAAATTGCTTAACATCCACGATCGATAATTTACTAAAACAAAATCATGCAGAGAAGAAAACCGAGCTGGAGAAATACTACTTTAATTGAATCAAATTAAAAAAAACATGTAACCGAAATAGTTTTAAAACTCACTTCAACTCGACGAGAATTTATGCGAGAATAACTTAGGTGTAAACAAACCGAAGACTTATGATCGAATCCATTGTCCGGTAACGACACAAAACGCCAGGAGTCCTTTGAGTGTCGTGTCATTAGATAAAGCGATCGTTGCGCTCGAGGTGCGGGATTTTCGAACAAACTTAAATGGCGGTTTGGAATCTTTTTGAAAATCATCCCTTTTTAAGGTCGTGGCCTTATTAATTCACTTCATCTGCGTTTAACTGTAAGAGCATGCATGTGTTCGAATCCAATTGGTCTTCTGAATTACTGCAACTGTCGGATCACTCGTAAGCAATAAATTTCATTGCAGAGTATAAGTAATAAAACACCGGAATAAAATTGTAAGAAATATATTAAACTTAAGAAAATCAGAAGAGCGAAATTATTATTTCATAAACTATATGAAACCTTTAACATCATCAGAGTTTTCTTATTTTTTTCAAAAAAATACATGTCGTTATTCTTAACAATAAATATATACTATTGACTCATGCGGACTGAATTTCAACTGGCAAGGCATTAAATTAATAAGTAGAAAGGAAAATGGCGTCACTGAGAGGATTCAGGATCGGAAGGATTCCTTTGGGAGGTTTAGTCAAACGAGATAAGGCTGAAAAGAAAACGTGAAATACGTGACTGAAATCAAATCAGTGAAAAAATGTGCGGCTCATTTAATCAGTCGTAAGTGAATATCCCGTAGCAATTCCCCTCCAGTGCAACTTCGACCAAGTCGTCTGTACACCCCTTCAAAGCATTCATGGTTCACTGACTGGACCACCTCATGCGACTCCGAGATAATGTTCACATAAATCCAACCTTCGGACGAGTGAGACTATATCGAAAGTCCTAATCTGAACTCCCTAAAAGGTTTCGGCTTGTGATTCGGTTGATAATCCCCTTCGGGTTTTAAAAGAACAGCCACGGTCCTCAAAGTAATCAACTTGAATCTCTCCGGCCGTGCAAGACATTTCTTTATGACTGTTTCTTTTTCAGGGGCCCAAACATTTGAAAATTACTACCTTCTGGCTAATCAGGGCTTTCATAGTCTCGCTCACATTGTCGCTGGTCTTGTCAATGTTCCCCGACTTAGTCTTTCCAAAAGAAGAGATGGATATTATATTTTCCAAAATAAAACGTGATGGTGACCCCCCTTATACATCAACCGAACACGTTTAAATGAACCGCACACTCTTCTGAGTAAAAGCACGGAAAGGTTTTTAATCGGTGGTCTCTTTCGAGTCAAGCCTTGAGAAGGAAGGAAAATTCGCTCTGATTACTTTGGAAGCTCTTGAGATTCCTCTGCCGAGTCGACGGCAGGCTTTGGCGCCGGGGTATGGTCGTCCAGGAAAAGGGGATTCTTCACTTCCATTTCTCCGGTCTGAAACCAAATGAGCGCTGCTTATCTCTCGCCACCAGCTTCCGCAAAAGAGGGAAAATAATTACCGGAGCCAGTCCTGGGCACTCGTAAACTGTGTACTCTCCCTCCTCGTTCTCGTCCTCGCTCTCCGCGTCCGAAATGGAGCTTCGCCTCTCCTTGTTGCCCACGCTGCAACAGAAGAGTTGCTTCATTTCCGGCCGAGGCGTCCTGCCCCCCCGGCTTACCTCTCCATGGCGATGATCTGCTGCTTCTGGTGCTGGTAGTGGTACATCTGCGCAGACTGGGCCAGTCTGCGGTCGCCGGACGAGGGGGAAACGTCCTTGTTGGGTCCCGTGACTCCGTACGCGGGGTAGTCGACGTCAGCGGCTGCCTTCGCGTTCTTCTGGAGCCTGGAACCGGAAGCAATTAACTGTTTTAACTGTTTTATGTGTGGATGAGCGTGGGTGATCTGCGATTGACGACAGCAACCACAGCCACCTGCAGCCTTCGAAAAAAGTGAACAAAGAGCGGACGACAGAGCAATCTCGGACACGGAATTCCACCGCTTTGTTTAGTGTCAATTCGGAACTCGAGCCAAAATTTCCGCTAGTATTTTCCTCATGGACAAAAAAATCTTCAGCAAAACCTACCGGCTGATCAAGAGCGACAACTACGATGCGTTCCTGAGGGAAGCGGGCGCGTCCGCCCTCAGGAGACAGCACGAGCAGAGGGAGAGGCCGACGATGCAGCTCAGGCAGGTCGGCAACGAGTACCTCTTGAGGACGGCCAGCGAACACGGCGCCCACACCATCAAGTTCAAGCCCAACGAACGCTTCGTGCAGAGGAGCTACAGCGACAGGAACGTCCAAACCATCATGTCCTTCGAGAACGGCAACACCCTCGTCGAGATGCAGATGGGCCACAAGCCGGTCACCATCCTGAGGGAGTTCTTCGACAACGGCGTCGTCGAGATGATGATGTGCGAGAAGACCGTCTGCTGCAGGGTGTTCAGCAGCTCCGAGCACTGCTTCCCACCTGACTGACACGCCGCCCTTCCTTACCTTAACTTGTCGATGTCTGCTCAGCCTAAATATACTGCTCGCTTTGAGGTAGCTCCACTCCTTTAATCGACCCCCAAATCCTCGCCCACAGCCCCACCCTGCCTCGCCTCCTCTTCCAATACTTACGACGCCTCTTTAAAACTTCCCAGACTTCTTTTCAGGTTCTCGAGATAGTCCTTAGCAGCGCCAAACATTGGGGGCTCGCTCTTCTCTTCTGCTGGCTGTTGGCGACGCGCACTGTACGCTCCTCTCCCTCAAGGGAAGTCTTTGAAGCAGAGTGTCCACACTCCCTTCAGTTTTCAGTTAACTAATCGCTAATTTTCCCAAACTCAGTTTTAGAACACAAACACCTGCGGGCAAAAGAGCCGATACTTTGCTGACGCCGGCCTTCAAGTTTCTCCAACTTTATTATATTCCTGTTCAAAAATTATCCTTCAGCTCTGACTCACTTATTCGCCTGGCAAACACAATTGTTTGTTCTTATTTCTTTGTCAAACACAATCAATTTCCCCATTCTTTCCCTTTCAGTTCCTTCATCCCTCCTGAGCGGTCCTCCAGTGAGGGTTCTTTAAAAAGCTCCATCGCAATTTCCTTTCGCGTGAGATATTTTCCTATTTTTCCCTCAGTCCAAAGCTTAGTCTCCAAGAGGCGGGGGGAAGAAATGGGGACCCAATTTCTGTTTATAAAAAAATAGTAATTTGTTCAACACATTGTTCATTAGAGAGAGAGAGAGAGAGAGAGAGAGAGAGAGACGAATTATGGGCATTCTGTCGTTGAGTTAATGAATTTGAGCGTTTTTAACTGAAAAATAATTGGTTATTTTACCCCAAATTGGGTGAAAGGTTGGGTCCCCCAACTGAGGACTGCTTGCCGGAAAAACAAACCCAACCTTGGTATTAACATCTCCGTTTTCGGCAAACCTTACACTTATTTTAAGTTTCCTCGTCTTCACTTTTTATTTATCTCCTCACAAAAAATTTTTTTCTCACATTTAATTAATCACTGTCAATACCTTTTCCAGGCACGCTTTCACATACATCAGTTTCCCACTTTCCCCCGCTTGAGAGCAGCAGCGTTTCAACAACTTTCCCCTCTTCTTCACCCCTCGAATCCAACTCGACATAGAAACCGAAAACCCCGCGCGAAACTGACTCGGAAAAGCGGCAAGGAATCCGCTTCCGTGCAAAGCACATGCGGGGTCGCACCCTCGCTCCCCATCCCCCCCTCGCCCCTCGAGGGCCGGATGACGCACCAACCCCCACCCCGAGGTCGGGCCAAAAACCAACGCATCAATCAGAGCGGCCATGAGATATTCGACCTGGTGCAAGGCCAAGGGCGTCCGAGGGCGGTTCCACGGAGGGTAGGAGACGACGGCTAGGTGACGGGGGCGCCGGCGGAGGGAGGGCAGGGCGGAATATGAGGGTGAGTTGGATTTCGGCCTCGAGGAAAAAGGAAGCTCCGGCGGAGGGTAAAAACAGAACGGGGCGGCTTCGCTCATATCAATACCAGGTTCCAAACTTTTCGAAAGTTTTGTGTGAACCTGAAAAGAAAACATTTTCCTTTCAATTCGGAGGACAGAGCTTTCCCTCTTCGACTCCCCGCCGCCAGGAGCTTTCCAGGAATTCTTGCATCTTCCGCTTTAGCCTTTGAGGGGCCCATCGGAATGAATACGGTTCCCCGAAGATCCTAAGTGAGTTGGTGTTTGAGATTGGACATCTTGAGTGCACAGTTGCATTGAAGATGGAATGTTGTTGCAGGGCAGATAACATCGGACGAATACCGAAATCGATTTCTGACCCAGTTCCCACAAATTGTGCACAAATCCACAGTCAGATTCCGCAATTGCGTTCGCAACTGCGGTCGAATTAATTAATTAAAACGAGTTTATTTCCCCCGTGATAATAATAATTAGAGACACTCGCCTTGAGATAATTCCACTCGATTGGCCACAGATTGCAAAAGTGCGCTGTGAATCCATTTGGTTTGACAATTAAAGCGATGCCGAAAGTTTCTTTAAGGTGCGTTTTAACTCGACAAAAGACACGCATTGCTTTGGTGTCACTTCACGAAGATAAGCAGAAGACGAAAAATTAGAAAAAACCGTTTCTGCTGCGAGCTAAAACCAAACAACTTCCAAAGCGTGAAAAATTTATTTGGTCGTTGCTTACTGTAATGTTGTTAAAACGCATGACCACAGGCGAAAACTAACCATCCAACAGATGGAAATATGAATATAAGGAGGTAGAAAGAGAGGGAGATGGAGAGTCAGGCTGATAGAATTTAGGCAGATACTTAGATAAAGAGATAAGGGGATCCAAAGAAAGCTAAAGAATTGTACATGTTTTTTGAGGGGAGGGAACACAAGAACGTATATAGTGAATTCCAAGTGGAATTAATTAGCTAATATTAACATTAGTCGCCAGGCTTTGGGATAACACTTTCATAATATGAATATAAAAGTTCAAGGACAGGGTTTCCACACCTCACCTGATGGTATAAACATAGGAAAACAATGGCTGGAATCTCCGCAATGCGCACTCCAAGACAAACCACGAGAAGCTCTCATCGCCCAAAGCTCATTTCGAAAGCCGCCGAAGCTCCCAAGACTCAATTCAATTTACTCTCCCTTCGATCCATTTCTCCATTCCCCTATTCCCCAGGACGCGGACTTAATTCCACTCCCTGCCTGCATTCACGTATGACGGCGAACCGTCAAAGGAGGATGCGGGTCGACGTGAGTTGAATTCCTCGGGAAACGCAGATAAAACTTGTGGCGAAAAACGCGGGGAGCGGAACGTGACTGAAATACCTCGCCTGGCTCCCCAGGACGGGAGGGCGTTCCCTCCCCCGTCCCCCTCGGGGGGAAAGCCAAGAGGGCGACGAAGCACAGCTTAACTGCCCCGCAGCGCAGCACTCCGACAGGAGGGGCGCCTCACTTCTTTACTTCCTTATGCTGGCCCTTGGAGGGCAATGGCCTTTATCCCTTTAGCAATCCAGGAGCCCCAGGGCTCCAGGCCACCACTGTTACCTTCATTGAAGAGGGAAGATGGCTCGGTGGGGCGTTGTGGTTAGGTAAGCGAAGAAATGCTGGGCAACGCCAAAGTCACTTTTTCTGGGGTGAAAGGGAAGAAAGGGATAGACAGGGGAAACTCAGTTCCGCTCAATTCTTTTTCAGTTAAATTAAAATCCACATCAATTGGGAGCCTTTCATATTAAGGGTTTCAACTTCACAAGTTTTTCCTCATAACAAAAAAGAAAGACTCACTGAAGAAATCGTTTCAAACATTTCTTCTTGCCTTGAGGAAGTGAAAGCATTCCATCCCGTATATAACTCTTACTCATCCCGCCTGATATTCACCTGGAGTTTCACCAGTTATTAACTCAGCCGTTTCTCTCGACCACTCGAGTCACTCCTTTACTTACCTGTAGCATCCGAAGCCTACAGCGACGACAGTCACAACTGCAGCGGCACTGCATCCGGCAACAATGGCTGCAACAAACAAACAAACTCATTCAAGAAAATCCTGCATTCAAAACAGTATTTCATAATTGGGGTTCTGCTCGCATGGAAAGAGTATCAATGCAATGCTTGCCTGTAAAGTAAGCGTCATTCTGGTTCATCTCCTCGTAGGGGTTGGTCACCGGCACCTGACGAACGAAGGAGTGCTCCGCGTCATAGTCGTCGCCGAAGGGTTCGGCGCCAACAGTTTCCTGGGGGTTGTCGGGGCTGGGCCTCTTGTCCCTGTCTTCGCGGGGCCCGAGGGTGGACCCGAAGGGGGCGCCGAAGTCCTGGTAGTACCTGGGGTCGAAGGGACCGGCGGCGAAGGGCGGGAACCCCTCCTCGGGGTTGGGGGTCGGCAGGCGGTAGACGAAGGCCGGGTTCAGTTCATTTGCGGAAGATTGACTTTGAGTTTCGGCTTCTTGGCTGGGACCGCTCTGCTGGACTTCCTCCGCTGAATCTGCTTCCTGCACTCTCTTTCGAAGGAACGAGGCGATTTCTAGGAGTTTCTTATAATCTTCTTCGGATATTTCTGAAACGGAACATTCGGAAAGGTAAGAGTAGGTCCACCTGTTCCACTTGTTTCTGTCTTCCTCCAGAATTCGTTCCTTTTATTCTGGGAGACAATTGCATGAAGAATGGTGCTGAAAGGGCAAGGTCTTTTTGAGGAGGGTGAGAATAGGAAGGGAGAGGAGCAAGAAAAGGGGAAAAGGGAGGAAGAGGGAGATGGAAAGGCTTAGGTTTTCGAGTTTAGATTTCCTTTTGTTAGCAATTTTGTCCTTTATGTCGTAATGCCCCACTTAAGGGAAATGTCAACTTTGGAAGTTCAGAAGGGTGCGCAATCGATTAAGGAAAGTCTCATTAGAGAAACAACTAAAATAAAATATGCAAATAATTGTTGAGCGGATTGGTGTGGTGGAACAGTTGTGCTCACGTCATATTCAAACAATACGCATTCAAATGTAGATTAAACAAAATGGATTTGTGAAAACAGGAAGGAACAAGATTTTGATAACCGCCCAAAGATAAGCTCTGGGCTTTAAAAGGCAGATGTTTTCATCATTTCTCTATATATGCACCCGGTGACGGAGACTGGAGAGAAATGTTAAAAGAAATGGAAGAAGCCAACCAAAGGGGAAAATTAGAGAAAAGCGCATTGATTTAGCAAATTTCCGTAGAAGGAAACATTTAAATGTCCTTAACATCAAAATATGGAAGAAAGAGTCCAGAATCTGAAAAGCTTATTCATCTCAAGGCTAATAATTCACTTATTAACCGTGATGCGATAACTGTCGGCCACAAAAGAGGAAAAATCTCTAAAAAGCATTACCAGACAGAGCGGTGACGTGTACCGGCAATATACACAATGCAAACTTCAATTATAAGTAAGCGATAAAGTCGACGCTGTGGTTTCCTGGCCTCAATGTTTTATCGAAACCATAGAAATTACTCTCTGTTAAAAATAATCAAACGACAACTGCTGAATCGAGAAATTAATTGCGCGTAACATCTGAGAGAATTTCTGCCACTGACCGGGAAGTATTTAATCCCTTTATTCGAAAGTCATTTCAGACAAACAATCATTAAATCCATATGGTGCATTACGTAAACATTACTCCCTGCTGTCGTTCAGCATTTTACTTTGACTTCCCAAAAACATCTAACTGAGCTTAGTTAAAACGTTGCTGTCCTGCTAAGGCCTTTCCGAAATGAGCTGATAAAATCTCAATTATGGAAAAATGTCAGGAGAGAACTTACCGGAGAGGTAATCCGATTTTGCGATCGCAGCGGAGAAAAATCCAACGAGAGAGAACCATATCAACGCGTTTTTCATAATGTTTAATGTTAAAAAAAATAAATGCGTCTAGGCGGATTTCAGGTCCATATGTTTTTAATTTCGTGCCATTTCAAAACATAAATGTGAATCGATATTCCTGAGGGGAACAACTGAGACTAACAAACGGAATTTAACGTTTTGCGCACATTAGTTTGACGTAAACAAAAGTCGTGGCAATAGACTGCTTAATCCCACACCGGCTAATATCAAGTGCATTTTTATTCATTTTTAGAATAATTTTCAGGAAGCTCTTGTGGCTACAATTTTCTTTAATTTTTCCATCTTTTCACTTCTTTTCATAATTTCCATTTGGTTATTCGTTATCAATTTCTTTCATGAAACCGTGCAACAAGTTTTCATTTTAAACTTGCCTTTTGATGTCTTGAATACATGGTCATTTTTAACAACTTCAGTTCGTTTCCACAACGATTTCCGCAGGCTATTTCTGTAAATAAAAAATTTTGCCACTTTGTTCAGATATTGGATATTTTATATGAATAATGTCAAGTTGGCGACACGCACGTTTTTTCTTTGGCGGTTTTTATCAATCAAAATGGCGGAGTGTTGTCTTCGTGACCGCCAAGTGCGAGTGTGATACAATTTAGCATGACCCCAGTAGACAAGTTACGGGTTTATTTCGTCCTCCCCACAGATGACTTTGTGGAAGGCGAATATTCTCCTGATTTGAAATTAGCTTTTCAAATTGTCTCAAAATACGGAGGTTATGTGGAGTGGATGAAACCATCAGATTGTATCAATCATTTACCTCAGGATAAAGACGTTTTTGTTTTTGAGAAGTTCGAGGGAGATGCCTTTGAAAAATTAAGGCGGAATTCTTCGAAGTATGTGTATGTGCTTTTTATTTTTAGTTTTAAATTTAGAAAGAAACTCCAACTTAAGATACTTCAGTAACAAAGTTTCAAATGAATTCCTGTTAACTGTTTTTTAAAAAACTTATTTTTTTAATTACATCAGTTTGAAACTTTTTTTGTGAATTTGTTAATTATTTATATTGTTTTAGGTTTGTACGTATGTATTAATATAAGTAAATATTAATAAACATGTTGGCATATATTGTAAATTTAAAGTATCATTAACCACTATGAAATGAATATGATTCATAGTGATGTAATGTGCAGATTATTTTTTCTCATCTGCTTTGTCTTCTCTGTTTTTGCTTTATGGTCTTTAAAAATTTTCTTCAGAAAATTGGGCTTACTATATTATGAGTGCACACTATTGTGTGCTATTGTGCATAATGCCATTGCATTATGTGTCTGCATTAATGTTTTTGGCAAAGTTTTTTGTAACAGAAATAATTTTTTATGACATTTACAAAAAAACAGTCATGTTAGACATTCATGTTTGATTTGAGTTGATAAGACCTGAAAAGGTACAAAGGAAACTAAAGAAAACCAAAAAGTAAATCAATTTCTTCTTCAGATAAACACTGCTGAAGTTTTTTATAAATTTATGAATTAAAAAATTTTTTGAATAAAAGAAATAGATAGATAGATAGATAGATAGATAGATAGATAGAAAAGAAATCATGTAACAGGAAAGAAATTTTTCCTTCCTTCAGACCAATGCTTTGTTGCCTATTGTCGGGTAATCGGTAACTCTGCCTCTGTAATGCATTTATTACATTTAAAAATTACTCAGTCCTTCATAAAGGGAAGTCAGCATCAACATTTACTATGCTTATTTTTTTTATTTATTGTTTCAGCCCATCTATGGACCACTGTCATTTCAACAGCCTTTCTTCTTTTTTATTTTCTCTTTCTTCTCTTTCTTCTCTGCCTCCCTCTTTGCCCAATATTCCTTCATTCTTTTACTATGTTCTTCTTTTTGCTCTGTGGTCCACATTTTCCCTGTTTTTCTCTTTACTATTTCTGTGAACTTGTGGTCTTTGATTTTATCTTGTAATACTTTTCTGTCCTGAATCTCTTTTTCAGCCACCTGTCCATTGTTTCTATGCTAAATATTATATTTCATTTTCATTCTTTTATATTTGATAGAATCATAAATGTTTCTGGTTCCTAAAACATAAAAGTTTAAAATTTTCTAAGTGAGGGAAAAGATGTGTCTCATGTTCAGATACTTGACATTTTGTCAAAGACTTTACCACAGAAGGCGTATCTATGATGAGATGAGAAATTGAATAACGTCTTTTCTCTGCCCCTGCAAAAAAGAGGATTTTCAAACTCCCATGCACAAGTGGGTTGCACAGTGCACAAGATGAGACCTTCAATCACTCAACAAAGCCCTTGCACTGAAAGTGATTGCTCACTTTTTGGTCGTTTTCAGAGTCTTGGGAGCCCGGTGCCTGCTGACGTGCATCACCAGCGGGCGTTGCATACCCCCCAACCCTCACCCTGTGTTCACGGAAGGGATGAGGGACCTTTGGATCACGAGCAGCGGATTCGATCAAGCGACGAAGAAGCAAATCCAGGAAAAGGTTCAGTTCATGAGCGGATACTACGACAACTCCCTCCGAAGCATCGTCACCCACTTGGTCGCGCACAATAACATCTCCAGCAAAGCCATCCACGCCTACAAGAGCAACATCAAGATAATGAAACTCTCCTGGATAGAGGACGTCTGGGAGCAGAGTCTCGTGAAGAACGTGAACGGGAGAGACGAGGCCTTCGAGACGCATCTGTCTCCTCTGTTCCATAACCTGACCGTGACCACGTCGGGGGTGCCCAAGAGGGAGAAAGACGCTCTCAAGGAGGCGATAGAGAGTCAAGGGGGGCGTTTCATGGGAACCTTGGAGGCAAACGTGACGAACGTCGTTCTGCTCAACAAGCCGGAGGGGGAGAAGTACAAGTTCGCGAAGGCGTGGAACATAGCGTGCGTGAAGCCCCAGTGGGTGCGCGACTGTGTGGAGGCGAAGGCTGTCCTTTCGCTGAAGCAGTACTTGGTTGACTCCGACAAGCCGAAGTCTTCGACTCCGAACAAAGAGAACTGCCAGGTTAACTTTTCGGCTAATTTCACGGCCAATCTGTCAGTGATTAATAACATGGAATCGAACAAGCTCGTGACGGAGGTGGACGAAACGGCGCAAACCCTGGGCGTCAGGAGTGGGATTCACACCCCCGGGACCAATCCTGAGCTGTCGAGAGGAAAGAACGCCAAGCTGACGCACATGAATGTCATCAATAATGTCCTGCTGAAGAATTTGAAGGATGCCGGCCTGTTCTTGGACGGGTTGAATATCTTCCTGCACGGGTTCCACCCGGAGGAGATGGAGAAGTTAAAGAGAGTGCTTAATAAAGGCGGAGCGACGAGATTCAATGAGTTGTCCGAGTCTGTGACTCACGTGATCGCCGCCAAGAAAGACGATGGAGGTTTGGCGAATCTCGCCAGGTTCGGAGCCTACATCCTCTCGATGGAGTGGCTCCTCGAGAGCATGAGGCTCAAGTGCAGAGCCCCCGAGAGCAAGTTTTTGCTGGTGAGTGCCTCCAACTCCTCGGAGCCGCCCTCGCCAATGAGCAAGCGAGGCGCCCAGCTCCTGTCTCAGTCGGAAGCCCGGATTCCCCACTTCGCCATGGACGATAAGAATGACAACGAGAAATTCTCACAGATCGACGAGCTTCTGTGCAGGTACAACGCCTCGCAGCCGGGAGAGCCCCTGGACCAAGCCGATGCAAACCCCGTCGCCACGAACAGGTCGGACGTGTCCACCTCGAGGACTTCCAACTTGAGCACGGAGGAGTTCTTCTCGGGACTCACCTTCTTCCTCTCCCACGACCTGTCCGAAGAGGAGGTCAAGTACCTGGAAGACCTGGTCACCGAGAGGAAGGGCAAGATCGTCGGGAAGCGGCACCTGGGCGTGCCGGACTATGCCGTCGTTCCTGTGATAGGAGCCTCCCTCACGGAGGTCACCGCCAAAGAGGTGGTCAATGTTTACTTCGTGAAAGACTGCTGCGTGGAGAACTGCCTCCTCACGCCCCGTTACTACCACCAGCCGGTCGCTTTCGTTAAGAACTCGACCCCGTTGAAAAACTGCGTCATCTCCGTGAGCAACTACGTTCAGGGCGAAAGAGAGTTCATGGAAATGATGATCGAGGCTCTGGGCGGGGTGGCGCAGTCGCTGCTGGCGAGGAAACCAAAGCAAGGGGCACTCAAGTCCACTCACTTGGTGTGCGCTGAGGCGCAGGGCCAGAAGTACGAAGGTGCCCTGCGATGGGGGTTGCCTGTGGTCCATCACGACTGGCTGCTCAAGTGTGCGGCCCTGGGCGTGCGCGTTTCCGAAAAACCCTACCTCGTCGGCGACAGCAAGTTGCTCGAAAAAGAACCGGCTGAGGTCACCACGTCGACGTCCAAGGCCGAGGGCGACAGGGCGGTCACATCGCAGGTCCGCTTCCCCAGTCAAAGCGAGGTATGCGCGCCCTTCAAGAAGACTCCAGTACACAGCGCCCTGGCGAGGGTGAAGGCAACGGAAACCCCCAAGACCGGAAGCCCGGATCCCAACCGCACAGTGACCCCGACCTCCCCATACGGGGCCTTTTACGGGAAAGGCAGCCCCTCGCCTCGAACGAGGAAGCGCATCTGGAAGTGGATGAACCAGGGAGCAGAGTTCCCGGTGGATCCGCCCTCGAACCCCCCTCAAACTGAAAAGGAATCCACTCCCGTGTCCCAACTCATCTCTCGACATCTAGAGATGTTGAAGCGGAAGCCCGAGGAACTCCCTCCCGATTCTCCCGCGGGACTTCCTGCCAAGAGACTGAACATGGACGCCGAGGAGGACAACCAGGATCGGAAGAAAGTCACCTCGGGGCTGGAGAAGATGAAGATAATCGAGGAGAACGTCGCCAAGAATGGGCTCAAGTCGCCGCCCCTGAAAAAGCAGAGCGAAGTCCCGGAGGGCAGGCAAATGGCCGTCATGACGGAGTCCCAGCCCCACACGGAGGTCGGCTGGGAGGACCCGGCGGAAAAAGAAGCGGCCCTCGACAGTCTGGAGAAGGCCGCCACCCACAAGGCCAAAGTGTTCATGTTCTCGTGCATAGCCGACCAGGTGGAGGAGGCGAAGCGGGTCGTCGAGGGCTGCGGTGGCTTCGTGTCCCCTCTGCCGTGCTTCGACAAGAAAGCCACGCACCTGATAGCGGGCAGCCTGACGAGGGCAGAGAAGCTCATGGGAGGTATCGCCGCCGGGCTGTGGGTCCTTCACCCCTCGTACCTGGAGGCCCTCAAAGAGGCAAAGAATGTGCACAAAGTGTCGGAGGAGGATTACGAATGGGGAAGCCCGAAGCAGAATTTCAGACTGAATTTGATGTCGACGAACGTTCAAGAATTCGCCCAGTGTTCCTACCTGTGGAGGGTGGCCGTGAGCAACGGGGAGCCGCGCCCGTTCAAAGACATGAAAGTGCTTCTGCACCTTTCCGAGGCGAAGTACGACTCCTTCGAAAGACTGGTAGAGGCCGGGGATGGAAAGGTGGTGAAGGGCACGCCCCCGTACTACCCCCAGACAGATGCCACCGTGTGCGTGTACGAGCCCAACAACTCCGCCAACATCAGCTTCGCGTCCCTGGCGAAGCGGAACATTCCTTGCGTTGCCCTGGTGTTCATCAGCGATGTTCTGCTCAAGAAGAAGGACGCCACCACCAAGAACCTGGTGCCTGAATACGTGAAATGCAAGGCCGAAAACTAGCAGTGCACAGTGGTTGTGGTGCCTTGCCGAGAATGCTTTATTTATTATTCGCAACATGGTGATATTGCAGCCCCCTTATTTGAATTGGCCATAAATGGCTGTCCCCGATTTCCACCGGGGGCTTCTCAATAATCTTTAATCATTTCCCGCCCTGGAGTAAGCAAGACATCCTAAAGAATTTTAAAGAAAAATTATGATTTGCCAGGTCTAGGTTTCACTTGTCTGTGCTTCTAGGGTTCGAATCAAAATCATGCTCTCAGAGGTAAAACGTACGAAAATATAAAGATCAGTTAAAAACTCGAATTTTATAAACATTGTAAATAATAATATTAAAAATTATTTTTTTATTTATAGCATTGATCCATAAACTTTGAATCCTGACCATTTGAGGTGCGTCTGACTGCGTTATTGTGATACGTGTGCGCCTCTGTAAGCACTGACTGAGGGGATAATTTAAATTCTGCCGCAAGATAATCCCAAAACAGTTAAAAAATTATATAATTTATTATCTTTCTCGGAACCATATTATTCGATGACCGATTCCTACATCGTTAAAAAGACGGAACTTCTTAATTAAATCAGTAGAAACAAGACAACTGTTCACTCTTAAAACACTCTGTCCTGGTAACCGCTGTCCATGGACGTGGAGGGCTTGGCAGCTGAGCCCGCGGCGCCTGCCCCCTGGTGGTGGTGGTGGGGCCTCATGTGCCCCGGTCGCCGCGGCGGGGCCAGGTACTCGAACATGCTCTGGGTGTGCTGGGCCAGCATTTTCGAGAGGTCGCTGGGCATGGGGTCCGACCAGAAGAAGTCGTGGTTCAAGGCGGAGTCCGAGTCCAGCCTTTTCGACGGGTCTAACACTAGTAACTTATCTAAAAGGTCGCACGCGTACATTTCCTTCACGTAAGGCTTGAGTCGGTCCTTCACTTTCCGCTTCTGTCCCTTGGGCAAGTCCATCTTGTTGTACAGTTCCAAGTTCTCCACCCCCGGCCAAACTTCGGGCGTGATCGAGCCGCACAACTGGGAGATGAGGGTCAGCTGCTGCTGCTCGCTCCCTCCCTGCATGATGGGGCTCCTCGTCCACATCTCGGCCATGATGCAACCCGCGCCCCAGAGGTCGACGGGGGGCCCGTAGCACCTGTCCCCCAGCAAGAGCTCCGGCGGGCGATACCACAAAGTGACCACCCTGTTTGTGTACCTGAAAGGGAAGAAGTGCCAGCAGTGACACCCCTGCAGGAGTGGCCTCCAAGGTGGGAGCTGAGGCTTACCTAGGCATGACACCACTCTTGTTGGCACTGAAGGCCCTGGCCAACCCAAAATCAGCCAGTTTCAGCACTCCCAGTTTGGTGATGAGCACATTTGCTGCTTTCATATCCCTATGGAGAATTTTATTACTGTGTATAAAATAGAGTCCATTGAGGAGTTGCTGCATCACTTTTTTTATTTCACCCAGACTAAATTTGACATTGACATTTGAAAGCAACCCAGCCAAGTCATGTTCACAGAACTCAAAAACTAAATAAAATGTTGAGCGGTACTTGTTGGCGGAAGTTGCTTTTGTCCTACAAATCTCAATCAGGTTCACTACATTTTCATGTTTTAATAACTGAAGTATTTTTATCTCCCTGAGTGCTGTTATTGGAAACTGAAAGAGAAACCCAAATCATTACCCATTACTCAATGCTGCTATAAAAAGCACACTTTGCTTTATAAATGCAATCTCAATCATATAAATCACAAAAAAGGAGAATGTTCACTCATCATATTATGCTATTCTCAACTTGATGCTTTCACTGGACTCAGTTGCACTCCTTGGGCTGCACATGAATCCTCCAATGTGCACAGACTATTGTTGTGGCTATTAAATACATGTTGGATGGATAATGGCCATTTGGACTTATAAACAGTGTCTGAACTAATTTTATATGATATTTTGTGTATAACTGCAGAGTGAAAAATTTGATATCAACATGAAATTAACACAAATTTGATAACTGACCTGACATAAAATTCATTTTAAAATTTAGGAACATTTTCCTTAACATTCACATGAATGGCTTAATTTTTTTATTCAAATTTGTCCAACCATGTGTACAACCACTAACTGAACATATTTCACACTCTGCCAAAGAAGATATCCGAATGTGGGTTTCCCTCCATTTTGTTAATAGTGCTATCAAAATGTTGTGCCTGTTGTTTCAAATGACCAACCTAGGTAACAGGATTAAGGAGAACTGAACAAATTTTAAGGTAAGCAAAACTGACACTCAAAAATAAGGTCAGTCCAATTTCCGGGCTTTAAGGAAATTCGTAAGTCACTATAAATACGTGAATAAGCAAACAGACACAAAATAAAACCGTTTAAAAACGTTAACTTACTTGCAAATATCCTCATTAAAAACAATAGAAAACTGTGTGTAAAAATTTTGACAGCGCCCTTCGTATTAAGAACAAAGGGATAAGGTTAAGAGTCGAAGAGAAATGGATAAAAGAAGGTTTCAATACAATAACTGAACTTACTCCCTCCTTTTCATTATCCATTAAAACTTTCTTCAAAGCCACAAATTTCTTGGTATTTTTCTTTTCACGGGCTTTGAATACTTCTCCGAAGGTCCCCTGTCCGATTTTCGCAACCTTTTCATATTTTCCAGCCTCGTCGCAAAATTGAAAATCATAGTCTTCTATGTATTTTTCCTTTTCTTTTATGTTCATTTTCACTGAGCAATGAACTTTTTTAATAAAAAAAACAAACTCGTGCTAATCAAAACACTCCTCACTCGATAACATTTCCTCCATATTTGTGTAGAGGACGTCACAGTCTTCTGCCACGATAATGAAAACCTGTTGAGCCCCAATCTTTTTGAACTTTATCGCCACACTTCGGCATTATTTTTTGCCGTTGGAAAAATTATTTCCCTCATTTAGTTTTGAACACATCTCGCATAATCAATACACGTGCGTGTGGGCGTTATAAGATTTATTTCCAGAAGATCTCGTTTCGTGGCCGCAATTCGTGGAAGGAGAGTCAAAGGGCAGCAGTGAATTTTAAAATTGAACCATGTAATGATCACCGTTTCGAAAAATGGCTGCTGTTAAACAACTTTGGGACTTTATGTTCAGCCCAACTTTGTACAAAGTATACAATGACAATCGATCGCAGGTACGTGTTTCAGTTTTTAGTTCAGAAAAATTTTTATTTCCTTGAAATCTGTTCGTACTGAAAGCGGGAATAGATTCTTTTTATTTCAAAACAAATCGATTTTCACCTTTTCATTTTAGGATTCTTATTTGAAATACTAACGATTCATCGTTTTGGGATGATGACTTTTGCTTTAAATAAATAATCACACTTACTTATGACTCCGATTTTCTTCAAACCTGTTGACTTTTGGTTTTTTTTTAAACGACAGACAGTTAGCTACTATTTTTGTTGATCAGCTCTTTAAATGTAAACGTCAAAGTGATAGTAATTTGATGTGAATTTATTTAATAAAGGTTTACTTAATAAATTTTCAATTTATTTATTTGCAGATCGGATATCAGCCAAATAGTTTCGAATTAATTGGTGATAAAGTTATAAATTCTGTAAGTGTACAAAAACTTTTTTGTTCCAAATTGTAATTTCCATTAGCAATTTGTTTTGCTTTTCACATAATAAAAAGTTAATTTACGTCGCCTATTTGCTTTTTCATTTTCCAATGTTTCAGCTCATTATTCTTTGGAATGTCAGCCTCTACACAAGTCCTTTCATAGCTACTTTTTTCTGTAAAAAAAGTTACTTTGTCATTGAAAGTTTGGCTTTAGTCACAAAAGTACTTGTTGGCATAGGAGTCATACTCTCAACTTCTTACTGCATCAGGGGACTTGGAAGATTAAATAACCCCATTTATATTAATTTTTATGAAGTATTAGAATCTGCCAAAAAGTCATTGAACAAAGACACAAAGGTATGCTCTAATCTGTCCATTCATATTGCCTTCTCTTACATTTATAAATTACAAGAGTTGTATTTATATTTCAGAAAGCACTCTGTAAATTTGATTTTGACTTTGCCGACTGGCCAGTAGATTTCAAATGGAGTGATGTTGAAGTGTAAGCATTGCCTGTATAACTCTGTTCCCTGAATTCAATTAACAATGATGCTGTTGTTTTCCAGTGATGATGGCCATTCCAGGTTTTATGTAGATCGCCCTGAAACAAGGGGCTCAGTGTATGACACCATAGTGTCTTTGCCAAGTCGCTTTCTCAGTTTTGTGGCTGCTCATACATTTGGCATTAAAATGGTGTATCCGGGCTCAGTTCGCGCTTTGCAGTACATAACTTGTGAGTGAGCAACTGAGTCAGAGAATGAGTGATGTGAAATGTGCATTGAGAAAGTATGGATTGGAATTTTTATTTCAGTTAATTACATTCTCGAAGGCAGAGGGAAACTAATCACGGATTTCGGAGCGGAGAGATTCAAGTTAAGAACAAGAGACGGAAATGATATCGACTCAATATTCGTGGACAGACGAGGGAAATTCCGGGCGGGAGACACTCTAGTCATTTGCTGTGAAGGAAATGCGGGCTTCTACGAGATGGGCATCGCCATGACGCCCATCAAGGCGAACTACTCGGTTCTGGGCTGGAACCACCCCGGGTTCGGGGGCAGCACCGGCACCCCGTTCCCTTCCCAGGAGCAGAACGCAGTCGACTGCGTCGTGCAGTTCGCCATTCATTACCTCAAGTTCGAGCCACAAAACGTGGTTCTCTTCGGCTGGAGCATCGGAGGCTACACCGCCTCTTGGGCTGGCATGAACTACCCGGACGTCAAAGGAATGGTGAGCATTCCCTCGAACTTGGCTTGGCCCAGGTGAAAAGCCGCTAACCAGTTTCCACCCTCCGCCCGACAATGACTAGTCACTTTGCCTCTCTAGATTCTGGACGCGACTTTCGATGACATATTACCCTTGGCTCTCCCTCGAATGCCCGCGTGCTGGGAAGGTTTGGTGCGGCGAACGATTCGAGATTACATCAATCTCAACGTGTACGAGCAGTTGTCAAAGTACAACGGACCGGTGACTTTCATCAGAAGAACCGAAGACGAGATTATTTGCACGGAGTGAGTTCATCTTCAGGTGTTCTCTTCTGACTCGCCTTCACTCACTGCCGCTCTCGTTTTAACTATTCCCAAAGCTGTAGCTGTGCCTCTAGCTTTTCTTTTTCAGGCAGGGCAATTTATCGACAAACAGAGGGAATCACTTGGTTGCAAAGTTCCTTAAGTACAGATATCCGAAGGTGATAGATGAAAGAAGGCAACAGCTGCTGAACGAATGGCTGGCGTCGGACAGTCTCAATCAATGTAAGTTCGTTTCTCATTTTCATTTGGGTCTTTTCCAGTTTGAGTGCCCGGAAGAACCGGCAGAGGAGCCAGAAGCAAATTTTTTAGTTTCTCCCGCTTCAGTGACAGAATCTGCCAGAGTAAAAAAAATTTTACTTTTGTTGGCGGAAGTGCCAACAAAACAGCCGCCTCATAAATTTTGAAAAGAGCCAAATATCACTTCAATTCAACTATTATTACCTTTTCTCATTAAAACTGAACTATTCTATATTCAAATAGAATTTCTTAAGGTTCATATTTTAAGCTTTGATTGGTTTAAGTAAAAGTTAAAAGTGAGTTTTGGCGCGTTGAAGGAGGTGTCAAACTTCCGATCAAGAATATTTAATAAAATTAATAATTATTTATTATAAATTAATAAATACAAAAAATGTTGTTGTAATGAAATGAGGATTTTGAGTGGAATGCGCTTGGGATCGCCTGCCAACGAAGAGGGAAGTGAGCGGCGGTTAATGGCAACATAACTTGGTTTCGTGGAAAATTAAGACTGCGAGCCAAACACTATATCGGGGACACAGATCCTCGTCTTGTGGGAGTATTTGAACCCGTTGGCGCACTTCATCATGGACAGCAGGAAGCAGGGCTTGACCCCGGGCACCTCGATTCTCTCCAGGGGCACCACGTCCCCCTTGTCCATGTGCTTCGCCTGGAAGTAGTCCTTGAGGCAGTTGGCCGAGGGCGGCGTTCTCGGGTCCACCTCGCACTTGTAGTACCTTTGGCTGTCGGACTTGTCCGGCCAGAGCCCGAGGTGGGAGGCGTCGCACTCGATGAGCTCGTTCTCTCCGTCCTCCTCCTCGTCCTCGAACTCCTCCTCCTCGAGCGCCTGCTCAGTCGCGTTCTCATTCGGTAATGGGTCTGCGACATCAAATCCTAAAATCGGTATTTTGCTACATTGGTGTAAAAGTCTTTGTTTAGTGGATGCGTGGAATAGAATGCTCATGAATGCGCATCCCTTCACCACTGATCGGCCTTGTGGATGTAAATTATCCAATTCCTTCTGGGGAAAGAAGCCAATAAATTAATTGGCAGTTCAGCAGTAATCAGTAATCCATTTCCGGTGCATCCTAACTAACTTATTTTCTCAAGAGAAAATTCGATGGAGAAAATTTCTCAACTCGCGCTCCTTTAAAACAAATACATTCTATGTATATTTGGACTTTTGCGAATGAAGAGCTGAGATGAGGACTAATGGAGCGTTTGCCCGCGAAGGGACAGTCAAGGTGGCGACTTACTTCTGGTGTTGACGTACTTGTTGACTCCGGTGAATTGTCCCAACTTGTTGATGAGGTTGGGGAACAAGCCGGCGAGCAGGGTGATGAGAGGCACGAACCTGATGGAGTAGCCCGTGGTCGTTTGCGGGGGGTTCTCTGTGTCGGTGGTCACCCTGGAGATGGTGATGCCTTTCGGGAACCCGTCGAAAAAGAACTTCCCCTTGGCCACGGGGTTGGAAAACACTGTCTGCACGTAAACGACCAAAAGTGTGCACAGCGCCGCGGTTCTTAGCTTCATTTTCGAATTCGAACTTGACTCGTTGGCCACTCAAGTAGAAATGCCCTTCCATTCACCAGCCGATTACGGTCAGTGGTACGCATTTTCTTTCTCTCTTGCCGTTTTTCTTTGTTTCTTTTTCTTTCTTTCTGTCTTTCACATTCAATTCATTCAGACTTGCTTAATCATTCCCGCCACTGCGTCAGGGGTGTGCAATTACCTCCTTTATTTCACACCGCTCTGCCTCTCCTCACAAATCTCAATTCCCGACCCTCCTTCCCCCCGTCTCATCCTTCACCCCTGCTTGCCCTCCTCCCCTTCCCCCAACTCCCCCGCCTCGGAATGCCAGCCGTCGCAACCCCAGACCAGTCCCTCAGCAGAGCGCCTTTGAACTCGCCTGCAGTGCTCACGTCTCTCCCGAAGACCCCTTCGCCCCCCACGTCCTGCTCCCGCCGAAAGAAGTCCCCCGCACGAACAAAGTTTTTTGGCTCCCTGTCTTCGTCCGCGAATTACACAATGAAAAGCCTGAACTCGTCTCACTCGATAATCGTGCCACGGTACGGTTCAGTACACTATGCAGACTTAACGTCTGTCATCGCGCCTTCCGAAGACCTTATGTCCCTCTCGGAACAAAAGCCGAGGAAAACGGGACCTCGGGCGCCACCGGAAGTCCTGCTCTCTCATCCGTTACACTCGCCCTTCCGCCACTCACTCCGCGACTGCTTTCAGCTCTCATCTGGGACCGCCATCACGTGGACCGGGACCAGTGCAACGCTCTCATCAGCTCATACGTCTGCGACAACTCGACCACTTACCCCATGCAGATCGGGGAGGACTTCACGGAGGAGATGAAGGACCACATGGCCCTGTTTCTGGTAAGCAAAGCAGACTCTTCGCGGAATCCCTGCGCTCACCAGCCATTATTTCGTTTCCAGGTGGACACTTACATGGAGAACTTCGGCTCCACTCACTGTACTTCTCTGCCCGTGAGTTTGTTTCGTGTTCCCTGGGCTCCGGGTTCAAACGACTCCAGTTTCGTTAAGCTGTAGATGCCTAAGGAGTTGAGCTCTCACGGCGAAGTATATAATCAAACACACTTGTATTATTTTTACAATTAAATTGAATTCCTTTAAAAAACGGAAAGGTAACGGAATTGTTTGCGGAGACGGAAAGTGATTTATTGAATTAAAGTTTGGACTCGAAGACCTCGTCGGGGCTCGTCGGGGGGAGCTGCGGGTTGTGGGGCTCGGGGGGAGGGGTCCCCGATTCCCCGCTCCTCTGGGGCTCGTGCCCGTGGCTCGCCCGCGCCTCAAAGTTTTCGGGGGTTTCGTTGTAAGGCTCGAGCAAGTGAGACGTCTTCCGCGACCTGTTGAGGTTTCTGGGCGACCTGTAGAAGCTGGACCGCACCGAAGAGATGAGGGGAGACGTGGAGGAGTTCCCCGTCGCCTCCTGGTCCTTCCTCCCGGCGAAAGACCCGTCCGCGAAGGGCTCCGCGTTGGAGTTGTGCCTGGCCACTCTCTGCCTCGCCCTCTCGAGGATGATGTCGATGCCCTCGGGGTCGATGCCCTCCGTGTCTGGAATGGGGGAGGATGAGTGGGCGGTGGCGGTGGGGAGCGGGGGAGCGGGGGGAGGGACGTACCCGAGAGGATTTTCCTGCGGGGTGGCCTGAAGTCTTCGGGCGTGGAGCCGTCGTCGGAGTTGAGGGTGATGGAGTGGCGCTGGGAGAGGGCTGCCTGGTAGGTGATCCTCTGGGCGGTCTCGTGGCGACGGCGGAGCATCTCCCTTTCGTCGACGTCATTGATGAGGTTGGGGTCGTACCTTTCGTGCAGCTGAAACACGAATTTGCCTTTGGAATTACGGCCGAAGTAGGAGTGGTACAGAATAGAACAATGGGAGGGAAAGGGAAGGGGTTAAATTAAGGGGTTAATTAAATAAATGATGTTTAGTTGGGATCGGAAACTAAATAAATAAAATGTGACATATTTTTTATGGCATGATTTGATGTTCTGTCGAGAAAATGCTCTCTTTGTTTTGAGTCCGCTTTTTCTAAAACTTGTAACCTTTTTTCAATTAAACTGAGTGCTGCCCCGTTTGGTCGAGGATGCGGAATGATCAAGAGAAGGTGAGTGACCGATGGTCCATCGGAACAAATCCACAGAAACTCCTTCGCGCCGCCATTGTTCGGGAAAAAGGCAATATCAGTCTATGTCAGCAATGGAACTACACTTGGCCTCTTAAAATCAACAAGTATTTTTGCCAAATTGAGGACGGATTAGCTTCGGTGGTTAAACGTTCGCCCGCGAAGTGAGGCGTCCTACACCTGCTAACACCTCAGTGGATATCTTATCTAGTTCAGGCGCTATCAGGCGCTGTGCACACCCTCGCGGAAAACCGCTTAAAATGAAAACTCAAGTCATTTTCCAAATTAAGAAAAGGGGATCGAATCCAAACTGCAGCTTCACTCTCAAGCCGACTCACCTTCTGGTAAGGACTCGCCCTGAAGGCTTTCCTCAGCTGCTCCGTGCTGGTCTTTATCTCGTTGCTCTCCAGTTGCGAAGGGTTCGGTTGGTTGGTGTCCGAGAGGGTCCTCCTCCTGAGCTGAACCCCCGGGAAGATCTCCGACAGCCGGAGGGCCGTCCTCGTGGGGTGCCTCGCCGACATGCTCCTCGACAGCTTCTTGCAGCTGTCCGCGTACTCCTCGTGCAGGATCTCCGCCTTACGGTCCTCCACGAGCGCCACCGGCCCGTACAAGTGCGCTATGTGCTGCGTCAGGGCCAGCTTCTCGTACAGCCTCGTCAGGCTGTTGGATTTGGTCGTGTTCAGGAAGATCTTCTTCAGGTAGTGCTGGTCGATGTACTGGATTTTCCTCTGCTCAACAATTCCCTTCCGTTAGCTCGATTGCCCGACCATCTCGGGAGCGACGGCACTGGGAAACTTACTCTAACATAGTAATCTCCTCTGACGCCCGATATCTCCTCGATGCCGGCCATCGTCGTTCGCATGATCTGGAACAGGAGCGGGTGCAAGGCTGTAGGGCGGGGAGGGGCGGGGCGGGGGTGAAAGGCACTCACGTTCTCGTTAATCTCCTCGTTGAGGGTCTTCTCTTCGTCGGAGGACTTCTTGATGTGGAGGAGCTTGACCAGCCAGCGAATGGTGCCTCCCTGAATGAAGACAGTGAAGAGTATGACGACGAGGGTGGTGGTGAGGAAAATGGGCTGCGACCTGACGGCGTCGTCGTCCAGCATGGTGACCAGGGAGAAGGCGACCGCTCCTCTCAGCCCTCCGTACGCCATGATGAACTGCTCCTGGAAATTTATTTTTCTCACCCTGTACAGGTTGACGAGGGCGCCCAGCGAGAAAACTCCTGAAACGGAAATGAGCTGGTCTCTCGACGGCCACGGAGGAACCCACGGTAGAGGCTACTCACCGATGAACCTGCACACCAGGCACAGGACCAGGGTCCAGAGAACGAAGCCAGTGTGCCACACGTGCCGCTTGCTCACGAGGACCATCCCCAGGAACAGGAAGATTATGGCGTCGCTGGTGGAACTGCCCACACAGTAAGACTGAACCTTCTTTCCTTTCGCTCTTCGCCCATCCAACCTCTCCCCTTACCTTATCATCTTGGTGAAGTATATCACGGTGGTTCTCGAGTTGTCAGAGATGTTGTTGAGGGCGTAGTGAGCCTGCACCAGTCCGCAGCCGATGATCGAGATGATCCCCGAGAAGTGGAACAGCTCCGCTGCCAGGTAGGACAGGTACGCTATGCCCAGCACGGCCAGAGGCTCCACCACTGCAAGGGGCGGCACGAGGTTCACAAGCCCGGCGAGAGAAGGCGGCTTCCCACTCACCTCTCACGTCCTGAGTGGTTTTCGTTATGAGCGCCGTCACCAGGCCGAAGAAAATCCCCACCAGCAGCCCTCCCAGGCTCACGGTGAAGAAGGCGATGAGGGCCAGCCCGAACTGCGTCCCGTCGATGTCCTGCATCTCCGTGAAGGTGACGGTGGTCGTGTAGAGGACGACGGTGACGGCGTCTGGAACAGAGTGGCGGTGGGTGAGGAGGCGGAGGGGCGGAGGGGCGGAGGGCGTGAGGGGCGAGTACCGTTGAGCAGGGACTCCCCGAAGAGCAGGTAGTAGAGGTCCTTGTTGACGCCTATCTCCTGGAAGATGGCGAGGACGGCGACGGGGTCGACGGCGGAGATGAGGGCAGCGAAGACGATGGTGTCGGTGAGGGTGAGTTTTATGAGGCCCATGAGGCCGCCGATGGCGATGACGTAGAGAAGAGGTCCGATGAGGAAAGTGTTGATGAGGGTGCCCTGGAGGGAAACGGTGCCTACAACCGAGTGCAGCAGGGTTCGCGCAGGAGGGGGGCGGCCAGGCCGACATACTTACGATGACCGCGTAGACCAGGACGGTGTTGAGGTTGTCAGCGAAGGAGCGGTCGTAGAGCGAGTAGGCAGACTCTAGGATGACCCTGAAAGAGAGGAGGGGCGTGAGGCGGGCTTTGAGAAGAAGGAGGGCATTGTGTGACTTACGGCGGGAGGAGGACGAGGAAGAAGAGCCTTGGCGTGAAGGTGGGAAGTGCGAATTCCCCGTCAGGCACGACTTTGTCCGCCTCGTTCTCGGGTTCTGGAACTCCACTCAAACTAACCGCAAGGATTTAGTAGCTGAACTGAATTTAGTAGCTGACGACGCTCCGTTTCGCTCATACTTACAACAGAATGGTTCCCAGAATAACTCCCATGATTATCATGAGGCTGGAAGGAAAATTGAGGAATGAATCGATCCCGCACGGGGCGACGCCGCCGCGCATCGTTTGCTTACCATGATTCGGGCAGCCACGACGAGAGCCAATGGGCGTGGTGGAAGCCTGCAATGAGCCAGCAAGGGTAGCGGTGAGTGGTGTGCCGCCCTCGCCCGCGGACCAGTGGGCGGATGGAGGCACCGAAAGCTCACAAAGGAACGCCATTGCCCTAATTGGTTACTAACAACACCCCATCGCTTTTATGCATTCAGACATCATTTCTATTTGTGGAAGCACAGAAAGGAAAAAGAGCGGAAGCTCTCATTGTCGCGCCGGCGGAACTGACTGACATTATTTCGCTTAATTAACTTAGGTTATAAAATTTATTTTCTTGTTTGAAATTAAACATTTAAACAGCGCTTAGGTGTTACTTATTTGGCAAAATAAAAACAAAGAGGCCTATGATTTCCACTCAGTTTGGCTCCAACCCCTACTCACCCACTTTGGCCAGCCCCGTCACCACGATGAACGCCGTGAACGTAAAAAACACCCCTATCTCGTCCCACCGCCAGTTGGCCACGTGAATTGTGTGGCTCTCCTTCTTCCGGGAACCCTCCTGCCTTCGCCCCGGGTACTCGTTCCTCCGGTTGTAGTTGTCGTAGTAGGGGAACGCGTACTCCGCCCTCGGGCTCCGCACCGCCCTGTCCGCCCCCGCCCCCGCCCCCGCCAACTCCCTGCCCCCCACGCCCAAACCCCCTGCCGCCCCCACCACCCCCACCGCCACCACTGCAACCGCCGCTGCCACCGATGCGCGCACCATCGCGTCTGATCTCACACTGAATAATTCACATGTTACAAATGATAATGATGCAAGTTCACATAATCGTGCGAGATAGTGATCGCAAATACGCAGACGTGCGACCGCGGCCAAGAGGGCGAGCGCACTCCGGGCGACTGGGGAGGCGCCCTCCCTCGCCCCTCGCCCCCCTCCCCTCCTCATCCCCCGCAAGGGAGGGATGAGGCTTTCCGAAGGATTGCCCAAGGGCGAGGGGATTCCCGAAGGATTGCGCAAGGGCGGAGGAAGTCCCGAAGGCATTTCAACACATCAATGACAAATACACCAGCGTTATCTGTGCACTTATCGGCCGATAACGGCGATTGGTTGAAAGAGCTCTTCACTTCTGGAAAGCGAATACCTAATTAGGGCAGTAGATAAACTGTGAAGCGTGTTGTGTATTTAGGGCGATAAAGGCGCGGGCAGCCTTCGGGAGAAGCAGGAGAAGCGAAGGGCGGCCTTGGGCGGGCGGCGCCGCTGGTGTTGGCAGAAAGGCGTTAACCGGGAATATCCGGTTGGAAAGCCTTGGAAATGAAATTCGGCTAAAGTGATTCGGACGACGACTGCTCCAATTAATTCTCGGCATTCTCATCATTTGACCTTTTTAACTTTTTCTAATTTGGCGGATCACGTGAACCTCGGAGCGCCGTGGCCACTCGGAACCGCCTTTTGTACTTAATTAGTATACTAATCGCTGTTGGCAATGAAGGTTGCAATTTTCTCTTTTCATCTCGTGAATCTTTACTTGCTCACTTGTAACTCAAAAAATTTTTCATCAATTGTGCTTGAATTGAAAGGAAATGTCTTTCTCGTTTCAAACTATATTTATTTCTTTTCTTCAGAAATATTCTTTGACTTCTTTTATATTAGAAAATCTCTTGTGCTTTTTACTCTCTCTCTCTCTCTCATCTGAACATTGGCCATCATTGAGCTCCTCACTGCTCTTCTGCTTCGATTTTTCTTTACATGCCCTTTGTCATGAGTTAATTAACTTTCATTTTCTCGGTGCGCATCGTCATCGTGAAATGGTGACAAGATGATGCCGATTTGATTTGCTTTCGTCTGCTCACAGAAGCGCACATCCCTTTGCACAGGTGCATTTCAGGCACGCCTTTGCACCGAAACCTGTTCATTTGGACATTCCAGTGACTGAATTTCGATTTAGGAGTGAAACCGAATGGTAATACAATGGACTTACCTTTGAACTGAAAAGTTATTTGTTCCACTTTTACCAATTTTGTAGTGAAATTCCTCATTTGTGGCGGTGACTTTTCGTTGGACGCACCAAAAAGATTCTATTTTCCTTTATTTCGATTAATGGATAATTTCCTTAACATTTTTTGCCAACTGAATTTCGTTCATTTGCATTTTTCTCAAATAAAAACTTTGGAACGGTAAAACAACTCGACTTATCGGGAAACGAACGCTGTCGCCATCGCAGGACAGAATCAAATCAATTAAAATACTTAAAATTGTGTTTTGTATTTAATAAACAGTTCGTAAACAAAAGTTTGCTTTTCACTAAAACAACGGATTACATTAAAAGGCAAAGCGATTTGTTCATTCGCTTTCGCATTTCGACTTCTTTTTCTTTTTCTTCTTCTTTTCCGACGCTTCCTCCTCTTTCGCCTCCACCTCCTCCACCACGGCGCTCTCTTCACCTCCTTTCTTCTTCTTCTTCTTCTTCTTCGTCTCTCCCTCCGCCTCCATCACCTCCGCTCCAACCGTACTCTCCCCCTCTTCCGCCTCTTTCACTTTCTTCTTCTTCTTCTTCGTCGGCGTCTCCAGCGACAATTCTCCGAAATCTGCCGTCGGCGTCTCCACCTGGCTCTTCCTCTTCTCCCCCTTCTTCCCCTCCCCGTCCTCCTCCTTCTTCTTCTTCTTCTTCGCGGGAGACTCTTCCGTGTCCATCTCCTCTATGAGCGGCGTGCGGGGGGTTTCTCCGGAGCTCAGCTTCCTCTTCTTGCTGGGAATGGTCGAATCCACCGCGGCCGGGTACTGCTTCACCTCGCTAACAAAACAAAACCAGTCAGCAGAGCCAAGAGAACCTCCGCTTGTGCCGCTTGTGCCGACCATCGCGTAAACCAAGGGGAACACCTCCCCTGGCTTTAAATAATGGCGACCTTTGCTCTCCCACACTTTTGAACATACTCAACGCGTCCAGGGCCTTGAGTACTACCTGAGTGTGAGTGGTGGAAGCAGAGCACTGCCGTGGGCACTCACCTCTTGTGATGGTACTTGTCGAACTTGGCTTTGGCTCTGCCCGTGCCGCTGATCTTCCTGATGCTGCCCTCCTCCAGGTACTTGAGTCTCTCCTCCAGCTTGAGCTTGTGCTGGGCGCCCAGGTCGAGGGTGTTGTCGTCCCCGAGGGCGTCCACCCGCGTGGCGAGCGCGGCTTTGGCCGCCAGCATGCGGGACATCTTGCCCTTGTTCTTCACGCTCGACTGGCCGACGAGGGTCGAGTGGTAGATGAGGCCGTACTTGGGCGTGTCCCGCTTCGTCTTGAGGGCCCTGAAGAGCGCCTTCTCCGCGCCGAGGATCTGAACCGTGGAGGCGGGGTGCTTGGCCAGGTTCATGAGGGAGCCCGCGTGGGAGATGAGGCGGGCGCCCACCAGCTCGCCCACGAGGACGGAGAGGTTGGGCGCGATGGCGATCATCCTGGAGCGCAGGTAGTCGTGCAGGTGCTGCCTGTACTGGGTGAGGACCAGGATCTGCAAAGAAGGGTGGCTGGGTTGGTGGTCGGCATGGGGGCGGGGGGTGTTGGGGACGGAACTCACCTGGTCGCACCAGGCCAAAATGTTGTCAATATCGTCATCGGATATTTCAGTGCCCATTGAAATCTCAGCAGCTTCTTTGACTTTCTGCTCGACTTCTTCGGGCAGAATGTCAGACAAGTCAGAAGAGGCAGCCTTGTCTCTGGTTCCAATTATCTGAATGGTTTTAATAAATGCAATGTTGTCAGTGACTATCTTTCCAAGCTCTGGGAAATGCCATCCATACCATTCTCTACATCTCATTATGTAGTTATTCAGTTCTTTGTCCAGGTCATCCAACAAACTCACAGACTGGACAATCATTGTGTCAACTTTGTCTGGATTGAACTTTAATTTGTACCTGGACAAGCTGAAAGCAAACCACAATTACTTCAAGCATATGCATCTTAATTAATAGTTGAATTGGTTTCTTTGAGTGGCAATTTGGCATCTTTACCTGTGGGCCAAACCCAATGCCATGGCAGTCATTTCCTTGGTGGGCAGGCCAGCAATGAGGCTGTTGGCCTGTGACCTGATGCACCTGAGCAGCTCCTGGACATTGGTGTTTGATATGCATTGCAGGTTCAACTTGTCTTTTATGGCATTTCCCAGCTTTGCATCAGCCACAAGCAACTGCTCTTGAACTTCTTTCAACACATGCTTTTTTAAAGTCTTTTTTAAGGATTTGCATAATTTTCCTTCCACTGCAGCGGTGGTGGCGGCCAATGCTTCAGTTGTGTCTGTGAACTTCTCGAAGTGCTTAAGCTTCACACTGTAACGAAACAGATTTAATAAATTTTCGGAACCACGTGAATTCCATAAACTCGCAAGCCGAGTCGGACTCACAGTTACTCACATTTTACTAGCCGCTTCTGGCGATGAAAAATCTTCGTAGAGATTTTCTGACTTGGATAATTTCTTTTCATCCAACAACTGGAATAAAACGAAACTGTTAAATCATCCACCTCTGCCAAGTAAGACACCGGCTACACAGTGGTTGAAAAGAAAATGATTTAGACGAAGTCGGAGCCATCAGAATAAAGCGAGGAAAAAAGATTTTCTCAGCACTTACCTTGAAAATGGCATAGCCTGCCGCCGTTTCAAACAACACCAACATTTTATTACAAAACAATAACTAACCACGAGGTTAAAACACCACTTTTACGCCATTTTCCATTGCTTAAACCGGAAGTGTTATTTACTCTACGATAACCGGATCCACACTCTGTGGTGGATTCACACTAAGCAACCTAATTTTCGCTCTTTTTCAGGCATTTTTTTCTTTTGTTAGTTTCATTACTATTCTGAAGCATTATAAAATAAAATAATTTAAAAGCAACTTATTTTTTGAAATGATTCTTTAAGAAGTTACTTCAGAATTGTGAGGCTTCATAAAATGAGGTTTATGAACCTGATTTGCGAATTTATCAATTCCTTTATGCGATTGTTTTTTAACAATCACACTCGATACACCATATACTGTTTTGTTTTCATACCTTTGTATTCAAATGAGTTTTGCAGATCCACGAAGTTCTCGATCTTCGCGGACATTATACATTCTATGGGTGTCAGTGGCAGCGTTCGATATATCGCGATACTATTCAATATATTATTTACTTTCGACAAATCCCACTTGTCCAAATTTCATGAATTAGTTTTATAAGTCAAAACGGAAATTTTTGCCTGAGGTCTCCAAAAATTTTCTGAAGTTTGTGATATGCCATAGGGGAAATGGCTGGCTCCGCACTTCGGAGACTGATGGCTGAATACAGGCGTAAGTTTCCTTCTGACCAGGCCCGAACGACTGATAAATTTTTTCAAAACTGCTTATTCTTTTTAAGAGCTGACGATGAATCCACCAGAGGGAATCATTGCAGGACCTATCAATGAAGAAAATTTCTTCGAATGGGAGGCCCTAATAACGTGAGCTGTTAATTAAATTAATTCATTTTATTGCTTAGTTTTTCAACCTGCAAATACAATTTGGTATCTTCCAGTGGACCTGAAGGAACATGCTTTGAAGGAGGCGTGTTTCCTGCCAAGCTGACATTCCCTCATGATTACCCTCTAAGTCCTCCAAAAATGAAGTTCACTTGTGAAATGTTTCATCCCAACAGTAAGTTTCCTGGTTGCAGTTTCCACTCATAACCTTAAAATGTGTGCTACCTTTGGAACTTGTTTGCAGTATATGCTGATGGAAGAGTTTGTATATCTATACTTCATGCACCTGGTGATGACCCCATGGGATATGAATCAAGCGCTGAGAGATGGAGTCCTGTTCAAAGTGTGGAAAAAATTTTATTGTCTGTTGTCAGTTTGTTAGCAGGTACAGGTTTTCCATTTACCACATTGCCTTGAAGAGCTCTTCTTTGTGCACCCACAGACATCCATTAAGTAAAATCAGACCAATAATTTGAGTTTGAACTGCTTTGCTTGCATTCACTCAGTTGATCCCTAGTTTTTGGATTTTCTCATTCATAATACACAGCCTTTGACAAAGAACAGAGAAAATTGCACAGAAGACCCAACCAATGAAATGAGTGGTATTGTTTTTTGTTTGCTTCTTACACTGGGAACCTTGGGAAGGGCTCATGTTAACTGTTTAAATTTTCAGAGCCAAATGATGAGAGTGGAGCCAATGTTGATGCAGCAAAGATGTGGAGAGAGAACAGAGAGGAGTTCAACAGAATTGCAGAGAGATTAGTGAGAAAAACCTTGGGAATTCCTGCCTTACCCTGATTCATGTTTAAACAAATCTATTTTGAAATTTTCTTTTAAATTTATGCTTTTTAATTTGTTGGTAGAATTTTATTTTTACTTATTTAAAAACATTAAATGAAAGATTACTGAAATATTGTAATTGTTCTTATAATTATCCTTTGCATTTCCACACACCAATGCCACAGTATAACAAATTACAGTTGTTTTTACTCTGAGAACAAAAAAAGGGGAAATTTTATAGAAAATTCATTGTAAAATTCTTTTGCCATTTATTAATTTAAAAAATACAATTATTTTCAGTCTAGTTTTTATTAATAATATCAAAGAAGCCAATTCAATATAAACATGAAGATAATTTCACCCCCTGAAGGCCAAAAATCGCCGGCCACTGCCGTCACCTAAACAAATTCAGATTCTCACAATCTCAGCCTTTATTTCTCAACTTGGAAAGTTTCAATCGAGGTTTACACGAATAATATGTCAGTATAGTGCATTTTATATTAAGTCTACTGGCACCGAACGAGATTCGACTGCTCCCTTCCATCAGACTGTGCATCGTTCGCCCGGCCGCCCTCCAATCTCACCTCATGCAGAGCAGAGGGACCGAGGGACAGACGAAGGACAGTCCACTGGAGAAGCTTTCTGCGAAAGAAGGCGGCCGCGTCCTTTTGAACCAGACGGATGACTAGAATGGACGTAATTTCTCTGGAGCGGAGGAGGCAGTCAGCGAAAACGGATTGAAAAGAGTCGAGAGACGCCGCCGATCAGGGAGCAGCCAAAGGATTCCCAAGTGCTCCCTCCTACGAAGACTTCGCCTCAGGAGAAAACCTCCTGTCTGAAGGCCAGAAGTTGCTCTAAGTCTTCCCTCGAGGAATCGTTCTGCTCGTCGCCCGACAGATCCTCCGCGTAGTAATGCTGCGTCGAGAGGTAGTCCAGCACCCTCCGAGGCAGAGGCAGGAACGGAATCAAGTCCCTCCTCACCATCTTCAGTATCACAAACCTGAAACCGGCCATGCGATCATGCCCCCGAATGGCCGCCTCTTTGGCAAGCTCACTCACCTGCACATGTGCTGAAGGCTTTGGACCTGCTTGAACCGCGACACGGGATGCAGCAGCTGCACCCTCATGGGCCCCAGCACCGGCCTTCGATGGAGGAAGAACAGGTAGCGGCCACTCCTGGAATGCTCGACCGCGCTCTCGATGAAGTCGACGATTGTGTGGCTCTTGAACCGAGTCGCGCTCCCGAAGCTGAAGTTCCCTGAGGAGAGACAGCAACAGGTCACCCAGGCCAAGAGACCGCCTCACTTTTGCTCACCTTTGTCATGCTCTATCCTCACGTGGCGGATTATGGAGTTCAGTTTGAACGTGAGCGAGAAAATGTAGTAGTCGTCGCTGCTGTCCCTCACTATGAAAGACCCGTCCGGCTCGTTGGAGAGTATTTTTTCGGCCGCTTCGCCCGAGATGGGTCCCCAGTACCAGCCGTACTGAAACCAGGTGAAGGGTTGAGCCGGCGAAGGGGAAAGGGCCGGAAGGCGAGTAATGGGTACTCACGTCCTTGACCTTCTCGATGCTGGAGGCGAAGTCGACCACGGAGGGCTCGTTCGCCCTGAAAGGCAGCGGGGGAGGGTCGGTCGGGGGGGCGGTCGGGGTGGTTGTGGTGTCGGGGGAGGGGAGGGGAGGGAGCGCTCTCTTGGAGAAGGGGGGCTTGGTTATGGGGCTGGGGGGGTTGAGGTCCTCGTGGCCGCTGAGCCTCATGCCGATGTGGTCGCTCCTGGGGGCGAGCTCCCTCTTGCGCAGGCAGTGGTCCGGGGAGGGCAGTTTCCTGATTCTGAACAAGCTGCACAGGGTTTCCTTCAGGTTGGAGGAAAAGCTCTGACGACATTTCTTCAGCTTCTCCGCTCCGTTGGTGGACGTGTCCACGTTTTCTTTGGCTTTCTTCGATTTCCCTGAAAATATCTCAGCGTTTCTCGTCTTGAGAGAGTTAACTCGCACGTCGCCATTCAAATTGTTCTGCAACGACTTGAAAGGGCGTTTGCTCTGAGCGACCGTCTCCTTCCTGCACCCTTTCCCCAGGGTCTCGTTGCAGTACAACGTGTGCAGGTACCGACGCACTTCCTCCACCGTCACGTGGATCGGCTCCGTCGAGGAACCGCCAGCGGACCGCCATTTCCTCGCCCTCCCCTCCCTCTGACTAGACCTGCAAGTCGTCACGTAGCCAACCCCTCCGCTCGGCTCCCTCCCCTCGACCACATCCACAGGTACCGCATAGATATCACTATCGAATGGCACGTTGTACATGTCCGAGATCTGCTTCGTCGTGAGCACGTCGTGGGAAACGGCCGACTTGATGTAGCTGGAGTCGTCCATGCTGCTGCTGGCGATGGTGGACAGCGAGTTGTGCGAGGCCGAGAGGCTCCCGGGGCGCTTGCGGGGCAGGAGCTCGGGGGTCCAGCACAGCCGGAACCCGTTCCAGGGGCCGGGCTGCCTGCTCCCAAGGGCGTCCGACATGTGGCAGTCTTGGGAGCATGGTATCGACCAGGTTGTGCTGCACGAGGCGGAGACCGCGCTCGCGATGACCTTGGCTGCGAGGGCGGAGGCAAAGGCTTCGAGGCGGGAGGGGGGGCTGGGGTGGTCCTGGAACTCTGGGGGGGGATCCAGGGGGAGGAATTTTGGGGCGTCTAGGAGGGTGGGGGATGGGGACTGGGTTTGAGTTGGAGTGGCACAGGGTGGAGATGGTTCCCAGAGGCAGGGCTCATCCTTGTCCATGTGGAGGTCCCTTAGGAGGGGATCTCTTGGCCAGCTTGAACAGCACAGCTCAAGTTCAGAGCACCTTTTCCCATGATAAGCTTTCACCATTGACATGAATATCTGGAAAGGAATGCCTGTATTATTTAAACATGCCAAGCTGGCAGAAACCTTTTCACCAAAAAAACATTAAAAACATTGTTCTTGAGAGACACTTAAAGTTAGTGCTTAAAACATTTTGATTTACAATAATAAACTGTATTATACATTTGGTTTATTGAAAAAAATCCTAACTCAGTGTAAAACATGTTTCACCAAAATGGTGCAAAGCAGCACATTTCACTAATTCACCTGATATATAAAGGACACTCTTTACTTGCTAACATACACAATTTGTGTTTCATTAACAAAAAAAGTTCTCCAGTGCCTTTGTCCTGACTTTACAGGTTATTTGGAAGATGAGACGAGAAATAAGGCCTGTCTGATTTTAAAAAATCGGTAATGAAATTTTGTAAGCAAAAAAAACCTAGATTTGTATCATATGGTAGAAGAATTTTAATGAATAAACTTCAAGGTGAATATGAAAATGCTAGGAAATAATAGTTCGACACCAATTTTCAACATTCCTTACTTTAAAAAGGTCATCCAAACCCATTTGAAAATACTGATGTTTTCATAAGAGTCAAGAAAAAGCAAATGAACAAAAGAAAACCCCCTTCCGTGCGAAGGAAAACTTTACCATCAGGCATCGAAATACTTATTTCAATTCTCAAATAACAAAAACAATTTGATCAATACTATCTGACAGATATTAATCTAATTTACTACGTCATATCACCTTGAATAATATTAAAACTTGAAAATACTCACAATATGAAATAAATAAAAAATATAAAGTGTGATCTGAAATTCTCCCTTAAAACAAAAGTAACTCTACTACAAAGAACCTCGGATACTATCACTACTACCTCAAGCACCTTCCGCCATGCTTATTGTGCGAAGTCAAACTTCACAGGGACTTTTTCTTTTTGTTGGCAACCCTGGTCACCAACAACCGTAAAAATCCAAGCCTCTTACTCTATCTGCTCTTGTCGAAAGAGTTGAAAGTTAACTTGAGCAAGCATTATTTTCCTGTCTCGGTACTGACTGAGCATTCAAAAATTATACGAAAGGTAGTTGTGGGATTTGCTCTTTTTTAAACCCATAGCCTAATCAGTAATTAAGGTCGGAATGGATTAATTAAAACCGAGTAAAAAGCTAATTGCGCTAAAAGTATAATTATCTCAAAGTCTTTATGTGGCCAAAATAAATGCGAAGCTTAACAAATTCTAAGTCAAATCCAATCAAATGTAAAAAATAATTCATAGAGGAAGAAACAGCAGCGAATTTGCTTGTGGAAACCAGTTGAGTATCATCCGTACGATTTTCCATGGTTGTCCCTCACTGTTCACATTTTTATTTATCTAAGGTAAGCCTTTATTTTTTTATCCTTCAGTGTCGATTATTAATTATTCTTTACCCCCTGTTTCCCCCGTTTTACGATTACCAGTTTCGTATTTTTCCATCTTACCACTTTGTATCATCCAAAGAGAGAGATCGTTTCTTAACATTTAACCTGTACATATTTCGCGAGTGCTCCGGAAAACATCTGTACACTAATACAGAAAAAGGTTTTCTTAATTAAAAATTAACATTTTGTTTCGAATATTATTTTCTGTTAATATTTAAAAAAGCTTTATTTATATTTATGCATTTCCATAACTTTTTGTTACAGATTACACCAAATTGTGGAAAACAATTTTCATCTTTGGCAGAAAATACGTCTCGCTTTCGACTTCTTAAGGGCGAAAAAAACCCTTTCGTCATAAAGCGATGAGCAGACAAACTTCACTAAGCCTCGTCCACCTCCGGAAATTGCCAACTTGCCCAATTAGAAACAATTGCAAGGCAGGCGATGAGCACTCAAAGAGGAAGGATTATCAGGTGAGGTCTCACGAAGTGGGGGGTGACCACTCCCGCCCCTCGAAGGGGCGACAGATTGACTTTTCCTCCAAGCTAGTCAAGGTGACCGAGGACGACATGGCAGAGAAGCCCAGGAGGACCAGGAACTGGAAAGGAAGACGCGCTGCCGAGAGGAGCAGGACAGCCAGCGCGAGGGAACCGCCCCCCGGGGCCCCGTCCCCGGCCGCCCAGGAGGCCGCCGAGGAGGAGGACTTCGCAGAGTACCTCACCTCCTTGGGGGGCGTGCCCGACATCGAGGAGTACTTCCGGCGGGCCCTGCCGCAGGGCCCAGAGGGCCCCTGTGTGGGAGCAGGTACGGAGACAAAGCGGAGCGGCGGCCTTTGGCCACTTTACTTTGGGCTCTTTGTCGAGAAAGTGCTGGAATCGGAGCGACTGAAGCATCAAGAGGATGAAATACTGAGGAAACTGGAAGGATTTCTGAAGCGAAATGAAGAAGTCAAAGACGAGAACATGAAGAAGAGGGCGAACAAAGGCTGTTAAAAAAGAATCATTTTTATTTTTAAAAATTTAGTCAATAATTTACCTAATTTTAAACATAATCCAATGCTTTCATTTAAAAAATTTACGCGGAGATAATTGGAAAGCAAAAGTCGATCTTTAATGTTGAGTTTTTTGAGAGAAATTTCATTAATGTTTAACCGATCGGGCATCGGGGTCGCAGTGATCGCTTTCTACCCCCTCGATGCGCCCCCTGCTGCAGGCCCAGCACCGCTCCTCCCTTCCGACGACAGCAACTCATCTGCAAGGCAACCCAGCTGGCCAGGGAACCCACGAGCACTCGCACTGAGTTGGCATGCATGGAAGCGTTGAAGCGTTGACGTGCAGGAGGGGATGGAGGATGGAGAGCGTGAGGGTGGAAGAGCAGCGCGAGAGGAGGAGGGGATGAGGGCGGTGGATGGCGAAAGAGGGAGGAAGGAGGAGGAAGGAGCGCGAGGGGGAGGAAACGTGGAGGGTTCGCACGTGGAAACTTCACCCCGAATCAAAATCAAATCCGGCGGAAACTTTTATAAAAAGTTCAAATGTCAAAGCTTTTGCGTTTTTTGTATTATTTTACACATTTAAATAACGGTGCTCCCCAGGTCTTTTATTTTTTAATTTAAACAATATTTCTAAATGGCGGGCACATTTTATTTTTTCTAACTTTTTCATTTACTACTTAAAATGAAAGCATTTACAGAATAAGTTCACTACTGCATCAGTCATTCTTTCAATTGATTTAGGTGAGTCCAGAGAGGAAAATGCCTTCGCGTGGAAATGAGTCGAGAGGAAATGCCAACGACAGCGAAACCGCGACCAACTCAGAAAAAGGTAATCAAATCAAGTCATCCTTTCCTCCCCCAAAGGCTGCTGACGCTCCTCATTTACAGGCGCCTCGCCCGCAGCCCGCGACCGAAGGATCCGCACCGCGCCAAAGGAGAGCCACTTTGGGACAATATAGCCTTGCCATGAGACAAGTCTTTTCCTTGGATTTCGCGGAGAAGGGAAGCGGAAACGGGCCAGTGGGGTGCCGGGACATGCGCACCGTTTTCCGGGTCCCGTGAGCAGCGCTCGGTGTGAGCTGCAGGGTGGGGCGCGAGCGGGAACATAGTTCCCGGCTCCCGAGAAACTCCATCCAGTAGCTTGACGGGCTCCGCGCGAAATGTGCTCGCCACTCTCTCCCTTTCTCTCGTTTATTTCTCAGCCCTCGGCTTCCAAGTCATCGGTTTTTACTCCCCGATCGATCCTCGGTTTCTCCTCAGATCGATCCCTGTAAAGTACTCGCGCTCGCCGTTCGCCATTGGAGAGGTCTCTTCGTTGGATGAGCTCCAAATAATCAACAGGTTGAGTCTCCACCCCGTCGCCCCATTTTCGCCCCTCGTCCCCTCGCCGCCGCCAAATGGGACTTTGCTCAGGTAATTCGCTTTGCTGTCTCCCTGGCCAGCATTTCCGCTTCGCTGCTCCCGCCTTCAGCCACCCTCGCCCAAGGGTGTCCCCTCCTTCACCGCCTTCTCATCTTTTCCCGCAAAACGGGGCCTTTTCTCGTGAGGAAAATTCACTGAATGAGTCAAGGAGCAGCTCCTCAGCTCCTTTTTCCGGCAGTGGCCGTGGCCCATCTGGGACGAATGGAGAATTCGTCGGCTAATCAGGTGAGAATGGCGAGGAAATAAATACAAAATGGGTCCGTTTGTTGTTTTTGTGGATGAGCGGCGTTTGAGGCTTTGCGGAAACGCTTCAAAGATGTTCGCTAATAGAGTAAACTGAGCTGATGCAAGAAAAAAAATAAACGCGGCCATCGATGGTTTCGGCTCCTCTTTGATCCTCTTTTCCTCTCCAATTCAGACTTCTCCCCCTTTTATGTCCTCTTCTACTTTTTTGTTCAGAAAAAAATAAGTTATAAAAATACACTTATAAGTGTATTTCTAATGTGAAATGTATTTGAGCAGAAAGAAAGGAACAAGACGTGATTAGGAAAGGTTTTCTAGAAAGGTCAGTTTCCTGGGGGGAAGGGGGAGGGCACTTGGTGGAGAATTCGGCTTCATTAACCGTTATTTCCGGTTGATCGGTGAAATCGGAAATGAGATCTGCCGCCTTGTTCGCTTCGAATCAAAGTTTTAATTGAGTTCTTTGTTGGAAGGGAGAAGGAAAGAGTTTCACTGCGAATTTCAGATGGATTAAGTAAGGTCGCTGACGGCCTTCAGGAAAGTCAGGGCAGGCGAGGAAAGGGAGGAAAGCTCATGTAATTTAGGGGTGGCGTCCGAACGTGATGTTTGATCCCTGAGAAGGGGTTGCAACGGCCATTTGTAAAATGAGAGAGCTTTCCTTTGCAGATGGCCTCTCGCCATGAGAGCGCTTCTTCTCAGAAAGAAAATCAATTATCGGAGAATAATTGAGATTGAATTTTAATTTCTTCGATATTCTCGGGGGAAAAATGAAAAGAATTTTCCTGTTGGGAAACCGCCCTCCCTGCCGGAGGAACTTGTTTGGCTTATTCTTCCTCTGTTGGGTTGTCAACGTCGTTTTCGCTTCACTTCGCCAATATTTCCAATAACTTTGACAGTTCTGAGATTTCGATAAACCGATTCGGAAGCTTCCGCTCAAGTAGAGGAGAAACTCATGATATCAATTTTTTAACTCTACGGATTATAATTTAAATAATAATATTCATCACTTTGTTTTCATCACATCACAAAATTGGCAAAGAAATAAGTTGATTGGAAATGAAATCCTTTCTCATTTATTCCAAAGTGGAAACAGATCGACAGGCACCAACACCACCTTTTATCTCTTCAACATTCGAAAAACCCTCTTTCGGAAGAACCTAAAACGGACGACTGCTGCGGTAAGACCCCATTATTGGGTGCCCCTCGCACCCCTCCGCCCTCCGCATTTCTCCCCCGACCTCGCCGCAGCGATCCCGGCTTCTCAATGTGCAAAGGCTGTGGGGGAAATCAAATTCACTGTTTTCTCTTATTGTTTTCTTAATCGTAATTAAAAATAGTTGCGATGAAGAAGAAGAATTATTACTTTGAAAATGGTTGGAATGCAGAGTCTGAGGGAGTCTGGTGAGAGAGAACCTCTAAATCTAACAGCAAATACTTCTGCCACCTCTTGCGAGAAGTGCAAACCAGAGGACAATCGGAACATAATCGCGGTTATATTTATTTAAAGTTATCTCAGTGATAAAAAACGAAGGGAAAAGAATAACGTCATTAAGGGCCTCTTCTTTCTCTGGCCCTAAGGAAAAGGTTCGAGCCTTCGGTTCGATGTGGCTTTCGAGAAGCAGTTGGAGGGGAACAGAGCAGAAAGTGTCTTCCAAGGCCGTGGCGAGCCACCGTTTCTCATTAACTTTATTAAGCCAATATTTTTAAAAGCTCGCGAAAGTTTTCGAGTCGAGTGATGGATTGACTGTTTCCCGCTTCCACTCGTCTCACATAACAGCCGGAGTTGGAGTAAATGGCCGCTCGAACTGTGGAGTTGGCGAGGAAAACCTCTTTTTTGAGAGCCCTCAAACGGAAAACCGGATCGATTCCAAATAAAAATTAGTTTTCTTCATTCCGGGATGAGATGCAACTCACAAAAAGAATTTATTATGACAGGGCGGAAACCTGCCTCAGTGATATCCTCTTTCCCTCGAACTGAGATGCGTTCAGGAAAGCCTTGACAAAATGCAAAGGCTCCTGCTAATCAGATAATTGGGGAGGGCGAGGTCAGGGGCAAACACCGCCCCCAAGCAATATTTCTCTCTGCCGACATGACGAATGGCGCCTAATCGAGTCCTCCTTGATGAGGTCGGCCCCTTTCTCGGCAATCATCACGACGGCTGCATTTATGTTCGCACTCGGGAGACTCGGCATCACGGAAGCGTCCACGACTCGCAACTTGTTGGTCTTGTGAACCCTGAACAGAGGAATGAGGTGGAGACCGGAAATCGGAAGCGGCTAATTATTTTGGGGAATACCTGAGCGTGTGATCGAGGACTCCCCCGTCGGCGAGGGCGGCCATTTTGCAAGTCCCCACGGGGTGGTAGGCCGTGAGGGTTAAGTGGCGCACGTAGCACTCCCAGTAGGCGTCCGAGCCGAACTGGAAGGCCTCGCACCCCGGCAACTTCCTCCTGTTCAGTTTGGCGCCCAGCTCCTTCATGGGGCCCGTGTCCAGCATCCTCTCGACGATCCTGATTCCCTCCACCAGAGCCTGGACGTCCTCCTGGTCGGCCAGGTAGCCGGGGTCGATGAGGGGGTGGCCTGCGGGGTCGGCGGGGTCGAGGGCGAGCGAGCCCCTGCTCTTCGGGTGCAGCAGGACGGGGAGGATGGAGACGACGGACTCGTTGACCAGATGGCGGAAGTAGCCTTGCCACAGCTGAAGAGAATTCCGGAGAGAGTGTTGGGCCAATTCAGTGGTTCAAAGAGGAAGGCAAACAACAGTAAGAGGGACCGATGAAGCAAATTTTTCACATAGAAAAAAATTGAAATTTGAGTGAGAACTCGCGTATGTCACCCCAATCTCCCTCATTTCTTTTTGAAAAAGGTTCGCTCGCTTTAAAGGAGTAACAGAATCACCTTTTCTGAGATTCCCATGGAGCTCCTGAAGAAAACTCCCGCGTCGGACGAGAGGCCCGCCAGCAAGGCCATGAGCTGGAGGTCGGGGGCGTCGCGGGGCGGGCGGGCGAGGGGCGAGTGCACCACCCCCACGGCCTCCACCAGGCCGGAGGCGAGGGGCCCGCCTCCCCCGACGAAGTACTCGTACAGGGAGGAGGGGAGCAAGAGCTCCGGCAGAGAGAACACCTTTCTTTCGATGAGGACCAGGTCCAGGCCTGTGGTCACGTGGTCTTGGAGGTTCCTCCCCACCGGCAAATCGATTTGCTGTTCAATCTGGAAAACAAACAATCTCTTTTGCCTTGGAAATATATCTGACACTTTAAGAAATGCATATGAAAGGGACCAAAGGCAGATATACTTCATTCAAAACCTGAATGCTACTGTTTCACTCTCCCGACATTTCAAATCGCTCCCCACATTCACGACACGTAGACTCCGCAGCAAAAACATGGAACCCTTTTTCACGGTTGTCCGAGCCCGAGTTCTTTCGCTCATGTCCCTTCCTGGACATCCACAGCCTCACGTCTGCCACTGAAGGCTGCACCCAGAACCAAGCTTCATTTCAAAGTGCAATACCATCACTTTGAGACATTATTTGAAAGCAACCGTGAAAGTGCACTCGACTGCCTTCAGCGATCAGAAAACTGATCGGGCTGCTTAGGCATACCAACCTTTCTCCTGTTCTTTTAAATGGAACCATATATTTTTGTCAGAACAAAAAAGCGTCCTTTGGCTGACGGTGGTTCGTTCTGAGGTGGAACCACTCACCTTGGCTTCGGCAAGCACCTCTGCCGGTCCAATGCCCGACAGCATCAACAGTTTGGGGGAGCCGACAGCCCCGGCGGACACGACGACTTCTCGTCTGGCGAAAACAACGTGAGCCCTTTTGTTTTTTCTTATCCTGACAGCATAAGCTTCGAATCCGTCTCTCAGCAATATTTTTTCGGCGACGACATTCGTCAGAATTTTCAGATTCTTCCTCTCCCTTTTGACCCTCTTTAAGTATTGATCGCTCGTCCACCTCCTTCCGAACTCGTTCATATTCAATTGCGGTTTCATGAATCCCGTGTGTGTTCCGCTGTTTAAGTCGTTCACGCTGTAGTTCAACTCAGCAGCCGCCCGCAGAATGGACTCCGACAACTCGGTGCTGTGGGCCGGCTGCTTTCGCACCAAAATGCTTCCTCCCTGACCTCGGCGACCGCCTGAAAATGAGCACCAACCACAGGAGTCAGCAACAGCTGCTGCCCTCGTCGACCCACTCACCCTTTCCCTGCTCATGGGGGCGAACCCACTCAACGGCTTTCTCAAAGTAGAAGCTGATGTCCTCATAATCCCAGTGAGTGGAGTCAGGATCTTTCCATGTTGAGTAGTCATTTGTGGTGCCTTTCAAGTAAATCATGCAATTCAAATGAGTTGAGCCACCTAATACTTTTCCAGATGGCCACCTTGAGACCTGAAAACCCAAATTTTATCAGCAGCAATATCAGTTTCTGCATTAATAAGTAAATCCTAAAGTGTCCCCAAAAAGGCCCAGAGCTTGCACAAAGTTTAACTATGTTGCAAACCTTTCACTCTTCATAATTTTAAAAAGGGAATTTGTTTGGGTGTTTAAAATATTTTGAAATGAATCCACCTAGCCAAGTAAATCACCAGGGGAATCTGCACTGCTCAATCAGGGTGAGTTTGACAAAAAATATTCCTTCTTCTTCTAAATTAATTCCCTGCATGCCACTCATCTCAATACCAGCCTCATGGAGCAAAGCATGTTTATAAACATCTCATCAAATGAATTTTTCCACTAAAATTAATTAAACTGGAAAAGTTCAAAAAGATCAAAAGATTCATAAATATACAATTTTTGGTTTTGCTTAACACATTAGGAGTGCAACAACAAAATGCTGCATTTCTAAGGGCAACATCTCCTGACTAATTGCAGCCTTTTAGAGGTTTCTATAATTTGTTCTGTTAAAGTATCTATAAATTAGAAGAAGAAATTTACATTACTGTCTAGACCAAAGCAGGAGTGCTTCTGAGGAACTGTTGTGTACTGCCAGTCTAAATCTGAGAGTTGCTTCAATGGTCCCAAAGCTGGAATGTTAAGAATTTCAAGTCCATAACCGCCGGCTTCTATCAGCAACACAGTTACACTTGGATCTTCTGACAATCTCGCAGCGAGAACAGCTCCGGCGGACCCCCCTCCGACTAAAATAAAAGCGTCACTGAGCACATGATTTGAAAGCCATTTTCGAATAATGCCAGTCTCTTACCTATGACATAATCAAATGCATTTCCGACACTTTCTCCCCTTAATAACGCACTAAAATCATCTATCCTGATTAGTACTTGTAAAATGCAGGAAAATATAAACACTAAGGCTTGTAAAGAATATTGCAGGAGACACTGAGCCAACATCTCCTATAAAAACTTGTAAAACTTCTTTTGAAGTGGCAGTCATTTAGACGTTGGAGACAAGCTTTACCTTTGGTTATTTAAAGGCAAAAGTCAATCGCTAGGGTTCACAAAAAGGAGTTTTTCTGAAACAAAAGTTTTAAATTGTGAGTTTTTATTTTTAAATGAGCCGAAGACTTAATTCGCACAAACCACCACTGGATTATGATAAGCCTTTTAAAATTAACCAGTGAGGGTTTTTGTTAATGTCATAGAGTAACAAATGTTTTTGTGAGCCAATCAAAATATTCCTTTGGTTTCTAAATTTAACGAATTTTCGTTTAAAAAAAAGGAATATGGCTTTCTCGTGGGAACCCGTGCATAAACCTCCTCTTCCAAAATCAGTTTCCGGTTTATCTTATTTGGCATGGAAAATACAGGAAGCGATATGTCAAAATGCTTTGGAAGATCAATACGAAATTCAGTCTTCAAGTCTTCAAAGTCTTCAACCATACCGACCGTTAAAAAATACTCTTGAGTATGATGTCTCGTCTGATTCATTAAGCTTTGATTATAATTCCCGAAATTCTTTACCGGAATACTGTGATCACCGCGAAATCGGTTCCGAAACAACCTGTGCTAGACCGAAACAAGATGAATTCAGCGAAGGCTTAAATTTGGTGAACTTCTCCCAGTGCGAATCAGAAGAAAGTGCAGAGATGTTGAACACTCCGGGTGGTACATTCGGATTTTCGTGTCCTCAAGTGAGGGACAGCTGGAACCCTTCTCCAGTGAGGCCTCCATTTTGGGAAAATCCGCCAACAGTCATCAGGAATCGTCTCAAAGACTCAAACTCCTCGAAAATTTTGCACGACGAGTTTCTTCTAAATGATTACTTGCAAAAGGTAAAAATTCTGAGGAAACATTCAGAAGTTTCTGCTAAGAGTTCAGCAACTCAGAATGGCAAAACGAATCCGTCAACTCTTCATTTGAAAGTTTCCAAAACAAGCAAATCGGAAAAGAAATCAGTACGGGAAAGCATAATCAAATCGGGCGCCAAGAAAATCTCAGCCGTGGAAAACCAGAGCGCCATCAACACGTCATCCGTGGTCGCTACAAAGAAAAAGTACAGGCAGCTAAAAATTGATTATTTATTCGGGAAAAAATAAGTATTTGAAAAGGGTTTCTAACTATGAGATAACTTTCATTTCTTTGCCAGGCCGAGAATCTGCTACAAAATTGTTAAAAAGTTTACGATGCTTCTTTTCATCATTATTGATTTCTTATCAATTTTTTATTCTCATCGGAAGACCCTAGGGTGAACAACCGATGCCCATTTTAACAAGGACGATTTCTTTTCCTTTTCAAATATTATTATTAACGAATTTATTGGTTCTTCCTCTCTATGTTTGAACAATTCTTGGAATAAATGCTACATTTACGCTATCAATTACTTCAATTTTCCCATCAAAAATCATATTCTTCCGAGTCATCAAAATATTTTTTATCTCAATAAAATGTCTCCATCCCCATCTTCGCCCCCTTCGCCCTGCTTTCCTCTTCCCCCATTTCCCCCCTTGCCCTCAATCATTCACGCCCACCTTTCGCTTCTTTTTCGAGAACGTCCACCCCCAAACTTTAAGTAGAAAATCTGCTGAGCCCGAACAAGTCCTCCACCCCCCGCGGCCTTCTTGGAGTTTACGCGATTAAATTTCACATTTATTACTTGAAAGAAAATAGTTTCTCTCGTAAAAGCATTTAACTTGATTAAAAGGAGCATGAAAGGCGTCAAGATTAAATACATTTATTGTATTGCAGTGTGCGCGCAGTGCTTAAGGCGGCACAAATATGGCCAAATAGCACAAGATAATCTGCGGGAAATTCAGCCAAAGATTTTTCTCTAAATAAAGAAAGAGAACAGTTTTCTTTCGCCTCAACAAGAGCTATTCTCTTCTCTGAGAGGAAACAAATCAAATTGCTCACCCGACAAATGCTGCTTAGCGCTTAATTCTTGAGCACAATCGCCCTTGATGGCTTTCCATTTAGTTACCCCTTTGCCTCCAACACTGCACTGCACAAAAGCTTCCCCTCAACTCAACTTGAACTTTTAAGCCAACTTTACCTTCTTCTCAGAGGTGTTCATCCTTGCTCTTGGACCTACGCAAATGGCGGGAGGGCGGAATAATTCATGTGAATGCAACTCGCAGGGAGCTTTGCCCGCTTCCTGGGCCACAAAAGGCATCCAGGGTGTCTTGGAGGGACGCAGGGATTCGGGCGAGGGTGAGTGGCGGGGAGGAGGGCGGTTATCGAATCCCCTGGTGGATTACGTGACTTTTTCATAAAGCCAATAGCCTGAGCTTTCGAACGTGACATTTCTTCTATCCAATTTAAAAAATAAGTTTTATTTTGTATCGTCTCAATTCCCCGAGCGGAAAATCCTTGAGGCGGACAAATGGGAAAAGCGGGTTTTGTCCGTCTTCTCGATTGTAATTTCCGTCTGCAAAATTAATATCCTCCATCGATTGGACGGAAATTAATTTTTAATTTGTTTAGATGCAGACAAATGTCGATGACTGACAAACGCCATTATGACCTTTCTTTTCCTTTGAGACAAACAAGTTCCGTTTCCGTTTTCAACTTCCTCCCTTAAGGAATGAAGAGAAACTTATTTCCTTTCCCGTTCCGGTCACTTCCTTAATTATTCCTTTGACTCATCTCACACCTATGTAATGGGAACTTTGTGGAAATATAAAAATTTCCAACATTTTTCCTTTTCTTTGAAATAATTTATTTTGGTATTTACTTTGGGTATTCCCACACTAAAACATTCCACTGCCTTTCCGGTGTTCTTTTCTTTTCCTTTGGCGGATTAATTTCTTCTCTCTCGCTTTTTTCATTTCAATTTACTGCCGTTCTGCTGTTGCTAATCTTTTTTACTTAAGCCGAATTCCACCTATCCTTATTTTTCTGGACCTTGAGTCCGCCATTTGATGAGGCCCTTGTGATGGTAACAGTTTCACGAAAAACTCTTATGGGATCACCGCTATTTATATATAATAATACCAGTAAATGGAAACTTAAGCTTATTTTTGATTGCACTGCTTAATTCTGTATCCGCTGCATTATATTTTCATGTGACGCAGCAGTGTGCGAACATGAATCTTATTCCCACGCTCTTGCAAAGCCCCTTAATTCACGCCTTTGTTTCCCACTGCCTTTTCGAGCACCGTCTAGGCACATCTGACAAGCCGAGCTCACTCCTCGCCCTTTGGACCTCCCAGAGGGCGTCCCGATGGACGACGTCCTTTCCAGGAAACTCTCCAAATAAGTGACTCGTGTCCTAGGCTTTTATTCTAGTTCTCGTATTCGCAAAGGAACATATTCCAGCACAAATTACTATAAACGAACGACCCGTAGAGCAAAGTATCTTCTTATCGGTATCTGGGAAGTATTGTAACATCACCTCATGACCCAAAAAAGAGATTAAAGGGAGAATTGAACAAGCCAGACATTTGTTCTTCTCAATGAAGAAGCTCTTCATTTGCCCACTTAGCCTCCCCTGAGAATCCGCATGCTTAAATGCTTAAATGCGTAAATTACGCATTATCCCAGTCCTGATGTATGGATCTGGAGCCTGGACTCTTGATCCTGCCATGGAAAAGAAAATAGAGGCTTTCGAAATGTTTCTGTACGGACGAATTTACAAATAAAATGGACACGAAGGGTAACCAATGAAGAGGTCCTCCGTATCACTCAGAAGAAGAGGGAACTCTTACTTCTGGTGAAGGAGAAAAAACCACCCACATAGGTCACATTATGAGAGCAGAAAAATATCATCTTCTGATGTTAAAAATCCAGGGGAAGAGACCCATAGGACGAAGGCAGAATTCCCGGTTGAAGGACATTTTCCGAATGGCCGTACCCGAAATGTTGGCAGCCATATGGATGGGCAAACTTCGGGCGGAGAAGGCGAGAAGAAGAAGAAGAAGTCTTAGGCTTTGGTTCCCTCCGAACGGGGAAAAAACTGAGGCAAAGCTGGGGGCATAAATAATTCAAAGGATGGATTATTAATGGAGCGGTGAGCGTCTTTGAGGTTGAAGGAAGGCTGGGAGGGGCTGAACTAAGAAGGGAATTGGCGGCTTACGTTATCAACTTTTAATTTGGTGGAGCCCGTGGGAGCGCACAGGTGTCCACGTGGGCAGGGGTCTCCTGAGGGGGCGGTGCCTTCCAGTCGCCCTCAGGCTGAACGAGATAATGGCTTCCATCCTGTGACTGATGAAACCTTTCGTTCCAGAGAGAGTGTTCTGGCTCAAGAGGCCAACAGGAAAAGCTGCATCCGAAGAATCCCGTCAAAAGTGAGCACAAGAAGTTTCTCAAGTGATTATCACCCGGTGAGTTTGGTTTTTCTTTAGTTAAATCCACCCCTTCTGCACCTCGAGGGTGGGAGCCGGGGAGTATGCTCCCCTGGACAATCAAGGGGAACCTCCACGTAGAAACATGTCAGTGTGATTTTTTCCGAGAAAGAATTTCTCTTCAAGGATAAGGTTGTTAACGAAGTGAATGGATGCAGAAGACCTTGAAATGCCTCCCCCCACGAACTATTTTTGGCTCGCCACCAAAACAAACACCCCCTCTGCATCCGACTGGGCAGGTTGTCATGGAGCTTCCCCTCTGTGGTCGCCTTTCCGACTTTTTCTCTCTCGCCGCAGCTGCCATGACGCCCTCCAACTCCACCCTGGACGACTCCCTCATGCTGAGCGGCCCCCTCGCCCTCTCGTCCACCACGGAGGCCGTCAGCCCCGTCACCCTCAGCTCGGACTGGAGCAGAGTGGCGAGGGTGCTCTTCCTGACCGCCCTGGCCGTGACCGGGAGCGTGGGCAACGTGTTCATGATCAGCGCGGTCATGATAGAGGACCACCTCAAGAAGAGAGGTAAGTCAGCAATCTGGCAGAGGCGTTGCTATGATCCGGCAAAGCAGTCTGGTGCCCCAAACGTTTGGTTTTGGGGCCCAGAGGGTCGCCAAGGGCTACGAGCAGACTCTGACTGTTGCAGGTAACTCCTTCCTGGTGAACATCGCCCTGGCCGACGTGCTCATAACAGGAGTGGTCATCCCCTCGTCGGCAGTGGTCATCCTGGCGGACCTCACCGAGGCGAAGGTGGTCGTGTGCAACTTCCAGTGGTTCCTCGCTCAGGTTTCCTGCCTCGTGTCCGTCCTGACGATCTCGGCCACGGCGGTGGAGAACTACGCCCGCCTCTGCATGTCCCCCGACTGCTACAGCGCCCTCACCCCCTGCAGGATCACTGCCATCATCATCCTCATCTGGCTCACCAGTTGCACCGCCGTCGCCATCCAAACCGTCCTTCGCCTGGGACCGGACTACTGCGAGCGAACGTCCCAAGGACTTCTGCCCTACCAGATCGCCGTCGGCGTCGTCCTGGTCCTCGCGCCCGCCACGCTGGCCTGCGCCTGCTTCTGTCTCATCATAGTCCGCGTGAGGACCTACAAGTCCATCCCCACCTTCCGCCCTCCCGTCACCTTCACCTTCGACTACGACCTCATGAAAACGAACATGTACGGCTTCGTCTTCTTCTTCTTGTTCTGGCTCCCCTTCGGGCTCACGCTGGCGCTCTCTTCGCTCCAGAGCATTTCCCAGCGAGTGTTCTACAGCCTCGCCTGGCTGGCCCTCACCAAGTCCTGTTTCCTCAACTTCCTCTACTGCACCACCAACAGGCATTTCAGGAATGCCTACGTCAACCTGTTCCACTACTGCTGCTGTAAAACCACTGTGTCTTTCTCCAGACGGTCGAGGGAGCCGGTTCGCCCCACCGGGGACGTCCGCGTCCACATAATTCCGGGCTACAACATGTACTCCTACACCAGCCCTCAGCGATCGAGGGAGGTCGCCAAAACCACGTGCAAGAGGGTGGGCACCACCGCCTCCTGCAGACCCGTCTCCAGCCGACCCAACGGCCGCGACGTCTACGAGTTGTGAGACAACACCTGGAGGCTCCGACCTCTCTAGACGAACCCCCGCCCCCACGCACCCCAAGCCTCCGACACCCCAGCCGGATGGTAGAGCTCCTTCGCCACTCTCTCGTGCCTCGGCAAACCTTTCTGATCTGCCAGCAAAGGCCACTGCTGGAAGCCTCCTCCCTTCCCAGCATGGTGACCTGTGGTGATTCGGTGTGCGACACTCAGTGCAGTCGGCTTTGGTCAGCGAACAACCCCGAGTGCCATTGAAACTTTTACCCGGTGACTTCTCCGTTTGGCACTTTGCTGAAACTAAGCGAACGGTTTCCTAAGAAGAATAACATGTCTCGTCAGTTTTTAGCGACTTCCCATGGGCGCAGAGGTAACCATTACAATCGGGTGAAGAGTGGCCGCCAAGATTTCCAAATTGTCGCACACGCATTCATTCATTTACTCAATCTCCCCAGAGGAGACTTGCGAAAAAGAAACGTTTCCAACATTTCCTTCCTAAACAAAGCAGAAAAGCAGCTTCTGCTCCCTTCACCGAAACAATGAAGTAAAGACTGCGCACCTCTTGTGTGCACACGACGTGGAAAACTCCTTTTTTCTTCAAGTGCCTATTAAGTATAAGTTTTTATTAAGTATAAACGCAGGGCTGCACGCGGACTGCTTACCCCCTCGCCTGCTGTCTTGCTAATGTGCTCCCCTTTCAGCCCCTAACGCTCACCCGCTCCTTCTTTACACCCCATATCATCAACACTACCACTGACACACACTTCTGGCCCCGCCGCCGATTCCACAGAAAACTCTGATTTCTTTGGGCTAAATTCCCAATGCAGGCACACACATCGTGCAGTGCAGTGTTCGACCCCGAACGGTCAGCAGTTGACGAATTCCGGCCGTTGATGGCGTCGTCATATCTCTCGAATCCGTTTGCGAAATTCAGCCAAAGTCGAAGGCAGATTCAAGAGCTACCTTTTCTTCTCTGTGTGAAGACGAGATGGAATTAAAAAGCTGTGCTCATTTGACAGGTCACAGATTGTTAAATCTGCCCTAGCAAGATTTGCATTCTCCAACCAATGGCTGTGACTAATCATCTCTAATTAGTTTTTACTGAACTGGGGTTGTCTTTACCTGTGACAGATTGACATGATTATGATTGGGGCACCAACTCAGGTGCAATTTCCCTGAAAGATACTAAAGCATCTTTTATTTTTATAGTTGACTATTTTCATACTAACAAAGCTATATTTGTGAATTAAATGTAATGAACGTCTGCTTTAATTGTATTGCCTGCCTCCAAAAAGAAAAGCTGTATAAATAGGTTTTCCAGAAAACCTTTTTGAAATAATATGTGTGGTCCAAATATTCACACAAATATTTACAAGTATTTGTTAAATGTTATTTAAAGTTTGCTAGCATAAATGTTGTTATTTTCGATGTTTTTACTTGTATAAATGTATAATTTTTGTAAAACAAGGCAGAAATTAATAAATATATTTTTTAATTGTTTAATTTCCTTGCAGCTGCCTGCAAAAACTTCCCTTTCTTCCCATTTCAATGGATGTAAAGTTTTTAACCATGATGCCCTCATGAGTGCAATTAGTTTCCATCTTATCTTTTTATCAACCCCCCATACCGGTCTTTTATGACCAACTAAACTTTTTTAGACATTCTCCCATTACATAATAAAAATACTTTTTAATTATTTCGCGAGAAGTGTGACCGCTCAGGTTAGCTTTAGTTGTTGAATGGGACTTTAAAAGGCGTAGATTCCATAATCCTATATTTTATATCGTCATATTCACGCATTTAAATCAAAAACGTGAAAAATATGAAAACTGAATCAGCAAAACTCTTGCAACAAAAATGTGGTCTAATAATACTTGGAAATAAAACGTGGAAAACTGGTAAAATTCCGGCAGTTAAAATTTTATTACGTATCTTACAAAGAAAGTTAACGAGCACGCTACCTAAACAACCGCCCTTGAAATCCCACAGATCTCCTTTTCAACATGTTTTTGTATCAACTTTCCTTTATTTTAGATTTCCTGTCATAACTTAATAAAAAATGTGTCAAATATTTGAGTTACCATGGGAAGTTTGGCATTATTTTCAGAAAAGTAACACGAAGAGGCTTCTAAGCAGTTAACCCGGCATAGTCCCGAGCACCCGATCAGACATGAAAACCAGGGCTGCCAACTTCGCGGAGGCGCGTGAGTGTCATTTTTCGGTCGGAGCCTTCTAGACGAGCGTTCCCGAGTGCCAATAGATTCCGGTGCGGCGATCTCGACGGCATGGCATCACGAAGTAATTTCGACCAATGACATCTCTCGCACCTCTAATGTGACATGGCGTCTAAGAAGGAAGATTGCTGCTTATAAATATCAGTTAATGTTGTATATATGACAATTGAGAAGCGAGGGGCCTAATATTTGAAGCCACTCATTATTTTTAGAGACTTGCATTGATGGTAATGCATGCAAGGAAACCTCAACGGATAAGCGATGGGTACGCATCTATTCATATTCGTGTAGGCTGTCAGCCTCTGATCGCCATATTTAACCCGAATTTTGACACAAAAATATTTTCGGTTAACGAACGCTCCTCTATCAGAAATTAACTCTCTGTTTATTTTTATGCTTCCAGGTATTTCGAAAAACATCAGGCCCATCCCTATCAGGTAATGCACTGACCTCGGCTTACAATCACTCGACTCTTGTTTGGATCAGAAGCAAAAATGCCCTGTTTCTTTCCTCCATTTTGGATTTCTTCGTATTACCTTGAAATTTTACGGAAATTTGTTAGCAAACCCTTCGACCAGTTTCATTTTTCATTACTTACCTTCTAAATTTCTATTTTAGCATGATGGGCAATCTTCCGTGGCCAAAGTAACACAATGACCGCTTTATGTATTTTCTACTGTCGTTCTGCTTTTCGATTTCTCAGTTCCATATGCTAAAGTGAGGATTTTCTTGTGCGTAATTATGAGCCGTTCCCAAATGATACTAAATGTTACACCAAATATTAATCAAAGAGTTTGGGGAATCTGTCTTTAATATTTTTTCATTTTAAAACCTAAAGTGCTTAACTTATGCTACTCTAAAGCATCTGAAGTTGTGCCAGGGAAACTGGTTCCATTGTCAGGGGAAAAGGTAGCTGAAAAAGAAGTTTGATGCAGACCAAAATGCATTGGATGTTATTGAATTGGGGTGCCAAAATTCTTTGCACAATCAACATAGCTTCATGTGCCAAATAAGCAAATGGCTCAATTATTCAAACAGCCTCAATAGTGAATGGGACTGAGAAGGTTCATCACTTTAAAGGTTTCATGTGTTTGTTTAACCAGCTTTTGATTGAGATGAACTGCAAAAGAAAAAATTAGTATAGGAAGTGCACAATTTGTTGGTGCTTAAAACAATGAAAATTAGGGAGGTTTGAATTTTTCTCACTTTTTAGCCAATTGAGATTACTTAAATGCTCTGTTAAGCAATTCTTCACTGCAGATAATTTTTCTTCTCTTTTACTTCTCCCACATGTGCTGAGAAGCATTTATTACAGCAGCATTGACTGCAGCTTTTCATATCAAAGGTGGAGAAGCAGTTCATCTCATCTCCTGGTTTGCTTAGTTCCTTGATACTCAACCTGTGGCCCTGGGGCCAAATTTGGCCCACTGAGATCAACAGTGAAAATTTGTGATGTATAGGTTTGTGCCCTACAAAAATAAGAAGAATCAAATAATGAATATATATTGGAAGTACCCTTTTTTTTATTTTTTTGATCCAGTGACCCCGTCGCGACGTCATCAACGGAAGTTTGGCCCCAGAAAGAAAAAGGTTGAGTACAAAGGGCTTAGTTCATATGTTCACCCAATAACTGGTAATTAGGTGATGAACCATTCTCCCTTTGATCACTTTGCAGAAATTTGTTTTGTTTATCTGCCGTGAGTGAGGCTCTCCGTGCCGGAGTAAAGTGTTGAATGGGAGTTTTTGTTGCAGAATTCCAAATATGGCAGTTCAAAGGGTGCATATGCCGAAAGGTACAACCACGAGAGGATCAGGGATTCGCCGAACGGGAATTCGTACAGGTCCGACAGCCCAGATTCCGACAGCCCGAGGGACAGAACTTATCAGAGTAAGATCTATATGCAGAAAATTCGTGAAAAGGAGAGAGATAGAGACTATAAATCATCTAGAGATAAATATTCAGGTGAGTGTTGGGAGTTGATGGTGCGCTTCTTTAAGAGGGAGACCTGAGACGTTGTTTCGGTTGCAGAGTGTTCCAGATCACCTAAAGAAAAAAGGAGCAGGGAAAGCAGGGATTCGGAGTTCCGAACGAATCACGATCGAATTAGTGGGGAGGAAAAAGAAAGAATTTCGAGAGTTGGGGATTGGTCCGAGCACGTGAGTTCCTCCGGGAAAAAGTATTATTATAATTGCAAGACGGAAGTGTCCCAATGGGAGAAGCCCAAGGAATGGACTGAGAGGGAACGATCCAGGTATAAAGAGAAGGAGAGGGACGTCGAACGGTGCTACACCAGCAGTTCTCGACTCGGTAAGCCACTCCCCGAGGCAGCGCCCCTCCCTCCCGCCCTCGCCACTCAACCCTTCTTCTTTCCAGGTCACGACAAACATTCCAACGCTCGCCCCTCCAACAGCACCAGCGTCAGAGAATCCGCATCCAAGTCCAATCGCCAACTCGAAAAGAGGGAGGAGTTTTGGAACAATCAGTCCGCCACCAGAGAACCTCCTAAAGAATCTGATAGGATAGAAATCCACGACAGGAGAAAGCCCCTCGACGGCGAAATCACCTCCCAGGACATGGACATCTCGCCCTCCGACAGCACCCCCACGTCCGAGACCACCTACGACCACAACCCCTCCCGAGGGGAGCCCAACCCCTCACTCTCCAACCTCCTCCTCCCCAACGCCCTCCCCCGCCTCGCCTCCCACCCCTTACCCGCACCCGCCGCCCCCTCCAACGCCTCCGCCTCCGCCTCCACGTCCACCCCCTTCTCCCCCACATCCTCCGCACCGCCCTCCGCCTCCAACGCCCCCCCCACCGCCGTCACCACCTCCAACGTCCCCGGACCGCCCGCCCCCGCCCTCAGGCTCATCGCCCACGCCAAAATCCCCGACCACTGCGACTCCTCCTCCCCCCAGAAGCAGTCTTCGGCCCCGCCCCCCGTCCAGTCGAACCTCCCGCCCCTGCAGGTGGACACCACGATGCCCATGCCCGCCCCTCCCGAGGGCCCGCCCACCCCGACGCACTCGGAGACGCCGGACGCCCTCGACCCCCGGAAAAGTGAGTTCCCGCCCTCCGCCCTCCGCCCTCGCCGCCTCACCTCGCTCACCTCGCTCACCTCGCTTCTCTTTCCAGTGACGAGCCCTCCGAACAGCCTCAGCTCACTCCAGAACTTGTCCCAGGCGACGAACGTGACGAGTTCGCTGCAGGCGCTTCGTCAGCAGGGGCCGCACCTGACGCCTAGCTTAGCGAATTATTACCGGGACGACTTGGTGAACCACGTGAGGGGTTGGCCGGCGGACATAATGGAGAAGCAGTCGCAGAAGCTGAGCGAGGAGGCGCACGCGATGACGAGTCTGCAGTGCACGAGGGTGTCGGCCGAGCTCAAGACGGCGAGGTCCATCGTGAGACTGACGGAGATACAGGCGACTTTGCAAGAGCAGAGGCAAGTGGGGGTTGATGGGGCGGTTGGTTTGTGGGCGGAGGAGTAACGGTTTGGTTTGTGTGCAGGGTGTTGTTCCTGCGCCAGCAGATCAAGACGCTGGAGGAGTTGAACACGCAGCATTCCTTCATGGGGGACGACTCGTAAGCGAAGTGGGAGCGGTTGCATCTCTGAGAGACGTTGTGTTTTATTTGGATGGATTTTGTACAAAATAGCAGAGGAACGAATAAGTATAAAACGAAAGTAATTTAAAGTAATCCGTTTCTGAAAGTCAATTCGGGAACCTAAAATAAATACATAAGTAATAAAATGTATTGTTTTTAATGTATTCGTAAGTGTCTGAACGTACTCAATTCAGTCTGAGGGGCAGCGCCCTTGAGGTGGTGCTCGAGAGATGGGAGAGGACCTCGAACGCTTTCTTCTTCTCTTCTTTTGGGGGTTCCGACTGCAATTGAACACGCTTTCTGTAAAATAGTTTTTTAGTGTTCACTAAACATGTTGACCAAGTAAATAAATCAATTTAAGCTTACATAGTGACTTTAGATTTTTCGTTTATAAATATGTAAATATTCTGGGTTATGTCCTTTAAAACCAAATCAAAATAAATGATAAAATAAACTGTTTTGTGTATGACGCCACCTTGCAAGTTTAATTTCACGATGCCGATTCGCCCATCCCCTTTCTACCCCTTCTGCCCTTTCTTCGCCAGCCCAAAAGCGTTGCCCTCGGTGTTGTGCTTACACTTGGGCCGTATCAAGTTCACTTTTGTTCCTTCCCTTGACGAGTGCTCGTGGGGTTTTGCTTCTTCATTTTCGCGTGACATCCTCGGGGAATTGACTCCGTTTTGGGATAGAAAACCATTTTTAAAGCAGGCTGATGTCCCCCGGTCGGTGTTCGCCCTCTGTTGCAGAGAGGACATTCCGGGGGATGCGGACTCCGTTGAGAAAAACACAAAGTGTAAATTTTCTGGCATTTTAAAATGTAACTTTCACCTGATTTTATTTTACAGCTAACTTATTCACACTAAATATACATATTATAAAGTTAATGGGTTTTGTTACGTCATCTCATTTTCTGGGTCCGTCAGGGTCGTGGACTTGTAATCAATAACATTCATAAGTAGTAGTTTTGTGGGGGATGCCGAATTTTACTTTAACACTCTGCGGACATTTTGACTTTAAAATCATATAAAATTGCCTCTTCGAAGATGCTAACTAAATTTCGTCACCTCGTCTCAATTTGGCAAGTGATGAGCCCCAACCGAATCACCAGAAGAGACGCTTTATATAAAGTTATTTACCCACCAGAGGATTTCACAAAGGGACATTTTATGCGTCCCTACCAGGGAAGGAACTCGAGTTCTTTTCTATGCTTTTATTCAGGAGTTGGCTCACTATAAATTTCGATAAACAAGTTTTCATTAGAACGGGTTTTTGTCTCCACAAATTTATTAATTTAAATAAATTCGTAATAAAACATTTCTATATGTCTTAAACATCTCCGAGCACTGAAAAACTGAGTAATTTCTTTACATGAGCGGATTCTCGAACCTGCGCTCATAGTTGAGGGATGAAAAGGAGTGAGGGGTGATTTGTTGGACGGGGGAAGGCCAAGTAAAACCACAGGCATTCAAATTACTTGTCTTTACTAGTCTAAAGAAAATTATATTTCAACAAAAAAAGCAGAAATCCAGGTTGACCCCTTCGAGAATATCACAGCAATGCTTCCATTTTCCAATAAAAAAATATTCAAAATTTGAGAATCTCAGGGATCAAACTGATTTTCCCCCATAAAAGTCTTCCAAGTTAAAAAAGACTGAAAGAAGAGGAAACTGAAAATTTGTAAAACCTGTTTCAAAATGGAAGAAAATTATTTATAAGAACTAAGAAAACAATCTGCAATAGGTAGAGTGAACATTCTCCTATTCATATTATAATACAACGTTCTTAATATAAGACCGCTTTCCGTTTCAAAAAAATTTATTAAAAACCGCTAATTTTCCATTTACAATATATATATGTATATATAAAAAGTTGGGTGCACGTCGCCGCCAACAACTCGACACCTGCCTTCTGTATCTATGTACAGTATGTACAGCTCAGCTCATGCCGAAGGAAACCGTCCAGAGAATGTTCAAACTATTCGCCCTAAGTAACCATTTAACTCTGCACGAGCGACAAAAGGCCAAATCTTCATCTTTTCCTTCCTTCTCGAGAACTCCCTTCCCGTGGCGATCAGGGCCTCTGCGCCGCCTCTGCGCCGCCTCTGTGCCGCCTCCGCCCCGCTCTCCCGCTCCAACAGGAAAGGACTCGGTTCGGCCGAGGTGGTGCACTCAACATTCCACTAACCCTGATCGCCATTAATTCTTAAAAAAATAATTTTCGTTAGATCTAAAATATAATTCTAAAGTTAATTGTACATAAAATCTAAGCCTTAAGAACTAAAGTTTTGCTTCCTCGTCCCGTGGCAGGAACTCGAGATTCGGCGAAGGAACACTTCCTCCCACTTCTCCGCCCCGACCTCCCTCGCTCCTGCCACGGCGTCCACTCGGAATAAAACCTAACCAAAACTCGATCATGCGATCCCATTGACTATTTCATGATTCGCCTGATTTTCCAGACCAGACTCTCGTCCCTCGCCCCGCCGAGGGGGCGAGGTGGGCGAACCGCGTTCGCTAACTCAGTTCGTACACCTAACTACTATAAGACTCAAATCGGTTGCCTATTTACACGTCGTTCGCTCGGGAGACGCCCTCCCGCTCTCGGGGGCGGTGCTCGGACTCTGCCTCTTCTTCTTCGGAGTCTTCTGCCACGTCGTTCACTGCGGTCTCCTCGCCGGGTCGCGGTTGGTCCTCCTCACGGCCTTGATCACTTTCCTGTTCCTGCGCATGACCGAGGGCGACTCCGCGTCGGGCGGGGCGCTGCAACGAAAGGGGAACGTCACTCCAGCAAGGGAGACACCCGACGAGGGGCGCTCGTGCTTACCTGAAAGAAGGGATCTGGCCCCCCGTGAAGCTGAATTTCTGGGGCACGGAGAGGCTGAAGCCGGAAGCGGCGGGGGCGGTCGCAGGCTGAGGGGGCGCTGCGCCGAACTGGAACAAGCTCTTATTCTCCTGGTGCTGGGGCTGCGTCATTGAATCTCCGAACTCGAATTTGGGGGGGGCGGACTGAAATGCGGGCGGGGCGCTGCTCTGGCCGAAAACGCTGGTCGTGGCATTTCCGAAAACTGAACCGGGTGCCCCCAGTGAATTTTCCGGCTTCGACTGTCCGAAGCCACCGAAAAAATTAGTGGCGGGGGCACTCGAGCCGAAGTTGAAGTTGGGGGCGGTGCTCTGACCGAAGGCGAAACTCGGCTTCGACTCCGCCTTGGCGGCCCCGAACGTGAAAACCCCGGGAGCCGTGACTGGGGGGGAGGCCGCAGCGGTGCTCGCCACCGCCGTCGCCCCGAAAATGAAGGGGGCCGGGGCGGGCGCGGGGGCTGCAGCGGGTGGCTTCTCTGAACTGCTCGCCGACTGCATAAAACCGAACGAGGGAACGGGAGCCGGATTGCTTCCGAAGTTCATGATGGAGGTGTTCGCCCCGAAGGAAGAGAACGGTTTGGGCGGATCAGGGTTCCGCGAAGGAGTCGCCGTCAGGGGAAAAGAATTGCTCGGGCTGGCGGAGAAGGCGGGGGGTGCTTTAAAAGCGTCAAGCAAACTCAAAGCGGGCTTCTCAGGAGGCTGGGTCCCCATGCCGAAGGACGTGGAAGAAGACGTCGCCGAGGGCTGTGAGTCGAAACTGGAGGTGGTCAGGGTGGGGGCAGACTGGCCAAAGAGCGAGGTGTTCCCAGCGGAGGAAATGCCCGTTCCGAAAGTGAACTGGGGAGTCTGGGGAGACGTCGTGTTGGCGGTGCCGAAGGTCATCTTGGGGGGGATGTTGAACATGGGGGAGGGGGTGAAGGAATGGGGCGCGGTGGTGACGGCGGCCGAGGTGGACACGGCAGACTCGGTTCTGTTCTCCTCGGAGTGTGGTTTGGGGTCGGTGAGGGTTGTGGCGGGAGAGGGAGCGAAGGGGGTGAATTGAAGAGGCGCGGGAGAGTTGGAGGAAGCAGACTCGGGGGGCTTGAGGGACTTTTGGGGGAAGGTGAAGTCCGTGGTGGAGGAAGAGACGGTCTCGAGGGGGGTGGGGTTGGAGGAAGGAGGGAAGAAGGGTGCGAAGCTTTTAGAGGGCGCGGGCTCCTTCAAGTTGTCTTGGGGAGGTTTGAGTGGAGACTTTGGAGGAGGGGCGAAGGTAACCGGTTCGGTTGCCAGGGCCTTTGAGTCCGAGCCTTTGGAGTCCTTCGGATCGGGGGGTTTGTCGGCGTCGGCGTTGTTTTCGGGGTGGGGGTCCTCCTTCTGTGAGGTGGAGCCGCTCGTCGACGTGACTAAGAAGCTGCCACTCGTTTCCGTGACGGGTTTAGGGGCGTCCACTTTTGCTTGTTCCTTTTCCGGTGGCGCGGGGGGTATCCCGAAGGTGAAAACGCCCACCGAGGTTGAGATCGCACCGAACTGCGAAGGTCTCTTAGACGCGGGGGGCTCCGGCTGGAGACCGTTCGCGTTCGACATGAACGTACTCGAATCCGCAGCCGATTTGACCCCGGTCACCTCCGTTCCGGCTTTGTCTATCCCGAACTTGAATCCCCCTCCCGCCACCGGCGCCCCAAAAGTGAACTTCGGCTCCGACTTCTCCGACTTGGCTCCCGGCTTGGGCGTCTCACAAGCCGCGCACTTGGTGTCCGATTCCTTGTTCCGGATCATGCAAACGGAGCACTCCCATTGGTTCCGCTGCTTCTTGAACTTGGACAAGTCCACTAGGGGGGTTGTTTTCACTTCGGGAGGGGCGGGCGAAACCTCCTCGCTTTTGGCGGGGCCGTCGCTGATCGACTTCCTCTTCAGCTTGGACACCGCATCGCTCGACATGAGGCTCACCAACGGCGGCGCCACTTTCCTCTCCGGCTCGCTCATCTCCCCGTTCGCGCTCAGCGGTTTGCTGAAAGTGAACTTCTTGTGAGCATGTGGCTCCGGCGATTGCTGCACGGAGATCGCTATGGGAGGGGAAAACACAAAATTGTTTTTCCTGGCCTTGTCCGGCTCGTGAGCCTTGACTTCTGCCGGCTTCGCCACCGCCGGTAACTGGAAGTCGAACTTAGGTAACGTCGTGATGGGCAGCGGTATCTTGGGCAAATTAACTTGTTCTAGTTTTTCTAAAGGAACGTCTTTCTGCTTGTGCTTTAGCTTGGTGACGATCTTGCCGGTCCGCTTCGTCGGCAGCTTGTACTCCTGCTCCTGGATGGCAACTTGGCGGGCGGCCGCCGTCGAATTCTGTATGCGTTCGAGTCGTTTCAGTCTGAGGAGATCAGGAACCGTAGGCACGTTCAAGGGGGCGATGAGCGGAGCGGGGTTCGGGTTGAGGGGGGAGATGGGCGTCGAGAGGGTGAGTCTGCCCTCGGAGAGCTCCTCGAAGCGCCGCCTCTTCGTGCCCAGCGGCACGTTCGCCCGCGCCACGGGGATCCTCTTCGCGTCGTTCACCGGCGTCGAGAACTGCTCCAGAGCCTCCAGGATTTTCTTCGCCGTGTGGCTCATGTTGGCCAAGTCTTCGGTGGAGCCCCGATGGGACGGTTTAACATGCACCTCGACTCCTTCTCGTCTCTCCGACGCAGTCCTCGCGTTCCTTTGCGAGAAGAATCCGCTCCTCGAGACTCGTTGCGCCGCGGCTCCTCCATAGGACGTTTGTCCGGTGTAGAACGGAGAGTTTATTAGTTTCTCCCTAAAGTAGGACTTGTCCTGAAAGCAACAAGGCACCTCGGTCACTTCTGGCAGCTGCTGCAGGCAAGGGACTGCCACGAGCAGATTCTTACCAGGGGGCTCCCGTAGACGGTGACGTCAAACGAAGGCTTCTTACGCCCCCCAAGAGCATCGTTCACTGGAATGCTCCTATTCAGGTACAATGACGCCCTCGACTCTTGCAACTGCCTCGCTGAAATCAAGAAAGACTTGAAGAAATCGTTCGAGGCGAACACGCAAATGTGTAAGCAAAGTCGGCTACCATATTTTAATTTCTCCTCGAGAGTCCTTTTCCTGGCAGAGCCGACGTACGCGGACTGGGAAAGTCTGTCGGACTGAGGAACTAGGGAGGAGCAACCGCTGGTGGACTCGCTGCTGTCAGAATGATTGTCGGTGGCTCCGTTGGCCTTGACTTCGGTGCTCGCCGAGGAGGTCTGCGGGACGCCCTCGTTCGAACGGCGGAATTTCTCCCCCCTGAGACCGGCCGGGCGCGGCCCCCCGGCGCCGAAGGGGTCGCCTTTGGGGACATCGAACGTGTGGTTGACGGCGCTCTGGAACAGGCCGCTCGTGCTGGGTATGGGGCTGATGGGGAAGTCGACGCCGAGCCTTTCGTTGTCCGATACTTTGAATCTCTTCGCGGGAGAGGATAATGTGTCCACGTCGTCTAAAACTCTGTGGGCGAGGAAGGTGGAGCGGCGAGCGTCGACGTTGTCGAAGAGGCGTTTGTCGGTGGTGTCTCCCGAAGCCTTGGGCAGGGCAGGTTCTCTTGGCTCCGCATTCTGGGGGGTTTTCAGGGGGGTTCCGAACCACCCACCCAGGTAGTCGGACACTCTCGACGCTACCTTCGTTACAAAACTCTGAAAAATATTTTCGCCGGTTCATTGTAGAAGTGACTTAATAATTGCAAAGTGAATGCATCAAACAATGAAAATGAAACAAAAACTCAACCTGCATCTGATAAATTAAAAGTGGTTCACATCTGAATCAAGTGGAACAAAATCTTTTGGCTGGCCAAACAAAAATATTCTAACTTTCAAAACACTACTACTAATTTGCACTCAAAGTTTAAGTTCTTTTCCAATGAAAATTTTATAACTTGCTGTCAAACAAATTGAACAATCTTCTGCCAGAAAATGACAAACTTAGAGCTTTTATGAAGCAGAATAAATTTTTGTTTACTTATACTCTCTAGGGACTGGTTACAGTTTTAAAAGCAATGAAACATGCAAAAAGAAGATAAAATTTAAAGAACTAGGGTTGTTGGTGTGGCATACATAGCAGTAATGAGGATTGTGAGAAATTAAAATTTTAATGACCTGAGCTTAGATTTTTGATTAAAAATTTAAAAGTTTTATTTAATACTTAGGAGAGACACATAGGAAACCACTTTCTCACTATCACAATCAATGGTCTATTGCAATCCAATGAGATAAAATGAAATATGACTATATAATGACTATGGCCAATAAGTAAGCACCATAATTACCATATTTATCCTATTTATCATCTTATGCACCATTGCCTTTAGCACAAATAGGTTTGGCCAATGGCCATTTGTTTCAAATAAATTCGGTTATTCAGACAAAATTCAAATCTGAATAATGTGGGAAACAGGTTAATGACCTGCTTTTTCCCCTAGCCTGCTTACTAAAATCAGCAATCAAGCAACTGTTGCATAAATAAACGAAATTAGCCCAAGCAAAAAACAACATTGCGGTGAATTATCCACATTGCCGAACTGAATAAAGCCGTAAAACCACATACAAAAGGCCTAAGAGCACATTTTGGATTTAAAACAAGCACATGGAAGTATCAATATCCGCTTTTCCTGGAAAACCTACGCCTAATCTCTCCCTTGACCGCGGCAGTTGCATCACACGTGAAGAGCGGCATTTGGGGAATGCGTTCGGCACAGGGGAGGTCGTTAAAAATGCCCAACCATTGGCCATGATCTATTTTCAGCGTTTCGCGCGAACCTTGTTGCTTCTCAGAATATACTCACGTTTGACGCATTGTAGGACTTGGTAAATCTTGAACCATTACTCCTTTGATTATTACCCCCCTCTGCCATTATTAAAACTAAGGATTTAGAATCATCTGCTTGTCTAAAATGTTTAAATTATCCAAAATTGACTGATTCACTTTCACTTGCGACATAAAGTAACATGGCGAATTCTAAATTAAATTCTCATTTGCTGGTGCGAGTCACGTGGTACGCTTTTCTGGTGGCAATAGTGATTCAAAGGAAATCACCACTTTTGGTTGGCGCCATTGATTTTTTACCAACCCGGAAGTGACGACTGTATTGAACCGATTAAATGTCACTGACTTATTGGCTTATTACCTGAAAATGGTTTATATAAATTCAGGTGAGTTATCTCACATTTGTTTAATTTCTTTGTCAGGCCGTAAGTTCATTAAGCCAGAACCCTGAACTTTTATAAGTATTTTTGTTGGTTTTCCCGACCTAAATAAAATTTTATAAATATAATGCAGTTTATTTTTACTTTACATTTTACTTATTAATAATTATTTATGAGTTTAATATTTTATTTAACTATTCAGCCACTAGTGATTCCAAGAAAGAAACTTTTACATGGGACTACATGAAATTTGCCTACCATTTGCCGCTTATTGTTGTAATTCCAATAGTTTGTATTGTTTTGTTTCAGATGGTACCATTGGGTCCAGGCCATGGTACAAACAGATCTCTTTGTTTTTCTGGGGTGTTGTTAATTTCATATCTGCTTTGTAAGAAAACTTTTAATGTCCTTAACTTTTCACAGTGGTTTCTCACCACATGCAGTCATCCTCCAAGGTGATGCAATTTTTTAATTTCAGTTTTAGAACCCTCGTCAATCCTGGCCTCAATGGAAAAGGCAACAATTATGTAAGTGATTACCAGAGTCCAGGCGGAGGCCCACCTCGCCCCCCACAGCGCCGCTTGGGGCGTTTTGCCACCCTCTCTTCCTGCCAGGCTCCAATGCCTGGAGGAGGATGAGCAAGGTAAACCTCATGGAGTGCCAGTCGCTCCATGAGGTGCTCTTCAAGTCAGGGGATGACCCACCCACCTGATTTGACTTCTGTTGTGGAAATCCATTTCCTTTCTGGAAATTTATGAAAATGCATTATTAAACCTACAAAAATAGGCATAATGTCATTTGATGGGGATTGTCACTGCAGAAAACTTTGCTTTTATTTTTGTAATTAACATAGCATAGAGATTAAAGAATCTTAATAACATATATAATCAGTGTATGAATTTGTTTTGTTTAATCATATTAATATAGGTAATTCCACTATGGGGTCATTGTTCTTTGGATTGCCTGTGAAGATGCTCCATGTCTTCTTGCCCAGATTGAATATTCCTGCAAAGAACCCAAGTTATCATATGTTTCAATAATTCAGATACTCAGGCAACAAGTCTGAATAGTACCAGTTGCAATGGTTCTAATATTCCCTTCATCTCTGAACACTGGAAATTCCTTGTCAGATTCATCTCCCAGAATGTGGAGCACATCAGAGCAGCATTTGGGGGCAGGCAGAGATTCTATGGCCTTGTGCCTGTGCTGACTGCTCTCCAGCAGAAGACCTGGGGATTCAGGGGCGTCCAGCCTCAGAAACCTGAAATTATAAGTCATTGCAAGATGCTCAGAATTGGCAACCGTCAGTTGACATGAATGAGAGTCACAGGTTGTTGTTTCCAGAAGAATCAAACAAAAATATAACTCTAAAAATAACAAGACTTATTTAATTGATTCAGTGGAAACGGTATTCATATACCGCCATATTAAATTCCTGCATTCCATCTTTGCTTTATTGAAGCCGAACATAATTAATCATTCCCTTAAGATGATTTGTCCCTGGATTTTTTTAATGCGGGCCTGGTTATTTCAAACTGCATCCAGGGAAATTGCTCGCACTCAAATTCAACCGACTACCCCAAATCCAACCAATCTGCTTTCCCTTTACCTGTTGCAGTGGTAAATGTTCTGCCCCGGCCCCGCGGCGATCACGTTCACGAGGGAACCGGCGCCCTCCTTCGGTCCCACTTCTGCATTGTAGAACATCCTTTCCCCCTCCCGTCCGGAAAATATCGCGTTTATGCTCACGGCGTCCGCGATGCCCACACCGGCATCTCCCAGGATTTGTTCTGCTTGAGAAAGGTTTTCCGCTGCCAGCAAAGCTCTGGTCAAGATGCTCCTGGCTGTGAAGCACGAAGCAATGAGCCGAGGGAAGGCTTTCCCGGTCGCAGTCTACTCACGAGTTTTCCCGCTCTGCATGTTGGCCGCCCTGATCACGTTCACCGAGAAGAGGAGCCCGTGGTGGTTGTGGCTCATGGTGAAGCCCGGAAGCATCCCCGCGTAGCAGAGGGACGTGAACTTCTCCTCCTTGACCTTCCACCGCCCCCGGGGCTCGTCTCCCGTCACGTGCGCCGACACAAAATAAAAGTGGTCAAGGGTCTCCGCGAGCGCGTCTTCGTTGTGGCCCAGCAGTTCCTGAACGTGTTCACCAAACTCATTATTTCACCGGAGATGGAGAGCTGATTAGCTCAAAGCCATAGCCGCGAAACGTGAGTGGTGAGAGGTGAACACCGCCTACCTGTCCTGGCTCGTTGCAGCAGACTGTCGAGCATCCCGCGCAGTTGTCGGCCGCTTTCTTCTGGATGGAGCACGGCAGGATTTCGTCCATGTGGAGGAGGAAGAGCTGGAAGAGGGGAGAGACATTGAGAAGGGTGAGGAAGGGCGGGAGGTTCTGCTTACCTTGAAGAAAGGGACGCCGGCGCCCTCCGCTGTCCCTCTCATCTCCTCCAGGTACTGAGGGAAGTTTTTGCTGACGGTGGCCAAAGTGAGCTCGTAGGCGTGCTTTCCCTCGTTGGTTTCGTAGAGTGGTATGTAAGTGTCGTTGAGGGGTCCGTGGAGGACCACGTAGGACTGAATCATGGACTTGAAGGTTTTGCCCTGAAAATGATATATCGGGTTGATCACAAAACGAAATACAACCGATTAAAATAAGAAAGATACGAAAGCAAAACAAAGCAAATTTCTTCTCCTACATTCCCCCTAAACCGAATGGCTAAACCGAATTAATTGGAATTTTATTGCGTTGTGCCAATTAAAATGAATGTCTTAGAAAAGGTTTGTTCCATTAATGGAGGTGCAAGTGAGATGATCGACTGCCCCCACGGTCTTTGGCGTGCAGTCAGTTTTACTTTTTTGTGAGTGCACTGGAGAAGAAGTAGCCAAAGAACGTTGGTGGTCACCGGAGAAACAAACGAGTTCAGAGGCTGTTTTTAATTCGTTTATGTCTTCGGCCACATTCACTTTATTTTGTCGAAAGAAAGTGAATGCAACTTTTTGAGAATCTCCTACTGCGTGACCTTTCCCCATAACGTTTGGAACTCGAAAATAAAGTTTCCCAATCTGCATTCAGTTTTTGCTGTCGTCCTCAAGAAAGAAAACTACAAACCACGTCGAACCCGACTTCGTAGTGCGTCCCTCTCACGTGCACGATGGGCACGCAGTTCCGCCTTGACGTTCTCTCCTTGCCCGCCACTTCCGCGTTTCGAAACATCTCCGAACGACCCGCAAACCTTCCCGAACGCAATAATTTAACTCCAATTCACTGATAAAATTTCCCACTCGCCGCCATGTTTGCTTAGCAGATAAAGACGTGTGCCGGCGACAGAGATCCCTTTTACGTGAACTTCGATACGTCAGCCCGGAAGCCCGCCAAGCTCGAACAAAGCCCCACTCGCCTTCTTCCGGCTCCCGGCCATTTCTCCTCCTCTCCCCTCTCCCTGGCGAACTCCCACTCTCATCTGACCAACCTGACGGGAACACCTCGAGGGTCAGCATTCCCTCGCGGGCGCAGCCGTGGGAGCGAGGTCGACCCTAAGCCTTCTTAATTAGATTTAAACACGAAAACTCAGCTATTTTCATTCCGCCCACGAAACCTTTCTAGTTTTTTTGGGAAAACGAGGGGAAGCCTTGGGGCTGGCGTTCTGGCCGGGTCAAGGCTCCGTCGAAGCCGGCTTCTAATTGGGATCCTGTGAAATGATAAATTTTATAATTTGGCAAGTGGGGAAGGAAGGGGGGTAGGAGGCGGGGGTAGGATTGTGGAGGGCGAGGATTGGGAGCAGCAGAAAGAGGCGGTTGTAGAACTCATAAATTCAGATTTAATGTAACTCCATCATTGCTCGGAGAGTTTATTTTTCTTGAAATGTCGTCGCCACCTGAAATTAACTTTTACAGGTCGACTTTTAACAAAGCACGTTCCTGTGAGATGACGCGGAGTCAGTTTTAGTCGAGCAAGGTGACATGTAAAAAGTGTTGTTTTCCTTTTAGAATCCTCTAAGCAATTTTACGAACTGGTATTTCCACATTGGATTTAACTTTTCTCTCTCAAGTGAGACAAATTCTCTGACCACCTTGTCGGCCTAAGACCACTCATTTTCCTAAAGGAAAAGAAGGGAGTTTTTCAGGATTTATTTCCTGATAAGATAACTAACATGACTTTCAACTGTCTTTGACGCATATACATATATTAGACAATGTAAGTGGACATATGAAACGCACAGAAGGCCGTGGAAATGTCACAACTCCCGGAATCGTTTCATCATGGCCGTCATCTTTTGTCTTCTGCTCGCCGAGGATTACGGATTGGGCCCAGGCCCGAATCGCGGCCAGGGGGAGGCAACCAAATCTCACGTCAGCTGTTCACCGATCAGTCTCTCTTCCCGATCTGAGTTTTCCTGTCAGCTATTCTCTGACTCCTTCGGCGAGGCTCATCCCGGCTCCTCTTCCTGGTGGTCGTCGCTTCCCACCCGTCTTCGTCGTCCGAATCCAACCAACTTCTTTTGTAGTACGTCCACCGAATGATCTTCCCGTCCCACTGCAGACAAACACTCAACGTGAGAGCGAGCTTAGGCGCAGCCAGTCATTTGTTCTCAACCACTTACGGATACGCTCGTCAATTCGGGTTGGTGCGGATGCCATGCCACGTCCCTGACACACGTGCGGTGACCCGTTAATTCCTTTTCTATTTTCCCCGTGAGGACGTCGTAAACTGAAAAGATCTGTCAATGAGGAACCTCCTCGGCGCAGGCTGCCTTCAATTTTGGAAGTGAACAATTACCTATGACTCTGCCCCCCGCACACCCGGTGTATATATACCTCTGACCGGTCGTTTCTGCTGGAGAAAAGTGACATCGACACAGGGTCTGGAGGACGGAGTGACCGCAGTAAGTCATGACCGATGTGTCTCCTTGCAGCCGTTTGTTGGGGTCACTCACTAGATAGGACACAAGCAAAAACGTTGAGTCCGGCCGCACTCACTGAGAGGTTCGTCAGAAGAAAGAGAAGGGCTTACGGGCCTTGGGAACTTTCCTCCACCTGTAGTCCCAATCCATGTTCTCGACTGCCTTCATCGTGTTTATCACCCCCACATTGGAGGAAAATCTTCTCACGTCCCAGAGCTTGATGCTTTGGTCCTTGCTGTTGGTGAGCAGATGGCGGCCGTCCCCGCGCGGTTCTATGAACGTTATCCCGAACATGTGGCCTGGAAATGAGAACGCCGACGACCCGTGAAGAGCACTTTCATGGAAGGCCTCGCAGCACGGAGGGCCAAGTACCTGCCAAGCAGCCCACTGGTTTTGGGTTGGCTTCCGTTAGAGTTCTTCTATCCCACACCCGGCAGATGCCGTCGTCCCCACCGCTGTAGAGAATCTGTGAGCGGTCATCGGCGAATGCGACTGCGTTCACGTCATCATCGTGGCCCTTTATCTGCAAACGAAGTTTATTTCTCAGAGTTTTGGCCATTAGAGGCACAAATTGCAGGGTGAAGGACTGCTCGATTTCATAAATCTCTCTAAAAGAATAATTCAAAGTGGAAAAAATGAACAAAATATCTGGCACTAATTTACAAGACGAACTTGTGAAAAGACCATATTTATAGGCTAATATGGACTGATTTCATTGTCCTCATCCATTACTTTTGAGAGCAGAGAAACTTCTATCTATATCCTGTTCCATTCCTTCATACTTTTCTCCTTCTGTCTTTTCTTCGACCTCACACTGAATAAACACAGTATTTTACACAGTATCTGCAAGTGTATTTATATTTAAGAGGAAGGAAAACTTTTAATTTAGGCACAAAAATGAATGAATCCTTTCTGAAAGGCAGACCACAAGAGGGAGTCAGGGGCTCGCCATCGGGGTCACGAGTGCTTCACACCCTTGCCAACAAATAGCAGAACTGAATGTCTTACCCTAAAAGCTGTCTGACTGCATTCTCTATCATAAACATAAATGTAACCATTGTTGGCCCCACACAAAATTTCTTTCCCATTAGCAGAAAATTTCATGGAGAATATGCAGAATTTCCTGTCGTCCAAACTCAGCAGCAGAGCATTTTGGTTCTCTGTGTTGTCCCAAATTTTACATAACTGCACTGCAAATTAATTTCCCTTTATTATTTCCAAGTTTAAATGGGGAATTGAACCTGCACTCAATGTACTGATCACCAAGCAAATCCCCTCCCTCACAGTACTCATGGCAACCTACAGCATTCACACCAACTGGAATAGGCCAGGTAGTTCCCATCAGGACTGATTGCAACATCCAGTATGCTCCAACCAACATCCCTTGCCAATATTGTTTTTATCAGTTTAAAATTTCCATTGGTTGTGTCAAATAACCTAATGAATCTGTCCTGACTGGCACTCAAGAAGGTGTTCCCATTATTTAAGTAAATTCCACAGAATATCTTTGTTGGATAAGATGCAACAACAGTGCTTTTGTTGGGCAGAAAGTTGTTGTTTATCTTACAGCAGTCTGCTTTTGAGAAGTTGGTGCTCCCATGCATTCCTCTCTGAAATCAAACACAGTCAAACACCTGCCACTCAAAGTCCCACTTTCCTTCTCAAAGTGACCTTACTTCTCTTGCACAAACCATGGCCACAATTGAATTTGACTTTACATCACCAACCCTCTTCATCAGTCCTGAGGACTGTTTGGTAAATATGCTCACCTCACTTTTCTGAAACCAGACAAAGAGTTATCTTAAATAATATTCAGACTAAGGAACAGCAAAGTTCACTGGGACTGAGCCCTTCCATTTTTTCATTTTTCCTCATTAATTAGAAAGGACTCATCCAAGTGAGCTTTTTTCATCACCAGCCATGTCAGGAAAAGGTGTTTCTTTCCAGGGTTTTGCCCAAAAAACTGTCACTATATGGTCATTGGAATCATTTTTAACCTAAGTTTTATTTCTAAATCAATCAATGAAAAAGCTCTGTTCCATATTGGTTCTGGAAAAATTTCTTCTTAATTGAGACATCCTTGTTCATTTAAAAATCTAACAAAGTTGGCTTAATTAAATTATAAAAAGCCTGCACCTTAATTTCTTACATCTAGTTTTTTAAGTGAAGATTCCATGTTGATGTCATGATGAGTCAGGATGATTTGTGCCTATCACTTAAAACTATAAGTTCTACAGTGAATACTTGGCATAAACATCACTGCCTGAGATATGTGGATAGTTAAAATAACTGTCTATCTTAGAAAACTCCTTACATCTAAAACTTCTGTATTAGGCTGGCCCGCATTGTTCGTGATGACAAATTCATCTTCATTGTCATCTCTATCCAAGGATGGAATACGAACTTGCCCGCTACAAATAAACCAATATTAAGAAAATTATACTTCTGCAGTATCAATTAATAACAATAAGCCTTTACGTATGTTGAATGTTTACTGTGGAGCTTAATGTCAAGGTGAAATGAGAAAAAAATTTAAAACGTCGCTATCACACCTTTTCATAAAGACTGAGATTTTACACTGACAACGCCAGTAGAATATCCAAAAAGTCTGCAGCCATTGTGGTTTCAACTTTTGTATTTTAAACGAATCTAAGAAAAAAGTAAATAGTTCACCTTCTGATGAGATATTGTAAAATGGTAACTAAGTCGGACTCTGGATCAGAACTATCTTCAGACCTTGAAGTGACATCGTTATCCATCCTCCCAGAACTGGAGGTTCCCATAAAAAAATTTTTTAAAAGATGATAATGATGGTTTTGTATGTATCAAATTCAAACCAACGGGAAAATGAAAGAAACTTTACTGTTTTTGTCTTCCTTAGAAACCATCTTGAAAAGTTGGGAGGAAGCAGGGAAGAAATTCCCCGCAAGTGTAGCAGAATGACTTTCTTTTCCCTGATTTCCCGCCAAATTTATTCTTTGTAAGAATCCTTTTATCAAATGTCAGACATTATAGCGTTTCTGCAATACATTTTTTATTTTACTTATCAAGACCTGTCAAGTAAACGTTAAATAAATTTTATAGACTTTATTTCTATTATTTTTCGCTGAAACTAGGCAGAATGTGTTAGGACGGTGATTAAGAAATGGTTTTTTTTTTAAAGTTTAATGTCAGGAATTGAAAAGAAAGCTTTTCCTGCGTGTTCTGTTCATTGACTTTTGGAGCCGTAGACCCGAAATTCTCGAGAAAACAAATTTTATTCAGAGTTTTTATTGAAAAATTTAGTTTTGACATCTGAAGCAGGCCGGCTAGTGTGAATATCACGTGATTGTGTACAGACGAACTTTAAACCGTCCGCTGAAACTGAACAGGTTGGCATTAAGAATGAAGTCGTTTTCAATTTTACTTATTTTATCACTTTTTGTTTGCAATTCCTCTTGGAGAATTATGCATAGAGGAAGAGGGAAAAGTGGGCTTTTGGTAGGACCTCCTGCCGACACTCACACTTTTCGCGAGGAGCGTTATTTTGAACAAAAATTAGACCATTTCAATCCCTCCGATACGCGCACTTGGAAACAGGTTGGTTCTCATTTTTCTTATCTAAAATTTAAATTGCATAAACTGTCTCATCGTTCACGTAATGATGACTGAAAGCCAATGTCATTTTCAGAGATATTTCGAAAATAGTGATTTTTACAAGGTGGGCGGCCCCATTTTCTTGATGATAAATGGAGAAGCAGAAGCCTCTCCCATTTGGGTTGATAAAGGAGCTTGGGTTGATTATGCCAAAAAATATGGTGCCCATTGCATACTGCTGGAGCACAGATTTTATGGTGAAAGCCATCCTACAGAGTAAGCTTTGCCTTTTATTGGCCTTATTTTGATGTTATTCTAATTGCATTTTTCTCATTCCAGTGACTTGAGCATTAAAAATCTTGCTCATTTAACCAGTGAACAGGCACTGGCAGATGCAGCCTGGTTTATCAAGACATTCAACACAAGGAAGGATCTCACAGCCCCCCCAAAATGGATTGTCTTTGGTGGCTCATATGCTGGCTCCTTGGCTGCTTGGATGAGACTCAAGTACCCCCATTTGGTCCAAGGGGCTGTGTCCTCCAGTGGACCACTTTTGGCTTTGACTGACTTTAAAGGTTTGTGCACTTGCATCCTCTTGCTTTCCCATGGGATCAGAAAGAATTCATTGTTTCACATCAGTCACAGGATGGCTTTAATTAATTCGCAAAAGCCAGTAAAATGTTAAGGTTAATTAGTTTGGCATTTTATGCAGTTTTTCATTTTAAATGTGCAAATCATAATAGAATTTCAGTGGACAATGAATTAAAGTTTTTCACTGGCTAATGAAGTGCCTTTTGGGTCTATGAGCCTTGGAAGAGTAGTGGATGCTTCCTTTTCTCAAAAACTGCAAACTCACTTGTGCTTTTAAGTGGCCAAAAGATGCATCTCCTACAGATTTTTTTTTAAGTGGACTGTGGAAAAAGCATTTCAAAATAATTTGGAGATAAAAGCTGCAGTGGAGACATTCAAAGATAGAGTCTGCTCTCACTCAATAAAACATAATGAAGGCGATGCATGTGAATTTTTTGCAGAATATTTCGAGGTGGTTCGGGACTCACTGGCGGCGTTCGACCCTCTTTGTGTGAGCGCAATCGAAAATGGCACCAGGCAAATTTCAAAGTTGCGGGGGACCCTGGCCGGGAAGTCAGTGAACTCCCTTTTCAATTTGTGCGACCCACTTAACTGGAACAGTTTAAAAGACGTGTCCAACTTGTACGACATCTTGGCGGAAAATTTCGCGTACGCCGTTCAGTACGACAATGTGACCCGCCACGTGGGCACCCGCACAGTGCGGATGTCCATCGACATGGTCTGCTCCGCCATGCTGAACGAATCCATCGGAGCGGAAGTCGATCGACTGGCCGCCGTGAACGCCCTGTTCCTCAAGGAAATGAGCGAGCCTTGCCTGGACTTCCGCTACGGCAAAATGGTCGAGGAAATGAGAGCCACGAGCTGGAAGGCCAAGGGGGCCGAGGGGGAGAGGCAGTGGACCTACCAAACTTGCTCAGAGTTCGGCTTCTTCGCCACCTCCGACTTGAACGCCACGCAAAGAATGTTCGGCGATAAATTCCCCGTGGAATTCTTCAGCAGACAATGCGAGGATATATTCGGGAAGAAGTTCGACAGGGACTTTCTCAGGGAAGCCGTACAGGTGACGAATACGATGTACGGGGGACTCAATAATCAGGCAGTTAACGTCGTCTACGTCCACGGCTCCACCGATCCTTGGCACGCTCTGGGCATCACCAAAACGCTCAAAGAAAAAGCCCCCGCCATCTTCATTCGGGGTGAGCTCATTGCCTGGAATTGTTGCGCATGCTTTGCACTTGGCCACTGAAGGTGAGGCGAGGCTAAAATGGATTCTCTTTTCAGGAACTGCCCACTGCGCAAATATGCATGAGGCGACGCCCGACGACCCTCCGCAGTTGGTGGCCGCGAGGAAACAAATAGAACAACTCATAGGGGAATGGCTGTCCCAGTAGGAAGTGGAAAAGTAATTGGTGCTCATAATTAATTTTTATTTTCAAATGAGAGGTCCTCCTAAATGCAGAGCGCAAGATGCTGAAGAACATCAAAGAAAGTTGGCAACCACTCTTTCGAACGCGAAATGAGTTTTAATGGGTTTTTGATTATTGGGGCGAAGTGACCGCAGATCGGCGACCCATATTGTGCTTAGGGAACCATATTGTCACCCCAGAGAGCGGGATGAGGGCGAGCTTTGCTCGTTCAGTAAATGATTGTAAGTTTGAAGGAAATTTCGGGGGAATTGGCAAAGTTAATCTGCGGTTAGGTGTAACAGAGAAATCGTACGAATCGCCAGGGCTTAAACCGGAAGAAAGATTGTTTTTCATTTGCCCTATTTGGGGAGAGTTGGGTTGGAAAAAAGAAAGAGAAATCTTTAAGTGATTTGATGCTTCAGGACTTCTTGAGAAAGCAGTGCCACATTTGCAGACGTCCTAAAAGGGGTAAAAGTAGCTGTAATAAACACTCTTTGATTGAAAAAATCCAGGTAAAACGAGAGGAAGCATTCATTAACCTCTAATTGAATAATTAAAGGTTTCGTCGAAAAATGAATTCTTGATATCCTCACCGGGAATTATTAATTGAGAATTGAATATTCCCTCCCCTAACCGGCGGGGGGTGGCTCCCTCCCACGCTTTTACATGTCTCGAGAGGGGCATGCAATCTATTTAGGGGCTCGACAGGATCACCTTGGCGCAGGCGCACACTTGGAAAGCCTGTCAAATGTGGCCCACCAATTTGTCTCGGAAATAAATATTTAATACTTCCGATGGCGAAACTTTCACAGTGACAGCCGTTTATGTCTCTTCCTCATTAATTTATGATGATGCCGTGAAGGCGAAGTCTCCTTCGGAAGGAAAAATTGAGGTGTGGTCAGACGTGCAGAGGAAAGGCATTCTTCCTTGCAAATGCTCGTCCCGCCCTCCCCTCTGGGAATTTTGACTTCCTCTCGGATGATTTCCGGGTTTTGAACTTTGATTGCCAAACGTAATCTTTTCTCCCAAAGGATTTCTCCAGCTGCCACACGGAGAGAAATCAATAAAAGGCGAACGACAGCTCTGCAGCGGTAATGCGGTGGAGGGCGGGGAGGGGTGAGGGCGGGGGCTCCCCTTCTGGGCTGTCTAATGGAGGGCGAATGTGAAAGGCGGAATGTCGGGGGGAGCGGATGAGAAATGTGCCTCCGAGGGCCGACCCTTCATTTTTGAACCTTTTTCTGCGGTTTTTGTTTAAAACCGTAAACCGAAAAATGGGCAACCTTTAACGGAGTCGTTTACAAAAGGAAAGTAACTGAAAATAACGGCTAATGAGATTCCGTCAGAAACTGAAACGCCAGAGAAATTCCAAAATCTGTACAAATTCAATCTCCTTTCATTTCGTCTTTTAAGGCTTTTAAATTTGGAAAACCTTCACGTAATCAAATCTCATAGATTTTTCCATCCGGTTTTCTTTTGCATCCTTGCCGGATTTTCCACCCCCGCTCCCTCCTTCCCCAAAGTGAACGTGTCCACTTGCGCCTGTGCGCCTGAACGCCTTGCCGATGTCCCAATGAGAGGCCATTCCCGGGATTGGTAAAACCTTTGAATCAGACGCACCTTGGTTGCCCTTGGGCGTATTTTTGTCGCTGTCGGATTTGAAGGGACGGCGCGGGTCATAAATCACTGCACCCTTTTGTTCAAACGTCACTCGGGGCTTCAACCCCGACTCGTTCTTAATATCATATTTATTAATATTTTGCCGAGGAAAAATAAAAGCATTTTTCTGTCGGTTTCGTCTCTTTGTCCTCCCGCCCCTTTTTAAATTAAATGTTTTCCTTTCACCCCGCCAAAAAAACACGCAACAAAGAAAGGTTGATCCCATCAATTTCACTAATTGTCCATGCTAATGAGGACACGTCACCCCAAAACACAGATTGCGTTGCGCTCAGACATGTTCTTCCCTCCCCATCAGTTTCTCCACTTCGCACCCCCACTCACCCCGTCCCTTCGGCTGGACGACGCCCCTTCGAGTGCCCCAAAATATTTTTGTTTACTTCAATTTGTTTATCTCGGCGCTTAGCCTCGCCTTCGAACTCGTTAATCACCTCGGAAGTAAGCGAAACTGAGAAAGGCTCATTATTTTTATTTCACCCCCGAGAAAGAGATGCATTTTAATTATTTATTCGGAAGCTTTTTCCCTGCTGAGGCTTTTCAAGAGGGCGACGAAAATTAATTAGCTTTTACATATTTCAGCAGCTTTCTCGGCGGATGAGGGAGCCAACTTTGTATTATTTACGCTCGCGCCTCGCTCAGCGAAACAATTCCTTGCTGTTTAGGGCTGAGGGAAGCCGGGGACGGTGACTGACAGCACTCAGAAGACACACCCTCCCCTCGGCTGCTTAGCCGAGAGAAGACCATTCGGAGGGGTGGTTTGGCCGTCATGTTCAGACAGGGGAAATATGTGGGAAGTTAAGCGGCAAATGTTTCCATAAGTTGCTCTGCGCCAGAATCAACGTTTCCACAAAAAATTAGATAAATGATGTAAACTTTGAGCCATCCCCGAACTTTCTTCCATTTACCCAACCCCTTCTCTCGCCCTTCCATTTCTCTTTCCCACATTTATTTCACCCGAAAACCTTTCCCTTTTTTGTTTCTTCTCTATAAACAATAATATTTGCCTAATTTTGTACATTTTCTCTTTTCTCAGTTCCAGGGCAACTCCTGCGCGGCCGCCGCACTCGGATGGCATTTGATTCCGTTCCCGTCTCCCTCCCTCCGTCTCCGCAGGAAGTCACTGCCACAGAATGACAACCTCCACTCAGCAACTGAGAAGCAAATGAGGAGTCCAAAAGCGCCAACGTAGCACCCGCGCTAATTTCGATCTCCCGGAATCAGGATTCGTCCCCGGAGAGGTGTTCTTTCACTCGAATAAGCAATTCTTTTGCAGCCTTTTCATCCTCCTCTTTCCTCCCCTTTTCCTCCCCTTTTCCTCCCCTTTTCCTCCTTCTCCCCACATTCCTCACCTAACTACTTTAATCGCTTTCCAAAAAAGTAACATGATTTCCCACAGGCATTCGCATTCACACAATTCACTTCCACTCCCCCGACTGCTCCCATAAATCCCTCCTCACCCTTTCCTCCCCTCGCTCCACCCCCTCGCCCTGCCTCTTTCGCTAATTCCTTTTAATCAAGACTTTGATAATTGCTCTTCTCCTCGAGGACACCGAATGCCCCTTCGCCCCCGCCGCACCCCCGCCCCCGCCCACCGACAACTGCACTCCTTCGCCAACGTGTTTATGCAAGTCTCGTTTCCAATTCTTCCGCGTGGTTAGTCCCGAACAAACGCCTTCCGCAGAATTCGGCATAATTTCACTCTTGAATGGCTTTCAACTTCACTTTATTTTAATTAAACTCTCGCACAACTCCAAACAAAATTTCTTTTATGGTTCCCCGCCCTCATGGCTAATGCTCTCCCCGCCCCGGTCCTCCGGCGAGGGACGGGGGGTGCGAGGCGCGGGCCTCGGCTTGGGAGAGTCAACAGAGTCCGCTCGGGAGGGGTGTATTTGTTTGAGAGGGCGGCGGTCAGCACGGGGAGCCGTCAAGGGTTCTCTCCGAAGTGCAGCCCGCGTTAATCTCCGTTTCTGCTTCAAAGAAAACTCTTGCTGTAGCGGTTGTTTGTAGCGTATTTATTTTGGTGTATGAGAGGAAGAGAAGGCGATAATAATGGGGAGGCCCCGATGGGGCGTGGGGGCGTCGGGAGGGCGGGTGCCCCAGAGGGCGGTAGTGTTGAACGAGCTAATGAAGATAAAATGGGGGCGCCCGCGGGCTGACATTAAATATTTGCTTTGAAGGGGGACGGTCGCCCACCGAAAGCAGTGGGCAGATCTCCCGGAGGGGAACTTTTCCCTTTGCGACGGAATTGAAAATTCCAATTTGCGAAAACATGGTTGCGGTTATGGCATGATGAGGGACACCGCAAAGTAGCCGGGTCGCTGTTGATGTGAATTTGTCATCTTCCCTTTTGATTTGTCACGGTTCGCTTCTGTGAAAGCACTTGAATTAAAAATGTAATGAAAGAGTGGCGGGGAGCGGGAGGGGGTGGCAGAGGGAAGATTCTTGCCGAAACAATGACGTTTTGTCCCGACGACAATGTGCGAGGTTTCAATACAATTACACGCGTGTTTAAATATTGATGACACGATTTCCAGGGGTGGCTGCCCGTCCATGTGCACACATGAAATAAATTATACCCCCGTCAGTTTTCACAAAAGAAATTGGACCGACAATGGCCGCTTGAACAGAAGCGTCTGTCGGTGGCGTCTTCCCTGCCCCTTCTCCTCTGGGGCCTTCGGGAGGGCCCAGGGCCTTCGGTCTCACCCCCGAGGGGGAGGGAAGCGAGGGGAGTAGCCGGTGATGCGACGGCTTTCGAATGCGGGATGAGAAGCGTAATAGGAAAAGCTAATTAATGACAGAAGGGCAGAGTAATTAAAGCTAAAATATCCGGGATTTGGGGTGGCGTTGGGGTGGGGGGGGGAGAAGCCGGGAATAATGGTCGGGAACGAAAGAGTGAGCAAACATTGCTGGATGGGGGTGAAAAAAGAAAATGGAAATAACACCGTAAATCAAACAGCTAATAATTACAATATCAATTTCGTTAAACACAGAAGCATGAAAATCCATAGCCGTAAATCAAGAGGAAGATGAAGAGGGGGTGCGATGGGGTGCAAAGCATAAGTGTCGGATGAGAGGAGGCTGCGGTGATGTTCGGGGTGGCGCCCTCCCTCATCAAGTGGACTTTCCCAGTTTTCGTCCTGTTCTATTGTTGATCGAGAGACCGCCCGGGGGTGCACTCTCAATGGCCCACTAATGCAGCGGGGGGCGGAAGGGGTTGGCCCCGCACTGCCACTCAGGAACTCTCTCTGGGCGAATCCTCAGACGCCAAATGGTGGATTATTTGGTTACCCTTCCCCTCGGTGGAGGGGTAGAGTTCTTGCCTTCGGAATTAGGGTGGAAGAGGCACCCCCACCGAGGAGGAACGGAAAAGAAACCATTAGAGCAGGCCAAGTTTTACCTGAAGAAAGCGCGGGACTCGCCGTAAAAAGTTTTCCATGCTTTGAGGGTTGTGCATAAAATTTTATATCCGTGTTCAGCGTTACACTCTCATTTCGGCATTCATTTCTCCCTCGCGGATTTTTTACTTTCCATCGAAACAAAAGCATTAAACTGAACTATTTCCTCTCCCCTTCCCTTCTGCCAAGTCTTTGCACCCTTAATTCCACCTTTGCATCCACCCTCACTCTCCGCCTTTGGAAGAGGGAGAGGAGCGAGGGGAGCGGGGTTCTGCCCCAAAGGGGTGAGTGAGAATGTACTTTTGCAGAAAGAAGAAAAAATATACTTTTTATTTGGGGTGGGGGGTCGAACCACTCCGGAGCTGTAAATCGGATTCCAATTCTTACACTCTTAAACTTTAATACAACTTATACTGTAAATTATATGACTTCTGAGAATTTAAATAAATTTCAACGTAAAGTCAATATAAAAAAGTTTTTGCAGTTGGGATCGGAAACGTAACAGCCAGCAAATTATTTAAACTTAGTTGGAGACGCCATATTTTCCAGAACGAAGCCACCGCCCCCGCTGGAACACCAATCCCTCCCTTCAGACCGCTAATCAACTCCTCGGGGGGTGAGCCCATGACTCACGGGCCCATGTGGTCCCTTCTCACCCCTTCTCGCACCCACACCTCACACTTTGACGAGCCACTACAGTTGCCTAAGCAGGAAACCCACCCCTAGCCAAGGGGGCAGTTCTATCATTAGTCCTCTGGTCGCCGACACCTGATGCTCTGGCGGCCAAGTTTCCGCCCTCCCTTAGGAGAAGCAAAGGAGTGGATGACCACCCCCTCCCTTGTTGTATCGGCCTAAGTTATTTAATCGGGAGCCGCAAGCGGCGAGCGAAGTATTTACATTTCTTAGCGAAGGGGGAGTCGGGGGCGCAGAGGCCATTTATCAGCGTAATTCCCGCCATTAATAACAAAGCTGACAGCTTGCATAACGGCGGAGAGGCAATAACAGATTATTACATTTCGCCACACCCTCCGACTCCACCCCTCGCCCTTTCAATAACGCTTTAATCAGCAAACATTCAAATGTCTCAAGGTGCGGACTTCGCATTCGCTTCGAGGGGCCCCAATCAAGTTTTCGCCCCCCGCCCCGCCTCCTCCCTCCAGGGGGCGACTGGGGCCAGACCGCCCTCGGGGACCGCTTTCATTACTTCCAGACTCCGAATCAAAGAGCAAATAAAACTCTGCACACCTTCCTTTAAATATTTAATTTTAATTAATTTCCTTCCCTTTGGTTTGTCTGGTTTCCTTTGTGATTTGCTTCTTCCTCCCGATAATTTTATTCTCCAAATATTTTCCTGCTGATGGAAATCAGAGGAGAATGAAGGAGACGTCCACATGACATGCCGGGGCGGGGCGGGGCGGGCGGGGGGCAATTATCTCGTGGGGGAACCGCGGCTCAGCTCCCGCAGTTAATTCGATAGAAGTTGAGGGCGGAGGCATGGCCGCCCTCAAATGGAACCAGCCTTTTCAATTATTTCCGTTTTATCACCACTTCGCCTTTGCACTTGTCTCCGCCTCGGGAGGGAAAGCTCTCGGGCAGGTCCTGGGGTGATCCAGGGCGGGGGTGCGGAGGGGGGTGAGTGGAGGGTTTTTTTAGATGGGCAAGAGAAAGTTTACAAAGAAAAGTTGGTCAAAGTTGATGGGGGTGAGTGGGGGCGGGGGTGGGAGGAGACGTGAACGAATGAGCTTTTAATGAATTTATATGAAAATTTTTGAGGGCACTTAAAGCGTTTCCGGATTGCGGGAGGACAGAGGAAGCTGAAAAATTTAATTTTTTCATTGATTGATGATTGAATTCAATTGGGAAAGTTTGTGACGAGAAAAGCTGTCGAGTCGGGGAGGGGGCGGCGGAGAAGGGGGAGCCAAATGAAATGGAAATACAGAAAAAAGCCTTCGCCATTAATCTTGGTAAAAATGAAAATTCCGGTGACAGAAATCAAGTTGGAAATGGGATTTTGGAGGGGGGCGAACTCTCCCAAATTAAGTGCGTCGGTGCCTGGGGTGGGAGAGCGGTTCCTGAGCGAGTTTTCACAGACAGGGGAGGAGGGGCGATAAAGGGTTGGTTTTGTGAGGCCGGGCGGGGGATGTAAATGAGGGGTGAGGGATGTAAAGCAAAGCGGGATCACGTCCGAAACGTGACAGGAAATTGGGTGCATCGACGTTCGCCCTCCCCCTAGGAAAGGTCACGTGAATAATGATATTAAAACTTCCTTGAGAAAACTTTTATCGGAAATTATGATCCAATGGAAGTCTTTAATTAACACGCAGACGGCCCTGCATAATTCCATTTCCGGTGACAGAAGAGAAATGTGACGAGAATATCATCGCTGCGTTAGTCACCCTCGGGGAGGGAAACTCTCACTTCCCTCCACCATTGGAGCCATTCCACCGCCTTCGGACGAAGTCTCATGCAGACATGAATGAAGGACAGAATGGAAAACTGGAGCGAAGACGAGGGATTTGACTGATGGAATGACGGGGGGAGGAAAGTGATTTTGGTAAGTCGCGGTCGGTCAGTGGGGGTGGGATTAATGCGTAATGAATGAGTGCGGGATCTGGGGGCGAAGGAGTTGGGAAGGGGTTGTGGGGGGCGGGAAAGGTATCGAAATGAAAACTTGGCGAGGGTGCAATTAAGGGAAAGTCGGCCCCGGGGAGTTGGGTAGTCCATTTGAGAAATAGAAGAGTGAGTCACGAGGGGTGGCATCTTCACCCCGTGACGGGGAATACGGCAATAATTCTCAACCCCTTGCGCCAGGGGAGGGAAACAAAAAGCATGAGTGCGGTGAAATAATGTGTGAAATTCTCGTCGACGTTATTAATCCCTCGAAGGGTGGGACTGCAAAGAAAGACTTCCATACATCTCGAAGATGAACCGGAAATGGAACCTGCAATTTATTTCTCGATACACTTGTTGCTGGCGAGAACCGAATTTGCTGGCAAGTAAACAAAGTGTTCTCAAGAATGAACTCGGATTATTAATGGCTGAGGGGGACATTTTTCTTTAAGGATTATGCAAAGCTTTTGAATCTGAAAAGTGGTCAATTACTGTGAGACCACACTTGGCCAAGGGCTGAAGAGGTCTGTGCAATTCACCAAATGCATCCTTCTTTGGAAAGTATTGGCCTTTCACGACATTATCATGCTTCGCATTTGGTTGCTGGAAAGTCGGAGCATCCAAGCAAAAAGCTTTGCTCGACAGAAGACGAGCCACCACAGCCATCGACAGCGAAACAATTAACGTCCTCATTTATCTTGTTTGGCGCCGTGCGGGTGCACAAGGCGACGTCTTTCTCCCCCTTCGCCTCGCACCCCCGCAGGTGCCAACCTAAGCAATAAATGTTAATAATGTATAAGAAAAAAGTGAAAAGTTGCCTCGGAGTTGCATTAATTATGAGGGGTGCTCATATTTGAGAAAAGTTTATTCAAGTTTTCTTTTATTAATTTTCCAGGGATCGGATATCGAAGCTCCGGTTCATTGCTAATGTTCCGCCCTAGTTCGGGGCGGCCAGGGCGGCTGGCCAGTGAGGGGTTGGAGAGCGACATGGCAGACATCTTCAGGTGAAGTGCAGGAGAAAGTGAGTGCAGCATTGTGTTTTCCCGGGCGGGGCGGGGCGGGGAGGGGAGGGGAGGGGAGGGGGAGGGAATCTCTGAGGGAAATGGATCCCGGGATCGGAAGCGGAAGGAAATTTTGTAAATATTTCAGCAGACATTTTTCTGTTTTATGCGGTCAGCAGCCGAAGAGAATTGCGTTTTGTTTAATAATTTATTGATTCACGTTCTCGGGAAAAGGTGAGCGGGAACGTAACGAGGTTTTCCCAGGGAAAGAAAGGTTGGGCGAAGCCTTCGTAAATGTAAGGAGCTGTAAAGTGTGACGGGGGCGGGGCCGTGGGGTGCCCCCTTGGGGCCCTGGGAGCAGCACAACCCGACCCGGAAGAGTCAGCGTTTTAATTGTGATCTTATGGAGCGATTAATCATCTGTTGCGCCCGGTCGGGGGACACAATTTGCACTTGCTAAACCTGGCAGATTTGCCTGTAAGGGATGAAATTAACATCGAATCAAAAGAGGGGAATATTTGTGCGAAATAATACAAACAAGATTCCTTTTCTGCAGCGGCAGCAAAGGAGCCTCTTGTTTAATGCAGGTCACACACAGGAAGGGAAAGGGTCTTTTCGGTTGGTTTTGGGGTTCGGGGCGGATCGCGCCTAGCTGAGGAGCGGGGCATTGAAATTGCCAAGGCGTTCTTGATTCCGTCTCGTGCAGTCACTGCCTTCTGGAGTAGTTGGACGTGATGGGGAGTTTGTTGTCGGAAGGGTGGACGAGTGGCGATAAGGCGGACTCTGTAATGCAACCATATGGGTCTTTAATCGCCTTATCCACTTCCCTCCCTTTCCGAATAATCCGGACATGAATAAATTGACCCCAACTTAATCCCCTTACGTTGCTTAATTAGAGAGAATAATAATTAGCAATGAAAATGACTTTCCTCTGCACCCTTCGCACGGGGAAAGATGCCTTCGACATTTTTGCACCGCAGCCTTCCCTTAATTTAACCAATACGTACCGTCCAGCAGGGCATGAGCAGATCTCAAGACGACAGTGGACAGGTGAGTGGAAGTACGAATTGATCGGAGGGTTGCTCGACCCCCTCCGCCACCCTCACGCCGTAAAAGTTGTTTTATTAGAGGGGCCTGGAGCAGGAAGGGGTGGCGTCAGTTGCATATATTAAAGGCGAAACACCTGCAATCGCTCTCCCGTAATCCGTTTTTCTTCTGGGGAATCGATAAGCCCCCCTCACGCGCAACCCTCCCCGTCATCCCCTCGACCAGAGAAAGCGAATTCTCACAAATTCTTCCCATTGAAAATGCCTGCCTAAGGACTTCTCCTCGAGGTGGTTTATTTGTACACATCCAGTCTCCCCTCGTGGGCTGGACTCACCCCTTCATTCTAGCCTTTCCCGTATCATCTCATGTTTGTTTTCCTTCTTCCACCCTCTTCCCCTCGCCTCCTGCTCCTTACCTTCGACCATCGCCCCGTCACGCGATGCTCTTTTCTCCCTTTCTCCCTTTCCCTACCCGCCTCCCCGCCTCCCCTCCCCCATCCACGTCCGCCGTCATGGATCGAGTGCAAAGAGCGACTGCGGCCTGCAGGTGATGCATCACGTCCCCCTGACTTCCCCCCTCCCCCCTTCCCATTGCTTTCCAGAGTCAGCCAATCGACGAAATTTCCGAATTGTTAGTTAATAATAGGAGGCGAAGTCTCCTTTGTTTGGCTGGAGGCCACGAAAGGACGACCGGGGAGAAATCGGAAACTTTACAATGAAGTACCGTCACCTGATACCACGAGAAGGGTTGAATTCCTTTCGGCAGTCAAATAAAAATTGCGGGAAATGTTTCTGCAGCCCCCGAGCGAGCCTCTTCCTCCCCCGACTTTTCATCATGTACCACCCCAATGAGGATTTCTTCACACCGGCATCTGAAGGGAGACCTACTCGAGAATTACATTTTCATTTTCCTTTTTATTCCCACGTGATTTATGCTCGGATCGCGTTTTCAGAGATTTCCACCCCCGCGGAGCAAAGATTCGACTGCCCCTCCTCCGCCTCAGGTAATGCCCTCATGGATATCTCACCTAAAACCGCGCAGCCTTTCTTTTGGCCTCAGCGGGATGGGGACTCCGCTGGCAACAGAAGTTGCGTGCTGCAGGCTGCGGCCCTGCGGTCGACCGCGGCCATTCATTTTCATTGTGGAGCTTTCGAGAAAGTTATTCCCCGGGAGACGTTGCCCCTTCGTCCCTGGGGCGACCGGGGGGGTGAAAGTCTCGGAGGGGCGGGGAGGGAAAGAAAAGAAGAGAAATATGCTGAAAAGAACGGGCATCGAAGGGGTGGAGGGGGAGGGTTCATTAAAAGTTTTCAAGGCGGAGGATGTGAGCTATTTCATCCGAGTGCGGTACGTCTCCCTAATGAGGTGGACATTTATTTTATTCTTTTAATGGACGGAGGTCAGGGGAGGTCACCCTTTCAGGGTTATTGTCGGCTACAGTAGGGGTTCCAAAAGAATACTTTGCCTCAATCCGGCATTGACTTTTCTAATTGCAGTTCGCCACTCGAAAGCCCGAACAAAAAAGAATCCATCCTAAAAGGTTGAGTTTCCGCAAAGTTTTTGACTCGGGTGTCACTTCCACTCTTTGGCAAGTTTCTGACACGAGCGGCAATCTCCTCAAGGAAACAGACTTCCCTCCCCAACCTCATTCTCATTCCTTCAACTTCGTTTTAGACTGACGCAGCCCCGAAGGGAACTTGAAAATAAACGCAGCCGCCCTCCCCCTCCCCTCCCAAAGGGAACTCAAAACCAATAATTAATTCACAAAATAAAATCGTTTCGAGGGTGACTGACGGACATTATGACTGCGATGATCGATGTTCGGGATTATCTTGTCGCATTAGCCCCAAAAAGCCTTTCTTTTCTCTTGCTGGCGTGCCCCGGCCGGCCTCATTTTCCAGAACCCTTACCTGGTTGCTGCCCTCGCACCCCTCTGCGCCAGGGGAGGAGTTTGCTCGCTTTCCTTTGCCGCTTTTCCTGCCCGCTAATGCAGAGAAGTGAGCTGTGCGTTGGAAGCTGTCGGAGGGGACGGGAATGAAAAAAAGTAAAAAGTTAGTGGAAGCGACTCTTGAAAGGGGATAGAGGAGGGTAAGGTAATGAAGAGAAATGAACCGTCACAAGTCGCGGTTTCCAAGTTAAAACCACCTGCGACTTCGAAAGCCGAGGGGCGACGCTCTCCCGCCCTTCCTTCTTCTCCTTCGCCCTCCGACAGCCACCGACGTCCGCCCACGAGTAAATAAACACAGAAACAAGGCAAACACAAATCTTTTATTCATGTTATTATCACCATCATCAATATCATTTACACTGTAACACTGAAAAGGAATAGAAACGGAACTTTCCCACCCACTTTCGTTGATATGTCTTTCCCCTGCAGCGGACAACGCCAGCACTCGACCGCCCCGAGGAGACGGGGAGAGGGAGGGAGGGAGGAGAGGGGCGAAGGGCGAGGGGCGGCCATGAGTCTGCACCCTTCACTGGCCCAATCCACGTTGCGTCCGTTTCGTCTGATTGTCCAGCGGCAATAGGAGAGCCAGTATTGCTACTTAATAGCCAGCTGTCTCTTATTTAGCTAAATGCACTACCTTAACCTATCTTATAAAAAGGTAACTAGCCTATTGTGTTGGCAGAGAAGAGAGGAGATCGGCCTGTCCGTGGGGCTGTGCAGCGGGAGGGGCGCGGAGGGGGTTGGGGTGGATGTGGGGGTGAGGGAGGGGAGGGGAGGGGGTGCACAGCCTCTTCCACTTCGGCCTCTGATATCAAGTGATATGACGAATTGAGAATATGCGTCAGATACTAGAGATTGTCAGAAAAATAGTTAATCTCCGAAATAAAAAATTATTTACATAGATAAAGTCCTCTGCTATTAAATTTACAATTGAGCTACTGTCGTCAATCCTCTGACGCTCAGGGGCGTGAAAAATTACAAAGAGCCTACAAAAGAAACAAAACAAAACCCTCATTTACATTAATTCTCTTAGCAGCATAATTAGAAATTTGTTTCTTTCATTATAAATACATTTATTTCTAATATAATTATACAGAATGAGAACAACAGGAAGACCGGCAGTCTTTATACTCTGGAAAAATTTTAAATAAAATTTCATCCCATTTTTTCGTCTTCATTTTGGACCCTCGCGTTTATTTTTTCTTTTATGCACTTAATTATATTCATCTATTTCTTACTGCAAACCAAAATATTTTAGAATATCTACAGTGCTTCTTCTCCCGCTCCGACTCCCTCACCTTCGCCCTCTCACCCTCACCCACCCAACCCCGCCCCGCCCTCAGCTCACACCTACTCGCGCGGAAGACTGTGGAAGGCAGACGGAGTGGAGGGCTGAGGGGGCGAGGGGAGGCTCTATCCCGATGCGGGGACGAACCCCAGGTTCTTCCTCTGGAGGAACAAGTGTATTTCGGTGAAGAGCGGTCGATCGGCCGCGTGTCTCTTCCAGCACTCGGCCATGAGGTCGTAGATCTCGCGGGGACAGGACGAGGGCCTGGGGAGGTACCTGGCGAGGCCGTCGTTCTGGTACCAGTGGTTGCTGTTTTCCACCACCTGCTCGTTGGTCAGCTCGGCGAAGGGCTGCTGGCTGCAGTACATGAGGATTTCCCAGAGAGTCACGGCGAACGACCAGACGTCGCTCTTGGAGGTTTGCTTCCCCTGAAAGCCAACGCGATGAGCCTCCTCCTGTCCCTCCCATGCTTCCCGTTGCACACTTACCAGCAGCAGACTCTCCCACGCCATCCATCTGATCGGGAGCCGAGCTTTCGTGTCGGCCACATAGTAGTCGTTCTCGTAGCGGTCGCAGTAGATCGCGTGGTCCGAAACCTTGACCAAGTACTGCTTCCCTATGAGGCAGTTCCTGGACAGACATCGCCCCGTCAGTACCGCCTCCACCCCTCCCCTCCCCCACACCACCTACCTCGCCGACAGGTCCCTGTGCGCCACCTCCAGAGACTCCAGGTACTTCATCCCAGATGCCACCTGCGTCGCTATGAATATCAAGCACCCGTAACTGAAAGAAAACAGAATGAGACGCCCTCCCTCCCCGGCGGCCCCCCCGAGTTGCGGTCCCCTACCTCACGATGTTTTCCTCCCCCTCGCAGGCCGTCTGCAGCCTCAGGAACTGCGGAAGCTCCCCCAACTCCGAGTAGTCCTGGAGAACGCAGTAGGGCTCCTCCAGAGTGCACTTGGCGACGACCTTGCTCACGTTGGCGTCCCTCAGGCTGGCCAGCCAGGCCGACTCCCGCAAGAAGTCCTCCCTGCAAGAGCCACAGCTCACCTCCGCCCCCGCGCCCCGGGCGCCCGCCCTACTCACCTGCTGCTCTCCGAGACGCCCCTCCTCAGGGACTTGACCAGGACCAAGTGCTTCCTGCGGTAGGACGAGGCTCCCTCGTGGTCGAGGAGGCCCTCCGCCTCGCACAGGTGGACCTGCCGATCAAGTATTAATGTGTGAACTTTGATAAGCGAGAGTGGTAAAAGCGTAAAATAAAAATGGTTTCGGGCGCAAATGAAATTTTTCCGGGAGCGAACGTGTGGGGAATGCGAAGAGAAAAAGGAAACAAAAAGGGCGATCCGGGAGGGGGTCACGTGCATGTCGTGAACGAAATGTCGACCCATCAAATGAAAAAACTATGTTTTCGGCTTTCTAATGGCCCGGACTTGTTGAGGAGAAGATAAATTTGGGTTTCGACCGCTGTCGTAATTCAGAGGGGGACGCATAAGTTGTCCCAGTGGGGGAGGGAAGGAAGTAGAAGGAGCAGAAAGGAGGGAGGTAAAGGGGAAATTGTTAATTAAAGAAGACGGTAAGCGAAAAAGATCTTTCTGTCGTGCGGCGAAAACCGCAGGAACACAGCAGCACAAAACTTGAGCCCACTTTGACTTCCTCCCTCCGGCGCCGAAGACCTCCAATTTTCAATCACTTGCGCCACAGAAACTGTTTTCAAACGGTTTTTCTCAAAGACAGCAAGAAAAGACAAAAGGTGCAAACGAACTTCAACTAAAGGATTTACGCATCGAATAAACAGCGTATTACAACGCATAAAGGATATACGACTTCAGGGAAACGCTGATTCTTCTAATCATTGCTGATTTTAAAAGCATTTCCTCCACGAAGAGACAGTTTTTCTTTTAGAAAAATCCCCAAACGTACAGGAATGCGAGAAAATGGCAAAGTTAAACTTATTGAGCATTTTCATGGGAATTTAGAAAAGCACGTCCGCGTGTGCATTTTGTCCAAATTTTGTCTGAATGAGCATCAGGCAAGCGAAAGGTAGGAGACTCACCATTCCGAAGCAGCCTTCGCCCAGCTTCTCGACGAGCCTGAGCCTGTGCCTGGGGAACTCGGGGACGCCGGCGTCGTCGGGGGCTGCGCCTTCGGGGACCCTGAGGGGGGTGAGCCTCCCCAGCGTCAAATGCTGCTCACGTCGCTCCGTCTGGAAGAGAATTTATTGGGGATGAACGTGGCTGTCGGTTGGGGGTGTGACGTAAGTGAAATCCTGTGGGGGCGGTGGGGGCGGGACAGAGTGCATTTGTGAGAAAGTTTTTACATTAATCAAATTTTTAAAGAATTTATGAGTACCTGAAAACCTTATAAAAGGAAATGAACGAAGCAGGAAAGTTTACTTAAGGGGAAGAAAAATGATTGTAAAATGGAAATTTTTAGGGGACTTTGAAAGTTGAGATGGGGCGAGGGGTTGAAGCTCAACCTCTCCATTCAATGCTGCCAGAGATTCCAAATCAAATCTCTCCCGAACGGGGGATGGAAGCGCAGAGTGTAATGGGGAGGTTCTGAGAGAAGGTGCCCGAAATGTCACTAGGGTTTCACGGTGCACCATTTCAAACCTGAAATGGTTTAAAATGGTTACTTCGCGGGGCGCTGCCCGAAAGCTCCCCTGACTCTGATAATGAAAAAAGCAGAGCTTCCGTTTCGTTCTGGAAAAGAGAGAAGCAAAGCGGCGGGGAAATGGGAGGGAAATCAAGACTAAATCACCCCCACAGGTTCTGCCCGTTTGGAGAGAAATGGCCCGTGAATTCGGTCTGAGCGAATCTCCGGATTAAGGGCGGGGGCGAGGGGGCGAAGGGGCAGGTGAGCGTAGTTTGGAGTTAATTAAGGGAGGTGGGCACGTGAGGTCCCCGGGGACGCCGGGGCTCGTGGACGGGGAGTGAGAGGGCGGGGGAGGCGGGTGCTGACCTTAACGATGTCCGTGGCGGCGTAGTAGTTCTCGGAGGGGGCCTTGGGGGGCGGCTGGTAACTGGCGACTTCGTAGGGCGGAGGCCTCGAGAGGGGCGGAGGCGGGGGCGCCAGGTTAAAAAACGACGAACTATGTTTAACTTCCTCTTGAAAGCTATTGACACTTGTGAAATCTGAAACAAAGAACAAACGAACAGAGTGTTAGCCGGGTGCTGTTGTTTGGAGGCACAGGCTTAGAGAAAAGAGAGAGAGAGAGAGAGGGGGGGGAGGGAAGGGAAGGCGGAGGGGTCATAATTTTGGGAGTTAAATTAAGGTGAGGTTAAGCGAGGAGATGAGGAGGAAAATGGCGGAAAAGTGGGGAGAAAAGAAGAAGAGGGGAGGGAGAGAGCAGGAGAAGAGTAAGTAAAAGCCGCCTTTGTTTAATTAGGAAGAAGTAATTAAGTTAATTTTCCTGAATTAGGTTTAAAGAGAAAAGATCCATTACCAGGGAAATTATTTCGATTAACATAAATTATTTAAAACTATTTATAAAGTCAAATGCAGTATAAATGCATATTTTGTTCCGGAGCGAAGGCCGCCTAAATAAATATCTAACAGGTGGTGGTGAAGGAGGAGGGAAGGACAGAAGACAGCAGACGACACAAAGGCCCGCATTGCCTGGATCAGCACATCCGGGCGTTTTCTCATCGAAATGAGCAAAAATGATGGGACAGAGGAACGGAGAAATGAGAAGATTAATTGTCACTAAATAACGGGAGCGAGGAACTCGTTCAAAGGGTGAAAAATTGGCGAAAGTAGGAGAAAACATAGCGCGAGGGGGTGGCGGGGGCGGAGGAGAAAATACGGATTAAAGCGAATAGTGAATAATGAATAAATGAATGTGAATTAAGTTCCGTTTTATGGAAGGAACGTTTTAGGAATATTGTTTCCTCGCCTCTCCTCCCCCTTCCTTTAATTAATAAGCAGTCGAGCTCCCAAAAGTATTTCCACGGAGAAAACTCAAAAAACCTTGAGGCGGCCCGAGCTCTCTCGATACGAAACAGCTTTCCAAAACAACGGCGAATACCGCCCCCCGCATCCCCAGCGACATTTTTTCCTTATGTTTCCTTTCTTTCCAGCTGTTTCTTAATATTTAACCGAGGAAAGGGAGACTTCCATCTGCCAAAACTTTCCCGGATTCCAACTTTTCTCCCCTCGTGAGCTCCCGAGCGCGGATCCCCCACTCACCTGTGTATTCTCCACTTTTCCCCGAGGACAGCGCATCCCTCTTCAGGAGGCACCCGTACTCCTGCTTCGTCGACGGCAGCAGCTTGTACGGCTCGTGGTACACCGAGGAGTTCTCGCTGTCGGACTCCTCCCCGTAGACGTCCCCCCTGGCCTTCTCGCCCCCGTTCTTCCCGCGGATCTTCGTCTTGGACGCGAGCTTCGACCTCGCGAGGCCGTTGTTTATGATCGGGGTCGACAGGGCGACGTTCACTTTCAAGTCTTTCATGTTGAGAGTGACTCCCGGCTTGGTGCTGCTGGACACGAGAGCCGTGTGCTTGTGGAGGAGGGCCACCTTCTTCCGCCCCCGCTTCACCACCACCAGGATCACGCAGGCCAACAGCAGGACCACCACCGCCAGCAGCCCCGTGATCAGCCCTATGTAGGCCTGGCTGTTGCTCGCCGGCCGCTTCCCTGAAACAACCACCCCTGCGTGAGCCACCCTCCGCCCACCTGCGCCCGTCTCCGCACCACCGACATCACTCACCGGGGGTTATCTCCTTCCTGGCGTTGCTCGTCTCGCCCCCCGGACTGCTCGCTCCCCTCTCCAGGACGTTATCTTGCTGCAGGAAATACTGCTCGAGGTTCTCCTCGGTCATGTTACCGAGAATGGCGGCTGCAACAGAATAGAATCGCCTCGTTGTTTTTCAAGTCGGTGCATGGGGGAGGCGTGTGGCCGAAGGTTCGGTCGGAACAGGCAAAAGAGCGATCGGTCCCATGGGGGACTCCATGAGCTGCGCCCAAGGAATGGGGGGGTTCGGAAGTCGAAAGAAACGAGGAACTGATTTGGGTTGTTTCGCGTGACGCGCCCACAATGTCTTCCTCCCCTTTTGCTCATTCCCCGAATGTTTCTCTCCTGTCGGAGCTGGGAAGCGTGAAATGCGAATACTTGGCGTAGTTGATGTCTTTGGATGCAGTCCTGGCATGCCTCCCTCGTGCCTTTTGCAGTCGTGTCAAGGAATTGTGAATTTTCCAACGCCTCCAGCTTTGACGGCTTCCTTCGGTTCCTTCGGGGGTTTCACGGGCACCTGTACTCGGACTCCCCAAAAGCGAATTTCCATTGGGCAGAATAATGTGAATATTGTGAAGCACAGAAACCGAAAGGGACCTCTGAATCAGGTCGTCGCAGGCCGATGAGCAGAGAAAGGCAACAATCTCGCCAAATAGGAACTCCCCAATTGACAGCCATAAACCGCACCTTAGACAGCCCTAAAACTGCTTAAAATTCTTCCTTCCCTCCCTCCCTCCCCCTTCCCTTGCAACCCTTATTTATGGATAAACCCTCGTTAAATCGAACTTTCTCAAAATTCGAAAATTCTGGTTTGTTTTAATGCAAAAACTTTGTTTAAAGGAAAATAAGAAGAGAGCGCGGTGGGGGTGTCGGTGGGAGAGGATCCGGGGGAGGCATTAAATTCCAATCAAAATATTCAAACCAATAATTTGGATTCCTCAAATTTATGCACAAACTTCCTCGCCCGGACCGACCCCCGCCTCCCACCCAATCAATACTCCGACTCCATTTTTCCCTTCCCAAATCCCCAAATCCAGCCCCTCCCTTTCGCCCCCCACATGAACTTTCCCACCCTCATGTCTCATTCCGACAGCCCTGACTTTAATATCTACCGTAGCCTGAAGAACCGTTGAGACTCGGCATCCGCTTCGAGGGAAAGCTCAAGGGGATGGGGGGTGAGGGTGGGAGGAACTCACGTCATCCTGGAATCTCACTGCGAGAACAACGTCTCTCACAGCGGAATATCGCTTTACAAAATCATAACATCGGAAGTGACATTGCAAAGTCTGCGTTGCCGGAAACCGAAAGGCTTCCACCCTCGACCATCCCTTAATCATTTGCCAGCTATTTATCGGGTTTCAAGCCTCGCGACTCTGATTTCCCCCTTCGGAGGCGCCCTCACCCCTGACACTTGTCACTCATCCACCCTCCCCGAGAAAGTCAAAGCGGGAGTCAAACGCCTCATCAAAGCTCACTAATTCTGCCGTTTTGAAAAGCTCTTCACTTGGGATTCCAGATTTGGTGGAGGTTCTGTAACGCAAAGCACCGTTTCGAATTTCCTCAATTAAAAGGCAAAAGAAAAGCAAAGTGAAAAGGGAGAAGGCTTTGCTCAAACATTTATTGGAACTAAGGGGCGGACCCTTCGCCGCGTGGGCTCCAACCCCAATTTAGGGAGCCCGGCAAATTCCCCTAATTCTCGGACATGTTCCCCCCAGCCCCCTGCGTTATTGCCCCTCGAGTGGCAGATCAGTTTGTGGCTGCTGCTGCGTGTTGGTGGTTGCTTTCGATCGGGGATCGGGAAAAGAGGCTGGACATGTTAGTGGGAGTCGTTCAAAAGGTATTCCGGGACACGGGGAGTCGGGGGTGGTGGGGGGAGGGGGATGGGAGATAGGAGGAAAACAAACAAGATGAAAACAACATGAAAATTCGTTGGGGGACTGAACGGAGGAAATGAGAGCTCATTTTTCCTCCGGCGGTTAAGCTTTTAAAGTAAGATATAATCCGCTTATCCGATTAACTTCTGCCGGAAGCTGTGGCAACACTTGAAAGCTTCCGGTGAACTTTTTACCTCAGGAAAGTAGAGAAACACGCCCTCGAGAAGAGAATGTGTGAGGGAAGGCGCCCTCCCTTTCTCCACGCTTCTTTTCCGGCAAAGAGAAAGCAAAACCATTTCCACTCCACTGGAAAATTCTCATGCATGCCACACATGCGACCACTCCAGGGATCGGAGCGAAGACCAATCCCAACACAAAACCCCGCCACCTTAGGCTCGACTCCAAATTTAACCCTATTTCCACCCCTCCCCCCTGCACGGCCTCTTCCCCTCCACTAACAACTAATTATAACATTATTTGGCTCAACACTGGCAAGACCCCCGCGAACCGTGCCTCGTTCGGGCCAAAGCTTCCTTCGCATCTCTTCCCGGGGGAACGACCCTCCTCTCTCCTCCTGCAAGGGGCATTTTCTCTCACTTGCAATAATTATTAATTAACGGAACCCCTCAACCCGGCCCGTCCTGATTTATACGCGAAAACTTGCTGGCTTTGCCCTTTTTCCAAAACCTCCCCTCCACCCCACAATCCTCGCGTCTAAATTGGACCCGATTCCTCCCCCCGCACTCGTGGGATATGGGGCGACAATGCCGATCGCCCAGGAAGAGGACGTGGTGGCACATCCAACGCGCCTAAAATCCCATTTTCTTTGTCTCGCTCCCCCTAATGAAGACTTTATCCCTTAAACTCCGGACCTCACTGATTCCCTCTGCTTAGTTCCTTTCAGATAAATGGCTCAGCCCCTGAATAAAATAATCGCAAGTTAAAGCGCACCTGCGGCTTTTCCTCTGCGACCCCCGACGAACCCCGAACCTGACAAAATCGTTACAAATCCCTTCCGCCTCCGCTCCTTTATTTGCCTGCGCTCCCGCCACAGCCGGACCTTCGGCCCAGGGAACCTTCAGGGGCGGCTTTCAGCTTACTGCTTTCGAAGGAAACTTCGCTGATGAGAATCCATTGGGCGGCGAAGGAGAAGCGAACACGAAGGAATCGGCCGACTCTGTTCTGGAGGGGAATGGTGACGTTCCGGGCGGCCTCCCTGGACAAGTCGGGGGTCGTCGTCATCCTGAGGGGCGTCGGTTGGTACCTGGCCCCGTCCAGGCTGAAGTAAACCATCGCCGATGAGAAAACCTGCGAACACGGCCACCCTCTTTTTCTCCGTCCGTCAACTCGCAGCTCTTTCGAGAGCGACCAAACGTACCTGAACACTTCTGGTGAACATATTACTAACGTGAATGTGAGCAAAGGAAAATTCCCTCGGCGAGTCGAATTCGAAAGTGATCTCCAGGGGATCCCCCTTCAAGGTCTCGTTCAGCCATCCGACCCATCGAGTACCTGTCCAATTCACAAAACGCCCTTAAATACGACCACTGCCGCGCCCCCATCAAAAACCCCTTATCTCTTCCCCCAACGTCCAGTTCACTATCGACAAACTTTTCAGTGTCACTTGCACCGAAACCCCAGCACAACAGCCACCGAATCGCAGGTGGAATATTCTAACAACAAACACCCCCACCTCTAACCCTTATCTAACGCCCGCACGCTTCCCTTCCAGGCCTTCCATGCCCCCCCCTCGCACTGCCCCGCCCACTCACCTGCGGGCGACATGTCCTCCGCGTGGAAGAAGTCTTCGCCGAACAGGGCGTCCACCAGCTGGCCGAGGCCCCCCTGCATGAGGCCCCCCGCGATGAGGCCGTCGTAGCTGAGGTCTTCCAGTTTGCCCTGGAAGTGTTTGGCCTCCCCAGTGGCGGCGGCGTAGCTCAAGAGGTTCTCTGGAAGGAAGACCGGTTCCCTGAATATGTGTATTAATATTGGGGCAATTTATAGCGCTATAAATATCGAGTTGCGTTTCGTGGGCGAGTGGAAACGCTTTCCGGTGGCAGACATTAAACCGGTAAATGAGGATCATGTTTAATTAATTTTTTCCTCTGGCACCCCTCGCTCTTTTATTGCTTCTCGTGCCGCGGGGGACGGCTCATAAAGCTTCTCTCAAGGGAGAGCCTTTGTTCCGTTTTTCATTTGCGCGCCTAAGAAAATGAAACTCTGAGGGGAAACGTTGCGGAATTTAATAAAGTTTCTGTCGGACATACCGCAGAGGCAGCAGGGAACCAACAAAAGCTGGGGAGGGAGAGAAGTTGAAACTTGCTGAAAGGAACCCCCAACAAACCAATCTGGCAAGCGGACGCCATCCCTTAGACACTTGTGCTTCTTTCGACAACCGGAAGCAGAGAAAGGCCCGCCTTCCTTCAGATTGATTTCTAATCCCCAAATCAAGCTCTCCTTCCGCCCGGAGTAATCCTTTTGAAAGGTATCAACCTCGGTTTCCTTTAACCTTCGAAGGCTCTCATCTGAGAAGGGAACCAGTTTATGTATAAATAAAAAGGCTGAGGGAAGGTTTCAAGTGTGTGACAATGAAGGGGAAGCGAAGGCGGGGCGGGGGCGGGCGGGGGCGGGGAGGAAAGGAAGAGAAATAAAATCGGATTACGTCAAATAAAAGCTTCTTAAGTTTTTTGACGAACCTTATGGTCTTTCAGTGAAAAGGAAGAGACGAGGCGATGAGGAGGATCTGCTCAACGAATCACGGTCGGATATCGCCACTGCTCCTTCTTCGACTGCACCTTTCGCCCCACGAGAGGGTGGAGAGGCAGCCACCCAGAGGAACGAGGGTGAGGCGAGCGGGGGTGGCTGGACAGGGCAAATTAGATTTGTGCTCCCCTCGCGTCTTTTGAGGGACCCGAGGAAAGTTTACTCGTATTTGGCATTATCGTTAATTAAATGTAAACATGGGTCCTGGGTGAGTCTTGTGAGAGCAGATTAAGGGTGCGGGGTTGGCTCCCGAACAGCAGCGACGGCGAAGGCACAGCAGTTCTCCTTTGATTTCCAGGAGTGAAATGTTTTTATTTCCCACACCGCCGTCTCCTCATTTCCTGGGCGGGAAAACAAGAAAAGTGGAGAGTTTGAATTACCTCTTAGTTCGCATCACAAGTCACGTATCAAAATAATCATCCTTTCAGCTTCGTCTTCACTTTTCACCCCTTCCCGCCCTGCTTCCTTCCCTCCCGCCAACTCCCGTATCGCTTTTGTAACGTGTCATTAATTTCTTATTGAAAGCAGAAACGGTTTTAAGTAAAGTTTCGCAGGCTATAAAAGGCGGGGAAGATTGATTTGTGTGACTCGGAATGTTTACGTTGGAACCTTCAGCAGGGGGAGGTGCAAACATAAATTTCTTTTCATTCAGCCGACGCTCCAAGTTAATTAATTTTTTCGCTTAAAAAACTTTTCACCCTCTTCGCCATCTGCTAAAAAATCTCCTTAATTAAATTAATTTAATCAACGGACAATTATTCGCCCTCGTTCACTCTCCGCTCCAATCTTCGGCCCAAACCCCCCATCTCGGACTTTGGCTCCCTGATGCAACTCGAGGGCACGGGGGAGGAGAGAGGAAAACAGGCAGAGAGAGAGAGAGAGAGAGAGAGAGAGAGAGAGAGAGAGAGAGAGGTCTTGAATAGGCTTAGCAAAGAGCGGAAAACTGCGGAGAAAATGCGTTTCCGGATTCCACAACGCCAACGTCACTTCGCTTCCATTAGAACGCTTTATGCGGTTTTATTCAATTATTTTTCTCCCTGCTCCTCCCCTCCACCCGCCCCTCCCTAATATTGTTTCTGATTATCTCTAGGCTAATCGGATGATGCTTTCGCTCTAATGCGGAACTCCCTTCGCTTCGCCAACATCTCAACAGGAAAACTCTCCCATTCTCTTAATGGACGAAGCCCAATTTACAGAGAAACCGTGGGAACCGACCGAGTGGCCTTTCCATCCATCTCCTTTCACGTGCTTTTATTCTCCCCACCTTTTACACTATTTTAACTCTTCTGCAGGCGAAATTAATTCCCTCCACCCCCCTCCCCCATTTTACATTTATTGAAATTCATTGGATTTCCCTTTAATTTCGCTATCGGGTTTCGACGACTAGCCAACTATAAATATTGCTTTGTCGAAGTGATTCCGAACGGCATATGCTTCCCTCCCCAACGCTCCCTGCATCCCAAAATATTTTATTAATTTCCTCCCTCCGAAAGGCGAGCGACTTCAGCTCAGTTGGGCTCTGCCCCGGGGCGAAAAAGGGGCCCCGCACTTACGTTGCCACGGACATCCGTAGATCTCGACCCGCATGCACACGGTCCGGGGGTGCTCGCTGTAGGGGATGAACCTGACTCTGCTGGCGACGAAGGGCAGCTGCAGCTCCTGCCGAACCACCAGGTACGTGTTGCTGTTGCCCTTCAAAATCTGAAAGAATTAAAAGGAGTCACTAAACCTCTTTTGTATTAAATTGAAAGCCAAATGAGCTTTTCCTTCTAATGAATTCACCGGAAGTGACGTAATGAAATTGAAACAGTTAATTATGTTTCAGGTGTCCAAGAAGAAGAAGAACAGAGTCTATAGAATTAAGCACGGAAGAGAGTGGTCGACGAGCGACAGCATTACAAAACCGCCCGAAACCGCCCCTGCTCTACCTCAAATCAACCGCCACTTGGCCGGGAAAGCTTTTCTCTATCCATCCTGCAACCACTGGTGTCAATGTATGCGTGTTCTTGTGGGACGGGGGTGAGGGAAGAAGGGGTGGGAACCCCCCTTCGGTGCTCTGCTCCACAGATTGAAAAATGATTGGAAAAGCAATAAATTCTGGCGAAGTATTTATCATTTTGATTAATTTCGTCATCCGAAGGAATTTTTGAGGGTTTCTTTGAATGGTGTTGTTATTTCCGGTCGAGGGGGGGAGAGGAGCAGTACCTGTGGGGGTGGCTGGGAGGGATGGAGGAAGCTATGCGAGGGTCGGAGGAAAAATTAAAAACACTGTCCTTTATGTTATTCCCCTTAAAGAGCGGCTCTCTCTGTGAGGGGAAAATTTTTTCATGTTTTCAGTGGTGGAAAATCGTTGCCATTTTTCATTTCCAGTCTTTCGGATTGTTTTCCATTTTTCAATTTATTTTGGCTGTCGCACGGCCGAAAACAAACCAAGACGAATAAAAGGGAAAAGATTCCGAAGATAAATTGAATCAACCTGTATGATACAAGAAACTGTTTACCTTCGGTCTCCCCGCCCCGCCCCAAACTCTTTTTTCCCGCTGTTAGACTTTATCGTTTCAAGATGTGTCACTTACACCGCCTTTTTCTTATTTTACTTTTCCTTCCGTTTTTCAATTTCCCTTTTGGGTTTACGACGCGCCCGGAGGGGGAAACAACCATTGTCTTACGCTTCTCTTCTGCAAACACGCCCGGGTTATTAGCCTAAGTGCCATTCCTCACCTCTTTCCGGCTGGCGTCCTTGTACACGACCCATCTGTTCAGCGAGCTCCTCCAGTACTCCACCAGGAAGGCCTCCGCGTACTCCTGTCCCTGGCCGTTCCCGAACCTGCCCTGGGTCTCCGTCCACGTGATCAGATGCTCCCGCACCAGGTCCACCTCCAGGTACTCCCGGACCTCGCTGCTGATCTGAGCCTTCGGGCACCACGCCCCCCCGTTCTTCTCCTGTCGAATCCTGGAACAAGAGCAACGCCAATAGCACTCACCTCCAGCTGAACGACACAATGATACACAAGCCGGTGCATTAGCGCCGAAGAAAGAAGAGGTTGAGAGGAAGGGCCGGGGTGGGAAAAAATTCAATCGAGAAGTGAAAAATACAGCCATGAATCCTCCCTTCGACGAAGGCAGACAGGTAATTTGAAGATCCTTTTCACCCCACCGACACAAAAAATGCCAAAGTAATGGGAGTTATGTAAACTGTTGACAGAAGGGGAGGTCGTCGGGGGTGACAGAAAGGGTAGCGGCCCGACATCAACGCGCACCCTTTCGCCCCATTCCTCGTCCAAGTCGACCTCAGGAAATCTCATGACTTACTGGAGGGAGCTGTGCCCTCCAACAACCCTTCCCCTAATGCACCCACAATCGCCAAATAAGTCGGAATGAAAGGCAATTCTTAATTTAAAAATGAGGGGTGAGAGGGAGAACAAAAGCTGTGAGCCAAAGAAAAAACTACTAATTTTCCTTCCGTGCTCCCTTTTCGAGTGAGACAACAAAGAAAATTTGAGTTTCGGGGTGAGGGGAGGGGGCGGAAGACGGCGGAAGAGGGCGGTGTGCAGGTACAACGCTCGGACGAAGCCGTTTGCCTCGGGGGTGGGCGAGTTGGTATAATTTGTGGAAAGGGAAGCGGTGGGGTTGGGCGATAAGGTAAACAAAGGAGGGGAAGAGACGACAAGAAGTTGACGTCGGAAGTTTTTTCTAAAATGAAAAAGAAAATGTGGAGGTAAAAATATGAGAAACGAGCATAAAAGAGGGAGATCAAAGGAAGAAAAGCTCACATGAAAGCCGTGCATTAGGGAAATTATAGTTGCCTGATGACGTCATAAAAAACTGAAAATTTTTTTTGCGTTTCCCGCTTCGGCCGTCCTCCCTCCTTTCCACCCCTCGGGGGACCCTCCCTCCCCACAAAAAACAAAATGGATTTTTTCTCTTCCGTTCCACTCGGAGAGCTTCCAACCAAATTTTGTTTAACTAAGAAATCCTGGCTGCGGTTCTGAGCGCCCCCCAACCCCCTCCTTTCCCTTTATTTTTACGTGTTTCAGCAGAAAACTTTTAACTTTCATTAACTCATTTCAGAAACCCTTTTTAAAAATTCTTTTTTTACATGAACCCCCTTTTAATTTTCAATTCCTACGGAACCCCCTCGCTCCTCTTCCATCCGTTCGCGGTCTGCAAAACGGTTCCTTCGGGTTCCCCAAAATTTCTAAGGAATAAAAGGAAATAAAAGGAATTCTTTACGGGAAAATTGATTTCCCAGCTTGGCAACCTTTCACCTTCCTCTTTCCGCGAAGGGTGCGAATTGGGGGAGGCAGCGACTGGCCATTTGGTGGCTGCATGTGCACGATGAGGAAAAGGGAAAGCCGAACAAGAGAAAGCAGCGGGAGAGGTAAATTGCGTCGGAACGCCATTTCTACTATTTCCCAACTTTTCCGGAGGCTGTAAATTTTCATTTCTTTTATGCATTATTTCTTTGTTTAGTTTTCCCCCCGTTATTCTTTTCCTTTTCCTCTCTCAGCACGTGCAAATTAAAACAATTTTTCTTCTCGCCAAACCAAAAAACTTTACCAAGTGTAAACACTGCCATATTGCATTTCACCACTCTTTTGTCTGTCCCTCCCTTCACGATTGCCGGGGGCAAGGCCCGGCCCCCAGCTGACCCTCAGCCAGTCTGCGCCCGCTGCATAATGGAAAAATTAATCCGGGAAGCGGTCGGGTTCCCCCGGGAAACGCCGGATCGCGATTAAAAAATTTATTTCTAGTCTTCCATTTGGGGCGCCCCTTTGGGGCACGGCTCGGCAGAGGAAGACGTGCACCGGAAGCAGGCCAACTTCCCCAATGCTGGAGATATTCTGTCACTTAAGGGAAACCTCCAAACGCCGAGGAATGACAGATATGAGAGAAGTTTGAAAGTTTAGGTTAAAAGCTTCTCCCTCCGCCCCTCAGCAACACCTCAGGCCCGTTCCGGCTGTCGCAAAGTCAAGGGGAAACTCAGAAATCACACTTTTGGAGGGGGATTTAATAAACACGCCAAGGGGTGAGGGGCTCCCTTCATTCATCATCCACCGAGGCTCTTCCTTCGCCCCTTTCCCTCAACTCCTTTCCCAGGAACTCGGGGGCGATGAAAAGTAAATTCCCCTGGGATGTCGAGGGCGGGACACTGAACACCCTGGACCAGGAAGGCCTGAGTTTGGGTTTCAAGGGAAATTTAAGGAAAAGCAGCGCCGGAGGGCCCGGAGATAAACAAGAATTTTATCAATGCCTGAAGGAATGTTACTTTTCTCGGGGTAAATTCATTTAGGAATGAAAATCTTGTGCTTTGTTTAAATTTTAATTAATGCTCCAATTCTTTTTGCCTCGAACGTTCGCAACAAAACTTTTTCTTCTTCTTCGAGACCACAATTATTTTGGGACCATCAGGGAACAACAAAGCGGGTCTTACATCTTGCAGAAGACGGTCTGCACCCTAAGCTAAGCACCGGTGCACTCGCCACAGAAACCATTGCTTGCTCCTGCAGAGCCAACCCTAGAACCACAACCCTCACTTCAACCCCCTTATCTTATACAGGACAAGAGGCAGAAGAGAAGAAGAAAATTTCGAGTAATTTGGCCGGGGAAGACGGAATCCGGCTATGAAGAGCACAGAGTCGCTACTTACTCGGGCGCAGCTTTTGTCAATAAAGTAGTTAAAAATATTAGAATGTTCATTAAAAAGCCATTCTCCTCCCCTCCCTTCCCCTCATCCCTCGCCCTCTTTATTAAATCCGGATTCCCGCAGTTTGCCCTTTCATAGAGCAATCATTTTCCTTCCGTCAGCGCTTTCGGTAGCCTCGTAAAAATCACATCCCCTCCGCCTCCACCCTCGTACCGCATTTAAAAAACTCATCCGCTCCACCGAACACCTATTAACACTCACAAAACCTTTTAATAACCTTTTCGTCCAACGCGTCACACCCCACCTGAAGAACACCCCCTTCCCAATCCCTCCCTCTTCCCCGCAAATTCTTCTTCCCGATTCCAAATAAAATATTGTAACTGCAATCGAAGCTATGGGAGGGTGGAAAGCGAGGCGCACACCAAATTCATTTCCGGTGCAAGGCTTGGGGGTGAAATGGACTGGGGGATGACGGGGAGCGGTAGAGCGTGGGGGTCCGGCCAGGTGAGGCCAAATGCGGGGATGAAAGCGAAGAGAAACGTCGGGGCTTCGACCTCCCCCGTTTGTTTGCTCAGAAAACGTTTCCCTTCTACTTCGGAACTTTTGTTTTCTCTGCGTCTTCCAATAAAAATGGATGCAGTGTCAATATTTAACTTTGCCCTTGGCCTGTCACTGATAAAGGCAATGAAAAACCCCCAAATTCTGCCGGAGCAAACAAATGCCTCGGGGGCTGATTTTCTTTGGTACTCTTTTGCTGCCCTTTAATTAACCCTGCCCCTAATGCGCCAAACCCTTTCCTCAAGCACTGCCATCAGTTCTCGTCCTGTGACGACACCGCTGCAAGAAAGCCTCCACACTGACTCCTTCACCCCAACGAGCGAAGGGGCTTGCACGTGGCTCCCTCCGAGCCTGCAGAATGAGGGCACTGCCTAGGGCAAACCGCGCCTTAAAAGCGGGACTGAAAGGAAAGGATTTTATTATTTTGTCGCCACGTGTTGCTCCCTCCGTCCCATTAACTCCTTGAGAAACACTCAACCCTCCGTCGCAGCAGACGAATCCCTCATCCCCGACGGTAACAGTTCTCGATTGTGGGCCCCTCATCCCCTTCAGCAGGGAACGACAGTTTGCTACGTCGCGCCTACGGAAATGTTGCGCGATTTCATCTTGTTCCACCCTCGAAAAAAGAAAACGGATTAAAATTTTTCTTTTCTTTATGAAAGGAAAAAATGAAAACTCGAATTACACCAAAAACCGTTTTAGAGTAACAAGAAAGTATTATCCTCAGTTCCCGCCCCTCACCGCCCCCACCGCCCCGCCCCCCAACACCATCACCTGAAAACATTTCTCCGATGAATTCTCACCCCCAACCCCCGCCCCGTCTGCCTTACGCCCTTACGCGTCATAAACATGCTCGACTCTCATAAAGCGAGACGCTTGCCAGAAACACGGCTTTGGTGAATCACTAATGAGGATCGGCGGAGGGCGGGGGTGAAAACAAAAAGAGCGTAACGCCATCGGACGGTGGGGAGGCTCCTCGTGTCCCTCCCCGGTCTTCGTGACAAACATGAAAATTTAATCAGTATTGGCCTGCTGGGCGAGGGAGCGATGCCCGCCAGGGGTAATGCCTCATTTTTTCACCCCCACCTCGCCCTCCCCCTCCCGCACTCAAATTATGACCTTTTTCGCATGGCTCTCGGCTTTATTTTTTGCCGTTCTGGGAAAAGTCGGCCGAAGACGAGGGGTGGACTAAGCGATGGCAAATGGTGGGGCGGGGCAGTTCTGGGGGTAGGGGAGCGGAGGGGTAGGTCTGCAGGCGAAGCATTATTGCGTTCATTGGACAGGTACAGTGGGCTCCAAATGAAAATGTCGCTTTAACTGGAATTTCTAAAATTCCAGAATTGACTTCCGTTTCATTAAATTCACAAGTAAGCAATAAAAAAGTTAATCCATTTATCGGTTCCTCGTTCCCTCCCCTCCCCTCCCCTCCCCTCCCCTCCCCTCCCCTGCTAATTCCAATCCAACAAACCTTTTCTCTAATAATTTTAACGATTCTTTATCTCATCAAATTTGTAGCCGGAGATTAAAATATTACGTCCGAACCCAAATGTATTTCCAATATGGCGTCCATTCATCCCAAAAATTACATCTGCTGCTCCACTTTTTGTTCTTCCGCCTTCGGCTAATTGCTTTTTGAGTACTTATCCGCCGCATTCCCCCGTCCACCCTCATCCCCCACTCACCTCGCGTTCTGGGGTCCGACGGACTTGGCCTCGTACGACGAACTCGCAGAGATGGCGGAGTCGGGTATCCTGCCGGCCTCCATGCCCAGGGCCGTTCGGCACTCCTCTGCAAAAGGACATTCAGTTAGTTCAGGGGTGGACGGCACGGAACCAATAAAAGGGATCCAACATCAGTTCTTGCAAAAATTCATCATGCTTTGCCCGGGAATTCTGTTTCCAGTGCAGACTGCTCACGCTGTTATCAACGGGTTATTGTTATCGCTTCAGCGAAGAACCGACCGGACTTGCGAGAATGGTTCCTTTATAGGTTAATGCTATCAATTTTTTCTTAGAACACCCAGTCAGCACTATCCGCGCCATTTTTCTCAGTTACAACATGTGAGTTCGGACGCAAATGGCGAGACAGCTGGAAAGTGGAATCTTTTCATCGAGCGTAGAATAACAGTAGACGGAGGAGCAGAAGATAAGTAACCAATGGCTGATGTTTTTTTTCGTGAGAAAGGAAAGCCATCTCTTGAAAAGGAAAAGAAAATATTTATTTTAAGAAAGGAACACAAAATAAAAGGAAAAGAGTTTTTTAACGTTGCTTAAGAGAAAAGAAACTAATTAGGGAGGGAGTCCCTTCCTCCCTCGCATTCTCGCACCTTACCCCGCCCTTACCCCCGCCCTCACCCCCTAAGCCCCCAGGACAACAGGCTGGATCCACTCAGCCTTCAGTCTGCAACTCGGACTCTCCCGGAGGGAAAGAATTATAGTTTTCGGAATTAAAGCAAAAGTTTTATTATTGCAGAAAGTTGTGGATGTCGGAGATGGGAAGGGGTGTGGGGGTGGAAGGTGGTTTGGTTTGTAGAAATAAATCAGAAGGGCCTGGAGAGCAGAAAAAGTTTTCGACGGCAGTTGTCGCGAATGGTTTCTGTCGGTGGGTGACGTGGGGCGTTGGGGGTTGGGGGTGAGTGGGGCCGCAGGTCGGGGGCGCGGGGAACGAAGGGCTGTTCGGAAAACAATAGCCTTTGTTCCGAAGGCAGCTTTTCATGTCGAGGCAAAGATTTTCGCGTCTTTGAACTCGGGAATGCTAATTATCAAAAGCTTCCACTTTTGGAGAGTTCTTCACCAGTGAATTCCTTTTTCTGGTTTAGCGCTCTCCAAACACCCCACTCTCAGACATTTTCTTTGTCTTGGCTCCTCTTTTCGTGTAGCAGCCATTTCATGCTTCGATAAGGGGTGCAGTAGTCTCTCTCTTTGGCGGCCTATGTGCAATCTGTGGTGGCAGCAGAGTTGCAGATGGGTGTTGGCCGAAGGGGAGGCTCCGATTTTCTACAAGATTTATGAAATTGTTTTCCTGTTTCATCATAAGAAAATAATTTGTGTTTGTAAAAAACTGCGTTTCCGCTCGATCAAGTTTTTCACATAATTAATTGGAGCTTCTGGTTTTCACGGGAGCCACCGACCATAAACTCCCCTTTTATTGCCGCTTTAATTCATCACGAAAAGATTAAATTAAGATTAGGCTCTACCTTTCCACGTAATTAACCTCCAGATTAATCAGTGGCAGAAACAGAATTTCTTCCGCCCGCAAAAACACTCATTTTATTCATTAATTTAAATTCTTCTTTCCTTCCGCCGGGACACAGGTGAACCCCACAACCCCCACTTACCGTACACTAGGCCGTGACACCCCTCAAGCACAGCGAGGACCATTAGCAGAAGAAAACCTTTGACCAGCGCCATTGTCTCAGACCGTTGGCGTCATCCCTCCCTTAGCCCGAGCTCTCCTCCGGGGGTTGCGTCCGGCATGCTCGGGGGGGTGCCTCCATCGGCGGGCCTTCCTGGAACAGAAGGGCACTCGTGAGGTCCCAGTTCAGCAAAATGCGCTGTCGCCAAAAGAAGAAACTAATTAAAGAAAAGGAAAATTTACGGCATTTACGCGTGAGATTTTATACTTTTATTCTTGTTCGTCTAAGGCTGCGAGGTTTCTAATTCTGTTTGGAGTTTTCGTTAAAAATCCCTCCTCCGGAAGAAAAGGGGTGGCGAGGGGCGAGGGGCGAGGGAGGGATTCTTAAATACTTGAAAGGGATCAACTCAAAGTTTTAATTCAGCCTTCCTCTCATTGAAATCGTTTCAGCTCCCGCTCAGATGACTCTCGCGCTTTGCACTTACCTCCCCAAAACTTACTCCCTCTCTCCCCAATCAAACCCTGCTTTCCTTCCAACACTCCGCTCCCCAAATGCACAAGGAGCCAAAGCCGCAGTTGAGAAGGTTTTCCGCCAAGGGCCAGTCACTTCCGGTGCATTCCGCCCCCGCACACCCCCGCTGCCCTTCTGGGGGCGGTGGTTTCTTTCTTCGGGTGCAACATCCCTAACAGGAGTTGTTTGTTTTCCCAGGTAACCGCCCCCATTTTAATTTGTCTTTCACCCTCGAGGGGGTGAAGCTTTGATTTGCCCCGGCAGAATTGCCAAATTATTTTCTTTGTTCCCCTTTCCATCCTTCCACCTTTAAAAAAATATTTAAACATTCTTATTTATTCATTTCCATGTTTTCGTATTTCGTAAAACTCATTTTTTCCTTTTCAAAAGATTATTTTTAAATCCTGAACTTTTCCATTTTCCTCTTCATCCAATTGTTCAATTTTCAATTCATTTTCAATTGTTAGAACTAATTCTCTCTCTCTCTCTCTCTCTCTCTCTCCCTCCCCTTCCATCCCATCCCATTCTTATCTTCCCACTCTCAAGGTCGACCTCTCCTCTTAATTCACCCCCCTTCCTCTGCTTTCTTCCCTCCCCCCTCACTTCCGGTCTCTTCCGACCGTCCCAAGAAACTCCGCACCTCGGGTGCCATTCCGGGGCTGCCTCAAACTTTGCCAGGTTTAACTTGAAGGGAAGGATTTTCGGATAAAAGTAAATGTTGGGTGGAGGAACGAGGGGGAAAAGGAAAGAGTGCGGGGCGAGGAACCCCCGCGAGGAAATTCGATGAGAAGGCAGGTACGGAGGTGGCGACGTGGAGGGTGGTCGATATTGTGTTTCTGTTTGAGAATATTCGAGGGTTTTAGCCCAAGTTAATTTCCTTGATAATGAGTACGTCCTCGGCGATTGGGAAACATTTTTCCGAAGGAAGGAGGAGGCAGAAAATCAATATTCCCTCAGCCCTCCCCGCCCTGCCCCGAGCACCTGCATCTCCTTGCACGACCTCAGTTAATCCCCTTTGCTAATACCATTGTTGTGTGACACAGCCTCCCTGCAAGCCCTTTTAGCCTTCTTCCACCCTCCGCCCACCCCCGCGCCTCCCAATGGAATGAACTGGCCTCCCCCTGCGTCGGTATGTAAAAGAGCGAAAGTGGACTCATTATAAAAAGGTAATGGCGAAAGGAGGAAAGGAAACAATGGAGCCCTAATGACGGACTTTCATGTTCGGAAGATCTCCTCGGATTAATTCAAGCCCGGTTCTAATTACTCCCGGAAGCCTTTTTCAGTGGGAAAGTGGAAAAATGTCTTCCGGACTGGAGACCTCAGGAAAGTCCCCGGCCCTTTCATCCCCCAGCTTTTAACGCTTTCAGTCATGAATTCCTCCCCCGAAGCCACTGCTCGCTCAGGGCCCGAACGCAGACTTCTGCAACAGCCAAAGTTTTTATCCGCAGAATTTATCAGATTTTAATGGCGGAGAAGAGAATAAGAACAAGGAGAAAAAATGGTTGTTGTATGTCAGCCGAGGATTTACAATGAAATCTACGTCAGTTCCGGTTGTTTCATTCGGGATTTACGAAGGGATTAACTTAAATTCAACTTGAGTTGGCTCTTGCCCCGCTCCACGCCGTCTCTTTCTTAAATTAATGCTCCCTTTTGGACTCTTTTGGGGCACCTCTTCGGACTGCACCTTCGCCCCTTTGCACCTTTCGCCCTTTGCACCTTTCCCCTCCCCCAAAAACCGACGATAACGACAACACCGCGCACGCTCACCAACCCTCCTCGGCTGATTATTTAACAGAAACTCATTTGGAAACTCGGCAAATGCCGAATCCCCTTCCAGCAGTTTCAGCTGGGAGAAAGTAAACACTAAATGATGGCGGCTGTTATTCTTGTAGATGTCACTGCCGTGATTAAATAAAACATGGTTCGTTAACTTTTTTGTTCATTATTTACATTTAATTCCGTGTAATCATTTATTATTATTATTATTATTATTATTGCCTGAAGGGTTCACCTTCACCCCCTCGCCCCGCCCTCCACCGAATCAGACACCGACGCCCGGCTTTTGATCGCCCTCCATCCACCATTGCCTCCCCTATTAATCGACTTTCAATTAGTGCCTTGTCGCGCTGGGGGCGGCAGGGTCCTTTGCGCAGATAATTGGGGGAGCTAAGGGGCCTAATTCCTTGGGGTTGCTCAGGTTTTGGCTAACGATGTGGCCCACCCCGAAGCTTTCAGGCGGAAGCTCACAGTTTTCGCATTAGTGTCGGCGGCCGCGTTTCACGCCTCAGTTCCCGTCAGGCGTTTGCCTTATTTGCTTTCGAGGGTTTCTCAACCCTTTTCCCTTCTCATCCCTTCTCTCTGTGTTCGGAGTGATCGCATCCCCCCACTTTTCCTCTGTCTCTGTCTCTCTCTCTCTCTCTCCCTCATCCAAAACACGGGAGCAGGGGAGAAAGGCCCTCAAATGAGACGGAAGATGAATTAGAGGTGGTCGGGCCACTGAGAGATAAGCAGAAGACGCGCCACTCGCGGACGGTGAGCCGAGAGAGATAACTCGGGCGGAGGATGTCCTGCAGATTAATGGATGGGATCTCCACGACAGCAACTGTCGAACAAACGAAAAAGAAAAAGAAGAGGGCGGGAAATGGGAAATCAGTGTTCGGCGGCCACGAGGAAACCTGTTTGTCCTCGCCCCTCCCTCCGCCCCCGGAGACACCCCATCCACCCCATCCACCCCATCCACCCCATCTACCCTCCTATCGCTCCCTGAACACTTCTGCGGGAAAGTTGTCGGGGAGGGGGTGTCTCAGGTAGGGGCGGAGGTGGGAGAGGGCGAGGGGGGTGCGGGGGTCGCAGTGAAGGGCGCTCAGTCCGATAAGCTGAATTTAGGGGAGCTTTGTTTTTTGTTAATTTTTATCTCTTATTCGGGGAAAAGAGAAAAGGAGGACATTAGTTTTCAAAATTTCTTTTTCTTTCTTTTTTCTTAAAAATAAAAGATTTTTCCACCGGAAGAAGGAATTTTTTTTAGCGTTTTTCTTCTTTTTTGTTGGAAAATTAAATAAATTTGGAGCAGTTAAGCTCCCCGAGTTGCCCTAATTTCATTTAAAAAAACACATTTTTTCCTTTTCTGGTAATTGATGAAGACATTCGGCCTCGAGTGGACCTTTGACCACTCGAGAACCTTCCACAAAGGAAACAGCAAAAAACGCTTTCCCCAACGGATTCCTCTTCTTCAGAGCCCGTCGCCCCCTCCCCCACAGCCCCCTGTCCTCAGAAGCACAGGGAGGCGCTGCACCCCCAACAAAGACGATTTCATTCACAAGAGAAGAGAAATTCATTTTAAAAGTGCCTCATTTGATTTGCTTTATCAAACTGATGCTGAGCTCAAATTAAGTTTTCTTTTCCAAGGAAATACTATTTGCGAGGACTGATATTACAAGGGAGGGGGTTGCAACCCTCTTGTTCGGGCCCCGCGGGGGGGAGAGGGGAAGCAGAGGAAGGTAGGAAGGATGTTTGACCGGAGAGGAGCGGCGGCAAAGGAAACCTTTGGCGTTGATCACATTTTCCATTTTTCACTTTTGTTCTTTTTCGTTTGGGGAGACTTAAAAAACGTGTAAAAGGGAAAGAAGTGGTTGGAGGGGCGGGAAGTTAAAATAATCTGGAGGCGCACGATGGAAAATGGCTTCGCCCTCTTTTTATTACCCCCTCCCCCCTCAAAAACCAATAAAAATTTGAATTTTCCTCCCTTTTCTCTTTCTTCCCCTTTTCATTATTTTCGGCTCAAGTGTATCGCATTCGGGAGTTCGTGCTTCGCCCGAAGGATTCTCCCGAAAGAATCCTTCCCAAACTCAATAGTTAACACGTTCGAGAGACTGTAATTATCTTCTGCGTAATTATCGCCTCTCACTGAGAACACCCCCAGCGCCCCCTCTCCCCATTTATTGACGAACACCTTGCCCAAGATAAAATATCCGCGTCTCAGACTTATTCTCACTGGAAAAAGGAAAGTCTGAGGAAAAGCGTTTCCTTCTCCACTGCAGCAGTGGGGGGCGGTGGGGGCATTTTATTGTGTTCGGCAGATGCCGAGAGCAGCTGCGAGGGTTTGGAGGGGAGAGGGGAGGGAAGGGAAGGGGAGGGGAGGGAAAGGAAAGGCTGCATGGGGTGGGGGGAGTGCTGGTGGTAATTAAGTAGGGAGGGAGGAAGGTGGGGAGAAGAGATAAAGGAATAATGAACTCGTTGCGGCAACCTTGCAATTTTCCGGTCACATACCTGAACAAAAAGACAAAAATAAGGGTAGAAAGGGAATTATCGTGGACGGGAAGCGAAGGAACATTTACAAATGGCGTAATTAATAGCGCAAACAAAACGGACTTGTTTTTCTTTTTTTCCTCCCTTTCGTTTGACAAATAAAAAAGTTTAATTTTAAATGAAACTACCTGAGAAGACAGATTTCTTTCCCTTTCCTTTTGCAGACAGTTACACAAAAAAACAAACTCCTGCTGTAATCACCACCCTCCCCCTGCAACGATCCCCAAAAACAACCCCACCTAATTCCCCTCCCCTCCTCATCCCCCAATCGATACCTGAGTGACGACTTCTTATTAGGATTTTGATCAACCGGAAATGAGCCTCGAGAGTCGCCTCCGCCCTTTACGTCGCTCCGGGGGGCCGTTCAAATGTAAATTGCTTTCTCTCCAAATAAATTTCCAAAAGGCCGCCGCCCCCGCCCCCGCCGCCGCCCCCGCCCGAGGGCGAGTCTCTGCCAATGGCTTTCGGTCAGTCTTCCCAGATCCGAGACAAAACTAATCTCATCAATTATTGACCTAACTTTATTTCCGGTTTCGAGAGGAAATTCGGGTTCCAACTCGGATCTGTTGAGTGAAAGCAAACTTGGATCCCTTCCTCCCCTTTTCACCCCTCCTTCTCTCTCGCCCTCTTTCCCTTCTTGGCCATTCTGCCCTGTTATGCTTCCCCCTCCCTCCCGTCCCCTTTGCTTTTCTTTCTTTCCATTTCGCCAAAGCCAAACTGAGCTGTTCTCCCAGCGAAAGAGGATCGGTTTCCGTTAAAAACTAAGCTGTGCGATGCCCTCGATGAAAAGGCAAATTTCCAATCGACCGGAAGCTACAGCAAAATTTAATTTATCCTCAAGGCCAAACAAAAGTTGAATCCGTTTCCTCGATATCCCCCGCCCCTTCCATCTCCTCTCCCCCAAATTAACTTATTTTTTATTAAATTTCCGAAAAGATTTGACTGTCGCGCGTTCCCTAGGGCAACTGTGAGCGCAACTTCTCTCCCTCCGCCTCTTCTACACTCCCAAGTGAAAAATTACTAAAGGTGAATTGTGAAGAGGTGGGCACGTGGGCACGTGGGCACATGGGCACTTTCCTTTGAGAACATGCCAACAAGTGGCCAGTTAGGAGTTGGGGTTGGGGTTGGGTGTTGGTGGGGAGGGAGGGCAAGGGGGTGAGGGGTGCAAGTGGGGGGAGCAGATGAAAGGTTTCGTCGTTAATTAAAATGAAAAAGTGAGTAAGGTTTTTAGTAATAACTCAAGAGGCAACAACTGAAACTCAGTGAAAGTAAATAAATAAAGACGGTTGGAAGATAAAGTTTGCAGAGTGAAGGTAAAATTTCAGTGACGTGAACAGTCTCTCTCGGATTTCACAATTTAAAGCTTTCATCCCGCAGTGAATGGTTTCCTTCCTGCGCTACCCTCATTATCGCTGGAACCGCCCTTTAACAATGCCGCGATACCCCAAATCCTTTCCTCTTCCTCCTCCCCTCCCTCACCCTAATATTTCCTTTAGACTCATCCGACTTAGCTGCGGTTCCCTTCGTCCAAAAGCAGCACCCTTCTCCTGTCCCCGACACCCGGGAGTCCCTCTTTCGGGGACAGAGTTCTCGCGATTATCCGCCGATCGATACGATACCGAAGACGAGCTGTCTGAAGGGGTGGAAGCCTCCCTCCCGCAGCAGTCCGCAAAGGTAAGCTGTGCTTCCGACATCAAAGGACCTCGCAATTAATTCCCTCCCTTTGGATTTCACAAAAGCAAACCAAAACCCTGGCTTTACGATATTTTTCTTTTCACAAACACAGTTGCGCCTTCGCCTACCCCATCCAACCCCTCCTCACGCCGAAACTCAGTTAAACAACCCAAACAGTAACAGATTTGAAACGTCCATATGCAAATGAGTTCCTCCCTGCGCCACTCGAGTCCCGACGTGGCCTCAGCACCCAAAATGGCCCACTGTCGACCCCCGAAGGCCCTCGATGGCTTCTTCGTTTCCCCGATCCGGAACCGATGAGAAGCTCCCTCTCCTCCCTTCTCTAAACGGATTTTCCCGCCTGCTAACTCATAAAACAAAATGGCAACCTACAAATTTCTCTTTTGCCGACAAAATTAAAAAACTTTTATTTGAGTTCTGTTGCCATGTCCCCACACGTTCCTCCCTGCAAAGAAACTGGTGCACCCTTTTCCCTCATGTCGTTCACCCCCGAGTGCAACAGAATGCGGCTCATCAAGTGGTTCGCCCCGATCCCGGGCGAAGGTTGTTTTGTTTTGGGGGTGAGCGGGTGCAGGGGGCAAAGGTCGGGAGCTGTGAAGAGTTAGAGTCCGATGGGTTGTTTTCTGGATTGGTGGCGGGGAAAAATGGAAGAAAAAGAAAAGTTTTATCTCGAGCATTTTCTGTGGTTAGTTTGAAAAAGTTTGCGCAACTACAGTTGGATTGTTTAAAGCTTTTCCAAAGTTTCATCGCTGTTGGAATTTTCTGTGTGAAACTTTCCCGTTTTATGGAAAAAAATCTTCGTGACAAACTCAAAAAGAACCCGAATAATTTCCTTAAACGCCGCTAAAACCAATTTTTTCCTGTGTTCGCCAACAGATTTATTTTAACCGTGGAATTTCCATTCAAAAATAATCTGTGAACGTTTTTTCCTCTGAAAGGCGAATTCCTCGAGTTTGAGCGACGAGAACCTGAACGGCCCCCCGGGAAAAGCTCCCCAATTATGAGCCAGCCTTTTCAATTTCTAATTAATCATCTCATTAGCGAAGTGATTTGGAGCCGACGCGCGTCATTTGCTCAGCCGCAGCGACGCGGAGACCGCCACGACAGCGAACTGCTGCTGACAACCTACCTTCGCTCTGCTGCTCCTCGGCCAGGTTCCCCCGGTCTTTGGCTTTTCGGTTTCCCTCCCAAAGTCACAGCACTCGCGATTCACTTTCCCACCTCAAAAGAACACCGTCAACGACTCACTGTATACAATATTAATTGAACGATTAATGATATGCACTGCAACCTGGACTGGATACGCGCTGCCAAGTGGACTAACAATGGTGCCCCAGTGCTGACTCGGCAGTAGCTCGCGGATAAAGAGAACCCCGGCTGCTCTTTAACTCGCCGACTTGCTTGCATCCCTTTTCACCCCGACAAAGGCTCCATTCACTACATAAAACCACTCCAATAATTAGTGTGAAAAGGAAAATGAACAAACGGGCCGCGTGTTCTCATCAGCAAAATCGGCCGAAACCGTTTGGCCTTCGCCTGGAGCTGGCACGAGCAGAAATGTGATGATTTCGGAGGCCGGTGGGTCAATGGGTCGCCCAATGATGCCATCGGCCCCCTTTGGGTCAGGGCCCAAATGCAATGATTCTTATGTTATCTATAGGTGGAAAAGGGTGGATTTTAGGGGAAAATTTCGGGATGTGGCCAGCAAACCCTTGGGCAATGGCTAATTGTGACTGTTTGGGCGAAAGGAAACAAGTTGGAGCCAGACTCCCTCGAGGGAGTTAAGTTGGAAATGTTTCATCCACACGCATCCGAAATAAAAGAGGGCAGCGTCATGAGAGTCATTTAAGCTAGGTAAGATGGCATCGCTTACGAGTCACACAGAAAGGTGCAACGAAACGTGTAAAAAATTGAGCGATTAATTTTAAACTAAGGAAAGCGTCGCCATTGTTCCCCTCATGGTTCTCGGAGAGCTTACAATCGAAATGTAAACTCTGTCAGCAAGCAACTCTTTCTTCCCATGCCCCAATCAAGTACACAATGGCAAGTTTCCGATCCATTTGGAATCACTTTGTGCTCACGGACATTCGCAGGCTTTTCTTCAATCACCGCCTTCTACCTGAGGAAAGCCAATAACACGTTCACTGCAACCTTTCCCTTTTGCGCGAACTGCACTCGAACCCGTCCGGAAAATTTCAAGAAAATGCTAGTGACTAATATAAAAAAATGTGAGCAGCCGGGGAAGGGAAACGTGAGAAACCAAAAACCATTTCTAAGCATTCAAACTTTAATAAAAATATAATTATTTTTTTATTTAAATGGAGGTCGATGGAAGAGAAAAAAAGAGCAGAAAAGGACGCACTCCATGCAAACCACTTTCAATTTGCACGTTTCCCAATCTACGTGTACGACTCAGTGTACTCCGACTCCAGGAGACGTTCACGCCGACGTTCGCGGCACGCGAGAGCAAACTGAGGAACCCTCACAGCTTCCCGGTCCAGCCGGGATGTTGCCCTAGTTACCACCACCCCTCTCTCCGTGCGCCCGCGCATTCACCCCTACAATCGAAGCTTCACATGTCCTCACTCACATCCACAACCTGCCATTCTGCCATCCGATCTCCGCCTGGCGCCCCACTCACCGGCCCGGGCCGTGCCCCAGCCAGCTTCTGTCGCTCCAGGTTCACCCATTTTGGGGCCTTCATGTGAGGGCGGAAGTGCGCTTTGTCTTTTCGCGGCCGTGGGTGGTTCATGGCGGCCTGAAAGGGGTTTACCGGGATGCGGTGGGTGTTGGTGTCACGTGGGCTAAGGTTGCATGTGCTCTTTGACCAAATCTAAATTAGGTCGTCTGTAATATCAAAATGAATTCAAGAAAGCCAAAAGAAGATTTTTTGTCCTTTTAGGGAGTTGATGTGAGCTTTAAACTCCGGTTTCCTGTCCGGGCGTTTGGTAACGATCGGTTATTTCAGGTTAACTACGAACAGGCGATTCCCAAGTCGCCTTGGAAAGATCATTCCTTTAGGCCTTCCAAAACATCTTCTGCCTCTTCTTTCAAGCTCTCCGCTCTTTCCATGAGCAACATCTGAAAGCAACCAATCAAGTGTTTTCACCAAAGCTCCTTCCTCAATGAACTATTAAACGCTTCCAACATGCACCTTGGCAGCAGCGACTATCTGCGCGGCCACTTTATGAGGCATGTGCTCCACGCACCGCACCAATTCCCCAGGCTTGGCTCGCGCCACCATTTCAAGTGTTTTGAATCCAGCTTTGTAGAGTTGTCTGGCCCTCCCCTGTACGGAAAGAAAAGAGATTAATTAACAGGTTGACCAAATTAGAGCCGAAGTATCTGCCTTAATAGTGCTGAGTGTTGTAGTGGTAAATTTCAGTTACCCGTCTGACGGCAGGAAGATCCATGAGGGGGAGCAACTCTGGGGCGCAGCAATGGGCCAAACGAGGCGCGAATTCAGTAAGCAGAGACTTGAAGGACCAAAACTCTTTTAACTCCTCGCAGAACCTGAGAACGCAGTTGGCGAAAGTCGCCGCTGACGTCATCACTGTTTGAACCAACCCTCGGGGCATCTGAAATGGAGACAGCAGACATAAAATCTTGTGTGAGTCCAAAGAAAGAAAGACCAGTCTACAACTGGCATTAAGGAAAGGGAAATGTTGAGGAAAACTTAATTACGGAAGAAAGTCAAGGGCAACTAACGAGAATGGCACTGGAGAGGAAAAGAGAGAAGGTGAATGTGAGGGGAAAAGCAAAAAGAAATGTTTGGCGAGGTCAGAGGACGAGGCGAGAGAAAAGAAGGAAGATCTTATGAAAAGCTTTTAAAACAGAAGAAATTGTTAAGAGCGGAATGAGTGGAAGAAGAATAGATGCAGGAGAATATTTGAGAAAAAGGGAGCGTACCTGAAAAAGCATTGCCACCTCCCAAATTGTTTTCTGGTTCCAAAGCTCATTTAGAATGAGACTAATGTAAAATCTATTCAAGACAGTTCCTTTGATGTTCTGAAAAGAAAATTAGTAAGACAGGAGGTCTTTGGAGAGAACAAGGCAGTGCAGGTCAGGGCTACCTTTGGCTGGACGCCGACTGCCAGCTTGGAGATTACGAATTCCGTTATGCCAATCGCTCGCGCCGTCTGAACTTCCTTCGACCCGAACTGCATGTAAACGTTGAAGAATATCGAAAAGTTTGGCTTTATTTGTGCCGTGAGATCGTAGGGAGTGACCAAGTAGAGGAGATGCAGGCTGGTCAGGAGGACCAAACTCGCCTGCGCCTTCACCAGTTCCTCGTAAAGCTCCTGAGCCGTTTCCACACTCAAACCACCTTTCAACAAGTGACAAAAGTTGCTTTTATCACCAATCAGAGAAGACCTATCACTGCCCTCCATGGCCACCGAACTCATTCTGTGCCTCGGGGCTTCCCTCGACGACCACAAAGGGAAATAATTACCTTTCAAGGCGGCTCGCCCGAGTCGGCTGATCTTCAGATGATCGTCACTGCCGATTGTCAATGACCTGTTGCTCTCACAGGAATGCAGCTCCAGGGCGGCCATCTCACTGTCTCCACCAAACCCTCCCAGGCAGTTCTCTATCTTGAGAGCTCCTTGATCGTACAACTTCACGATGCTCTCGTCAACCATTTCTTTCGTATCCACGCCTAGTTTTTTGAACTGAAAGGCAAATAGATACTTATTAAAACAAAATTATACATATAAGTAATGTTTGCTGAAAATGGTTTCTCATTTGGTAAAGCGCGTTCAGAGATTTCCCATAGCCGAGACTAGAAATTTATCTTGATGAAACAATAATTTATGGAATGATTCACCTGGTGGTGAAGCAGGCTGCGCTTCAACAGGTCCCAGAGCTCTCTTCTGCTTGTTGCACTTCCCAGCCCTATGGCAGACAGCACCAAATCCTTGCAGCCCTCCAAGTCCAGTTTGCTCGTCGCTTCGTCCATCTCCGACCGAAACAACTCGTTCACCTTCTCCAGATCTGCCAACTGGCAAATGAGGTAACTCTCACCTTCGGATTTCAATCCCATCCGCCCCGCTCTTCCCACCATTTGCTTGTACTTGCTGAGACTGATCAAATCCTTACCGATGTAGGGCGACCTCAAGATCACCTGTCATTAAATTCATCAATAATTCCTTCGGCATCTTCTTCATTCTGGAGTGCCTTTGAAAATTACCCTTTTGGCCGGCAGGTTAACTCCGGCAGCCAAGGTCGACGTGCAGCAAATGACAGAGAGCGTGCCAAGCCTGAAGGCCTCCTCCAGCAACTTCCTTTCGCCCGCGGTCAGCCCCGAATGATGATAGGCCACCCCAAAAGGTATGGTCTCTTTAAGGGTCGGACAAATCTGATCATTGGTTTCCGAGATGAGGGCTCGATACAGACTTGTCTTTTCATCCTTTTGGTGTTCCATCAAATTCCTGAAATTTGGATGGGTTTGATGGCGCCAATTAAGACATTAATCCTAAAGCCATAAAATGCTCACCCCGGCAGCAAACGAGTAAGCAGGAGAGCAATGTTCTCGCAGTTTTTCTTCGTTGGACAAAATATTAAAACTGAATCATCAGGTATGACTTCTTTAACCAATTGCCCAATACCGTCCGTATCCTCCTCTGCAAAAAGATACTCAAGTAATACATCAGGTTGATTCTTCACTCCTCAGTATTAACTGGCAATTTTTAAACTGGGATTGAGAAAACATAAATGAGGAATTGTGTACCATTTAAAAAATCAAGAGTTCTAATTTCTTTCATTAACTCCTCAGATGCTGAACAAACAGAGTAAATTTTGTTTCCACACTTGAGGTACTCCTGTAAATGAACAGGGCGAAAATTGCCAGCATAACTTTCTGCTCCCAAGAAAGTGGCCACCTCATTCAAATTCCCAATTGTAGCTGTCATTCCAACCACCTGAATGTTTTCTGTAGGAAAAATAAAAAATTTAAAATAATCTCTGCTGCTACTACTCTCCTAGTAAACACTGGCAACCAGAGCAACTAACTTCCAGAGTGCAATATCTGGACCAGGAGTGTTTCCAAAGTGGGGCCCCTTCCTTCCTCTGACAGCAAATGGAGCTCATCAACAACCACCAGGCCCCACTCCTCCAGTCTGTTGCTCTCAATGAGGCTGTTGATGACTATCAGTGCCTTCTCTATGGTGGCCACCAGCAGTGAGTTTCTTCTCCTGTGCTTCTTTGGAGGGATGACTCCTTTCCCTGCAGCATACTCTTCCACTGAGAAGCCAAATTCAAGAGAGAATTGTGAGAAATCTCTAATTTTTTCTTGAACAATGGAAACAAATGGCAAGATCAAGAGAACATTTTTTCTATGCAATAGTATTTCCCTGAGGATTAGGATTTCTGCAACCAGAGACTTTCCTCCACTTGTTGGCAGGGCATACACCAAATTTTTCTTCATCCTTACAGCTTCCAACTTTAAACATTCCTGCTGCCAATCTGAAATTATAAAAATTAAAATACTGCAATTACACCAAACCTCTTCCCATGACTTTCTATCTAAATTTCATCTAAAGATCAGATAAGACATACCAATGAATCAACAATAATTAGGTCTCATTCCAGGTTCTTCTCTTAGTTTAGGAATATTTTCCAATATTTTCTACATGTGACATGCAATGTGCTTTTAACAGTTTTTATTTGTTTAATTTAATCAAAAGATTCATTGTATACATTTTTAAATCAGTCAAAAATTACCCATTTAAATAAGATATCTGATAATTAAATATAAAATTGGTGCTTTCCTGGGAAAAATTCACAATTAAAACTTACAATACAATTCTTTGATCCCTTTAAGCTCCTCGTATAACTCTTGAACTCTGACAGGCAAACCATAAAAAGATCCGACCTCACTCAGTTGACAAATCTCTTTATCAAACAATTCACTCGACTGAGTCCAACCTGATGTCTGGGACTTTAACATTTCCTTATTGTTTGCATTATTCAGCAACTTTTTTTTAATAAGATTAGAAAAATAAGACTTCTCATCCATAGGTGTTAAAGATTTGCTATCTTTTATAATATCCGACATATTATGACTCCCACTTTTTAATTCACTTCTAAATAATTTTGAATCAAACATTTCGGAGTTTTTATGAAGTGCTTCAAATTCTTTTTCTAAATCATAATCAGCATTTAATAACAGTTTGTCAATCCCACTGTCTATAAATTTTATTTTACTAAAACGCTGTGATTTAACACTACTGTAAAAATTTTCATCGTCTGCCAAATCATCAGAATTGTTTGGATTACCATTATGAACGGCAGACATTCTTCTGTCTGTTTTGCTCTTATATTCTTGAGTTCTTTTTTTGTGCACCTGTGACTTCATCATCGGTTCTGGGTCGCTCTCTTCACTGCTTTGACTGGCTCCTCTTCTTGCTCCTTCGCATAAGTACTTTCTTTTCTTTCGCTTGAAATTATTTTTTCGGACAGGAGTTACATCGTCAAACATGTCGACAAAACTGATTTTTAAATCATTTCTTAGTGGAGTGGACTCTGCAGCCATTTTAGAATTTATCCTAGATCGTTATTTGCATTCATAATACCTTCGTAAAATATTACTCGCTCGGTTTTCAAAAAAACAATCAATTCTTAAGATAACGGTTAAATTAAAAAACAAAAATAGACGTGGAATTAAATTTATTAAAAAAAACGTTTAAGACGTGGAATTAAATTTCTTCCGCCACGTCATAATTCTTGCAATTATGAAATCAAAAGCAACGGTTTGTAGATTTCGAAGGAAAAATCTTTTGTGTTTTAATAAGTTAAAGTTAACTTGGTTTCGTCAAACATCACCTTAACACATACTACGACAAAAGATTTGTATTTAAATATGCAATATGTTATAATTACTATAAAATATTTATAAAGTATCTTAAAAAATTTTAATTATAAAAGATTTATAGACCTATACTTATGATTGACTATAAAAAATTACAAAGTATTTTCCTTATTAATAATTTTTTTACTAACATAAAATTTCCATAAAACTTTTATTTTTTTTTTGTTGTTTGAAGTGAAGTTCATTGTTCTATTAATTTCTCAGATCATCAGAGAAGCAAAACATCTACAACATCTAAATCAAATATTTATGCCTTTTTAATTTGCTTTCAGACATGTCAATTAAGAAATTTAATTATTTTTAAGAAGCACAAAATAGTCAGTCCTTGAGTCTGAACTTTTGCAGTGGGAAATTGAAATAAAATATTCAAGATTCATAAAATTATATCTTTAAATTTTGTATCACAGAAAATTTTTAAGTAGTAAAAAATAGAAAATGAAAGTGCCTTCAAAAGAGAGTTTACGGACATTACTTTGCTCATACTATAGCTAATACTGGCTTCACACTTGTATTTCCATTGGAAATATAAATGTGAAGATTAACAGTTACCTTACTAGAAGATAAGTAACACTGGAAAATTTAATTATTTTGTTATACATGGAATTGAGTTGCACTATTTCTGTGGGGCAGGATGCTGTATTCTAAAAGCAGGAATTTTAATATTTACAGCTCATAATTTGTTAAAAATTTTTTGATTCATCACAGCACATCAAAATATAAAATTAATGTTTATTTGGATAATGCAGGTTTGAGTTTAAAATATCACTAGAAAAAATTATAATGGAAATTTAGATCAGAAAAAGTAAATGATACCATAAAATATTATATATTTTTTGGGTGTAAAACAGCTACTCTTCCTTCATTAGGTCTTCATGTTTGGCTTTTAATAACTCCTCAGCTATTAAAATATGTTTGTCTCCCAAAGCAGTTAACTGATCCTTTAGCCTGAACTTGACCTCTTCAGCTAAATTTTCTATAGTTCTTAGTTTTTTTATATATTTCATTTGAACATCCCTAATTTCTTCCTTGCACTTAAGAAAAAATAAGTTTGATTTTTTGGCTAGAACTTCCCTGTGTTCTCTGGTTACCTTTGGTATGGGGACAAACACTCTTGTGCCTTCCTGTTGGACATTCAGATTCAAGTCTGACTTTTGCAAAGTTGCCATCACAGTTTGTATCGTCTGTGGAAATGAGGCAAAGTCCAATACATATAATCTCGGATTCTTCTTTCCTACTTCTGCCAAGTCTTGAATGCAATACTTATCTCCTTCGAACTCAACCTTAAGATTCTCAATGGCGCCATGGGTCGACCTCAAAGTGACATGTTCACTAAGATTCACTTTAAAAGTTTCCAAGGGTTTTCCTATCTCTGCAAAGAGCTTCTCAAGATCAAAGTATTCTCCTAATTCACTTTCATCAATTTTAATTTTTTTCTTTTTTTCCTTTTTCAAATCACGGCCTTTGGCATAACTTCTGCAATTTTTAAGAAAGGAATTTCCAAATGATGAGACAGGTAGGTTCGTTGTTTGCTGTATCGTGAACGGATATTTATGAGAAAGCGTGCTGTATGCTTTTTTGCAATTTAGTTCGCGCAAGGACCACTCCAAATGTCTTCGAGCTATGTGTATTGATTTTTTAAACATTTCGAGATCTTTTAAAAATTATTCATAGAAAACTTTAAATTTAAATTTGTAAGAAAACATTTACTGCAAAAAACAGTCGAACGTCGTCATGTATTTCTACGAAATGTTGGCAACACTGTTTCTTCTTCACAATGGCGCCACGAAACATTTTCGTTTATTATCATGTGCCTTTTTCGAGAAATCTGATGTTGCACGGCGCCGATTGAGGACTCCAATGGCAAAGGCCTTTCAAGGCTCAAAATGGCATTTTGTTAGCTTTCAGGAACAAGGAGAACCCGCCCGGGATGGAACTGTTCTGTTTTGTCATTTTTTTAAATCATCGGGTCTCTATACTTGACCATTTTTAGAAGTAATTAGGTTTCTGATGTTTCGATAATTATTTCGTAAACCCGTAAAGAAATTAGTAATTAAAGCTTCTGCTATCGCCAGAGGCCTGTCTTTCACATGATTCGAGGCACTCAGAGTTTGCCACAATTCTAAAAAACTCTCCAGGACCGATTCGATTCCTTCAACCATATTACCTGGTTAGATATTCTGTGGTAGTTCAGTGAAATTGATCGCAGGGTTTTTACCGGTGACTTAAAAGCTTAAAGCATATGAACGCCATCAGATTTAAAAGGTCTTGGTGCCATAGACGTGCATTATATCAGCACGAGTCACGCACATCTCTAAGTGACTAAAGCTTGATTTTTAAAATTGTGAGAAAACTTATAAAATTTTGAATATCACGAGCAGAGCTTAAATTGCTGTAACAGGATTTAAAGTACTAAATAAAGTTTTTAAAATATGGGTTGGCTTCCTTCTTGTTTACACGAACCCCAAACTAGTGAAAATAACCAAATATCAAGAAAATTTTTTCCCCGTAACTAATGTAAAGAGTTATTTTAACACTCACGATGTGAGAATAACTACGGCAATAGAATTTATATGAATAAAAAATAGTCGTAGAAAACCTTAGTGTCAAGATTAAAAGACGCTCAAATGGTTTAGCGTTTAGCGTTCTGCAATGTCAGAATGCTAAAGTAAACCGTAGCAATGTTTAAAAAAAGTATACAGTACGTTCCTTCGCGCACAAAATTTTTTGCTTTCTATTGTTTCTTTTAATAATAAATGTGAATCATTATTAAAATTTTTTGTAACATTAATAAAGCCAACAAATGGACAAAACTCGAAAGTGGAGTGCACACATTTCGACTCAGACCGCACGCTTTTAGAGATATTACTTTTATTACTTGGAATTCCACTCTGTAGTTTTCATTTATTTAATTACTAGAGTATACTTAAAACGGCCAAACAATTTTATAAGGAAAAGTTTAAAAAGAAATATTTAAGTAAAAGTTTCAACTGGCCCTGAAAAGGTTTGAGGTGGCAACGTGACGAAAGCAAAATAAACCAATTATTGCATTCAACGAAAAAGGGCCAATTTTGCTTGTTTTATTTTATAATAATTAATACTCAAAGAATAAAGTGGATGAATTATTAATTTAGTTTTTTGTAGAAATGGCGGATGAGAAAAAGGTAAAGAAGTTGCAAGTAAAAGAAAATCATGTTGCTTCACTCAAATTTAACATGCTTGATTGCACAAGTTCGCGAATGAAGTTAAGAAGAGAATTTTTTTTCAGGCATCGGAACATATCAATTTAAAAGTATTGGGACAGGATAACGCCATCATTCAGTTTAAAATTAAAAAGCATACCCCACTGAAAAAGTTAATGAACGCTTACTGTGAAAGAGCAAGTCTCTCAATGGCAACTGTGAGATTCAGGTTTGATGGCCAGGCCATCAATGAACTGGACACCCCTGACACCTTGGAAATGGAAGAAGGGGACACCATTGAAGTGTATCAGCAGCAAACAGGAGGAGGTGGTGTGGGACTTTTGCTAAATGTTAATCTCCTCCCAAGGTCTAGTGTTAAAATGCATTCTCAATATATTCCAGTGAAGAGACAATTTCATTTATCCTCCTGGACATCATTTGTGTTATGAACTTGTGTCAGTTAACTTTTCACTTGGATACAAAAGACTGAAAAGAAACAAGTTGATTTAAAACTGTAAAACATAAGGACAGCAGACTTCCCTTATTTGCCTATACTGTTTTATCAAATGGCAAATTAAGGTGCAGTTTGTCAAATATTCATTGTTAATGTCCAAATTATTACTGCAACAAGTATTGACATGTTTCTTTTTTTTAGTAAATTTTAATTATTTTATACAGATTTTAATCCTGCAATAAAAGAGTTGTGTGAGTGCTTCATAAACCGAGGAATTTCCTGTCAGTGAGACATTTCCCATCATGTTTTTGTCAAGGAATCAGCTTTTAAACTGTGCTCAAGCACCTGACTCTAGCAAATTAGTATTTTGTGGTCTAAAAGTAGCAAAGAGAGAAGCAAAACTCTGTATCTTTGATTAAAAAATGTGACTTTTGGTTTGTCTTAATAGTTGTGTGAAGCACTGAGGCTCTCAAAGCAATTGATGTCTCCTGCTCTTAATTTGTGAATGAGAACAGATGACTTCATTGATGTGACTAAAGAAGCATGAAAATGTGCATGATCTATTTCAATCAGGAGACAGTCAGGAGTAAAAGCACAAGAATTTAATTTTTTCTGACAAAATGGATGCCAATTGAAAGCAAAGGAACACTTGTGCTTTACATTGGCAGGCCATTAAAGCCATTGAAAATTAATTAATTCTTCACTCTAGCATGAGGAAGCTCTCATAATAAGTCCTGATGAAAAGGTAATTTTGTACAAGGTTGTTGGATGATGAAACAAGGACTTCTGGAACAGAAAAGAAAGTCAAGTAAGTAATGAGTTTTTTGAGGCTTTGGGGCTCATCGACAAAACACAAGATTTGCAACAATTTCTTGAGGAAGAGTTGTTAATGCAGGTTGCAAAGAGCACAGTGCACCAAGTCCTCAGTCACTGTAATCATTGCTATTTGAGCAGCAACTGTTACTTACACTTCAGTTACTTATATTTATTTTTTTAAGTATTAAATACATAAATAAGCTTTTGTAAAGGGTTTTTTGTATTGTTTACTTCCTCTCTTAGCCACCTTCACTCACCTTTCTGGTGCTTTTCTGGCTGCAAAGAAGAGGAAACCCAAGGCAGAGTGCAGTGCAGTGAAGGGGATGAAATGGTCATGAGGGTGGAGGCGCCTGGAAATGGGAACAGGTGCCAAGGGGAAAGCAAAGTAAATTAGGCGCGTTATTTGAAAGCGAATTTCTATTTTAGTCAGGTTTCTATTTGAAAGTTGTCTCTCCTTAACATTGAGGGACTGGACTTTACAAAATACTTAATTTGTTTACCTTTGAAAGTTACTAGTTTTGGAATTTAAAATAAAAAGTAGTTGCTAAATTCATTTAGCCTAATTTTGGAAACAACTCTTCTATTATTAAAGTTTTTGTCTCCTTTAAGGCAATCAAATAAAAAAGGTTATTTCTTTAACCAATTTATTTTTCTTCTTCTAAATTAACTTTTTAGTTTGAATAACCCTTTATAATTATTCCTTATTTTATTGTCAAGTATATCAGTTCCTTAATTATTTTCATTCATTCTTTTCAAAGCCTTAAGCAAGCGTTCTATTTAATTATCTGCGCATTTCCTCTTTTCACTCTCTCCTCATCGTCACCATCATGGGAAGCTCACTTACTTTACGAGGACTAAGAACAGTACAGAGTCATTGCATACTCTCTTAGAAGATAACCAAACTCAAAAATTATGCTAACTCTAGCCGTCATCCCCCAGATTTTCCGCTTCTCCGGAAAATCCTCTCTTGCACCGGAAGCAGTTTTCCCATCACTGCCACGAGCTTTCGATCAATCCATTTCCTGGGACTCCACGAAATGTCCTCCCACTTCCAGGTGAGCCGCCAACTCGAACACCAGGTGCTGGAGGCTGGGGTGCTCCAGCAGATCCCCCTCCGGGAGGGGCGGTTGAGCACGCGGTCGAAACTGCCTCCCCTGCAACACAACAGCCACAACACTCATCTCGTGCCCCTCCATATCTACCCCCCACTCTCCATACCTTGAACCCTCGATGCAGGTGCAGCACTACGTAGCAAAATATGTACCTTAGTATCAACAGTCTTAGAAAATCGTCTCCAAAAAACTGTACATAACTATTATCTGCAAAAGAAAAGAGTGAGAGCGGGAGGGAGAGGAGAGGGCGACCTCCTGCCCCGACGTACCTACTCGGCACCGTGTCAGCAGCCGGCTCGCTTCGGTGAGGAACCTGTCCACGTAGGATTGGGACCTGTCCCAGTGGTGGACGGGGACGTCGAGCACGTTGCAGATGTAGCAGAAGGCAGTCAACGGGCTGTGAAGAAACAAGGTGAACAGACTTCCGTTCTGGTGGTGGTCTGCGGACATGGAATGGCGTGAGTCGGGGGTTCGTTGGGGCGGAGGCTGCCGGAAGAGAATTACCTTGAAACGGGTGCGGAGTGTCCTGGGGAGACATGAGGACGACGAGGGGCTGGCCGAAGTACCTCGGCAGGTGTTGGAACACGAAGCTATTGTCAGAGTCGATGATGAAGAAGAAGGGCTTTCTCGTGAAGGGAAAAAGGTCTCCTGGGTACAAGCTGGAAGAGGCACAATTGAAACTGCATCGAGAGGCACCGAAGGATAGCTTTGGCAATCAATAATCGTACCAGTGAACTTCTTTGTAGAGGGAAGATTTCTTGTTGGAATGATCCGAAGGCTCCTTTTTACTGTTCACCAAAACTCCTCCCAAGTCGTATCCGACTGAAAGAATAGGCAGACTAACGAACTGGCTCGCCGAAAACCATCGGGGAAGCAGAAAAAGAAAAGAGACCTACCGTCTTCCTGGTGCTTCGCCTGGCAAAAACACCCGTCCGCAGATATATACAGCAACAAAGCACCGTTTGCAGGAAGTTCCTTAAATCCTGAAACAGCCGTATCATTAAAGGGTTTCGCCCCTCCTTCGCCGACAGCCTTTCTCGCCTTTCAATTACCTGAAGCTAAGAACACCATCACCTGGCTGAAGGTTGGCCTGTACAAAAGGTACTTGTGAGGGTTTTCTCGCCTCCCGGCTCTGTCCCCGTTCTCCTGGCACTGCCCCACCTGGTTCTGGTAGGGGACGCCGCCCTTATTGCTCGACGACGAGTAACCCTTTTCCTGAAAACACGACCGTCCCATCACTTCGAGGTCTCCTCACAGAGACGCTCGTCTTCACTCACGAGAGAAATCCTGACCGGAGCTGGAGAAGCGTCGTAAACGTGGTTGAAATCCTCCTGGGGTTCTCTCTCCAGGGTCTGAAGCATCCTGAACATGTCCATCGTGAGCTCGCTGAACTTGACCTGGAACACGTCCGGGGAAGACGTGGGAAAGGGTTAGATGTGGGGCAGGGGCGAGGGATGGCTACCTGATCGGCAGAGTTGCCGACGATGAGTATTTCCTGGAGCGTGAGGTTCATCATGGAGGTCTTCTCGAGGGGGGGCGTGGTGGCGGGGCTGAGCCTGTGGGAGAGGACGACGGCGTTGGAGTCGGCGTGCAGGACGCTGACCAGGCCGTCGGCCTTTATGAAGGACTTGATCTCCTCGAGGACGAGGGTCCACTCCAGCTGGTCGTCGGGCTCGTAGGTGCTCGTGTAGTCGGCTATTTGCTTGTCCAGCTCCATGACCAGGTCGCGAACGAGTTTCATCTTCTTCAGCAGCAGGCAGACGACAATAAACCGCGCGTAATAACGGAGTTTCTTCACCATTAGATCCGAGCTGGAAATAAGCTTTCTTAGTTTAGCAGCTCCGGTCTAGAAGAGGACCTCGTCTTTCATTGGCGCCTCAACCTACCGGTCTTCCTTGGCAGCCCTGGAGTAGTAAGCTCTTCCTCTGATGGCGGCATAGAAAGAGTACGCTTCGTTTAGGTAATTTGTTTCGCTCGTTCTCAAACTGAAAAAGAGAAAACCCCATTATGAACAAACAATTAATAAATGTGTCATTTTGTTTAGTTGAGGACCAGGCCACGAAAAGTCCTTCTCCTGCCTCCTCAGACTTACTAGTAATGGTAGTACAGTTGCCCTATCTTGGAAGCGATTTCTCCGATCTGCCACCTCTTGAGTCCGTACTTTGTGTCGAGGATGAGGCGATGTTGCTGCTGGAATTTCCAGAGCTTCGTGTAGATGTCGAACGTCCGTCCAAAGTACGCCTGCCACTGATTGTGCCCATACTGAGGGAGGTCCCTGCAAACCACACTTTTCACTCACCACCCCTTCTTCGCCACCCCACCAACTCACCTCAGTCCATTAAACAGTTGCTTCGACTTCTCCAGCAGGTGACTAAACTCCATCACTATCTTCCGTTCGTGGTCGTCCATGCCCGCCATGCTCACCATAATGGACTGCCCCCCAACCTCTTCTCATTCCCAGCTCTGCTCACCCACTGCTTTCCTCACCCACAGATTCGCTCCCAAACACTCTACCTCTTCACACACCACTGCTCATTTATTTGTTTCCTTCCTGCACCGCATTAATCGCCCAGTGTCTGCCAGAAAACCCCTCAACGCAGAATCATTCGACTAAAAATAAATACGTTCGCTCGTATCGATCTGCGCGGGGCGCCGCACGCGGTGACCACGAGGTGACTATCCTCTCTCGCGCCAAGGCAGGACATCTCCCGGCGACAGCCCCAACAGCCCAACACCGCGCCCATGCGCCCTCATGGAAGATGGCGTCGCCTGTCCCTCGGCACCCTCGCGCACCCTCGCCTCACCCTCGCCTCACCCTCGCCCCTCGCATCCCTCTCCGCTCGCTGTTGGCTCCTGTCACGGGGCGAACGCACGCAAACAGCCACCTCTGCTTGCACTGCTCTAACATTTTCTCTTTTTGCCCTTCCACGAGACACCCGCTCGATCTGCTCTGTTGTTGCTCATTTCACGCGTGCGACCAGCACTTGGTCCAGCGGTGAATGAATGCTCGGAGTGCCTCTGTCGTCAGCGGAACACAATAAAAAAACGCAAAAGGGGGAAAAGGTGTGCAGGTGAAGTCTGTTTCTTAAGAAGGAAACAGTCCCCTTGTCTGGTTGCTGACGGGGGACACGGCGACCTGTTTTTGTTTTGGGAGCTGCCCTGGCAAAGGATAAAAGGACAAGTCGTTATGGGTTGGGAGAAAGAAATGGGAAAGTGAGCGACGCGGCATAAAACGATTTTGGTTATTCAAAGGCATATTTGAAGAACAAAAGAGCCCCGCTCCTTCCGCCCCCTCGTCTTTCTGCTCCGGCAGAAGTTGGAAATCTCCAGCAGCAAATACTCATAAACAATCCCCGTATTGCAATAAACAACCGGAAGTTGAAGTCTCATGAATACGGTAGATTTGTTAATCTAACATCATTTTGAGTTATGACAATGTTTATGAGCTTAATAACTCATACATGTCTTCCATTATTCATTTGGACCGGCTTATTTTATTATCATCGTCTCTGAATTCATTTACGATGCTTTCACCTGAGGGGCGAACACCCCCGGAGACACCCTCCATCGCAATCACAAAATCGCAAAACTTTCTTTCCAGTGGGGACGACGGGGCCCCTCGGGGGTTGAGCTGCCTCTGTCTGTCTGTCCGGGGGCACGCGATGTGGCTGGAAAGTGTGTGAGGAGTGAGGAGAAGGCTTTAATATTTCATTAGCAATAATAATAGTTAGCTTTGACAGGAAGGCAGCAGGATGATGGAGGAAAAAGCGAAAGAGAGGGAAACGCCGTTAATTATAGAGTAATCTGCCATAGATTTATGACGGCAACCGCCCTTCTCACCCTGCCACCCCTCCACCCCCTTCCTCGATATTTATTCATGATTCATGCACGCCCCTGCCAAGGTGATAAATGTAATAAAATAATGATAGACCCAGATAAAATCTTTTTTCTTTCCGCCTGGCCGAGACTCTTGCCCCCGCACCCCCACCCCGACGAGAGACGTCGCCACCCCATCAATCAATTAAAGGACAAACACCAAAACTTGATTATTTGCAATAAATTTCGGCACATCCGACACGTCCCGTGAAATAATGTTCACGGCTAAGAGTTCACCTTCTGCCTTCGAAGGAACAGGAAGACATCCATCACCCAATCCTTTCTGTCAATCCCTAATCATAATTCATATTTTTTGCGCCCTCTCCCTCACAACTCTCTCTCAGCTCTCTCTCAAGAGACGCCCGTCCCGGCTGCGCAGTCATCATCCCCCGCGGCCAAACAATTAACACCTGATGTTATCGCCCACGAACAGATTGTTTTCCAGGGGTGACCGAAAGGGCCACAAATGCTAAATAATTAAATTAACTTATGTGAAAGTGGGGTGCGTGCGACGAGCGCTCAATTAAATCTCCGCGCATCCCTCGTCGCTCTTCCATCACGAACAGTTCGCCCGACCTGAGCCGACCTGAGCCGACCTGAGCTCGGCTGCCCTCCCACCCCTTGCGCCAACAGGAGATTATTCATATTGATCACCGAAAGGCGAAAAGGCATGTGGCAGGTGTGATGGGGCGAACGGTAGCCGCGGGGGCGGCTGGGGCGTGGGCGTGGCCGGCCCGGGCGTCCTTCACTGTGAAACTCAAATGAAATGACGTGGGCTAATTATTTGGAAGAGCCGAACCGTGACAAACTGATATGCGACAATAAGAACAAAGGAAGAAAAGATGAGGGAAGGATGCGATTACAGGATAATGAGGTCCCCACTCAAGTCATCTGTGAGCTCGACTTCCGAGGCTTCGGGAGGGCGTCCCATATTACAAAAAATCCCACCCTCCCCCGACTTCCTCCTTTCTTCCTCCCTTTTGTCACTGCTTCCTCAGATTCGCCTTCCACGTCTGTTTCTCTTCTTTGTTTGCGCCCCACTCAAACCCTCCCCCACTTCCCCTGTCTCCTGCCCCCGAGGAAGCCCACTTTCCCCGAAGCGATGAAACCACTGAGCACAAAATGAAAGGTACACTGAGGACCCCAAATGGAAAGGGCGCTTTGTTCGAGAGGAGAAGGCGGTTGTTTGCGGCGGGGAAAAGGTTCAGCAATCACGTATTCATCCTTTTAATCTCTATTTTTAATGGGTTTTCTGCTCATTAAAATGAGGGCCGGACCGATTTCCAAGTCATTTACACAGCATACAGATTCCACCCCCGCCTCTCCCCCGGCCCGCCCTTTCTTCCCTCGTTAGGTGCTCCCCGCGGCAATTAAAAACTTTTTTATGTGTAAAGTTAAAATAGTGGAAGAAGTAGGAAATGAACTTTAGACTGTTTCTCGGCTTCTTGGCGGGGGTGCCCGCGATTTATCTTCCCCATTTAAATCCGAATTTGCTTTCTTTCTTCTCTGCCCTCATCGGCGCCCACATTCAGGTGCCGCACCGAGCCCCTTCCCTTCGCGCCCTTCACCCTCTCCCGAAGACCCCCACATTTATATTTACAACCCCTTCCCCCTCTGCCTTTCCTTCAGACGATTCTCGAACCGTTTCTCCCGCACTCCGCGGAAGAAGGCCTGCCAGAGCCACAAAAGCCAAGGGAGGCCGCCCGGGGTGAGAAACTGCCTTGGGGTGGCTCACTCTCGACCAAAACGAATTCGCGACGACGGCCACTTACTGTGGGAGAGCGTTAATTGGCCACGGTTATCCAATGACTGTCGCTTCGATTAAGTGGCGGTTCATCCCCCGACATGAGCGGTTCCTTGCGGAGGGCCGGGGGGCGGCCCCGCCCCGCGACTCTCCCACACCCGAGGGAAGATTTTTCTATTCGATTGGGTTCGTCGATAAACGAAACGCCCCGAAAATCAAAATGTTATCGGATAATTATTTATGAATGGCGGGTCCTCGATGATTTCCACTTTCTTTGAGTCAATAGAAACACAAGCTGGAGTTTCAATTATGTGGCAGAGCGTTGCCATTGTCAAGTTTATGGTCGGCGCACGTGGCCGGGGCGAGTCGGCGTGCCGGAGGGTGGCCCTGCCTGCACGCGCCCTGGACGCCCGTCTCAATTTCAAGAGGTTGTCTGCACCGACACAAGCACAACGAATCATACACGCAATTAAATCCCTTTCTTCCCCCGACCGCCCAAACCTTCGCCAAACCTCGCCAAACACCCCCAACCCCCCAACGCCCCCAGCCTCCCCGCACGCGCTCAGCAATAACTCAGCGCCACGTTGGCAAAATTAGCCTTCGACTTCCAGGGAGATAAGGCACGGAGCCTTGGTTTGAGGGAAAAAAAGGATTTTAGTGACCATTGATTTGAAACCGGTGCGAAGCAGCGAACAATAGGGGCGACCATCATTCATGGCCTGAATGAAATCTCGAAAACAATATAGCCATGCAGTTGAGTTAATTAACAAAAAAAAGAATTCAATTTGTAAACGCAAATAAAACATTTTTTATTGGGCATCCTTCCGAAAGGCAGTGGAATGGAATGGTGAGGGGGTGGTGAAAGGGTGGTCAGGGGGTTAGAACGCTTTCCATTGGTGGTGCTCACATCACTGCAAGAAAACAACAATAATAAGATAATTTCCAAGGAGAAGAGTTGAGAGAGAGAGAAAGAGAGAGAGAGAGAGAGAGAGACGTTTTTATTGAGAAATGAACATCTTATTTCATTTAGATGTTGAAGAAATGGAAAAGTTTTCGAGTCCGATAATTTGTTGAATTATTCTGAAATTCTGAAAGTGACAAATGATTGTTTTTTATATTTTTTAATGGAGAAAAGAAAAGGGGAAGAGAAAAGATAGTCGAGAAAACTTTCGTGTTTCTTTCACAGTAACGCAATTAATCATTGCCGCATAAAACGTTTGACATTCGCATGCTGACCACATTCGGCCACGGCCACTTCCACCCCAAAGCAACCAAGTCTTCGTGGACTTCCTCGGCGGTGCCGTCCCAGTCTGGGGGAGGGGGATGAAGGGAGGCAAGGGAAATTCAAACCAATGCAGGAACGTTTAATGGGCGTCACCAGTGCAAAATCCGCTGTCAGCAGTTTTATGTAATTATTGATTTTGTTTTCTTTGTCTTTTTCTTGGGACGTTCCACAGAGGCACAACCTCTTCTTCTGCTTTGTCGTCATATCTCATGCTTTTCAACAAACTTTTCAACAAATAGACGCGTGCACCCGCTTAATAATTACGTTTACTCTTGGCAATCATTAAAAATAAATTGTTAAACTTCACTTTTGAAAATTTTCCTCTTCAGTTTCAACCACATTCACGAGGAAAGATTTTTTCACGGAATCCAAAGGGCCAAACGAAATGCGCTCATCGCGTGAAATCTCACCCCCATTTGGCTCTTCTCAATGGAAAATCGATTGTCCTCCCCGCACTGGCAGTGGAAAACAGTTGGGGCTGGATGCAAGCTTTCAGGAGGCCTCGTCAAAGGGAGAAGAATGTCCGCCGAGAAGGCGTGCAAAGCGAGCGAGTCCAAAGGGTGGAAGCATTTGCACCACTTTCCGCCGCTATCTGAGATCGTAAGCGACATCCACAATGAGAAAATGTCCAAATCCTAAAATGGAAAAATGTTTTAGTGAAAGTAAGGAAAAAATTTAGGGGGAGTAAAAGGGGCGGTGGAAGAGATGGAAGAAGCTCGGAGGAGGGAAACGAAAGGGTTTGAAAGCGTGAAAAGCGCCTGCGCCACCCCCAACCAATCCGGACGCCCTGCAAAATATAGGGTTGGCGAACGGATTCCCCGTTCAGGAACATCCTATTATCGACTTCTCCACTTCCTTATTTCCCATCTTCAAATTACCCCTCTTTCATTCTTCCTCCCCCACGCCCCCACCCACCCCCACGACCCCCGACACCCCGCCTCCCCTCACCGCCTCCGCGCCACCCCGCCTCGGACCATCTCAAGAAGACGAATCCTCATGTGAAGACTTAATTGATTGGGGGTGGCGCGGGGTCACAGCGAAGGAGCACCCTCTCCGGGGGTGGCCGCTCACAACGAATGAGCACCGAGGCCCGTGGCCTCCCCCGGGACCGGCGTCGGGAAAGGCGACGCCGCCCTCTCGGGGATGGAGTGGTGGCGAGGCGTCCACTCCGCACGACGGCCTCCCAGACACAGGATTTCCCGAATTTCCTTTTGTGCAGGTCGGCCATCCCCGAGACGGCATTCGGTTACGACAAAGTATTATTTATTGCGGATTTTGACTGGAAAATGAAAGCGGAAACGGAAATGATAAGTGCGTGCTGTGATTACTTCGTCAGAAAAAAAATATTTTGACTTTCTTTTATTTTCCTCTCACCTCTCCCTCTTTAATGAATTCCGACATTGTGCCAAAAATTATCGCTTACTAAGAACACAAACAGGTAAGATTTTTTTATTAATTCATTTTCGTGTTGATCGATTCGACGGCGGCCAAATCATTTAAACAAAACCGACTTTCTTTCCTTTCATCCCTTCTCCGTCTGCACACTATGATGGAGGCTGGCTCTTCCCAAGAAGAACCACAATTTTCTCTTCTGATGCTTCAAATTCATGTGTCCGCTTTACTTTTTATATTGACTTATGTTCACTGATTTTGCTTTTCCGATTGTGACTTTGTTCATTCTTTGAGTGATTCTAAGGGATTGAATAAAAACGTTTTCTTTGGGACAGGGACCGGAAGTTTGGCCGCGCCAAAGACAGCCATGTGCACTTTGGCCCGCCGAGGGAAGGCACAGGTGCTCAGAATTCTTTCTTTCTCTCGTTGCCCTCTGAAGGGAAGCTTTCCTCTCACTGGCTTTGCTCGCTCATCTCCAAACTGTCATGGCCAATGGTGGCCCATCGCTGACTCAGCATTGCTTTCATTATTGCGAATTGCTTTCATTATTACGCTGGAGCGTATTGCTTGCATTTGTGGACATTCTGTTTTAAAAAGTCCAATACAAAGAAAAATAAAATAAAAAAGAGTGCTGATCCAAAAGGAAGTAATGTTTGTGTGTGAGGGGAAGTTTGTGCAAATGTGCACCTTAGAGCGCTGTACGCTGAAGCCTTTACAATACGTAAAAGCATAAATTTGGAGAAAGGAGAGGAAAAGTGGTGAGTTTAAAATGGGGACCAACGGGGGAGGAGCCATGAGAAGGAGGGATGCTAATTAAACATCGCGTGATGTTCATTACTTCATTGAGAAGTAATTTCATTTCGCCCACTCCTTAATTTCTTCCTTTGCTCCCATCCACAGGTTGGGATCGCAGGATACGGAGTGACAGGAAAAATAAAAAATTACAATGAAAGCATTGCCATTTTAAATGTGAGGCGAACATTCAAAACCGAATGTGTTCGTGATTAAACAGTGAAATAAACTTATGTTGGTTTCGGGTCAGCACTTCCAACTGCCAGAGTTTGCCATTATTTGGCCATTTACAAATGGCCAAAATTAATACTCCAAAATCAACCCAAGAAAACTCTGTACTGTGATTTTACTCCAAACTGACTGCTCGAAACTTCTTTAATAAGTAAGCAGTAATTTTGAATCGCCAACTTCACCTCATAATTCACTAATAAACTCTGAATTCGTTGATCATTTCATATTTGAAGTTTTCATGAGCTTTTCATGCATTTGGACTCTTTGGTGTGAAAAGGTTTTTCACTGCGGAGTTCGCATTCTTTGTTATTTTTTAAACTCTACCGAATTTTGCCCGTCATTGTTCTGTTGTTTCCTGAGGTCACTGTCTCAACAAGTGTGTGGGACTGTACAAAGCTTTAAATAGGTCTTCTAACATCCCTCAGATAAGGGACAAACATAGGAAACTGCCTTGATTTTTCGCTGTTTTGCTGCCGTTCAGAACGGATTAATCGATTTTATATAGAAATATATCGGAAATGGCATTTCATACAATGAACGCAGTCCGGGAACGAATTATGTTCGTTGTATGCTTAAATTATAATAAAAATAAAATAAAATGAACTTTGTCTATCCCGTGTGCGAATTCTTTTCTGCTGTCCAAACCGAAAAAGACAAAACCCCCCGAAATTACAACTCTGTGCTTTTCATTACGGAAGAACTGCCAATAATGTTAGTGTTACCACTTTTAACAACAACTGAGCGGACGTATTGCATTACGCAAACAAAGCAGTCTTGGAATTGCCAGTCGACTTTGCATTTGGCCCTCAGCCTTTTTGCAGCCGCGGCACTCTCTCGAATTGAAAAACAACATGGAAAGATTAACCCTTTCCTCCATCATCCACCGAATGCTGTCCCACTGGAAAACAAAGGCATTCCTATGATTGATATTTAATCATTGTGAATTTGGAGACCAATTCTTTACAACGAGGCGGACTTTTCGCTCGTGTTTAGAGAACGCCATTGTTGAAAAACTTCTTTTTTATTTCTCCTCTTTTCTTCTTTCCTTTCATTATTATTAGTTATGAAAACGAGCTGTTGAAGCCAATTTATGGTTTTAATGGTCACACCAGACCCAAATATGTCGATCCCCACTGGGGGATCATGGCCGATACTGAGATGAATTCTTCCGATTCCGTTACATAATACAGTTTTCTTTATTGAAAGAACAGTCTTTCATTCAACGGAATGAATTCGAGGAAAATAATCAATTTTGGGTGTCATCTGGAACGCCGACAGATGAGTCAAGCCTGCATCACAGGTTAAGCGACAAGAAGGACATTTTAGTCTTTCCACCCAACCGATAGCAGAGTGTAATAGAAAGCGTCCAAAAATGGGGAATCGGAATACAGAATATTTCCCTTTGTTCCTTCCCGGACTGTATTGCATTGCCAATATAGCGAATATATTTGTAATGGCGAAGGTCTGTTGCGAAAGCCTATTTCGCCATTTTGTCACAATTTCCTGGCAAACGAGGCTGGAAAAAACTTTTTTGTATTCGGCCAATGTTATCAGTTTCGCCTCAGAAAGTCGTCTGTACTGTACTAATCGTCAGTAAAAACTATATTTTGTAGTCTTAATCATACAAATATTATGTCTGTAAGATTTCACCTCTAATGCCTGCGGGCGCCATAGAGGTTTAATTTATTATTATATATTATTATATTATATTATGTTAACCCTTTGCGATCGTATAAATTTCGGCATGGCTATCGTACCGGTCGGAATTAATTTCTTTGTAAAGAGCAGGGATACATATACATAATATTCAGTAATATTTAGTAATATTTAGTAATATTTTAACAAGAGAGAATGTCTAATTATTGCTGTTAAGCTATTTTCTACCTTAATTAATCACAATCGATTATCAGTTTTAATCAATAGCTGATGTAAAAAAAGATATTTAAGAACAATAAGATAACTTTCTGAAAATGAGGCAGTGGAATACACCACATCCGATTAACATTATTGAAATGAATTTAAGAAAACTTAGTGTTAACATTATAAAATGAAAACTTAAAATCTGAGGCAAACAACCAAGTTTTTTTCTATTTCAATTTTCATTATCTTTTTCAAATTAAAATAAAATATAATTGCATGATTCATTAATAAATATTTTTTATTAATATAAAATTTTTATTTTAACAAAAAATCTTGACTTATTTCGGTTATTGTTACCAAAAACACAGTTCCGTTGTGATCACATAACGTATTTTCTATGCGGTGAAAACAGTGTAAAAATTTATATATTGAACTAAATACATTTTGATGGGGTTTCCTCTAATGAATGCGCTCAACCAAAAGTGCGCTTTCACTCTTTTACTGCCATCAACCAGAGGACCAAAGTGCAGTCCCCTGCCAACCCAAAAATAACAAAATGACAGTCGTCTGGCGATGGCCGCCATTTTCAAGAATTAGAACCCCGCTGCGGTTCACTTCTGACTCCCCGACAAACAGCGACTTTCTAGGTTCACTCATCTTTACTTGGCCACTCTTCTCAACACAAAAATTCATCAAGGGAAGCACGAGCATGCAGGGCCTCCAAAAGACATCCATCCCCAAGCTTCGCGCCCTTTTGCACCCCTTCCCATCTGCAGCCTGAAGACCTGGTGATGGCGTAGGTGCACCAAGTGCCGGGGAAGGGTGTCTGCTTGTGGGGATGAAAGGGGGCAACGAGGTGGAAATTCTTTTCTCTGCGCGGTTTCGTATAAATTTATAATCCGGAATAATTCTTCCCTCGACTTAGGAGTGGGGCAGAGGTTTAATAAATAAATGAAAGGAAAAGCGCAGGATTTATCTGCGGCGGTGGGTGGAAGCCATAAAAGAGAAGCATTTCTTGAGCGGAGGACACCTCTGGGCTGAGCTAGGGTCGGATCCTGGTCGGAGAAAAGATAAAAAACATGAATTATGGAATATGGAACGAAGGCCAACCTCACGCACAAATATAAAAACGGAAGAAGAGATAAAAGAAACATAAGAAGTAGCTTGAGCGATGGCCGCCATTTTTCTGTTTAAGCTCTTTCCTCTCATTCTTTCTCCTTCCAGCTTCTCCACCCTCTTGCTGCTTGTTGCAGGGAGGCGCGAGGACATGTACGAAGGCTCCTGCGGCTACCAAACCGCTCTGGACCTCAAGAGGGTGGCTTCGGGGTGCGCCACGGCCGCCATCAAAACAGAGGACTGCATGAACGTGCCGGGCCTGGCCACGAACGAGTGGCCCGGCTGCGCCTACAGGTTCGCCTGCAATTCCTCCACCTTCGAGCAGCTGAAGCAGTCCGTCGAGAAGGCGAAGGCCGCCCTCCAGGACCGGGGCAACTACCTGGCGGCCTCCAGCGCCTTCACGGACCTGGCCACGTCCTCCTTCGGCTCGGGGCCGAGGACCGCCGACTCCCTCCAGGACCTGAGGAGGGAGGACGGGGAGAAAAGGGCCCAGAGTAAGTAGCGCATGATGCTGGGGATGATAAGAATATTTGAGAAACGGGCGGCAGAGGGTTTCCATGGTTACGGGGAGGAGAGGCGTTCCCGAGACGAAGACGAGGGCCCAGAGGGTGGGAGCCGTCAAATTGTGAATATGGGTTTCCCTCCCCCGCGAGGGGGCAGCCGAGATGCCGGCGAAGGCCAAGGAGGGAGAACTCAGCCGTCCTCCTTCGTCCGCCCTCCGAGAGGGGGAGAAGCAGCCAATTCCACCCAAAATAAACTCACTCATTAGCATGCATGGAAAACTTTTTCATTTTTATTCATAAATAATGACGTTTTCCGGAATTGATGGGGCCTGGTGAGGCGTCCCTCCGCCCTGTTCTGCTCACTGTTTTCCCTTCGTCTTCGTCCACCCTCTTTTGCCCTTTTATCCTCTTTTCCTTCTTAATTATCGCCCCCGCTACTAATTTCAACGCAATTAAATTAATTCAAATACTTATAATGTTGCCGAACTCAACAATTCTTTTCCGCCGTTCCTCCTTCTGCCCCTGGCGAAAGGAACTAATTGGGCCTTCCCTTCCGCGCCCGAAGCCATCCTCGGCTTCGCCCGAGGGCTTAGCGGGGCGGTTGGAGGGTTGCTGGCCGGGGGAGGCGGAAGAAGCTCGGCCCTTCCTCCCCTGTTCGCAAGACGAGCCGATGAACGAGATGTCGGGAAATATACGGGGGCGGAGAGCCACGCGCGTCAAATGGGGTGGAAGAGGGTTGCAATCGCTAACAAATAAAACAATCTGCTAGCAGTCAACATGGGATTAACTTCCAAAGACTCGCGTAATCTCTCTTAATAGACACGGAGATCGAGTTAAACAAATCTGAGGGTGGCAACTTCTCATTGACTTCCGCACCAGTCCCTGGTGGATTGCTATCGCGTCCTCCCCCGTCCTTTCCTCCCCCCGAGGGCGAATGCTGGCCCCCCAGCCAGCCAGGCCGCCTCTGCTCCCGCGGCAGCGAGAGGGTGGCAAGCGAAAGCTTCGGAATCTGCGTTGTCGATTACTGAGGGATTGAGGCGGGGTGAGGGGTGTGACGAACGACGAAGGGTGGCTTCATGGGGTAATTGCATTAACAAATAAATAAAGAAATTTGACATGATGGGCTGATTTCCCACGCTGGAGGCTCCAGCCGTTTGGTCAGCATGAGCGATAATTCCTGTAACGGATGACTGAACTTTTTTATTTCACTGTATCTGGTGGCACGTTTCACGTCGACCCTAATCTTTTATCTTCGCGATCGTTTGGGCGGTTTTCTACTGCGAAAACCTTCGCTCACCACCCCGCCTCCCTCATCTCCCTTCCTCCTCTCTGCCCTTCCTCCCTCTGTCCCCACTCGCAACAACTCAGGCCCTCCGCTTGGAAAAAGACAAATTTAATCGAGTGGGGAGGAGGGCGGAACGAGGGCCGCAAAGCTGTATCTTCGAAACTGTCAAAAAGTTTCTCCCAAAAACGGAAAGATAGCGAGAGAACGCTTTCCCAGAGAAACTTTCAGGGCTTCGTATCTCGCCACCCCCTCGCCACCCCCTCGCCTCCCTTTCCTCTCCTTCCCCTCATCCCGCACCCCTCGCCCCTCCGCCCTCCCTACCGACGCTCACTGCATTCTGCGCTTTCTCACCGATAGATCTCGATACCATAATCAGCAGAGCCGCCGACAAGATATCCAGCCACGACCACCTGTCATCGCTGACGTCGTCGGCCAACTCACTCCTGCCACTCGCCACAGGGAAAGGCTACCACCACGCCTCCGCCAGTGCCAAATCCGGTAAGTTCTCCCAGTGATTTTCACCCCCGCGAGCAATTATTTACTCAAGAGCAAGGGATGGGCGGGGGAACACCGATTCGCGTATCGAATGGCGTTAAAGTGTATTGACTTTAACACGACGTCTGATCGTGTTAATTGCTCGACCCTCCATCCCTCCCGGATAAAGTCGAACCCGCCCCTACAGTAAACAGTAAACAGACTCTCACCCCGCGGCGAGGACAGCCTGGAAAAGTTTTCGTGCTGTGTCGAAGGTGCAGGCCACCCTTAATTTGGGGTTGGGGCGCCTTGGACGCGCGAGCGAAGGCGTTGTAACGCTCCTAAGGCCCGAAAACTGGAACATAAAAACAAAAAGGACGAAAGGAGGGTACTTTGGATGTTTTAATGGAACTGTCTTCTTGTGCTGATGTATTGCCAATATAATTTGGCGGCTCGAGCGATATTATCGAATGAAAAATTCAATTTTTGCTTGTCGCTTCGCTCGAAAAAATGCCGGCCAGGAAAAGAGGTGGACGATTTCAAATAAAAACTCATAAGTGGCTTCAGTCAAGCCTTTTACTTTTACGTGAAACTGTCTCTTTGATGTCCCGTCCTTATCTACTTATTTACTGTACCTCTAGGTCCTTCAACAAAGTGTAAGCCATGAGCCGTAAATATTATTATTATTTAACATTAAATAACAACACGAAAAGAAGAGAATTAAAAGGATTTTCCTGCATAAGAGTCGGTAAAACAGCGGAACGGAGTTTCAGAAGAAAATGTTGCAAAGAGTGGCGCTGTTGGCAGTATTGATTGGTTGGCGGGAAAGTGAAAGAGTTGGTGAGGTCGACGGAAGATGTCAGGAGGGGAGCGAAATGAGGGCGGGATGGAAGGGTTGTTCTTTCATTTGTGCTGCAGGGGGAGAGGGGGTGGTTGTTGGCAGGCGTCTAAGACTGAAGCGAATGGAGACCTCAGGATGGGATTTTGGTCCGAGATCATGGGAAAGCGCGGTCTCCATGTTATCAGTGCAGATGTGGACTCGGACGTCCCTTCTGACAGTGCCGCGAAAACCTCTCCAAAACCAAAAGTAATTTCTTAACCGAAGAATAATAACTGTAATTATCCGGCTAAGAACCCTCGAAGCCACAAAATGGAGGACTCATTCTTTTATTTTACCCCATGCAGTTGTTGCGGCTCTTCAGAAATTAAAAAAGAAGGGGAATTACAATTCGAAGACTTTACATTTTTCTATTATTAATTGCAATAATGTAGCCAATGCTCACTACAATCACCCTTTCAAACAATTACGTCTAAGAAGGCATTGTTTTCCTCAACAATGGATCAACGCTTCTGACTCCGAATCACACCTGGAGTGCCTCCCTGCTTCTCGTTAAAGAGATGTTTACCTCTGGTGCCGAGGCAACCTTTGGCCTTAACCTTCGCGTGAGAGAAGGGAAAGGAACGCCTGGAGAAGAAAGTGGGAAGATGACGGAGGTTTTCCGCGGCAGGAGTCGATGTGGTGGAGGAACTCATAAGAAGAATTGAGGAGCACATGGAGCGGAGCGAAAGAAAAGCTCTTTCTGTTCGGACGATGGAGGACAGAGGAAAGAAGGAAATTGCATCAATCAAGACTCTATTCAATTTGAATGCTTTTCAAAAATATGAGATAACCGAGAAAAGAGTCGAATATCATTCCGCCATTAGCCCTAATTGAAACCCTTTCCCAGCCAGGCGCCCTCACAATCTGCAACACCTACCACTCCACCCCCACTCACAACCCCGCTGCCCCGCCCTCTCGCCTTCTTCACCGCCTTTCCTGGAACACAAGTCATCACACGAGAGTGAATTCCCGGGGTTACCGAATGGCAGAAGACCCCACGAAACAAAAAGGTGGAAAGGATTATTATATTGTGGCCATCATCGAGTCCTCAGAGTGGAAAGATAGCAAACGCAAACTAAAATCAATTAATATTCTCTCGGTCTTTAATGAATTTCATTGTTTGGGATTAAAACTACATCGGGGTGGCCCGTGAACGTTTTTCCTTTGTTTCTACCCTTTCATTTCTTCCAGCAACCGAAGTGAGTGCTCAAGGAGTGAACGATGGCCGCCTAGGAAGGAAAACAAAAGAGGAAATGTTTTTTAAACTGGTCACCCCCACCCCACCCCACCCCCGCCATCCCCGCACCCCTTCGCACCCCTTCGCACCCAATTTACCACGCACGCACTCCAACCTTGGCAGCGAAGAGCTTCTGGCTTGAACCTAAACTGCGTGACGGCTATGGCTTTATGGCAGTTTTGGGGCGACTTTGAGTGGCAGAAGAAAGGAAATGGCGCGAAAGGGTGCGGGCGGGGTGGGGCGAAAAACTAATTTTTAAAGCTTGTTCTCTCGTCAGTTTTTTATCAGTTTTGAAACCGTTTCAATCGAAAGCGAATAAGAAAAGTTTATTGGGAAAACTGAAAGCATATGTCGACGCACGTGCGATGCCACGTGCAACCACTCGAGCATGACCTGGCACTGACGGCTGATATGGCGCAACAATAATCATTTCCAGAATAATCCCGGAACGAGTCAAAACTCGCTGAATTTTCTCTGCCCCACCACAGCACCATTTATCACATGCACGGGCAGAGGATGGCGCTGTTTGGAGCTCTGGCCGCAGGAAGAGGAGGCAGAATGCGGGGGAAGGGAAGCTTTTGTTTAATGAATGAAAAACCAATCAAAAAATAAAAAGGTTAATTGGAAAAAAGGAAAGCGTAGATTTTTGAGTGGGGAGCGGTGATTCGGAAAGAAGCAAAATAAAAAAATAAATTTTTATCTCGTATTCATTTTCCGTTGGAATTTAAAGCTACTCTGGCAACAGTGGCCTCGAGCCCGGAAGTGTCTCCATAGTAACCCCGCCATCGATTTGGCGGGAAGGAAAAGAGTATCAAACTTCTGACGAATAAATTCCGCCTCCGACTTCGACTTCTTCCACATGCAGACGACTCCTGGCTCTCCTCTCGCCCAGGGTTGTGTCTTCGGGACGGGGTGGCCGGGGATGGGGGCGGGGGTGAGGGAGGAGGGGTGGGCGCAGAGGGCGGAAAGGACACAAAGGCTGTTGGTCTGAACATGGAGAGCCACCCGCTGATGAGAAAATTCTCAGTTTGTGAGTTCCCTTGCGCGTTATTTTGATGCAGTCGATTAACACCCCTGCGACTTTCAGCTTCTCAACCCTCTTTTCCTTCCACCCCCTCTCTTCTCACACTTTACAAATTAATCATTTCTTTCATTAACTAATAAAGGCCAACTTTTAAACTTTCCTATAAACTTTTATTATGTAATCAATCCTGTTATTATTATCTTTGTCGCATTAATTGAGTTTTCCAGAGAAAAGCGCAGAAATGGCGGGAGTTTTTCGTCTCGGACACCTAGAACAAAGCTCGGATGAGCACTCGAAAGCGATGGCCGCAGAAAGTAAAGGAACACGAAAGGGCGAAGCGACGGCTGCCAAAATTGCACCCTCGGGGTCTCCTCGTGTGTTTTCCACATCGCGTGTTTGCCTTTCTCACCCCCTCGCCAACCATTTTTGTCAACTTTATTGCTCTTATGCAACTTTCTCATTGTTTGCTCAACACTTTTCTCCTCTGCCCCAGAATTTGTTTTATTTAAATGATAATATACCGACTCGAAAAGAAGATTAAAAAACTTTCGCCTCCCCCAACATCCCCCGCTCTTCCTCCCTTCCACCACTCACCTTCCGCACATTCCTCACTCCCTGCCACCCTCCATCCCTTCATGCCTCGCCTCTGCCCTCTACCCAGTCACCACCAACTCCTCTCTCCCTGAGGTCTTCCCCAAAGTCTTCGGACCGGATTCCTCGGGAAATGAAGGCGAGCCAAGGCTTCTGCCACCACTGGAAGCTTTTGCCTTCTTCCCCTCTACTTCGTTCCTTGACTCCCTTCGAGGAGCGGCCCTCGCCCCCCTCAGCCAATCCCTTTGCTGATCTCTCTGCTTTGAGACAAGAAGGGCCAAGAAAGGCGTTTTCCGTCGCCTGAGCGAAGGAAATAAATTGCAATCGCGAAAAGCGAAAATGAGGATCACATCTTTTCTCTAAAAAGTGCATTCGCAATTGATTCTGAAATGAAAGCGAAATAAGTTAAACTCTTTATTAATAACCATAATAAAGAGAAAGAAGGGAGAGAGAGGCGGTGGAAATCTGCAGATGGCAATCAAATTTTCATTTTCATTTTGAGAAAATTCGATAAGAAGAAGAGAAATTGTATTAAATATCCAGGAATAGGGAAGTCGTGGAAATCCAAAGCGTCAAGTATTCTAATTTGAAATGTCGCCTCCCTCCTCCACCCTCCAACCCTCCCTCCCCCACTCGCTCCCCTCCGCGCCACCCTTCTCATTTCCTGTCACACAGCTCACCCGTTTGATAATAATTTTAAAATTAAAGCACATTTCTCTCCTCATCGCCAAATCTCCGGCTTTCCCCCGCCCCCAACGGCACAGGAAAAAATAAAATCACCTGAAAAATTGCTTTCCTTCTTCCACTTCTTCCACCTTACCGCCCTCCCCTCGCCTCCTTCAACCCTTCCACCCCTCCCTGCCGGCCCAAATGCCCGATGCTCGCCCGAGGCTCCAAGGACAGAACCTGACGACGAGGGCTTTCGCCCTTCAAGACTGTGCCTTCCCCTCCCACCACTTTGCACCTTTCTCAAAAATTCTTGGAAAAACTTAATTTTCGACAACATGGAACCTTCTCCCTGGATCCTCCCTTTCATTGGCCAAAACATCTCCCGACCACGCCCATTTTCAGCCCTCGGAAAACCCTTCGACAGACTCTAAGTTGCTCCCACCGGCAACTTTTCCCTCCCTTTTCTGCCCCTTTTCTAACGATCCTCTTCCACCACGACCTTTCCGCGCAGCCTTCACTTACGACCCGCACCTCCAGCGCCGGCAGCCTTAGAAAGCCTTTTTCCCCGGGTCTCCGCGCTGGGCGGGCCGCCTTCTTAGAATGAGGCGAGCCTTTTCCGGGTGGAAACTATTTTCTTGGGAAGTGAGAGGGCTCCGTGCAAGAGGGGGCGAGGCGTCGGGGGAGAGGGCGTTGTTTGGGGCGTTTTTGCGCTGGCCGGAGCGGAACCAAGAGAAAATTCATTGGAAAATGGCGGGAAAGTGAAACTTTTTCCGATATTCGGTGTGAAGGTTCTGTCGAGGTCGGGCGCGGGCTCTTCCCGAGGGATTTATCAGCTTGTTCTCATCCTGTATTGTGCAAACCTGTATTGTCAGGTGCGGAAGTGAAGCCGAAGTGAGCGCGCGAGTGCCGAGTTGCTGAGTTTCGGTTTGTGCTTGCGGAGGAAATTCGTGGTTATTTTGCAATGACAACTTGATCAGTACGTTCGAATACTTCTGGTCCAGCGATATGCTGGACATAAAAACTTCTGCTGATTATCTCAGCAGGGCTGGCACCTTTTCCAACTTTTCCATGCTTTTTGCCGGTAAATATCATCAACTCATCACTAACCAGTGATTTCGCTTTCAAGACTGGACTTGTCGCCGTCGTGCGTCACCCACTAGACAACCCTTTTAAGCCACATGTCGAACCCTTTTAAGGTCCCGGCTACAATGGATCAAACTCTTGGTTTGCCCAATTCTTTCAGCTCTTCCAAACGACCACCACCATCGTTTCGCACTGCTCTTCGCTCAAAGTGGACATTGCTCCCTTGCCCTGTCCATCGTTTGTGACCTTGACGACTGACTAAGCTCCATTCGGTTGCAGTCTTTGCGTTGAGGGTAAAAGTGGCGAAACAGTTGGCGGAAGAGCGGCCGATGCAGAGCTTTCTCCACCAACTTGGGTTTATCTTTTTTTGCCTCGGGTTTTTGCACTTTTCAAGAGAAATAAAGATAAATCAATAAATAAATAGATGGTAACCGGAAAGTGCAAGTTTTTGTTTTTTGATGATTATCTCTTTTCTTAAAAGTAACGAACCGGTCTGAACAGCTGTCAGTTCAAACATTCCACCATGAAAATTTGAGAAGTTGACATGAGCTCTTTTCCCAAATTCCGAGGCTCGCATAATTTCAGGCAGAGCAGTCAAGCAGAGCAGACGAAATTAGGCCAAACCGGCTCCGTGAATGCCCGCCTGCGACGGCTAAGCAATGGCTGCGGAATTTTGTCTTGTGCCCCATTCGTTAAAAGAAACGCACAGAATAACTGAAATAAGTCTTGGTCAAAATGACGGAGACCGTGAGATAAGCAATAAAGCATGAAAAGGAAAAGCTTTTCCTGTGTGATTCAAATGGAAAAAGGGAAATTGAGAGGAAAGAAGAAAATAAATAGTTTTCGAGGGCAGGGGACCAACTCATGAGTGTGGGCTAAACTACGGGCAAAAACTCCAAGACGGAAAAGGAAGGGTAAAAGAAGAAACCAAAAGGGGAGGCGAAGCCATAGAAAAATCAAATGAAACACAAAAAAGGTCGCCGTCCTAACATTACCGTAATTGTGAGGGGAGTGAAGAGGTAATGCAGTCGGGGCACCTCGCATGTCTCCGACAGGTATTTACAGTGGAGAGGTGCAAAAGGGGGTTCTACTGTTGGGGATGATCGAGCAGGTGAAGTGGGAGAAGTTTTGGTGGGCGGCTCGCAATGAAGAGGACGGAAGAGGTCGAGGAAGGGCGGTTTTCAGTTTATTTTCATAAAGTCTTTGACTAAAATTTTGGCTTTGAGCTCTTTGGCTGCTGAGATGAAATAAAAGAAGTTGAAGCCGAGGCTTGGATTTCACCCTTTGCGGTCGTATAAAATTTGGGGATGGGTATCTATTGGTCGGAATCAATTTCTTTGGAAAGAGCAGTTCAGAAATATTCACTAATATTTAGTAATATTTTAACAAGAGAGAATGTCTAATTACTGCTAAATGCAATTTATAAAATATTCTTTGTATCTGCGAACGTTGTCGATTTTGTTACGTTCAAAGGACGACACCTCTTGCACAACTTTTGTTTAGATTAAATTTTGTTATCTCCAATCGATGGAGAGAGTCGTGTTGATGAAAAGGTTTAATAGAAATTCAGGAAAAGTTCAAACTGATACAGTATAGGAATGCATACAGTATAAGATTCGTACAGTTCCTTGCCATCACAGCGAGGAGAGCAGAAATACGGCCGCTAAGGGTTAAAACTTGTTTCACAAAAATAAAATGAGGCTTTATTTCAGATTGGTCTTTAGAGTATTTCAGAGTATTTCAGTTGAGTGGGGTGCCACGAAAGGAAAAGCAGAAAATGTCGGCTGGGCTCTTGGGAAGACTGAAAACAATTTTTTTCGCGCACTTATCACGACGGAAGCACAAAGTTGTTTCCGGCCCGCCCTTTTCACGGTTTAAATTTATTTTTCCTTCTCGAAAACCTATTAAAGAAGTTGCGAGAGTAAAAAGTTACCTCCAACCTCCTTCTTTGAGATTTCCTGGTTTGCATGCCTCCCCTCTCCTTGCTGGCTTTCGCCCCGGGCGCACAAGGGGTGGTACGGGGGGTGGTACGGAGGATGGTGCAAGGGGTGGCGCAAGGGGTGGCGCAAGTGACTAATGCGGGACGTTTCGTTTCAGACGCTTCGTACAAAGGATCATGGAGCACCCATGCAGCCTCGCAAACGCAAGGTTAGTGAGTAGGAGAATAATAAAGGTTAGGCGAAGATGAGGACGGAGGGGAAAAGGCAATTAAGGTAGGTTGAGGGGTGGCCGAGGGTGGAGCTCCCGGGGGAGAGAACCGATTAATCCCGGCCGACACATAATGGAAAGGCCAAAACGCCACTTTTTCTCTTTTTCACATGATTTGTGTTTGCCTAAAAAATTATTCACACGATTGAACCTTTTTTCCGGGAAAGTTCTCCACTTCTTCACCTCGTGCAGACCACTTTTTATTTTTTCCTTCCACTCAAACCCTTTTATGCCACTCTGTCCGATGACAAAACACCCATTTTCTCGTTCCTTCATCCCTCGCCAAAGGCAGCCTTGGAAGACTTCAACTGGCCAAAGAAGGGTGGTCGACGTGGCCGGAGGGCGGCGGGGTTGTGGCGAGGGGCAGCTGTCTGTATTCAAAGTGGGAGAACTTGAGGGGATTGTCAGGAGCAATCGATGTGAGCAGTCCTCTTTGGGAGTTAGTGAAATGTAAGGGAAAGTGTCGCGATGGGGGAAGCAGATGAACAAAAGACAAAAATGAAGTTTTCTCGAAAGCCAAATCCTCTTCGATGAACCATAAAAATTGGAAAAAGAAAATAAACGGAAAGAAAGTCGTTTGAACGCGCTGTCCCTTTCTTTTATATTTTCCTCCTTTGGTTTCTGATTGTAAATTGGAAATCCAAACTTTTATTCAATCAACAAGTTAAAAACAATATTTGGGAGGGAAGGTGGACGGGAAGCCATGTGGGGAAGCTGCTCTGCTTCCAAAGAGGAATTCTCTCCGAACGCGGCCAAATTTTAAATTTCCGACGCCAAAGTTCCCCGCTTGAATGATTCACAGAGTGAAATTCTAATCACGGAAACTTCGGTTTCGGTGACGATTATGAAAAAAAGAGCCCTAACCCCATAAACGCAACCACCCTTAGCGATTTGACTCTCCACCTTCACCCTTCGACCCCTCTCAACGCACTGGATTCGCTGATTACAAAATAACTTCGTTTACGAACCCAATTCATTTGTTTTAATTGAGTCATTCTTCGGAACAATTTTTTCGCTCAGCGCCGTACAAAGGCACGACGATCCCTCAGGTCGCCACGGGGCACTCGCTCCAGACGCGAGCAGTGGGGGCGGGAAGGAGGGTTGCGAAGGCCAGCTTTCGAACGGATGCTTGGCAAACGAAGAAAACCTCAGGGAAGCCCAAACTCCGGCCCACGCGCGACTTCCTACATTTCCTGAAACGTCACGAACATTACAAGTTTTCCCGGTTCTCATCTCTCCCAGGAAATTCCCCATTTTCCGTGCCTCCGTTGCCTTTTCCACTTTTAATCGATTTTCGCTCCCAACAAAACAGAAAAACCCACACTTTTCTCCGCTTTCAAGCGAACTGCTTACACAACTGCGCACCCATTCGGTTCTTCCTCATTCGCGGCCCCAACGACCACCGCGACACGTCCTCGACATGCGAAATTCGCCTCTGCCCTCGCCAGGCGAAAGCACCGAGGAAAGTTCTAGCAAAAGCAAAGCACTTGGAAGAACAATTAACGAGAGAAAGACGAGGGTTAGGATAATCCGGATGCTGCCATTAGGCCAATCAAAGAGCTCAAGCGAAGGCCCACTCTTAAATGCGGGCGCACTCGCGGCGGTCTCGGGCTGGGCCCCCTCTTCTACTGGTCCCGGCCAGGCGAAGGAATTAATGCCCTGTGCAATCGGCGGAGTCCTCTGTCCCTTCGGGCCTTGCGGGCCCCCGCTCCCTCGGCCGCGTCCTCGCCCGAGTGGACGCCACGTCCCGTCCTGCAGCCACTCATCACCCCGATTCGCACTTAACTTATTCTGCTGGGAGTTTTCTCGGGCGTGAGGAGTGAATTGTCAAATGATACCTTATGGAATTCTCGGGCTCTGCTTCAGAGAAAAGAGAAAGAAGAGGAAAGGTAAGTAAGTGGAGGTGGATATTTGGGTGGAAAGGCGGGACGCCAGGGGAGCTCCCGCAGGAGGTGGCCATGCATCATTTTGAAAAGCATCACGTGGCGCTCGATGAAATGATTTTGGATTTTAAAAGTGAACAAGCAGGAGGAGTATGTCGGGAGTTTGTGCAGTGGACCAAGACGTCTTCCGGGAATGTCGATAACAGTGCACGCGATTTTCGGAAAAGTTCTTTTAGTCCGACCAATTAGATTTGTCTGATTATGCTGTGGTTTTGTGATTCATTTTAAATGAATTCATGGAAAATGAAGTTGCAAAGTTCCAAGTTCTCCGCGAATGAATGCAAGAGGTGGGAGGAGAACAGTAAAAGAAAGACTGCTGCAGAAAAGATTTGAGTGCTGCCAATGCAAAGGAAGTAAAGAATGGAACAATAACAGTTCTTCGTAAGGGAAATGCCGTGAGCGCCTTCACTGTTAAAGTTCACTAAGAAATGGTTCAATTTTCGCTGTTTCACATTTTTGGTCGTCTTTTTATATAAAACTCACTCGGATCCTTCATTCTTCCAATGAAGGCATTAGCCCTGGATGAAACCTGTTCAGTCTGAGCTTTGCTGTCCTGTGTTCAGACAACCGCCTCTTCTCTTTCTGCAGAAGCCAGAAGTTGCTTGGAAGATCAGGTCCAGTTCAGATGCAATGTTTCCTTTGGCCCTTTTCCTTTTTCACATTTTTACACTTTGCTTTCTTCCAAACGCGTTCTCGGAGATTTTCTGAAACAAAACCAAAAAGAAAGAACTAAACAAAAGTTTCCATTTGGTTGAATCCCTCTGAAAGAAAAGAAAAACGAACGCGTTTCTCTTTTGTCTCTCCGCTCTTTCGGGCGCCGCGTCGCTCTATCTCTTCTACGCTTGGGTTCATGTTCATCTCAAGCCTTAAAACCTCTCTCCTCACCACCACCCCCAAATCCTGCCCCTTCGCTCCCGCTCCCCAACACCCACCACTCGCCCAGCCAAAGCCAAAGGCCTTTCGCCTCAGGCCGAGGGAAGTTTGGCCAGCAGCAGACAGCGGTCGGCCACTGGAGGTGGTTGGCTGGAGAAAAGGTTGAAGTGAGAAAGGTTGAGTCGAAGTGGGGCCGAGGGAGTGAGGGGGACATGCAGAATTGTTTGGGAGGAAGAGGACAGAAAGTTGGTCGACGACGTTGGAGCTTCGAGTATTCAAAAACAATGAAGATTTTTTGTGAGTTAAAGCAAAAGACCGTGAAAAAAGTTTTCATTTTCAATTTTAACAGACACAAAAGCTTTTTTAGGGTGGAAAATCCCTTTTGGGCGTTTTAGAAAGCACCGAAGCTTATTTGAATTCGAACACGTAGGAGCAGCGAGGCGTGGAGCGTAAAAACCAAACACGTCAGCCTCCTTTGACGCGAGGGCGGCGCCCATGCTTCGCTTTCGCATCCTCACTCGCTCACCTCGGGGCGTTATGTCGGCAAAGCTTCTGGAAAAGCTAATTTTGATTTTTCAAGGCGCGCCTCCTCCTTCGCCGACATCTTGTTAATGACAACCCCTTTGAGGCTTTCCACAGCCCTAATTACTTTATCGGGACATCAAAAGAATTTCCACGTCAAGCCACTTTTAGTGGTTTCCAAAGGGCCAAAAGTTAGCGCATCATCGCCTGCACGATGCTCTAGCCAGCGAGCAGACGGTGCGGAGTGGTTTTCGGAGAAAGGCCAAAGAAATGGCGAAAAGAGAATTGGCCAAATGCGGCACAAGGGCAGTCGGAGGAGGAAAGCGGGAAACTCTGACATGCGATTTCTTTTCAGGATGTGGGGCAAATGCGTTAAGTATTATAGCGAAGCCGTCCCTGGACGCCCACGGCCACTTGCGTCAACCAGGTAGGTTCAGGTCGAACCTCTTCTGCCCCTTTCGTTGGGGACAAAAGGGGTGCGCGGAGCAAGACGAATGCCAAACCGTCATTGTAATGCAACAGTGGTTTCTTTTGCTGCTTTTGTTCTTGGGTTTCCTTCCGACAGTGGATGAGCGACGCTTTGATGCGGAGGGTGGTCGGAAAAGCAGTTTAGAAAGGAAAGTCGAGTTTCTGGTTTGGGAAACGCAGTGGGTTCGGATTGTGTTTTGAGACGAGCACTCCAGTGAACGGATTTAACTAAAATGAAAATTTTGTTTTTTCTAAGAAATGATAAATAAAGGAAAGATAAATTTCCCCTCGTGCAAGGGACGACCGAACTTGATCAAAACTCATAGTTGTCAGATTTTCACCCCTCTGAACGAGAGAACATCAGCTTCCCCTATTATTTCAGATTATCACACTATAAACCCTGCGTCCTCCCGTCTCCTGACTTATGTTACATGTCAACATTCACATCCACACATTTCCCATGTTTTTCTTACAATTTTCCCTCAGACAGTCTCTCCGCCACTGCATTTCCATACCGAATTAATCACTGGCCAAACATTCCCATTCTCGTCCAATATCAAATTCCCAAAACTCAATAGCCCACAAAAGATGGCGGATGGAGTCATCCATCATTCTTCGTTTACCGCGACTTACGAATTCCATTAAAGCCTGGAGAGAGTCTGGGCGAGGGGGCTGGGGGCGGAGGGCGGTTTTCCAGGTCGTGGTGACGAAGTGGCCAGAAAGGGCAGGTTATTGCGTATTTGAAGAGAAATAAAGCGAAATGGTCGGGGTTATCGGTCTTAGAATTGGGCGATAAAAGGGAAAAAGTGAAACGGGAGAATGGGAGAATGGGAAAAGAATGGAGGCGAAGGGGAAAGGGGTGAGGGGGTAAATGAAGTGGAGGGAGGTGGGATCGACACGAAAGCCTCCATTATTAAACCGATTTTAATGAATATTTCTCGAAAGCAAATAAAACCGTATTGAAGGGCAGGAGTTTATTTATTTTAACGGTTATGGAGAAGAGAAATGGACGGACAAACGGAACGTCGCTCTCAGACGCCGTTCGTTGACATTTTCTAATGGCAATTCTTTGTCGAGAACGTATCTTCTTAATGGAACACATGTAAAGAGCTCCAATCATCATAAAAACGATCGATAATGACCCTTGATACAGTTTCTTTCCGTTCGGAGCCCGGCCCTCGGATTGGCTTTGGCGCTGGCAAAACTTGCCGGCCAACATCTGCCCCCGGGGGATAATCTCGTTGGTCTTCATCCCTCGTGAACTTTGACCCCATCCCCAAATCAAAACTCAATCAGTGGCCCACTACTCCATTAGGTCTCGGCTAATAACGCCAATCAAAGGCTAAAGGGGAACGCAGAGGGAAAGGGATGTTTGGGGTGCACAAGAAACAGCCTTTAAATTCATTTATTGTTCCTTAACTCTAAGCTGCTTCCATGCCTTTATTTCATTTCTTCAACGACCTCCTTTGTTTCCAAGTTTAAGTCATTTACGAACTTACCTCCAGCCCCGGACTCGACGCCTTCGGCCTTTCTCCGCCGAACCAAACAATTTACCACCTAAAGAACGTCGCCTGACTTTTCGCACCGCTCAGCCCTCATGATTCGTCTAAAGGTTAATAAATTCACGACTCTCGCTTACTTTCACCTTTTCTAAACACTCTCTTACGGATTTAATCCTCTCATTTGCGCTTTCGCGACAGCGACGCAAAGGGAAAGCGATGAGGACATCGATTCCAATGGTTCAAACCAAAGGAACTCAACTGCCCATAAGTCCTTAAGTGGTGGAGCACTCGGTCCCCCAATGAGCAGAACGGGGGGAAGAGTGAAGGAGAAGAGGAGCAGAAAGGCAGGTGAATGGTGTCAAATCCAGACTGCAAAGCACTGTGCGGGGCAAAAAATTATTTGGAGGTCGTTTGCATTAACCCCTTCTCCTCAGCACTCAACCCTCTGCCTTTTAATAAGTATTTTCAGTCTGCAGTCGGACTTGGTTGTTCGTTTCTCGAACAGAGCTTTTCTCTTCTCTCACATGAGAGTGCAGAGTGCTCCAAAGCTAAAGTTATTTGTTTTCCTTTTGCAGATCCATATCAAATGTTTGGACCGACCAGCAGTCGCTTGGCGAGTTCTGGTAAGCATCACTGCTTTGATTCATAACTTTTCTTCTCCGATGTGTCGAAGCCAACTTTTCTTTTTTCTGTAATGCGCCCACACCACAGTTATTCACGTGATCTGTAACCGCAGATTTAACATTGCAAGTAATTCGGCTGAGGAATTTACCTTTTATCTCTTTGCAAAACGAACTGGGAAGGATGAATTCAATTGTTTTCTGCATTCACTGCCATCCTCATCTCTTTTGCACGAGCAGACCTTGTCCCAACCTGGCTTTCCAGTAAAGCGTCCTTAATCGTTTATGCTTAAATATAATGGAGTGTCCATTTTTGCCTCGAAGGAAAATGGAGAGCAGACGAACAAGGCCACATTTGGCTCTTCGAAGGCGAAAAAATTGTTTTGGTTAATGCTGACCTCCTCTCCTTCACTTACTCTTTGAAAGCAGACCAAGTTCATGTGGTAATTCCTAGTTTTTGCTTCCAGGTTCGGGCCAAATTCAGTTATGGCAATTCCTTTTGGAATTACTCTCTGACTCATCGAATGCAAACTGCATAACCTGGGAGGGAACCAACGGGGAATTCAAGCTGACGGACCCCGACGAAGTGGCCAGGAGATGGGGGGAAAGGAAGTCCAAGCCAAATATGAACTACGACAAGCTGAGCAGAGCCTTGAGGTAACCACTAACAGCCCCTGTCGTGCGCTACAAACAACCCTCACAAGGTTTTATTCCACTTAACCTGCCTGAGAAGAACCAACAAAACTTGCTTAGTATTCCTAAAGCAGAGTTGTTTTTCTTTCGCTTTAACTGCGAAGGAGGCGAAAGTCACGTCTTCTTCCCGAGAAGAGAAGAGTAAATCCCGTAATTGACACAAATCGAATAACCTCTCAACTCCTCCATCTTCCCTTCGTCTTTCTCATTTTCCAGGTATTACTACGACAAAAACATCATGACCAAAGTGCACGGGAAGAGGTACGCCTACAAGTTCGACTTCCAAGGCCTGGCCGCAGCCACGCAGCCTGCCGCTGCTGACCCCACAGCTTACAAGTACCAGTCTGACTTCTTCATGTCCAGTTACCACCACTCCACGAAAATGAACTTCCTCAGTCCTCATGCAGTCGTTCCCGCGAGCACAGGTAGGACTCCTTACTTATCATCCCACCAAAGCCTTCTTTCACTCCCCAGATAACCCACGACCACTTTAAGTGCTTTATTCAAAAGCCCGACCCCACCCTTATTGAAATCTCCAATTCTCTGATTCTGACAGAAGACAAACATTACGTTGACAATTTTAAAGTTGATTCCCACTAGAGCCCTAACTCGACAGGGGCTGTCAAACTCACGAGCTCCCACGAAGACATTCTGGCCATGAATTAAGTGGGCCAAGTCACACAAGATCCCCTCTTCTGTCCTGGCGCGACACGGCCCGGCCAAATGGAGACTCTTTCGCCGTGGAAATGAGTGAAGGCTAAGGAAAAAGCGGGTGGAGGGTTGGAGAAATGAAAATGTAAGGGGAGCGAGGAGGGGGATGGAAAGTGGTATCGGTGTTGGCCATGGCGAGGGGGAGGCAAATTGAGGGCGGTTCCTCTTCGGGAAAGATTCGGAGTCGTTTTCCAAGCATTAAAAACTGGTTTTTAGCATGAAATTCGGAGAAAAGGAAAGGCGGCCGATAAAACCGAAGAAAGTTGGATAAAGCGAAAAATCGAAATCGATTGGTAGCAAGTCGTTACAAAAAAAAGGTTGAGGAACATCTTTTCAAAGAAGGCAATTTCCTGAGTTTGGCGGCATTTTTCCCTCAGGAGGGGCAATTTCACTCTTTTTTAAGAACTGGGTTATCAACGCCCGAGGGAGGAAAAATTTCACTTCCTTTTTTAAGAAAAGATAAAAAATGACGAGCTTCGAAGGCGGAACGAAAACCTTTCACAAAAGTGACGCGCCACACTCATTTCGCCTCCTTTTCATCATCCCCACTCTCTCCCACTAAATCTCATCTGAATCTGCTCCCCCAATAATCCCCATTTGCTCTTTCACTTATCGTCAGCCAATGCTGGAGATTCAGAGGAGCGACAACTGAGAGCATAATTCACGCGGAGACATAAATTGGGGCCGCAAAATGGCGGATCTGTCCGAAGGCCGCTTTCTGCCTTTGTCATTGCTTCCCTTTTCCTCCTGCCTCGAGACAGATTTTTATTGCGGCTAAATTTACGAGAAAATTAAAAGCCTTGGTCGTCCTCATCCATTGTTCCTCGACAATGGCCTAACGAACGCTATTCCTTCCCTCTTCATTTGAATCGGGAAAGAAATCACGTTGTTCAATCTCGGAACCGCATTTCCTCGCGTTAAAAAATAAAGTAAAGGAAACATTAATTAATCGATATTTCCAATTTGCGTGTCTTTCCCAAAATGGCGCTCTCCTTAGTTTCCTCCTTTTACGCAATACATTTTTGTCACCTCAGACACTCCAGCCAGTAACCCTTTCCTTCTTTCCTTCCTCCACTTCCTCCACTTCCTCTCACGCCACCCCTGCACCGCCTATCATTCCAAACCCCTCGCCCACCCACACCAACTGCACCATCCTCATCCAAATCCCCATCTCCACCACCAGGAAAACTTCTGCTCTGACCCCCATCGCTTGTGTCTTCCAGCGAGTCTCTATAACTCAATTCAGTTCAATTCTTCGCCGACGTCCTACTGGACGAACTCGAGCGCCAACCTGTACTCGAACATAGCGGCGGCCTCGAGCCACACGATGGGCCACCACACGAGCCACATGACGTCTCCTCTGGGCTCGTACCCCCACTACGCATGACAGCCTCCGGCCTCGTGGAACTCGTGCAGGGACCCCTACAGGCGCCTCACCACCTCCGTGCAGACATCCTCGTCCCCGGAGGACCGTTGACATTGCGACAAGGCCGACATCGACAGAGACTACCAGAAGAGCTCTTTCGGCCTCGGCTACGCGGACATGTTTTGAAGGAAACGCCGCCGTGAAACCCATGTGCAAAACCTAATCGTTAAAAGACAATTATCACTTGTTGTTGTTCTAAATATAAAACTGAGTGAAGAGGAGGTAAGTGGACAACACTTTGTAACCGACTGGGGAGGCCATGTTAGGCAGGGTCGTCGCCAGCCCAAAGCTGCGAAAGCTTTCTTTCAGTGACAGAAGAACACTTAGTTTTGAAAAAAAATCCTGTGAAAAAGTGATCAGGATTTTAGGTGCGCGACGGCCCTGCGTTTGGGAAGGAAAACTTGTTGTTATTCATTCTCTTGTATCGATTCGTGTAAAAATAACAAAATTTTTCGTTGATTAATCTTAATGGCAGTTTTCCTTCGCAAGCGCATATTTGCTCGTCGGCGCATGGGCTTTTTCATGTTGTTCATTTTTATTAATTTAAAAGAAACAACTCGTTGCCATGACTGCTGTTTTTCCCGACGCAAACACGATAATCCTGAATTATGCTGAAAGATTACTCTTAAAAATTTCTAATATATTTTGCCGACTTTTACAACGCATACACTCAGCGGAAACCCCGTTGCTTTTAATATCATAATCACCCAAATAACGTTCAACCTAACGTTCACTCACATCTCTTTGCTGTTCTGCGCTCTTTTCACAATGCGAAATACACCTTTAAACGAACCCTTTGCTCCCTATGCTTCATGCTTCTTCCACGTCCCGAAGGTGACGCCTCCCAAGAAACTGTTTCATTCGGTCCTTCTGAGAGGCAGAAAGTGCACGAGAAGGACCGTCTCCTTCTGGCTGGCCATTAAATGGTTAATAATTTACTGAGAACGAGTGGAAGACGAGTGTCTTTCGGTTATGGCCATTTGTGTTTTGTCCATGCGCAATTACCAGACTCTGTTATTTTGGTTAAGGCATCGCCTTGAGAGTCGTCAGTGGGGAAGGCGGAAAAATAGTAAAAGTAAGCATTTGATGGTTTTCAGAGTTTTGGGGTCTGAGAAAGGTTAGCGCCATTTGGCAGCGTTCGGTTGTCAGCAAAGAAAACTTGGCCAAAGCGAGCGATTTCCAACAGAAAGCGATGAGCAAAATTAAATGCATTTAGTCCTTAATTATTTAATTTAATGTGTAAACATGTTTTGTAATTAAAACGAAAATTATATATAGTGTATGAATAAAGAACAAAACACTGTCAAAAAGAGAAAAACTAATGGGTTATAACTTTGTAAATATTTTCTGGGGCTTGATTCGAAAATGGTGGAAATATTTTCTCACGTTTCACTTCCTGTAAATATCGCATAAAATGTATTAAAATAAAATTAACATTCGCAAAATGTACCAGTCCTAGAAAAAATACTCAAACTTCAACCCTCAATTTGTGTTCTAGCTAAAATAAAATCAAATAAATAAATTGTTATAATTGTAATTAATAAGACAGAAATTGTTTTTTCCCCCCTGCTAATTTGCCAATAAATGTCAAAGGAATGATTACTCTCAATTAAAATTTTTTTTAATATTTCTTTCATCGATTCAGCTGACTGCTGAAGTAATGGACGGTCGCACCGCAATTCATTCAACTTCTTCCGCGCTGCGATGCAATCGACACTCTTCCAAACACATTTTCTCCCTTTAATCCCACCAACTACCCTCAACGCAGGCCTCTCCCTTAGCCATTCCTCGACGTTCATCCCAACTTCTGCCACCGACCGAAATTACCCTTCCTATCCCCATCCCTTGGAAGTCAGCAATCGATGCCCGACTCTTGCTATAATGTTCCACATCGTCCAAGTCCTGTCTGCGCTGCATCCTGGCTTTATCCTAATGCCCTCGGTGGTCCAGTTCCTGTTCAGGTCAGCAGAAAAGCGGACTGCACCGGGTGGATAGGGCACAAATGGAGGTAGGGCATGAATCACGGCGAAAGGGGAGAGACACGAGGGCGGGCGCGCTCACGTGATATTTATTAGCATATATTAACCTTAGTTTAGCGATAAGGTAACTTGGTAATTTAGAATGCGGGGGAAGGATTGAGAGGGGTGCCATTAATGGGGTGATTTTTCTTCCCCCTTTTTATCTCCTCTGCGTTTCCTATACCTGAGAAAGTGTCGGGTTCCGTGCTCAGTTTTTCTCAGGTTTGACACGTGACACGTAAAATAGCTCCAACACGTGTCGGTTACTAAAGCGTAATTTTGTACTTTTTACGTCCGCCTGATTGACTCAACGGAAACCACTCAGGTCGGGAACTTCACTTCCGCATTGTGTGGCTCACTCGAACTCTGCAAGGTAATTCCTCTCATTCGCCACCGCATCTATTCACCTTTTCCATTTCCAGTCCGTTGATGAGTTCCTGAAGAGCTAAAGAGAAGTAAAATTTATAGAACTTGCGAAGGACATGGAAATTTTGAGCACCCCTCCGACACATTAAGCAGAATGTTATTGTAATGAGGAATAAGTTGTAAATGCTGTTGTAATGACGAGCGGCATTCGATTCTCAGTCTGTTAGTAAGCATTAATTGTAAGAGGGGGAAAGCCGGAAGGGTTGCGAGGGAGGAAACAGAATCGCTGGCATGTGAAGAAATGTGACATGCACTCGCAGTTAATGCGTCTTCAATAAAAAGCTTTCCAACATAAATCAATTGCTCAAATACTTGTGAAATTTGAGTCAAAGCGAGCATTGGTCGATAAATAGGCACGTATGATCGCAGAGGTCCCACTGTTCCTTCACCCTCCAATCAACCCTCGCTGCTCCCTTGCGGCAACGATAGTTAATAATTTCACTCGATTAAATCCTAAAGAAAATGTCGGGGCTGGGGAGGAAGGCGAGGGCTTTCCCGTTTGCTGACCATGGGAGAGGGCGTCTTCTTAGGGGGAGCCTCTCCCGATTTTTCGTCCGAAAGAAAGTTTTCCTTTCAAAGGGAATCGTTTTCCCATCCAATAATCACGGGGGTTAGCTTTTATAAACTCGAGAACGTCCTATGCTTAAAAAGCGTTTATTGTTGTCCTGAGGGAGAAGAGAGGGGAGGGACAATGTAGGCTAAACATGGGAGGCAAAACTCAGAGCTGCGTTTCCGAGCCATTTATCATTCGAATTTTGAGCAAAATATCCGACAGCGTTCGAGCGTCCGACATATTTTCACTCGTCGATAGAAATGCCTTTTTTCAAATGAAAAATGATTTTGTTAATGACGTTTATTTTTGCAACCCCTTCTTATTTTCCTGAGGGCATTTCCCGTTATTTTCTTAACTCATTTCAATGAAAGCCTAATTACAGAGCAAAATTCCCTCTTTTTCTTTCCACCTGACACTGCTAAAAACAGGTTCCGACATTATCGCCACTCATATTTCATTCGGGAGCAAAGTGGAAGAAAAAAATGGCATCCTCCGCTCTAAAATTGAAATTCTTAGCCGGCATGGCAAATTAGCCTCAGATTATCGACCAATTTAATATTAAATAGATTATTAAAAACTCTGCATAGGCTTTTGCTCGTCAAAGCCACTCGCCATTGTTCTAATGGAGCTCTTTGCCAATGCAGTGGAACCTCGAGATACGAGTTTAATTCGTTCCAGAACCGAGCTCCTAAGTCAATCGGCTGGTATCTCAAACGAATTTTTCCCCATTTAAAATAAATAAATTCGATTTAATCCGATCCGGACCAAAGAAAACTTCCAAATCATTGTACTAACATCTAGTCACAGTCAACAATCTATCTAACTATCAGTTAGTACTAAATCAACTAACACCAACATCTTACTGAACGAAAATGAACGAAAATATGACCCGAGCTCCAGCTCGTATCTCAAAAAACTCGTACGTTGTGCTGCTCGTATCTCGAAGTACCACTGTACTATAGTAGTGAATGTACTGAATATTACTCTTTTGGAAAACGGCAATATTATTTTATATTGTCATGAATATTTTCTCAAAGTGATGAGTTTTTTTTACTACAAATAAAAATTACTCAATCGTTAATTTAATGAAGTTAACTTAATTGTAGCCAATATACACATTTGTGGCGGTTGGCAAACTGTTTTTTTGCTGAGAAGGGCGAAATATCTGCAAATCCTCTACTTTAGTGATGCCCAACCTTTCATAATGTGCGGGCCAAACTTGAGTTTGGGGCAATTTCGCGGGCCACAACGAAGGCCAAGATTAAATATGGATTTTTAAAATTAGTTTTTACTCTCTTCTCATTTTCCCCTTTTCTCTTTTTAAACGGTTTTATTCAACTTGGTGTTCGTGTCTCTCTGTCTGTCTGTCTGCAAAGACCGAGAATCAAAACTTTGAAGCGAAATTACACGTTCAATTTTTATACTCTATAACGTCCACGGTTTTATGAAAAAAAAATTTGTCTTTTTCTTTGTCACCCATGTATTTATTAATACTCTTGCATCAGAAATTATTTTTTTTTACTTTTTAGTGCACTTGAAATAAAACCATTTAACTTTAAAAATATTTCTTTAATATTTTTTAATTCTCTTTCTTCTCATTTTCTTCTTGTCTCTAGGTTCCTGCTCTCACGGTTATTGCCTTTGCCTCTTTTTTCCGACTTTTTACATTTTTATGCAAGCAGTCCTTTTGACTTATATGACCGAATGGATTCAAAAGCGTGAGCTAAAATATAAAATTTTGCCGAAAGGTAAGAAAGAATTTCAAATTGAAGTTATTCTAATATTAGCGTACAGTCATAATCATTTATTTAAATATTAAAATGAACTAAAATCACCAAATACGTATGTGAATATAAGAATAAAAGAGCGGGCCATATGCAAAACCTTGACGGGCCGTAGGTTGGCCATCACTGCTCTACTTTATTTCTTTTGCCTTCATATCCTCCGTCCGTCTTGGCCAGTTCTGCGCAGTCTGTCCATTCATGTGACAGTCAGGTGCAGCTGCGTTTGGATGTATTTCCGAGGGCAGGAGAACTTCCGCATCTCGAAATGAATTCTGAAAGCCGTAAATACAGAGGACATAAATCCGAGAATAAGAGTGTGAAGACGGGATGTTTATTTGCAAACAAAAGAAAGCAACTGAAGCAAAGACTTTAATAGCTCTGCATTTCAATGAGCCTATTATTGCCATATCCATATTCATAAGCAATTTTCATTCTTTTCTTCTTTCTCTCCTTATAATTTCCCCTTTTCTTTTTACTTTACATGCACAAAATGATCACACAATTAAAACAACAACAACCACAAAATAAAGATTCCCAATCAGCCACCAAAATAAATGTGAGTGATTACCGTTATTTTTCATTTGTTTCTCATCCTTAAACTTAAAAAATTATGCATTACTATGTGGTGAAATGCTCAAACATGACACAATGACTGTCTAAGGCGTTCATTACCTAACAAAATTTACAGTAGTTACTTCTTTAAAAATGTCGTCAAGGATAAGCAATCCCAAGGGTAAACAGAAACAAATTAAAAAGTTTTGCTTCTTTTTTTAAGTTTATAATCATCAATATTGTATTGACAACTCATGGTTGGAAAATTCAGTTTACAATTACATATTGGAATAAAACGACCCCATTTTGATTGAGTAACTTTACTCAGATTATTAACCTTAAATCATGAACTTAAATGTTAAAACTAAACCTGAATTACAATGCACTGGATTGGTAAGAAAGTCAAAAAGAAATGATATCCTCACTGCATTTATCTGCCCAGATAAAGGTTTTCTGAAGTGGTGTAATTAATTTAGTGGACGACGCCGATTTCCATTCTGAAAAATCATTCATTAAGAAATGTTTACGAACGTAACTGCCACTTCGGTTCTTAGCTGCCTAAAAACCGAGTCAGGCACATTATTCGGTTTTTCTTTTTTCAACTATGACTTTATTAATAATGTACTTTTAAAATTCCCTAATAAATGACAACATTAATAAGCGTTTGAAATCTTTAATTTTTATGCACCATTTGACATTTGTCAATTAATTAAGGAGATTTTGGAAGTTGACTGCAGAGAGTTTTATTTTATTTAAATAATAATTTGTCAGGAAAATCATAAAATTTAATAGCTTAGGCCTAAATATCATTAATACCTACTTCTTACGAACGAAAAAAAATTCATATAACATATCAAATTTCTTTAACATATAAAGTACCCATTTTTACCCAATACATATAACGTTGTCTTGGCTCATTCTTAATGGCAGTGGACTTTACATGACAAATATTACTAAACGACGCCTCTTAAATCTGCGTAATTCTTCCAGAAATAACGGTTAGGAATTCCGATCTTGATTTTAAGACACATTTATTAAAATATTTCTCTCGGATTCAGGCTTTTCAAGTTCTGCTCCGTTATTATAGAACTTAAAATGTAAAATGCTCAAAAATTAAGACCTTAAGACGACATATCTCAGTATGAAATTATAAGCAGGAATTCCTTGAGAATCTCGATTTCTAAATTTCCGGTTAATATATTTGATGTTTCCACTCTTAGAAGGCAGTGAACAGGACAGCTGTTCTACCGTGCGTACTACTTTTCCTCTTTGAGAAATTCTTTCATTGCAACTGAAGAAATAAAATGGTTGTGAATAACGGAAAACATTTGAAAATGGGTAAGGCAACATTTCTGCTCATTTTCTAGAATCTATTTGTTTAACTCCCGCAACTTGGAGTTGTTTTCATATTACGTAATGCAATAAATAGGCTTCAAGTTAATGTCACCGGATTCTTTATTTTATTTCCAAAACAAGAACCAGAGTTCTTACTCTTGGTGAGCCCTAACCCACTTAGGTTATGGGTTTGAATCATTTTTGCACATTCCGAAAAGGTCCTAAGCTTTGGCAGTCATACACACTGTCATTTTCCAAAAATGTCCAAGAAAAACCTTGAATTCCTCTTGGGGGAGGGGGGTATGCGGAAACTCGAAGGCCTTGATTCGTGTTGAAATTTTGACCAACTGTGCACACTAAATGGTAATATTTAACTTCGCATTTGTGTCCATCCCATGTTTTCAGAGAGAAGTTTATTCTCATTTTATTTCATCATCTGCTTTATTGTTTTTTCAGAAATTAGATAATGGGTTAAGTTTCATGCGTCTTTGACGTGTCTCGAATTCCTTTATGTGGGAACAATTAACTTGACAAATAATAACTTTTGTAATCTCTGTCTGATATTGTTTTAGGTGACAGTGAGCCACCAATGAGAGATGGATGTCTTCGACTGTACAGCATGAGATTCTGTCCTTATGCCCAACGAGTGCATTTAGTTTTGGATTCCAAGAACATCAAGTACGAGAACAATTTCAAATGCAGAAATAGGTTCAAATATTAGCATGACATGAGGCCTTTATTTTGAAGTTGTTTAGTTTTGTGTGAATTGACAAATTGAAAAATAGTCCAACTATGACTGGATTTGATGCAGAATTAATGCCTATTTGCCTAAGCAATGCCTATTTTATAATTTCCATTGCTCATTTCAGTATTGAAAGCACAGTCTGTTAACAATAATAAAATAATTCATTTTCAGTTATGATGTTGTCAACATTAACCTTTCTGATAAACCAGACTGGTTTTATGAAAAATCTCCAGAAGGAAAAGTGCCTGCTCTTGAATTTCCCAATGGTGATACATTGTATGAAAGCCTTATTATTGCTGACTACCTGGATGAAAAGTACCCAGAGCATCCCTTGTACCCCAAGGATCCTCTGGCCAAGGCCAAGGACAAACTGCTCATGGAGAAATTCAACAGGGTGATAAGAGGCATATATAAAATGCTTCTTCATGAAGGCTTCAGTCCAGAAATCATGGATGATGTCAAATCTGGTCTGGATTTGTTTGAAAAAGAAATGTGCATCAGAAAAACAAAATTTTTAGGAGGTAAGCCAGAAAGCACTTCCACATCTCAGATGTTCTCAATAGATGATTATGTTGTACCTTTGAATTGCAGGCTCAAGACCAGGAATGTTAGACTTCATGATATGGCCATGGTGTGAAAGAGCAGACATCCTTAAGATTGTTGGAGGTGAACTGTACAGGCTACCCAAGGACAGGTTTCCAAAAATCTTGGAGTGGAGGCTGAACATGATTGCAGATGAGGGAGTCAGAGTCAGCTACTTAGATCCAGAAATCCATGCCAAGTATTTTCTGAGCAGACAAGCTGGTACTCCAGATTATGACCTTCTCCATAAAATGAAGCACTAACTTCTCTCATTTTTATTTTCTTTTCTTATTGGCACCAGATAGAAATTTAAGGTATGAGAAGGTTTTGTTTATGTGAGGCAACAGATTTTCAGTCCTTTTCTATTCACACAATCAGCTGTAATCATTATCTTTTAGTTTTTAACACATTTAAGTCAAGTAATTCTTTGCTGAAATATTTTCACAATTAAAGTTATGCGAGTATCGGATTTATGTAAGTCAAGTAGTGCACACTTTAGTATCGTTTGTTCCCTGGAAATGCGGACGAAAATGCTTGGGGTTGGATCGTTAAGATATTTTTAAGTCACTCACTAAAAATTTTTTACTTGTGCTCATTTTACCAGACTTCCGCCATTATTTATTTTGTACTCATTTTACGCCTTGAGTTCGGTTATTGTTCTGTAATGACATTTCTTACCCTAAACTTTGAATTGTAACTGCCACTAATCACCAAACTTATACTTCCCTGCTGCTGAACAGAGTGGTTCTTTAATCACAGTATCATTGGATCATTAAAGCCAACCTGCAATCAGTCCCGGTGTTTCTGCCCAATCCGGAAGAACTGCATTGATTTCCTTGATTTCAACTGAAGTATTTTGATGGCGATGGGCAGTGAAGCGTTTCTACCCAGTAATCTGCTTTTTTTTGCTAATACAGGAATTCTTCAGAGGCAGAATGTAGAAATGCTTCATTTGCAAGTGTGCTGACACTCTAAGTTGTTCAATTCACTGTGCATATTAATTTAATATGGCTTTAAAATGCGGACTGCTTTAAGATGTATCGTTAAGTGCGAAGGAACGGGAACCTGCTGGTGTCAAGCAAATTCCCCTCCCTTTGTTCTTCGATTTTAACCAAATCTAGGAATGCATTATTGTTTTATAACATTCCTTAAGGGAAAAGGGAACTATTGTATCGTTCCTCATGTAAACACAAAATGCACATTTATTTACTATGCTTCTTGATTGTTACCATATAAAAGCACTGAATCTTTGGGCCACTTTTATTTTTGGCATTGAAATGCCAACCAATCGTTGGGCACAGATCACAGAAAGTTTTTCTACTCGAGAGGGGCATTTCTGATTGAATTACGTAGAGGTAAACGTAACTGTACAAGGCATTTAACTTGAGCACGATTGCATTTTATATTAAAGAAGCACGATTGCTTTTCAGTGTTGCTCGGAATCGGTTTTCTTTTTTACGTAATTGAGAAAAATACAGAGAATTCCAGAAAAAGCATGTTAATTTTGCTCTTAAAATATTAAATTTTCATGAATGTCATTTTTTTTAATCATAGAATGTAAAATATTGTTTGATTATACACAGTGAAAATAAAAGATAAAGAAATTACAAATGAATATTTATTAGATGAGGACGACCTTAGCTCAGTCTGTTAAACCGCCTGCTCGCTGAGTTGTCGGACCGAGTTCGAATCCTAGCGGCAGTGGGTATTTTTCTAAGGCCGTTCTCCCTCGCAGATGATTGGTACTGAGACCACTGCTGAGAGGACGGAATGGCGTAGTGTTGCGCCTGGAAAGTCTGGCAAAACAATATGAAATTCCGCCTCCTTCACCTATTAACACTTCAGTGGACTCGCCACCCGCTACAGTACCTTACATGTTCATTCAGGCGCTGTGCAAGCGAACAAATGTACACTAACGGAAAAGCGGGTAAATGAAAAGTCAAGTCAAGTCATATTTATTAGATCCTAGAAGGAAAAAAGGTGATTGCCTGCCAACGACTTCACTTGATCAAAGCACAAGCGCCATTTGCCTAAATATTAGGGCTCTCTCCCGTAATTTGATTATTAATTTACAATTAGACTATGTTTCCCAAAAAAAATAATAAAAATTATTTTATTCTTTCTAAATGGGACAAAATAATGACAATTTATACTGTCAATTTATTCCTGACAATATTTACAATCAAATCTTTCAGAGTTGAAAATGTGATTCACAGTTTAGAATTTCGTTCTTAGGCGGCTCTGCTAATTATTACTTCTTTCTAAACATGGCATTTATTTCTTTCCTTCAATTTCAGCATATTCTGCTAAAGGTTCCCAAACTGTGATTTACTTCTGTGGAAACGTTGCTTTGTTTTCAAGCTGTGCAGTTCATCTTTTCCCAAAACTACTTTCCCAGTGCCTTGGACAGTTCTAGCCAGACTGCTGCGTCCTTGTTTTCAGTGAAGGCGTCGACCACCTTCAAAATAAGCTTTGCATGCTTCTCATTTGTTGCTGTGTTTCCTACTGCTTTCACCACTTTCAGCAATACCTCTGCCTCTGCTTCTGTCCAAATATTTCCTCTCAGCACCCCTGTTGGAAAAAAATAAGGCACATTTGTCAACTGAATCAAATCTATCACTTTAAGAAAGAATTTGCTTGAAATTTGTCTCCACTGCTGCAACAACTCAGTGTGAACATCAAGAATCTAAATGTTCATTGGTTGGAAGGTAACCATGGAGATTTTAATATTCTTAGTGAAGGAATAATGATAATTAGGTGACCTCAGAACTTACATGATATGTAATTTTCCATCAAGGCTCCCACATCATTATTTTCTTGAACTAATTTAAAAGCATATGTCAGGTAATAGATGATCAAATTTTGCACAGCACAAGAACTAGAAGAAGGACTTTGAAGTTGATCACATTTGCCTGAGCATGACTTGTTTCTGGAAACTGTTTGCAAATAAGGGAAACCGGATAAGAAACACTTCTTAAATGTTGAACTATAAGCTTCAGCAAACCAACAACTCTGAAAAAATATTTAAGCAATTTAATTTTACCATTTTACATTTCCTCATCTGTGGCACCATCAAGTGAGAATCTTTTGCATGAATTTTCTGACTCAAATGCCTCTGACAAGATCAAGTACATCAGAAGCAAAATGGCTAGATTTCCATCACAATTCCTTCACATCAAGTAATTTCCAGTGGCTATTTATGGAATTATAATTCTCTAAAATGTAAGCACTAGTTAGAAATCCTAGGGTTGGCAGTTGTTACCAAAATGTTGGTTGGGAACCAAAAAACCAAACAAAAATTAAAAAACCATTATTAATAAACATTTGGGCTTGTATTAATATATATTTGAAGTATTAAAACTTAGTTTCTGGTATTTACACTAATAATGTGACAATTAACAACTTTCTTACCATTTTCTCATCTTCTAAAGCCACAGACCTTTCATACAAAGATAGTATGATTTTCAGAAGAACACAAAGTAATGTTGCAGCTTTGTCATTCAATACACATTCAAAAGCTTTCCCACTATGCCTTTGATCAGGACAGTATTCCATCCAGGTTTCAAACATCAGAGGCATTATAAGAGAACAAATCAACTCAAATTCTTCTTTATTTTTATCATTCAGTGTTGTGCCTTCATTATCTGAATTTATAAATAATGATGTCAAGTCAGGAATTAGTTTGTACTGACTATTTGATTGCCTCAATGAAATTTTTTTTCCACCCAAACTGGTGATGTTAATAGTGTTACCAATATGTTGATTTACCATTGCAATCTCTGAAAAACCAGTAGTCATAAACCCATAAAACCTGGAAAACATTTCTGCTTTAGATTTTTCAAAACCCTGTTTGGATCCCCCTGATGGCATTTTGTGTGATTCATTAAAGCATTTTTTTAAAATTCGAATAAAATTTCTAGCTAGAGATCCAAAATTGTGTCTTATTGCTCCTGGTGAGTGCTTCATTATGACATCCATTAAACTCAGTGAATCCCACTGAACAGACACATCCCTATGAGTCATAGCACATCCCAGATGCACATTTAGCAGATCTTCAAATGGGAGTATAGCAGAAGGAGGAATCATGTCAAACAAATATGAGAGCAAGTCTATGGCTGTCATCCTTATTTTATGTTCTTCATCAGTTAACAAGTCAAGCAACCTGGAAACCAAAGATCTGAGAGATGGTCCCTGTAAAATTTCTGGATATTTCACCAGAACTTCTTTGATTCCACATAAACCATTCAACCTAGATGTGAAGTTGTAATGATTTAAGCGATTTAGTAAGTCCTGAAATAAAAAACATTAGCATATTTTACAAGTCTTATTTATTTTTGATAGATACTTTAAAATTAAAATGCACAAATTGTAGTTATGATTGAATTCCTTCCAATCGAACGGATGTTTCTAAAAGAATGGGATGTTCTCGGGTAGATGATTCAGAATTGCTGACTTCTTAAAATAGGGCCTCTCGAAACTGTTCAGAAGTTTTAAAATCTTTCTTATTAAGAAATCACTACTCAAAAGTTTAACAGGGTGGGAATATATCATAATTCCCACCTTTATAGGCACGTTCCAATTCGACACTGGCTCTCCATCATTAACTTTTTTCAACTGCTCGATTAACAGAATTTTCTTGACTTTAAATGCCGTATCGGTCACATTTTGTCCTTTAGGCAACTTGGTTTTTTTCAAGTGTACTTTGGATTCTTCCGCTCTCAGTTTCTTTAAGTGTTTTCTAGCCATTTTCACTTTTACCGAAAAACCTTGAATTTCAGCGCTTCATCCTTCCATTTGAATTAAATCATCTTATTACCAAAAAACTCCAAAGCTTTCAACTAAAACTCTCAGCGCAGACTGACATAAAATCACCGCGCCATGATACCGACAGCAGGGCTACCAACATGAAGTGGGAACGTGGCATTAGAAGCAAAGTGAATGGGAACTGGTTTTGTTATTGTCCGTGTACGGGAGGACAAAGAAAAAGGGCCTTTGCAACTCGAGTGAATCAACAGGTGGGGAGGGAGGAAATCGTTTGATACCATATGTAATATCTATTTTTATCGTAATTTGTTCAGCTTTATTTTATTTTTACCTTTTTAACCCATGCAGGGTGCAATCTATCAAATTGGCATTTTAAAAAATTTTTAACACGAGTGCTGTAAATGTTTATTTGGCTGTCTGTTTTGAAATGTTCCTCGGGGATGCATTTGTTAAATTTGGAGCTCGTATCTAAATTGAGTCCGATGAAAAGGTCCATAAAGAGGTGTAACAAGTATAAAGGGAAGCGTAAATGACACTAGCGGTCGACAGAAAATGTTTGGGGTTGAAAATGGTGCTTTTCGTCTATGGAACAGGGTAATATGTGCTGGATTTTTTTTCGTCGTTTGCCCAACGGTACGTATATGTTCGCCAATTAAACAAATTAATAATGCAATGCTCTTATCATAAATCAATTGCCATAGGAAAAACTCATTAAGGGATTCTATGATTCCTAATTATATGGTGTCCTTTTAGTACCACTCGTTAATGTCAAAGCAAACGAATCATTACGAAAAATGATAGAGTTCCAGTTTTTTGCTTTAAAAAAAGCCCTAAGTTAAGTGCCAAGTTTCTAGTGACGTCTCTGTTAGAGAGTTTTAACAAGTGTTTGGACCGGTTTTTTGCAAACCATGTGAATCTGATTGTCATCAAAACTCCAAGCAGAATTTTGTTGTGATAATGGCTTTTGGCGAAGCCTGTATCTTTCATGATTTTAGAAATCAGCTTCCTATGTGCTTTCTTTTATATGTAATTTGGGCCAGTATGTGTTGGAAAATAGATAATTGTTGTGGATTCTGTCTGTATATGTGTATGAGTCCACTAGGGCAGAGGACCTAGATGCTATAAAGTAATATTTGGTCAAAAGAAATCTGGCACATTGTGATGTCAGTTATTGTTTCTGAGTCTTCTCTGCCCTGAGTCATCATCATTGTCACTTGTCTTTGAAAAAAATATAAATTGTAACTTTGATGAACCATGAAAGGTGGTCAGAGTTAGGGTCTTGACTTGCCACTTGACAAGTGAACCACTACTTGTAACTGCTAATTCACTAATGAAATCACTCATGCAAACTGTATCATTGGGGCTGAATGGCTTTATCTGTGGTTGCAGTTGCTATTTAATGTTATTTGTGTTGCCATTGTTCTTCCTTTGTTGTCATTGCACAGACATATAAAATATAGTTTTTCTTTCCAGCAAGAATAATATTTACATTGGAAATTTTTTCTACTGATATTGAAATGCAGTTAGACTTATATTCAGGAGTACAAATATTGAAGGGCTGTTACTCCAGGCCAGGTTTTATTCCCATTCTATTTCAGTCTTTTGCTTACTCAGGTCTTTTAATGTAGGCCTGAATTTATAAATAAAGTTCTGTTCTTGAAGGCTGCCTGCTTCAGTATTACCAAATTTAAATTATTTATTTTAGGGATGAGCTACTACTTTAAAAAGACTTAAAAATATATTTGCAGAGTTTTAGTTTAGCCATGTCTCCTTATACATTTTTTAGAAACATCCACTAAGGTTTGATTGCCACTGATTGAGGGGATTTGTGCACAATCAAACCCTGACATAAATTTTTAAAATAATTTTTCAAACCATTTATTTTCCTAGTAACCATTTTAAGAAGTAATTAATTAGATATTGTTTAGCGTATGCTAATGTAAAATAACGGAATGCTAATTGAATTGAATAGTAAGAGAACATTGAAAATTTGTTTTATTTACTTCATGCCTGACATAGTATTTGTTGGAAAATCGGTCATCCCTGAAGGAACAAGATGATCTTCCGAGAGGACAACTTCTGCTTTCCTATGCTGACCTCGAGTCTTCCAAATGCCGAACCCGCCTTCCAATTTTCTCGGCGTTCAAGGTTCTTTCCAAAACGCCCAATATTGCTTTCAAGGATTAGTCGATCCGGTTTCTTCGCCTCCTTTTCAAAGGGCATTCCTTCCTCTTCGGCCCCTCCAAATTATTCGACGTACAATATTTTCTTGCATTCCCTCAGCAGTCGTTTGCCCCTGATATGTTTCAGACTCGGTTAACAAGAAAATCGTTGAGGGTAGCACAATGGGGCCAGCCGGAGGCCCGCAGATCTGCCCAAAAATTGACAAGTGATTATAATTAGGTCTATTAGAAATAAACAAAAACATACAGATTCTATGAAGTATCCGGCCATGTGTGGTTTTTTCTTCTTAATCATTAAAACGTAACAAGAAAGTAAATAATTGATTAAATTTTCCAATTGTTATCTGATTCAAAAGCCCGTTTCCACTTCCCCTGCTGTCTGTCCCCTATAATTTGTTCCGATCACTGCTCTGATACTTTAACCATGGAGAATTCATATCGTGACAGAATGTCTCCCAGGCATTCGGAAGTCCTGGAGTCAGTCCTGGATTTCTTCACTTGAACACTATCCCAAAAATCCCAAAAGTCTGCTCTTGCATGCGGTCAGAGACCCCTTATGTCATTCTATCTAACTCAATGGATTCTGAATAACTTTTTTAGCTTTCCTTGGCGGCGGAATTAGTCATTCAGATACCCGAAAATCCGAACCAAAGCGATGAGGGTTTCTACCGGTTGGATTATTCACCAAGACATGGCATCCCCCCTGCGAACACGACCATTCCCTCCAAGGACATCGGTCACGTTATTCAGTTTTCACAGGTAACTCATTTTGTTTTATTTTCCACAGCCAGGGTCTCGATATGGAGGCCGACGAAATGAAGATCCTTTAATGGTTTTCTAAGCGAACAATGGCTAAAAGAGATACAGTGCGTGCCAGAAGAGCAGACGGCTCTGACAATGTCGAAACTGGCGACGAAGGCCGAAACGGAAATCCGGAATTGTTTCTTCATGATGTAGTATTTTGGGGTCTTTTTCAGGGCTTGCCCGGAACCAAATACGAATTTTGGCTGTACTACACAAACAGAACCGTTCACGATTTGCTTGCGTGGACTGCTTCGATAACCACTGCACCGGACCCTCCCACGAATTTGTCCGTGAATGTTAGAAGTGGGAAAGTGGCCCAGGTTTCGTGGAATCCCCCGTTGTTGGGGCACTACACCAGTTTCAAACTGAAAGTGCGTGCCAGGAAGTGGTTTGGACGAGGCTCGAACGAGCCGAGAACTGAAAATTTTTACTCTTTGAGGCTGATATTTGCAGGTATTAGGCTTGTCAGAAAGCAGTTCCGAGCTTAAATCGTTCGTGATAGACGAGGACGCGAGGTCTTATATTTTTCGGGAACTGACACCTGGAGCATCTTATCAGGTCCAATTGTTTACAGTATTCGAAAACAAAGAAAGCGTTGCTTACACTTCCAGGAACTTCACCACGAGTAAGTTCAGTGTTGACTGTATCGAATCCCTTTCGAGATCCGGATAAAAAAGATCAAATGTATAGCACCAAACAGTACGAAATCCTCATGGATATTATCATTAATGACATTAATTGAAAACAATTAATAGTTTTGGTTTAGTCGTTATTAAAGTTTTGTTAACGTGTGGGTTTCTTCTTTGGCTTTAAAAGTTGCTTTCTTCAAAAAAATCGATTATGTTTCAGAGCCAAACACACCCGGGAAGTTCATTGTCTGGTTTCGAAACGAAACTACACTTTTAGTCTTATGGCAACCGCCTTACCCACCTGGGATATTCAGTCACTATAAAGTGTCCATCGATCCTCCGGATGCATTAGAATCAGTATTATACGTGGAGATTGAAGGAGACCCCCCAGGCCCCGCTCAGGCTGCTTTCAAGGGGCTGGTCCCCGGCAGGGCCTACAACATCTCCGTTCAGACAGTAAGCGAGGACGAGATCTCAACACCGACCACTGCCCAATATCGCACCGTGCCTCTCAAGCCCAACAACATTACTTTCGACAAGAACAACATCACTTCTCGCTCCTTCAGGCTGCGGTGGGAGCCTCCCGCCGGTTTCAGGTGAATCCGGCTTCTCCCTGCATCTCCCCTTTCCTTCTCTCATTCTATTTTTTCATCGCCTCTTATCGATTCCATTCCAGTGAGTTCGACAAATACCAAGTGCTGATCAGTGTGAAGCGACAGCCGCCGGTCACGAGGAATCGTGGGGAGCCGACCACCTGGGAGTTCAAAAATGACTTGGAACCTGGGAGGACTTACCAAGTGGTCGTGAAAACAATGTCGGGGAAGGTGGCCAGCTGGCCCGCTACGGGAAACGTAACCCTAAGTAAGAGTTATTTAACCCTTAATCATCACAACTGTTTGCATTAATTAACTTCTCATTCATCGCATAGAACTTTTTAATGTCGAGGAAAAATCTTACCCAAAAACCTGTACTTGAGCCATTAAAATTTCATGCAGATTTTCCATTGACCTGCGCTCCACGTTAGTCCTTCTACGATATGGCCAATCCTCTTTGATTTCAGATATTATATGTATAACATAATTGTTTTCTATTTTGCCTTTAAAATAAAATAAGTAGAGAGTTATTCCAAGTTGCTGCTCCATGCAACAGCATGCTTTTTACTTTTAGCTACTCGAAAAGTAGCAACTTTCTTTCCAGTTCGTTTTAAATAATTTTTCTTCAAGGTGCCATGCGGTGCATTTATTAATACTATTTGATTTTGTATTGATTCGACCCTAGATGAACTTTCGTGTTTCATCTGGTTCATCATGACGAGATTGTTTTTCCTCTACTCGATGTAAGTTTCGAGAACCGAATGCATTCGTGGTGAATTTTCAGGGCCCCTTCCCGTGCAAAATTTGGAATCACGGGTGGACTCCGGGACAGGTTCCGTGTTGGTCTCATGGCAGCCCGACAAGGCCAGCTTTCAAGAACTTTATAAAATCAGTTACCACGAAGTGGAAACCTACAACGGAGACGGGAGCACCGTTTACACGGACAAGCTCTCCTACAGCCTGAAAGCCCTCTTGCCGGGAAGGAATTATTCCATAAGAGTTCAAGCAGTTTCAAACACAATGGAGAGCAACGAGACTTCCGTTTATCAGACGACGAGTGAGTTCTAACTTGATGTTGTCTTCCACAGATAAACCGATGCCTTTGACGTTTTAATCGAATCATACCTTTAAATAATCAGGGCCGCTGTCTCCCGTCATTCAAGAATTCCGCCCCATTCCGTACGGCCTGAACATCTCTTGGCAGTCCGATGTGAACTCTGTGCAGCAGTCATATCAGGTGGTCTACGTGAGAAACGACACGGGAGAAAAAGTCACCAAAAAAACAACCGAGACTAAACTGGTGCTGACTGACTTGTACCCCGGAGCGAGGTAATCGATCGCCTTGAACAACCCGGGACAAGAGTTCACTTGCTTCCCTCATCATGAACTTTGATTCCAGTTACCAGGTCAAGGTGTACGCAATCAGCCACGGTCTGCAAAGCGACACCCAAGAGTACTTCCAAACGGTGTTTCCTAATCCCCCCAATGACCTCATTGTGGAAAAAACTTCCTACAATTCCGTCGTGCTCAAATGGGGACCCCCGAGAGATTCGATTTTCTCTGAATACGTCGTCAAGTGGGTATCGCAACTGCAATCGCTCCTGATCGATTTCCGTCCTCACATCGCGTTTGTTATCTTCCAGGTATCGCACCCAAGGGAACGACAACTGGCTCAAATTGCATCCCTCCAAAGCAACCGAAGCTCAAATCCAAAACATGACACCGGGGGAAAATTATTTATTTCAAGTGAACACAATTTCCTTCGGGACCGAGAGTAACAAGCCTCTCCAAGCGAATCAGAGCGTCCGTAAGTTTTCTGCCATGAGAAGGGGTCACCGTGTCCTCACCAGGTTGATCTTTAACCGGGTGTGCTCGTAGGGCCGAATCCAGTGTCGCAAGTTCTGCCTTTGATCGACTCGACGAACGTGACTTTGGAGTGGCCGAGGCCGCGGGGGCGGGTGGAAAGATACGTGGTCAGGTGGTATCCCGAGGGGTTCCCCCTGCAGGAGAAGATGAAAAATGTCACGGATGCCAGGTTTTCGAAGGAATCTTACGGAGGGCGTAGCGAGGAGGACAAGACCGTCCAGGTGCTCATTGGAGATTTGATGCCGGGAGTGAAATACTTCTTCGCCATTCATACGGTGTCCTACTCCCTCGAGAGCGACGTGGTCAAGCTTTCGGCGAGAACCATGCCTCAGATTCAGAGTGAAGTTTTAGTGGTAAATGATCAGCAGGTGCGTATACTTCATTGAGTGTTACAAGCCTAAAAGGGTAAATTACATTTTGTTTTCGTGATCTAACGTCGTCGACATATTCGTCATTGCCGTGTTATTATACTTTACTCTTTTTTAACGGTTTTATACTATTTTTATTGGCAAGCGGTGCCACACAGTTCAATAAAACAGCCACGCTAAATAGCGGTGAACCTTATGAACCAAGTTAGTTTAAAAAAAACATGGCTGACTTGGTCGCACCAGCGCTTAGACTCTTTCATTTGAAAGGGAGAGCCAGGAAATATGGTTTTATTCCCATCGAAAACATTGCCTTGATTACCTTTGGCTCTTCGTCAATAACTTCCGATAATAAATTCTCACAAAAAATCATTAACATAATTTTCTTTTTCCTGCCAAGGACTATGGTAAGTCTATATCATACATAACATTGGCTTGAATCTCAACTTCAAAATTTTCCATGCACTTATCTCACGACAGTTAGTTTACTTTTCATTATTCGTTCCGCTTCTTCCATACGCATGTTCTCCTTTTCAGAGTCTTTTTCACTTTAATGTATTCTTTATTAACATTCATGAATTTAGCCAGTAGATAGTTTAGCTTTGAAAAGTGACGTGAGAAAATATCAGATATTTTTTACGCGTTGTCTTGTAGGAAACAAATTCGGTGACTTTAAGGTACACCCCGACGCCCCAGTCTACGTCCCATTTCGATTTGTACAGATTTCAACTCTCCGACGCGAGCATTCCCATAAAAGAAAAACTCGCCAATGATACCGAAACCAAAGTCACATTCGACGGTCTCATCCCCGGCAGACTCTATAACATAACGGTGTGGACGGTCAGCGATGGGGTGGCGAGTCAACCCTTGCAGCGTCAAGATAGACTATGTAAGTGCGGATAGATCATGTTCAAGCTTTCCCTCGGCCGAACCTCACGCCAGGTGACTTTTCCAGATCCGGAGAGTATCACCTACATAAATGCAACCCACATCACGGATACCGACATCACTTTGACGTGGGACACTCCCAGAGGAGAGTTCAATGCTTTTGAAGTTCAATACCTCAACGCCGACGGTTTGCTTATTCACAATCTCACACTTCACGACACCATCACCATGACGGACCTGAAGCCTCACAGAAATTACACCTTCACGGTGGTCGTTCGCTCGGGCACCGAATCCAGCATTCTGAGACGCTCCCTTCCCGTGTCGGCCATTTTCCAAACGAGGGAATCCGTGCCCGGCAAAGTCGAGAGGTTTCACCCCGTCGACATTCAGCCCAGCGACGTAACCTTTCAGTGGTCTCTCCCCAGCAACGAACAGAACGGCGTCATCAGAAAGTTCACGATAACTTACGGCCTGGAGGTATGAGGTCTCGCCTGCCTTTTCCTTCTTGCCTCGCTTCCCGGAGTTTCCTCGATACTGACCATCCCTTGCAGGAACGTCCTTAACCAACGTCCAACCAACCAATCCTCGAAGCCTTTGCAGCCTTCGACGTTCATCCGCACAGTCAAGCCATTCCATGCTCACTTCCGATCCTCATAGGTTATTCTACTGTTAGTAGTTACTGTAATTGTTTGCTCATAGTTTATTTCGTGTGGGTTTTTCCACTGTATGTAAAGTTAGTGGCAGTGTAAACCCACGAGGTTTTCTTGTGAAACGCACATGGGAATCGATTCTGTTGCAGGGTTCATCCTACACTCAAGTTCGGGATTTCAAGCCCTGGGAATTCCAAGGAGTCATCAAAACTCTAATTCCAGGGAAAACTTACATTTTCCGGATCCAGGCCGAAACGAAAATAGGTTATGGCACGGAAACAATTTGGAAGCAGAAGATGCCAATTTTACCTCCGCCCCCTCCCAGCGACCAAGTCGTCCCCACGGAAGTTTGTAGAAGCACCAGAACAATTCAGATCCGATTCAGGAAAAATTATTTCTCCGAACAGAACGGCGCCATCATAGCCTACACGCTCATAATTGCCGAAGACGACAGTAAAAATTCTTCAGGTATAGAAATGCCCAGCTGGAGCGACGTTCAGAAATACACAAAATGGCCGCCGTATCAGGTACACTTTTCACACTTTAACGCCCTTCCGTTTTCTCTTTACTCCACTCACTCGATCCCGTTTTCTCTAGGTTTCCGATCCGTACTATCCATTCAAAAACTCTTCCGTCGAAGACTACACCATAGGCAACGAGCACTGCGATCCCAACGAACACAGGTTTTGCAATGGACCCCTCAAGACTGGCACCAATTACAGGGTCAAAGTCCGAGCTTTCACCGCTCCGGATAAGTTCACCGACACTCACTACTCGTTTCCCATCCAGACAGGCACGTCCTTTCTTTCCCCATCAGCCTCTTCTCCACCATCGCTCACTGCTCTTTCCCTTTTCAGACGTCGACCCCATGCCGGTCGCTCTCGGCATCTCCGTTCCCATTTTCGGCGTGCTCCTTGCGGGAACCCTCTACTGGCTCTTCAACCGAAGAAGGGGCTCGAAGCGAAGGACGACGGAAATGAGGGGCAACGATAACCTGTCTCTTCCCGAGAGCATAATTCAGACCAGGTCAGTCGATCGCTCGCCCTCGCACTCCATAAGACCCCATTTATTTGCTCACGAGGAAATTCATTTATCTGCAGTCGTCCCATTCGCCTGGACCAGTTTGCCGAGCATTACCGCATCATGTCGGCAGACTCCGACTTCAGGTTCTCCGAGGAGTTCGAGGAACTGAAGCACGTGGGAAGAGAGCAGCCTTGCATGGCTGCCGACTTGCCATGCAACCGGCCCAAGAACAGATTCACTAACATTCTGCCCTACGATCATTCCCGCTTCAAACTCCAGCCCGTCGACGACGAGGAAGGCAGCGATTACATCAACGCCAACTATGTTCCCGTGGGCATTCTTCATCCCTAATTTCTCCCGAGGCCGCTTTTGCCTTGCGCATCTCAAACCTTGATCCACATCTTTCAGGGTCACAACTCCCCGAGAGAATTCATTGCGACTCAGGGACCGCTGCATTCGACGACGGACGATTTCTGGAGGATGGTGTGGGAGAGCAACAGCCGCGCTATAGTCATGCTGACCAGGAACATCGAGAAAGGCAGGGAAAAATGCGACCACTACTGGCCTTATGACACCGTGCCGGTGTATTACGGAGATATATCGGTTACTTTCCTTAACGAAAGTAAATATCTTGATTGGAACATTACGGAATTTCTCGCTCGTCGTGTGAGTACCTTTAAAGCGGTTTGAGTCGGTATTTAGTCGGAGTAAAGGATGGCTTTTCCTGTTTACTGCAGGGCGAAGTGAGCAGGGTCATTCGTCATTTCCACTTCACCACCTGGCCCGACTTCGGCGTTCCCAGCCCGCCGCAGACTCTGGTCCGGTTCGTGAGAGCTTTCCGAGAAAGGGTGGGCACAGATCAGAGGCCGATAGTCGTTCACTGCAGTGCAGGGGTGGGTCGGTCAGGAACATTCATAGCCCTGGACCGAATCCTGCAGTCTATGAAAACCAGCGACACCGTCGACATTTTCGGAATCGTTTGGCAAATGAGAAAGGAAAGGGTGTCCATGGTGCAGACTGAGCAGCAGTACATCTGCATCCATCAGTGCCTTCTTGCGGTACTCGAGGGAAACGAAAACATAGGAGCCGTCAGGCAAATTCATGACAACAGTGAATTCCAAGGTGAGCTTGGAGCCAAAATACTTTTCGTAGAACCAGAAAATTGCAAAATGTAGGACTTTCAATTACAATAAGCATTCTCTCGCTCGAAATTAGAGGATGGAGGTTTTTTTAGCTTTTGCCAAACCTTCCATTGCGCCCGGTTAAAAAAGTTGTGAATGTTGGGCGGCAATCCATACGAAAGAAAAACCAAATGGAAAAAGTTTTGAGAGAATGGAGCAATGCTGAAAACGCTGGCTATGTTGAGAATGTGAGATTTCATAAAATAAATTTTTTTTCAGATGACGAAGGGATAGCAGAATCCGGAATTTGATAATTAAGAAATGACATGTTGATATTCGTCGAATACTCGTTTGACTTCAGTTCATATACGTATATATTTTTATATAATCGTTTCTGAGGCGACATTTGGCTGACAGTACATCGCGACAATGCAGGTTTTTTTATTTAAAACTTTTTATATTTTTATAAAAGCTGACAAGTCATTTATTATCGGTTAGTTTTGATTTTTTTGATAAATTAATTTATCAAAATATTGATATTTGAAAATACTGATACATCATGGATGTAATCTGAAGCTGATATTTTAAAATACATCTCAGTACAAATAGCTGATTTGTAAAAATTTTATATAATTAATGAACAAAACATTCTGTGATAGATAAATGTTATTATTAATGATCTATAATTAGTATTTATCTAAATTCGATATTTATTTCACTGTAAAAATTCCAGTTTTTAAGTTAATGCTTTTATTATAAATAAACTTTTTCACTTTACATTTTAAAAGTATTTCTCACTTTTTTCACTATTTTGTATAATTTTCCTTTTTTTCATTAATACTACCATTTATTTGATTATTTAAGTGCAAACTATGGCCTTAAATGGAAAAATATCAATATTTATGTCCTTTTTATTTTCTTTCACATCCGTTATAAAAACTGATACGAAGAAGAAGGAACAAATACAAAACTTTATCTCGACTTCAATTGTCTTTCTATTTTATAAAATTGCTGTCACGAAACGCGGTCACAATTCCCATATTCTTCCATTATGGGTTACGAAGACATGGTTTCATGAAGTCATCGCTTGCAACGATTATAAATATAGATTTTTCCGAAAAAGGTTCCCTTTATTTCCAAGCCTCGGCTGATTTTTTCACTGAAATCTAGAAAAAAATTTAGCATGCTGTACTCTGCTCCCTTTTCGGAAGGAATGCTTAAGTATTTGCATTAAGCGGAGCATAAGCATAGCCATCACTGGCAGTTTGAATTTCTAAAATTATTGGAGTCCGGAAGTTCCATATTCGAAAGGTCATGTTTATTTGGTTGGCGACACTGTTTAAAGAAGGGAAAAATTTTATTAGCTTAAATAGGTTGGCAGTTTCGAATTGCCAGTTGAAAATATTTATACTTCAGTTGGTGAATTTAATTTCACGTTATTTTTATTCTGTTAATCATGGGTCAATTCTGTATTAATTCCACAATCGGAATAACTCGTAAAAAAAGCAATACGAAGTAAAAATAGCAAATCATAAGAAAAGCATGAATTTAGTGGGCGTTAGCCCTAAAAATGCTTTACATTGTTGGAGGTTATCCAAAAATAGTAATTAAAAATGATCTTTTTTTTCATCTAATTCAAGAAATAAAATTTTTGGAAGTCAGGTCCTAAGAAAATTTCCCTTTTGTCATGTCATCTTATAGGCGAGCATGAGTAAGTAATTTTAATTTAGGTTAGTGTGTATTGGACTAATTTTAATAGCTCCATTTATTTAAAATAGGCAAAACTTAATTATTCACTTATTCAAAAGTTCTGTTTTTTGTTAGAATTTACAAAGCAATTCTAGCTTTAGTCTTCACCTATCTGTAACTCAGGAACTGGGAACTAAAGCTCCCCAATTATTTTTTTCCATATAGAACTCCAAAAAGAACTTCTTCCCTCCAGTACTTTCATTTGTGCAGCAAGATGAAACTACTTCTTAACAACTTGTCATCATAATTATCAAATTAATTCAGAATAAACTTTTATTGTTATTTATTTTGATTGTCCTTATTGTTTCAGAATAATTAATTGTCATTTCAACAGTTGATTCATCTGCTAAGATGGCCCAAAGCAATGCTGGAGGAGGATTGTCTCTCAGGAGAAACAGGGGCAGTGGGCTCAGCCACGATGCAGTCTCAATGACAGTGGGCTGCTTTGGAGATGCTGAATGGGAGGCCAAGGAAGCCCTCAGGCAGAGGGAGCTGGAGGAGGCCAGGGCAAGGGCTGCCCAGATGGAGAAGACCATGAGGTGGTGGTCAGACTGCACTGCCAATTGGAGGGAAAAGTGGAGCAAAGTGCGCAATGAGAGAAACAAGGCCAGGGAGGAACTGAAAGTGCTCAGAACTAAATTAGACTCTGCTGTGAAGGAATCAAACACCTTTAAAAGAGAAAAGATAGAGTTGGAGAGTCAGAATGAGGAGCTTAAAAAGGAAATGGAAAAGATTCACTTGTTACTTATTAAACATGCTGGTCAGTGGGATCATAAAATCCTTCAGGCCTTAGAAATAGCAGAAGGAAGTGAACTGTTAAAGCCTAGTGGTGAACCTGGTGATGAAATATACTCTTTTGACACTTTCAAGTCCAGCTTGGAAATTGAAAAGGAAAGCAAAGCCATTGCTGTTGACACCTCCAAAGAGAAAGCAATTCCAGATGAAAATTTCCTTCCCAAAAATGAACTTGCAGAAGAATCATCTCCAAATGAAAGTGTTTCTGAAACTAATTTTTCCTATGAAAATCATCTTGAGAAATTAGAAAGAAGGTGAGTTTTTTGTGAAGCTTAAAAGCTTTTCTTCTTCTCTCTCTCAGTTTTTGTATCTCTCTTTTCCTTCTGGCAGTCCTCACTTGAACACAATCTATGTCTGATTCTCTTTTCTTTTTTTCCTATACATATTTTATAATTACATTTTTATGTATAAACTATTATTTTGCCAAAATTAATAGTTGTTATTTGTTATTTATTTTTTATTATGTATTTTATTTAAAAATAAGAGAATACCTTGAGTATTTATTTAACTAATTATTAATTATGAGCACGGCCTTAGCTCAGTGTGTTAAACCGCGTGCTCGCTGAGAAGTCGGACGGGGTTCGAATCCCAGCGACGGTGGGTATTTTTCTAAGGCCGTTCTCCCTCGCAGATGATTGGTCAGCACTGCGAGGTACCTAGACCACTGCTGGGAGGACGGAATGGCGTAGTGTTGCGCCAGGAAAGTCCTTCCAGTCCTTCACCTGCATTCACCTGCGAACACCTCGGTGAAGTACTGTCAGTGGACTCGCCACCCGCTACAGTACCTTACATGTTCAATCAGGCGCTGTGCAAGTGAACAAAATGTTCGCAAAAACCCCGCGACCCTAACGGAAAAGCGGGTTAAAGAAAAGTAAAGAAAGTATTATTAATTATTTGCTAATTTATTTATTTAATATTATTTTATATGAATATGAAATTTGGCTGAGTTTGACAACAAACCTTTACAAACCTTTAACCTCTTTGACCGATATAAAGGCTTATCAAATTACATTTTCATCACTTCCAGGTTACCCACCTTGAACCTGGAGTTAGGCCTTAGCCAGTACGACGAAGATTATGTGCTGCAGAAAGTGTCCATGCTTCAACTGCGCCTGGAAGAGGCGACCAAGACAATTCAGGCGGAGCGGGACGAGAAGACGAACCTGCACAAGACGATCGAAAGGCTGTACTCGGAGCTCCAGGACGCCAAAGACAAATGCGAGGACTTGAAATTGGCCAAGCAGGAAACCGTGAGGGAGCTCCTGTCCCTTCAGGATCAGCACAGAGACACCATTCAGCAGATTCAGTCGGATCTCCAAGACGAGACCAGCACCAGGGAAAACGTTGACCGAAGAATGGCAGATCTCAGGGCAGAAGTAAGTCCACTCGACGACATTCCTCCTGAAGACTTCGCCTCAGTGGTTTAATTAATCAGAGATTTCCTTTCGGCCTTCGAAGGGAGGCCGGACCAGATGGCGAACCTTTTCGCCTTAGAGGCCGCAATTAAAGTAGTTTTGATAGTCACCATTAATCTAATCATTTATAATTTATCATAAATCTTTAGCCTTTGGCAATGCGGTCTTTTGCACCAGTGTCGCCCAAACGAGAATCTCCCGTCAGCCCCTAATGTTATCATTAATTATAATATTTAAGCAATTTTAAAAAGATGGAAAATGAACTGTTTTCAGCTGGAACGACTTCAAGCCGAAAACGCTTCGGAGTGGGGCAAGCGTGAGAGGTTGGAAACGGAAAAGCTGAGCTTAGAAAGGGACAACAAGAAGTTGAGGGCCGAGGTGAGGGACTTGCAGGAGAGGTTAGAGAAAAAAGTTCATCCTCAGGTGTCGACGGACGCGGAACTTCGAGCCCTTCAGCAGGAACTCACAGAAAAAAACAAAGAACTAGCGGACCTGAAACATTCTCACGGGAAACTGAAAAAGGTTTTGCAAGACAAAATGACGGAATCCGCGCACGCGGTCAGGAGAGCCGAACAGTATGAGACAGAAGTGAAAAGGCTGCGGGTGAGAGTGGAGGAACTCAAAAGAGAATTGGCAGTTGCCGAAGACGAGGTCGACAGCGCGAACAACAACATTAGGTAAATCAATGTCAGTCCCTAAATTAATATCGCGCATTTGCTTTTCTCCACCAGAAAAAACCTACATTTGCAGCTTTTTCTCTTCCATAAAAAAGCTTCCTTCTCTTTCCACGGATAATCTCTAATCCACGTTTCCTCCATAAACTTTTTCTCTTTCCACCTATTGCCTCTCACCGAAAATAAATGCAAGCCCAAGTTTTTTTTTTTTCAGAAAATTACAAAGAAGTAATGACGAGTTGCAGGAACAAGTCGAAAGCTTGCAAGTTCAGTTGGAGCATTTATATAGTAGGTGAGAATAAACGAAATAAGTTCTTTCTTGACCTGAATTGCTGTAATCAGTTTACACTATTTGATGTGGGCTCATTGACTGCTCCTTTTATTATGTTCAAGTTCGCAAGGAAACTTAAAAAGTTTTTCCATCGCAGGAAAATAATTTAGACTTGTTGGTGGTTCCAGATTAAGAAATACAAGTTCTTCTAGCCTTTTGACGCACAGAAAGCAGAGTCCTGCGCTAAATGAGGATGCCAGCATAAGCGACGAAGACGTTCAGGAGTACTGAGAAGAAAATACCCTTTTCATAGCTTCGAATTGTTCTCAACCAGCGTTATGTCCTTAACCCTTTAACGCACACTTTGAGTGTGAAACACACGCGCACGTTAAAGAGTTAAATGATCATTAGGAATGCAATAAATATAATGTAACCAGTTTTAATTTTCATTCAAACTACCGATGCGGAGGCCCTGAGCATTCCTGCTCATTTTCTCTCTTCCCATTCTCCATTCGAAGTCAACTCTTTCTAATGTCAATCAACCACTCATTCGACTTTGCTTAACTCTTCTCTCCCCACGACTCCCGACTCTTTCAGGCCTGACAGATCGCTCTTTCTACGGAGAGAGAGACCAAGTTACTGAAGAATTTTGCCAATTAATAAAATTTGCTTCCTTTCTCTCTCAGTGGATAAGGATACGTATATTTTATTTACAGAATGTTGTGGGGTGCAGATGTACAGAATATTGAAAGTACAAACATTTGTTGGGTTTGGTTGATATGATTGCAAAGGTAATGATATGTGTCAGAAAATAAAGACTCTCAAGATGAAAGTTATTCGAATATGATAAAAGGCTTAAAAACACTGATAACGGTTTACAGCTAATGCCCCAGAGAAATTAACCTCAATCCTGAATGACTGAAAATCTTGCTGAAAAATATTTTGTGACTTTGGGATTGCACACCCGAAGTCACAAAATTTTTTCCACACTATTTGACTCACAAGAAAAATATACGGCGCTCGCTTTGAGTAAATTCTTGCTGCTGTAGAAGCAGTTCCCAAAACCATTGCCTGCTGTCAATTTTATTTCGAATGCCGTTTGTAAAGATTCACGTCGCATCTTAATGTGAATTTGTATAATTATTTTCGTTTCACCTACAATCACATTTTATTTTTTATTCACTTTGGAGAATCGACAGTTTCCTCACACGTGTGCGGGACTTGATCCGAATTTAACCGAACCATTCAACTCTGGTTTGTTCGCGCGAATAAACGAAATTCACTTGATTAATCCGTCGTTTTAAAACTAGAGGCGTCCATTTAATAATTGAACTAAAACCTAATATTGCTATATTTTTTAATTAAATATCGTAATTTTTAACGAAAATGGGTCCAAGTTACGACCAAGTTTACAAATGGGTGACCTAATTCTCGAGAGTTCATCATCAGGAACGGCATTTTCTTATTTCCCTGTCTGCCCACTCTGCTGAGGAACGATGGCCCCATCGAAACGTCAACCTTTCAAGCCCTAAAATCTTTTCTCGTCACACTTTTATCGCGATGCTGATCACGGGAGTGGGTATGGATTTGATTTGCTTTTCCCCCGCGCCGCCTTTCACTCGAGGGGAAAACCTTTCCGTGTGCTGAGCCAGTTTTCTCTCTCCGGTTCCCTGGGCTTTCATGCAGGAAGACTCTTCGTGCTTGTACAGGTAGGATTTCAGTGCAAAGGCTTTCCCGCATCTTCCGCAGACATAGGGTTTCATGTTCGAATGCGTTTGTATGTGGGCCCTCAGATTGGATTTGTCGGCAAAAGCCTTCGCGCAGACGGTGCACTTGAATGGCTTTTCCCCTGAAAAATAATTCCTCTTCAATGGACCTTCTTGGCCGATACTTAAATGCTATTTCTTTGCAAAACAACAATAACGTTTTAAATTTTTGTATTAAAAATACACATAATTCTAATGTTTACCTGTGTGCGTTCTGATGTGTCCCTGCAAGAGCCATGGCCTGGAGAAGCATTTCCCGCAGTAGGAGCACTTGCAGCCTTGATTGTGCGTTCGCACGTGCATCGAAAACGCCGGCATGGACACGTAAATTTTGTCGCAGTGTGGACAGGTTCTCGCTTTCTTGTCTGCCAGCGACCTGTGCGTCTGTCTGTGCCTTGCCAAGTTGCTGCTCGTGCTGTACCTTTTCTCACATTCCGGGCAGACGTGCACCTCCGCAGGCCTCTGCTCCGACGACCCAGACGAACCCACTTCGCGGGACAGGTCCTCCGGATACTCCTGCTCCGAGCTCTTCTGCTTGCAAAAACTTCCATCAGCGCCCCTTCGCCCCCACTCACTTCCCAACTCAACCCGTTTCTGCAGGTTATTTCTGTAGAAAAGCTGTCCGGATGCAGCGGCCAAGCTCACTTCTGCCAGTTTGGTGAGATTGTAAAATTCATCCTCGCACTCCTCGCTCCGCCTGAAACTCCCCAAAAGAATGTGCTCCGGCTTGGGCTTGGGGGCGGGGTTCCCCGCCGCCTCCAGCCCTCCGTGGATCAGCTCCAGGGGTGGTTCTCTCTTCGTCGGGAGACAGCATGCCAGTTCATCCGCCGTGTGGACATCAACTTCAGGACTCGTTTCTGTAAGCAACCGAACAAATCATTGCCAGTTCCAGCTTTCTGGTTTTTAGCGGGAAAATTCGTCTCAGTGAAAAGGAAACTCCTTAACGACGTTTCTTTGCACCAGGGGCGAGCGTTTTTGGTGCTTTGCCATCGTTTTCAATTATTTTGGGATCTCGCCGAATTCAAACAGGTTTCCGTTATCTGCTTTGTGAATCACTTCTGCGGGCCAGAGGCCACTCGTTCTCGTCCAAGACTGACTATCGCGCAAAAACTCATGCATCTGCTGCACATGAGTATTTGGAGCAACTGTTGAAGCTGCCCCGTTTGCTTGCTGTGACTATTAAATATCGGTATAAATGGTTTACTAGGTATAATTTTACATAAAAGGTGTTTGCGGAATAGAAATTAATTATTAATATTATAAATTATCGTTAATAAAAACTTCCATGACGACTTCCACAAACTACTCCTACCATGAGATTAAAGAAAATACAGTAATCTTAATTAATAAATAAATTACCTAAAATGAAATTGTCACGTAAGCAATGGTTAAGGCATTATCATAAAAGTATTCAACCACAATGTTTCGGAAGAAATACTACCTCTGTCCTTAAGCAATTCTTCTGGATACCTTTTGTGAGTGATTAGGAAAGCTCTCGGCATTCCGAGATTTCAATAAGCCAACCATTCGTCAAAATCCTATGAGACATGTTACCGTTTACAAAAAACCATCAAACCGAGGAAACCGACTCAACGCGATTCACCCAAAAACGTGCACTCGTTTTATTTTTAAACTGCAAACTGTGCACCGGCTAAACTCCTCACCCAAAGCGCTGCAGCAGTCGGACTCCCACTCGGAATTTTACACTTCCCGGCCCCCCGCCTGCTCCTCTCTAAGGGATCTTTCACACTGCCGACCCCCTCGACCACTCCCCACACAGGGGTGCTACGCCCTAGTTGGAGCTCACGTTGCTTGCCCAGGGGTGGAGTGGCAAACCCTTTGAACAGCACTTGACTGAGCCCAAAAACAAGTTTAGAACTTGACAAACATCCAATTTTCTTAATTTCTCTTGCTACTCTTCAAGAGGAGTGGCCTAAGCAGTATTGCATCGCCTGACGATATTTAAAAGACGTACTGAGGTTCTGAAGAGGAAGTAAAGAGGACATGATAAAAATGAATAAAAGGCAACTAGTCAAGGAAATGGAGAGTCTGTAACGAGTGTGAACGCACCTCAGCTTTTCAAAGAAACGAAAAAACAAAAATAAACAGCCGAAGTCGGACTGGGGATGTTCGGGCTGAACTCAAGCTCACCGTTTAATGTTTAGCTTAGGAGAGTCTCTCCTGGCTGGCGCGTGCCACCAACACATGTCATTTCTTACCTCCACTTGCGACACGTTTTCTTCTCGCAGAGGGACGTTAGGGACGGCATTTCGCTGAAAGCCAAACAAGAAAACTGCATCTTGAAAGTGAGCCTCTGATTCCGGTCGATTCAAAATAAAAGATATTAAACAAATTTTTTCTCTTTTAAAATGTGCTACAGACGCAGTGCACAGGGACAATTGATGCGGGTGATTCAAAACTTAGTTTTTAGTTTTTCTATTTAAAAATTCTCGGAAAGGTTTGAAAAAAAGCTATTTAGGTTTTACCTGTCAATTTTTAATTTCAAGTGTTTTCACAGTCCACAGTTTTGGGAAATAATTTCATACTAGGCACATATCACATATTTTTTTAATTTAGTTGAGCTGTCTTTTGTTTTTGATTGCAAATTTATTGACTTTTAAGTATTAAAATATATTTTATTTAATTATCTATACTGTAGTTGTGTCCGGCCATCATGTCGAATGCTCCTTCCCAAATATAAGGATTGTTCGAATGTGTTTTTCTTCCTTTCGTTTAGGCCAACTGTGTTCCAACACATGACAGTTCCAACATGTTTGAAACACATTCAAGTACTTCTATTTGTGATGGCGGATTCATTGCAAGCCCTAGGGAGGAAGAGGTGCCAAGAGTGGAAGGGATAACTAAGGGAGGAAAAACACCCAGGTGTTTTAGTGCGCCAACCTCCCGGCCACCCGAGTCCCCTTCAAAGTATTTTTTATGAGGTATTAATAATTTTATTTTATTTTATATGCTGTGCATTGTGAGGAAAAGGAAAATATTTTCATGGTGAGAAAAAGAAAAAATTTATTATTTTCTGTTAAAGCAATCCTTTATATATATAACATATAGGTACGAAGGCCTATTTCACATTGCCACTCTTTTGTAAAATGTAATAGAGAGGCAAATTGTTTTCTTGCCAAAAGCGGGCCTTGCATTCAGAAGAACGATTCCGTGTTTCCGAAATGTCACAATTTCAACAGCAAGAAAATGGCACAAACATGGCCAAGGGTGAAGCCTGCCAAGGCGTTGGGTCTAATTGGAACGAATGGTGTGTCCAGGAGAGTAAAGCAAGGTGCCAAAGGTCGGTTTTTTATAAAAATCTTGTGCTTTTCACCCTTAAAAAGGAGCTCGATTTCATGTTCAGGACATTTGAAATGGTAATATTTGGAAGAGTCCGCAGTCATTTTAAAATGACTGATTGAATATTGTAGAGGTTTGAATTTTTACGATTGACCGGGAACCGCGGTAAATGTAAAACTTATAAAATGGGGAATTTTCTATTTTTGGAACGAAGGAGATGTAAACAAGAGGAATGCCCATGCTTTTGGCAGCCTTCCACCAACCACCAGAACAACATCTGACACAATGTGAACGCTTTTCATTTCTTGCCAGCGACGTCACAGAACCTCTCTTCCGAATTGGCGACACTTTTGTTTCTCTCAGGTGACCAAGACATGTTTTCATCCACTTCTTCAGGTATTTACCCGAGCAAAGGATGAAAAGAAATCAAATAGACCAGTGATGCCCAGCCTACTGCCCGCAGGCCATGTCCGGCCCGTGAAGGTGTAGCATGTGGCCCGCGGGCTAAATTTGGCCCACCGAGCCCTCCCGAGTGGTCCAGGGGCCAAGCCAAGATCAACAATTAAAATTTATGAAGGGTACGTTGTGTCTCATAAAAATAAGAATAATCAAATAAGGTACAGTTCATAATGATTCGTAATTCATAATGAATATAAATTGGAAGTACCTTTTTTTTTGGTTGCATGGCCCAGTCGCGATGTTATCAACGGAAGTTCGGTAGTTTGGCCCATATATAATGAAAGGTTGGGCATCACTGAAATAGACAATTCGCGTTTTATAGTCATTTCGAAACACTAACGAATTTGAGCAATCGTGATTTTCCTGTATTTTTATGTTCATCCGCCTTGAAAAAAATTCATTCTTTTAATCACTGATAAAATTAGCTTGCAAGGTGATTCTCGTGGTGAATTGTTTATACCGAGATTGGGAATCTGGCGCTCCGCACTCGGAATAAATTCATATTTCTGGGTATCATTCATTTACTGCACAATCACCTGCGGTTTTCATTATTTTTCCATTTTTTAGGCAGGCTTACTCACAAATTTAATTCGACTTTAGATTACTTTAGAGCTCAGCTGCGGACGAAAAAACATTTAAAAACTTTTCCAAAATCTTCTTCTCAATGAATCGTGGGGCTTTAGACAGTATAAAAATTGTACAGTATAAAAGTTGTAATAACGCCCCACGGTTTTATGGACAAAAATATTGGCCTTTTTCTTTGTCATCCATGTATTTATTTATATTCTTGTATCAGAAATTATTTTTTTAATTTTTAGTGCACTTGAAATAAAACCGTTTAACTTTAAAAAGTTTTTTAATTTTTTTTTTTTAAGGCTTCATTTTTCACTAGAAAGTCAGTCGATATTTTGTGAACTTGTGTTTTTATTATTCAGGCCATTTACTTTATTAGCATTGTTAGTAATGTCTCCCCAACATTTTTTATGATTTTTTAAAGCGAAATTTGAAAATTTTTATAAAGAAGCCCTTCTTTGAAATTCAAAAATAAAGCGGGAGTTAAATTTGTGAAAACTCGGGCATAAAAATGAGTAGAATAAAAAGCGATGGAATCGATTAAAATTGCCTCGCGACTCATTTAATACAGTATTGACAAAACAAAATTTACTCTATGAAATTGTCTTTCAGAGGTTGGTCATTCTGATATTAACAGGTGATGTGTCATTGAACTTGAAAATTTTGTTTACAGTTATGTTTTCCTACTTGTTGTTGCATTTATTTAATATTTGTCTTTTTTGATTGCATTTATTATTCAGAAAGCTGTTAAATGGATTAGGAATATTTATTTAAACAGTATTAAAACGTCTCGTAAGAGTGGAAAATGGGAGCGACGAAATCGAATCAGAAAAGCATATTTGTAACATACTTTTTATGGTTCTTTTTGGGATTTTTGGGGGTTCATCATTTCTATCTGGAAAGAGACGCCCAGGCTTTTCTGTGGTGGAGCACTTTGGGGGGTTGCCTGGGCTGCGGTTGGCTCAGGGATTTGTTCTGCATCCCCCGTTACGTGGCCGAAGCCAACGGTGACCCCGATCTGCTTCAGAGACATGTCAAAAAAGTAAAAAGTAACTCCACGGTAAGTCCACGCATTTTTGCAAATGAATAATAACAGTTTCATTCAAGTTTAATTTTTTTAAATTAATTTAAAATCTGTATTTCATGTCTATTTTATTTTTCAGCCTCCATTCTCTGTCGTCAGATTCATGGGAATGCTTATGATTGGCTATCTCTTTGCCAGTATTTGCCAGTATGCAATACCCACAGAGCCAATTATGGGCTTTCATTTGAATTTCCTTCATATTTTTGTACCACTTGCCTGTGCTCTAGGTGAGTGTCTAATGTCATCTTCTAATCATTCATCCCAGATTCCTGGATTGCACCATGCAATCCACTACAATTTCTTTTTTTAAGTTTGTGAAGAAGTGCATTTGGTTAGGTCAACAGATCCCTATTTTTTCTGCACCACTTCAGACTTTTTTTTTAACTTAAAAATATTCAATTAAAAAAATTTGCTTCTTATTAAATCTTTGCTGCTTTATTGAAAATATAACTTCCACAAAATTTTGCTCTTGTTTTTGAAAAAAGACTGTGGCATAATGAGTTGCTTGCACTGATATTATTTGTTCATTTTAGGAGTTTGGCTTGTGGGAAACTTAGGCAAAGAGCAAGGAACTATTTGGTGGGCCCTGGCTGCAGCATATGCAGTGCATCCACTCTCAGTGTACTTACAAGATGAAACCACCTGGTTTTCACTCATGGTCCTGGCATCTTCCATGGCATTTGACAACATGTCCAAGGAATGGAGGAGGAAACCCAGGGAGAAGCACACAATGCCACACCGCCTTGCAACCCTCACACTCTGTGGCCTGCTCTATCTGTCCCTCACCTCCAGTTACCTCTACTTCAATGGGAAACTGGTGGACAGTGATGGGGAGGAGATTCCCATTCATGAAGCCATAACACATTTCTTCACTTCTCCCTGGTGGGTGGACCTCAATCAGAGCTTGTATGACATATATGATTATGCACAGCATCACAGCTGGTATGAAATCTGGCAGCAGATTGTCTACTTGTCTGACCCCCATGGGGAGATCAATGCTTACAAAGTTTTGGGGGTGGACTGGACCACTCCCCAGTCTGAGATCACCTCCAAGTGGAGGACTCTTTCAAGGGAATTCCATCCTGACAAGGTTAAAGATCCTGCAAAAAAGGCAGAAGCTCAAATCAAGTTCATGGAAATTCAGCAAGCCTATGAAATATTGTCCAACATTAAAGCAAGAAGAAAAAGCAAAAATAAAAAGTTTGCTCAAGCAACCTAAATTCTGGCTTTTGTGTTACTCTCTTTAATGTCACCAACTAGTTGCATTCCATGCACTGACCATGCTTATCTGGTCAAACTCTCCCAGACTTCGCCGCCCTTTCCGCATTTCCTACTTTTGAGTCGACGCGTTTCTTATATTAAAATGTACTTTCATTAATCATAAAAATAAAAACGACAACAGCAAATAATAAACTAGAAAAGTTTGGCTAACAGACGCCAAAGTTAAGTGGATAAATACCGGGATACTATCAATACTAATATACAGTATGTATCTTTTTTGTGCTGTGCTCTTTCGCTCTTTCGCACCGTTATGTTACCTAAGAACTACCGAAGCGATTTCTATCGGATTTTTTCCAAAGAATCATCTGCGCCATGTCTCATTTCTCCAATTAAGCAAAGAACTTTTCAGTTGCGGACAAAAACCAAATAAATTCTGCTGATCTGTTGCTAAGAGTTGCTTTGGGTAATTAAACAAAAAAATTTCGGGGCTTAGGCTCCGAAAGATAGGGTGCCCCAAATAGGTCGTCACCCTGTTCTCGGTTTTCCAATGCCCAATGCTTAAAAATTTTTTTCCTTCCAATTAACTATCAGTGTTTTTGCAAACGAGTCTGTATAAATATATTAATATCAGCAGAAAAGTCAATGTATTGGTTGTAAAATTTCGCTATGAGAAAATTGAAAAATCTCGTAAGAAGACATTCACCGCACTTGAGCGTACCTACGTGTAAGGAGTTCTTCCACACAGATGAGGCTCTTGAAAAATCATGCCAAGGCTTCATCAAATCCGCCAAATCCAAATCCTGAAATGTTTACCTTTCGGACGACTCGGCGGGAAAACTCTTAAAATAAAAGAATTAATAATGCGTAGCCAGAAAGTCTCCTTAAGTCGTCCTCGGGCAGTAATCATCCATTTGTGTCGAAAACCTACCCCTTTAATGCCCTTAACGGTTGGTTGCAATAATTTTGAATCGGTAAGACACAATCATCTGTAGATCAAGGAGTAAGTATTCGATTTCCATTCAAAAAAGGATGATAATGTTTGATTAGCTGGTAAAAAGTACTATTATTCTATGATATAAGGAATAGGCCGCCCTAAAGGCCATCAAAAGAATATATATATAAAGTGGGTTCTGTGTCCAAACTAGGTTAGGTTTGGTACTGGGAAAGACGAAAGAGAGCCATTAACACAGGAGGCGGAAAGGAGAGGTGCAAAGTACGAGAAGGACTGAAGAACGAAGTATTGAGAGAATGCTTAGCAGAAGCAGATGGGGAGAGCCAAAACGGGATGAAAAGAGAAAAGCTAAAATACAATATTTTGAAAGAGAATTAACAGTAAAGAAAAGAAGGAGAAGAGAAAATATTTTATAGAAAAAAAAGAGAACCCAGTATGAAAGAACAGAAAAATCCAAATTGAATCCCTAAAGAAATGGAGTAGAGATACAAAAAACCTCCTGACCTCTCCCTGCCTGCCTTTCCAAGAGATTAAGAAAGTATGAAAAATTAAAAAAGAAGTTTTAAGGCACAAAAATGAGGAAAAAAAGAAGAAAGAAAGAGAAAATTGCACTTATTTTGTGTTTTTTACATTTTTTAATTTTAACGTCGAAAAACGAGAATTATAATATATTACTAAAACTACTATTCGATCTTTAATGAAACGTACCAATACCTTTTTTACAGGGTAAAAATATTTTCGAACCAGTTGACGACTGTTCATGAAATTTTTTTTCATTCTTTGCCCTCACTGATACTGAACTACTGACCTAAATCTTGATTACGATTTGATAATTTCAGCTCAGCTTCATTAAACTGCAGCTTAACATCGCATTTATTTTTGAATTTATGGAATGGGAGTGTTCATTTTAAAACATTCTTATCTGCTTACGGCAAACAAAAGTTTTATTTTCTTTCTGAAACTTTTCACAATTATTTCACAAATCTGACATACTATGATTACTAATAACATGCACTGATAATGAACAAGCAAATGCTTTTAAAAACTGGAAGATCCTACGATACATATTACGTAAATGTGTGTCTGGCATGAAGAGCCCTCACCTCAGCAGTTGTATTTGTTACAAATAAGCCAGAATTATAATTAATTAAAACCATGTAAAAAGACTACAACGTCTATATGAAAAACACATTTATGAAATATTATAACTCACATAATATTTAAAAGTTCATTGAAACTTGTTGAACATTGTTTTAGAATTTAGTTTTGTAAATTTTATGACTTCCTTTTCGCTGCCTTGAAAAACTTTTGTCTTGCTTATATTAACACTAGCTGTGGTGCCCTCTCTCTCTCTCTCTCTCTCTCTCTCTCTCTCTCTCTCTCTCTCTCTCTCTCAATTTTTTATGTTCTGTTAAAAACCATCTATTTCTTTGCGGAGCCCCATGAACTTCTTTTAATGATTACCCTTAAGCGGCTTTTCAGTTACTGCTTATTGCGCCGTGTTCCACCTGAAATGAAAAAACCCTTCACTAACCACCACCTAACAGCAGGCAGATGTCATTCATTTATCTACAAATTTATAAGTTTATAAAACGTTTGTGAACGTTTAAGATGTTTTCTCTCACCTGAAGAAGTCTTTTTGTTCGTATTACTTTGGTAAGAACTCCCTTTTGCATTTTTGGTCTTTCCCGTTTTGCTTTTGCATTTCCTCGTGATCTCCCGGCTCTGTTCGCATGAAGAGTCGCTATTTGATTTCAGTTTGTCTACTCTCACCATCTGACCTTGGCTGTTGCATTCCGACCACGGGCCCTTTTCATAACGACACGCTGTTATTGAAAAAAGTCAGCTGAATTAGCACTATCACTTCACTTATTGATCCAAATGTTTATTGAAACACCGTGGAGTGGATTTAGAAGAAATTATAAATTTTTTATTTAGGAGCTCTTAAATTAAATAATTTCCTGAGATTAAAACTTAAAGTTTTGGAGCTAACATGCTTTTCTTCCTGCACCACAAAGTAAAACTGGATCGGCGGAAGAATTGCCAAGTCCAGAGAAGGATCAGCATATTACCTTTTTTGCATTTTTTTTGTATGGTTTTGGTTGGCTCACACTGCGAAGGATCACCCTTTTTCAGCGTCAAAGTCCTTACTCTGGAAGTCGTTTTAGGATCGCACTCTGTCCACGGTCCTTTCACGTACCGGCAAGACTCTGAAATTTTTCACATTTTAAGCTTTTTATTGTTCCTAAGAGACGAGCCCTCCATCAAGGAATGGCACAACAGTCTCATTGTAAGCCCAAATGCTTACTTTTACAAAAAGCAGAACACTTTGTGTAATGTTATCTGACAGGAGACTATTCAAAGGCAGTGCGCACTAAAAAGGGCTTCCGCCATTAATTTATTACCTCCTCTGTTTTTGGCTCCTCTTTCACTTCTGATCAGCACTTCATGATCGTCTTCCTCCCAGATTTCTCCCTCGGCAGCTGCGACCGCGAAGAGAACTAGAAAAGCAGCAGTGACATAATTCCACTTCATTCTGGAAAAAAGGCATTGTGTTTAGCCAAAGACTGCATTTCCTGCAAACATCTCCCAAAGTTGGCACCCTTATGGCCACGTTCACTGCCTGCGACCGCTTATTCCAGGACTCGCACGAACTACGCAACTGGCTGATCATTAATGCATTTTTAACAAAAATGGAGGGAGGGGTGTGGTCTCGAAAAGCAATTTCTTCGTTGGTCTTCTCCACCCCTGACAGTTTCAGTCAGGTCCGACCATCGTGAAGCCAATGCTTAAGTGTGCCACATGGTGTATGAATTCATCTAAGTCCGGATGAATTTGAAAAAGCTAAAACTGATATTTTTTTCTGTGAATTATCAAATGGAGGAAAGCAGTTGAATTGTCTAAAGCGATTGTTTTAAGGTGAAATAATCGCTGCAGAAATTTAAAATTCAACTATGGGGATGTGGCAACAATGCATGAGACTGATGAAGTGAATTCATATTAAGGGGAGAGTTACGAACCAGAACGGGTCTCTTTCTTGGGAGTTACTGCCAACCATCTCTGAATTGAAGATTTTCGTTATTTTCGAGTCAGTTTAAAGTTTTCTCTCTGGAGAGCAACTTTATTGGAAATTTTTTTAACGAAGCTTTTCCGCGCTCGATCTAACAGCTTTGGAATAACTGGGGCATATAAAAGGAAGCCAATAAAAGCTTGTTTTCACATAAAAATTTCCTTGTGGAGATTTTGCACACTGCTACAAAGTGACAGCAAGTCACTTTGATCACAGGCCAGCCGTTCGTCTGGCTTCCTCCTCTGGAAGTGTCAATTTTTTATTCTGTAATTCTAAACCCTTGCAAAGAAAAAAATTACTAATTGAAACCAAAGTGAAAAATAGCGAGAATGATGAAGATGATTTATTATATGGCACGAATCTTTCAAGAATGAAATTCGAGATACGGAGGCAAGCATTCAAAGGCAATCATCCCAAAGTCTGCATTGTCACATCAGTTTAAATTTTCATTTTTATCTTAATTCTTGGTGAGGTTTTTATAAGTTTCTCCGTACTCAACCTCAAAACGGCTCCTTTTGGCTGCTAACAAAAACATTTTTAACAAAAGGGTTGTGTTTTTAAAAAAATCATAGAAATAAAGCGGTAGTAAAACTAAGAAAATGCTTACGGCGATACAAAAACCAGCTGAAACTGGTTGTGAGTGAAAAAAAGAGTTCGAGCGTGGAAAAGATGATTAAGGGGCTGAATTGAAGTTGCACGTCGAAACCTTTAACGCGATGTACCTGGCTGTTCAGATGAAATTTTCAAAATGAAACAAGTGGCGGAACAAAAAAATAAACTCACCTTTAATTGCTGGTGCTCAGGTTTGAAATTTGTCGGATAACTTAGAAAAATATTTTACGGTAACCACAAAGAGTAACCTCCAGCTCAAACTGAAGCGCAGCTTGCTCCGTCCATATCAGCTTACTCTCCTCTCTATTGATCATTTCCTCCCTCCTCCATCCCTCCCTGTACATACTCCCCCGCTCTTTGCTATTCACTGGACCAGATGCGTTTTCGCTCAGGGGCGGCTCCAGGGCCTCTCCTGCACCAAATCCACACCAAATCCTTCCTTCTTCACTACTCATTTTCCTCCTTTCGGTGCTCCAGATCGTTAATTAACCCGAGCTTCGGTTCGTAGACCGAATCGTCTGCCGCCGGGATTCCTTCTCCCACAACAACATTGTCTTTTCCTACGACCACACAAACATAAATTTAAAAATAATTTCTTAATATGAACTCGCCTAAAAAGAAATAACCCTAGGCCGCACAACTCCATTTCACTCATGACGAACCTTGAAAATTTATTACTTTCTTACTCTTAAAAGTTCCCTATTTTTTATTATGTGATTCTGGCAGTACTGTTCCAATAAAAAATTCAAAACAAAATGCATATTGGATTCTTTAAGGCTGATTGTCCCTGCTTCTTTGCTCGATTCTACTATTTTTGCTCAATTTGTTTCTAATGTTTTGCTTTATAGCACTTAGCGTAAATTAGTCTTTGGTGAACAGCCGCCCAGAGAAATTTTTTCACTATCGCAATTTTGTTGGAAATTTATGCTTTTTAGTAAAAATAATATTTCCCCACTTTTCAAAAAATCAGCACATATTGTTTTACTTTGTACGTCCCGGGCTGTCGAAACCACTAATAAAGAAGTTACCAAGGTTTATAGTATTTTGAAAAAGAACAAGAATGAAGTTGCTATGATGTCACTGAAATCGATAAAATTTTTTCCTCTGGGCACTTAAAACAAAATCACTGAAGTTATGAGATGTCATGGAGTTTCACATAGAGGCCAATTCTGGTACATAAATCCCTTCGATTTGATTTAAAAGAAATTCTGAGCGAGAGAAGAAAGAATACTGAAAATGTTAGTTGGTTATTCGGAAAGAAAAATAGTTTAAGATTGAACCAAATAATGAAATTTGGAGTTGCTTCAGAACAAAGTTTCCGAAACCAGGGCCGGCCTTAGGTGTTGTGGGGCCCTAGGCAGGGCGTCCAGGGGCCCCCCTAGGGCCCCATGAAGGGGCTGGGCACTCGGCCCCCAGTTGCCTACTGCGTCTATGCCGGCCCTACCTTAGCGGCTTGGAGCAGAGTGTTTGGAAGACATTTTCTTCACATGTACGTAATTTACATTACGAAAAAAGCCCTGTATAAGTAAATTGACTCTTCTCTGATGCGAGAATTGTTTCATTTATTGAATGCCTGTCCTAGCCTTCTTGAAATGATTCTCTCATTAAAATCTTATGCGTTCCCAATTCATTTTTCATTGATTTATACTTTTTTTATTTCGCAGTCAAACAGAACATTAATATACCTCTTTGGGCATTTTAGCTTTGCATGGAATATGTACCGCCTCGTGATGAGGGAAAAAATAAATGGACAAAGTCAAAAGGTAAATTATTTTTTTCTAAAGTTGGCATCTTGGTGTTGTTTTTAAATGGACGGTACATTTCTAATTTGTTTTTTTTTCTTCGTATTTTATGACTTAAAAATAATCTGGGCAAATATGGATGCGAGATTTAGGTCTTCTAAAAGTAGAGGGGAAAAAGTAGTAAAACACGAGTACTTGAAGAACTTTGATTAAGAAGATCAAGATTTTTATATTGATATATATTTATATAAGTGTATTTCACTGACGGAGAAAAATATGATATATTTGGATTAGGTTTCGTAATGGTAAATGAATACATTTCATTAAATTTGGATCCCGTGGATGGGATTCATAAAAAGAGCTTTTGGAGGGTGAGTACATTTGTATATTTAAATAAATATAACTTAAGCTTTTCCAAAAATTTGAAATGTACTGACCAAAGACTCAAAGCTAACCTTAAAAGGAGGTTTTTTCGATTTTCAATGTTTTTTTATCCCCCTTCACAAATGCCCAAGTTTTTTAATTAAGTAATAATTGATCTTTTCTTAGTTGGTTCAGTTAAAATTTCTGTGACAAAGTCAATAGCCTTTAATGAAATTTTTTAAAAAGTGAATACCTTTTAAATAGAGCAGTGCTTATGCATGAAAATATGTATGTTACAGTTATCAGAGCACTGAAGATGCATGAGGAATTTAAAAGTGGATTAGCCATTGCAATTTAAGTAAATTAAATTATAAATTCAATCTAACATTAAGCTTTTATTTATTTATTTGTAATTTTTCAGACTTGGAACCAACTTTCAAGATTGCAAAGGAGTATAATATATTTACTTCTCATTGTTTTGTTTTTTTCCCTCATATATTTGATGCACATGAAAAGATATGAAAAGTCATTGACAAAACCAAATACACTAAAAGCTATGATTAAAACAGCCACTACAAAGCACATTGAAAGGAGTCAAATGCCTGTGCTCACTTCTACCATCCAAGTAAAGAAAGACAATGTCATGAAAGAATTCAACTTTGTCAAGGAAAATTTAATAGAAAATGCAGTAAAAGAAGTGAAAGGCTTGTCTTTTGCCAAGAAATTCAAAGGTCCCAGGAACGAAAGGCAGCAAGCAGTGGTCTCTGCCTTCAAGCATGCCTGGAAAGGCTACAGGGCCCATGCCTGGGGCCATGACATGCTCAAGCCCATCAGTAAATCCCACCATGATTGGTTCTCACTAGGGCTCACCTTAGTAGATGCTTTAGATACAATGATCATAATGAATTTAGAAGAAATTTTCCTAGAGGCAAGGCAATGGGTCAGTGAAAGTTTGCATTTTTCCATAATGAAGGATGTGAATTTGTTTGAAGTGACAATTAGAGTGTTGGGGGGGTTACTAAGTGCCTATCACCTGACAAACGACGCCATGTTCCTGCACAAGGCAACAGATCTGGGCACGCGATTGCTGCCTTGCTTCGACACCGATTCAGGAGTTCCTTACTCGGACATCAATTTAGCCACGTTGCAAGCTCATTCCCCCAAGTGGAGTCCGGACAGCAGCACCTCAGAAGTGACCACCATCCAGCTCGAATTCAGGGATTTAAGTCGCTCCACAGGAAACCCTAAATTTGAGGAGTCCGCCGCCAAAGTTTCTGCCCACGTGCATCGGTTAGAAAAGACTGAGGGTCTGGTACCCATTTTCATAAATGCTAACACTGGAGATTTCCGCTCTTACGCCACCATCACACTCGGTGCAAGGGGCGACAGCTACTACGAGTACTTGCTCAAGCAGTGGATCCAAACCGGCCAAACAATCAATTAGTATGTCATTTGGTTTTTTTCAATTCTTTTCAATCGAATATTATTTATTGTTTATTTCGGCAGTTTGAGGGATGACTACGTGCAGGCCATAAACGGCGTTCAAAAACTCTTAGTCAGAAGAACTTCAAAAAGCAAATTGCTTTTCGTCGGAGAATTGTTATCGGGCGGAAAAGACTTTAAGCCGAAGATGGATCATCTTACTTGTTACCTGCCCGGCACTTTGGCTTTGGGCGTCATGTACGGCATGCCAAATGACCACATGACTCTAGCAGAGGAACTCCTCTACACCTGCTACCAAACCTACGCGTGGAATCCGACGTTCCTGGCCCCGGAAATTTCTTATTTCAACATACAGGACAGCTCCCAGGCCGACATTTACGTTAAATCAAACGATGCTCACAATCTTCTCAGGCCGGAATTCGTGGAAAGTCTCTGGGTGATGTACCAGATCACCGGAAACACGACCTATCAGGACTGGGGATGGCGAGTGTTCCAGGTATCGTTTTTTGTTTGCAGGCCTTTTCAGGCCTTTTCAGGCGTTTTCAGGCGAACCTCTCTTTGGTTTCTGGACGTCTGTCTGGCTCTGCTCGTTGCTTCTGGATTTGTATTCTTGTATTTGATTTTACAGAGTTTTGAAAAGTACGCTAAAGTGACTCATGGATACACTTCTATAGGAAATGTGAAAAGTGTTTTGAACACACGACCGAAAGACATGATGGAGTCATTTTTTTTAGGAGAAACGTTAAAGTATTTGTATTTACTATTTAGTGACGACAGAAAGGAGTTAAGTTTGAATGAATTTGTACTTAACAGCGAAGCTCACCCTCTTCCGATTTACGGTTCATGACCTTATCATCTAATAATTAAGGTGCGTCTTAAAAGTTACCATTCCTGCTTTTTGTGGTTACTGACCTAGCAAAAGAAGATCCTCCAGAGACAAATCCACCTTTCGAGTTCACGTTGACTTTGAAGGAAACCGTTGTTGGCATGCAACATGCAGTCTAAGACGGGAAACTGACCGATTTATAGACTATTCCATTAAGGAAAAATGCCACAGCTTTATTAAAGCACGACAATAATTATCTAAAAGGTACTCGTTTGTGAAAAAACAAATTTGTAAAAAGAAAACACCGAGAATAAATAACTTCTGACTTTTTGCACAATTTTGTGTGCAAACTGTGCTCCCAACATAAAAAAGAACTCGTGGTTTATTTTTATTCATTTCTTTTTAGGAAAGAATAATATATTGGTGACCATCGATCGGACAAATAGTAAGGGAAGTGATGTTTATAAAGTGATAAATCCAGAACTTGTCCAAGATTTAATCATTTATTTCGGGTAATCTTGGTCGTAGTTTAATTAAATTCAAGCGCCAGGCCAAATATCACTAAATATATATAAGGAAACATTCGGAAAAGACCGTCGGGAGGTTAATAATGAATATTCATGTGAGTTTTCTAGGTTGAACCCCTTCAGCATTTAGAGTGCTTAACTCTTGAGAAAAAGCCTCCTTTATTACAGAACAGGAGGCCTAATATTATTTCCATGTTGGAAAATGTAAAGATTTCGTTTTAAAATATCATTTCTTTATTTAAATATTCACGCAAAGATTCATTTGAAAATTTTACACTGTAAGAAAAAATTCTCCATGTTTTGCTGTTTGGAAATAGTTTGACCAAACACTTACGAAGTTACAACATAAATTTTTTGGAAAAGCAAGATTTCTTATTAAAATCAAAGGCTCTGAGTTTTAAAGTGTTTACCTCGTAAACACTTCACTAACTTTTTTCAAAATTTTTCAAATAAAATCACTCCGAGAAATTGTCAAAAATATTGAGCATCGGAAGAATAATTGCAGTGGCAACGTTAATTGGAACTGGTGCATTCCCAATGGTACTCTGCTTCCTGCAAATCACCAGCATTTCTAATAGAATCATCACCTAACACTAGCAAAACCTTATTTAGCTTCGTGTCCGACTTGATCAAGTGCAGTCTGCCTTGTGAAACTGCCTCAGTGCTTCACACAGAAAAACACATTTCTTTTCTTAACATTTTCTTCACATAACTTCAGCTCGTTTCCCAAAGTAACTCTTGCTGCACCTAATAATTCGCCAGAAAATGCGGAACCGGGGTCGTGGTGCCAAAAAAATTTTTGGTGTTTGTCGGCTGTAAATTAAACAATATAATAATTTTATGTGGCAGCATAGATTGGCTTCGTCACTACTTAACCTACTGCGACGCAACAATTAGCCTTTGTTTTAAAGCACGTGATGTTTCTGGGACAGAGAAGGTGTCAGAAAAACGAGCTCGGAATTTCCTCGCGCTGAAGGCAGCGATTGGGGGAGCAAAATTCTTAGCATCATGGCACGCGTTAAAAAATTACGCATTCGCAACACTGAATAGTGTAATATAAACACTGAACCACACAATCGTTGTCCGTTTCGTTCTGATCCGAATCCGAACGGTTCCCATTTTTGTCTATTTTATCGGAGTTGGGAGAGTTATCGATGGTCGTCTGCGTTTTGTATAAAGCTTCGTGTCCGATGAGCGTTCCTTCTTGCTCGGGTTCATCCATTTTCTCGATGTCATCTTCGGATTCTGAAATTAATTTATGTCGAATAAGTAGCCGCCACCTAAAGAGATTTATCATTATTTCGCGGCGATACCTTCGAGAGCTTTGAAGAAAATTGCTCGAGCGATTTTAATTTTACGTCTGCTCTCCATTTTAATTTTTCATTTGATAAAAACGCCTGCGTCGACCAATTGTTAAATGCCTTGGCGTTAATTAAATTACAAACAAGCTAAAATCATCTTGTTTTTCTTCCTCTCAAGGAAATTCTGCCTCTGCCCTGCCCCCCAATTTCCCCACAGATAACTTCACACTCACCGACTCCATTTCTCTTCACCTCCACTTTATGCTTATCGCACCTACCAGATCGCGTCCTGTCCGACAGCCTCAAAGTGCTGCTTTTCGAAGGCTCGCTCGCTGCAGGCACGGTCGGGTTCGACTCGTTGGCCCTGAAATTGGCCTCTTTCCCGTCCTCCACCACAGCCAAACTCGCATTCCTCGCATTTGCACTTCGCCCCTGTTTCTCCTCTAGCGAGTTATCGCTGTCCAATCGCATGAGTTGGCGCACCGCGTTTTCGTGCACGTTCTCCGACGAGTAGGAAATGCTTTCTATGGGGGGGGGCTTGGATGGGGGCGGCGACGGGGGCGGCGAGGGTGCCAGTGCAGTTGCCGATGCGTGTGTCTTGGTGGTGGCGAGTTCGAAGTGAGGGTCCCATTTGAGCGGCTCGTAACTGTTTAGAACGTCCTGCAATGAATAAATTAGAAGATCTGACGCGGCTCGGTGTTGGATGTCTGTTTGGGTGCGAGTGAGGAATGAAATGAGAGTTTGCTTTTGAAAAGTGGCGATCGCGGGCATGTTTGGGACGGACAAAAGATTATGTTCAGAGACCAGGGACAAGTTTTCTTGGCTACGATTCTGAAGAATGCGACACCGATTCGGCTCGGCCTTTGGCGGTCTCGAAGCAATAGGTCAAATGAATATTCGATCATGTTTTATTTGAATGGCAGTGTCCGCGACGGCTGTAAAGGATTCTGTTTTTCGGCACAGTTAGGAACTTTAACATGAAGTTTTTCTCATCGGTTATTTACTCTCAGCTTTCTCTAGGAAAATGTGTACTCACAGTGCCGAGAGCATAGTGATCGGGAGTGTCGCCGCTTCCTAAATCCATGTTTGCTCTGAATTGAATTTCCTGAGTGTCATGTCCTCCGACCACACTGCCTTCTCTACGCTCGCAGATGAGGCCTTTTCTTCCGGTCGAAGTGCCAGATGTCATCATCATCCTGCATTTAGAAGAGTCCCCGTTTTCATTTCTTTTTTTTTCATAAAACACCAACATCGTCAACAAGGGAGACGATACATAAATTATGCGCGCCTTCAAAGACCGATGTCGCCTTTAACATTAATCAGCTAGCCAGTTTTTAAGCTCTTTTGTGTTGGCCTCTTGCTCGGGCACTCGTCGAAGAGCAAACGTTTTCTGCAGTGGCGCAAACTATTAGCCGCAGCCTTCGCGTCTGCTGCCCTTCCTTTCACGAACCAATAACTATAATACAGTTTGTTTGTCTGCTCTTCGGAAGTGCAGCCTTGTGCAGACGAAAACCAAAAGAAGCAACTCAATCGGACGTTCCAATGTTCCGCAAAAAATATTTAAATATTTTCCCTTAGGTCCTTTCTAGGAAAAGGATTCTCGAGTTCCAGAACGAATTCTTGTGCACCGACACGCGAACCAAACAATATTATCGGGTGATCTTTTGCCCTAAAGATTGTTCTCGAGTCGGGGGGTGAACTTTTCAGAGAGACACTTCATCTCGTTGGAAATTTCATTTGTTCGCGGAAAAAAATTAGCTGTGGATGTGAAAATTACCAATTTTTCTATGTCGGTTTTCATTGTTTGTTTTTTTCTTGTTTTCTGCTCCGCAGCAGAAAAAGTTTTTCTTTCACCTGCTTTTTACAGAAACGCTTTCAGTATTTGGTCGAGATATTACATAATTAATACATTTTTACAAACGCGCCGAAGTATTTAATACTTAAAGTATTAGCACTCAGTCTTACCAGTAATTTCGTATCCAACCAATACTGAATATTTGGAACCACTGGGCCAGAAATTCCAACATTTTTTTAAGGGATTACCGTCGTGTTTACACAAAAACCGAGCACTGACGTTTCACGAGGCAATTTAGCTGACTGCTGCCTGCAAATTGCAATCTGAGTACTCCGTTTTTATCTCTGCTATTTAAATGGTCATCCAGACCATTGCTCTGCGGTCTCCAGGTTTATTTCACCAGCTCTCCATCGTAACATGGAATTGTCCTTAGGACCAAGACCCGCCCCATTTTTAAACAAACAATCAAATATGCCACTTCCTAAGTTTTTCAACGAGTTGCCGGAAAACGAATTAAAATATCTATAAAGAAGTATTATTTTGCTTTGCAGAGGAAAAATCTCCACAGAAAATCAGCATCTAAAATAGAGAGCAACTATGGACAAAACGCTCCGATAAGTGTCGCCGATTAGCGACCACCCTGAGATGGGACCTTTAGCAGGACTTCAATTTCACTGAAATCCAGTGAAAAATTACTGAGCCAGGACAAAGGACTGGATGACTTGACATCGCTCACATTGTGCAGGCTCGGAGGATCTTTCCCGTCATCCACTGCACTTAGCAGCTGCTTCAGCAGCATATGTGTAATTAGCAACGCATTTTGCTCGGTGCCTACTTATGCATTAAAACCCCAACCTTCTGACTTGGGAGTGTTTAATGAGCGTTTGCCATCGAATATTGAACAAAGCAATGGCCAGTAATCGCAAGTGGTTCTTTTCCACCGGTTGATTAACCAGTAACGATGGGACTGCGGCGGAGAGCGACCGTCCGATCGCGCACACTTTCGATGACCGTGACTGAGTAAACACGCGGTCGCTTGCGGGGCCCAAGCAACATTAGCAGGAAATGGAACTCTTAAAATTAATCGCTTAGAATTAGTATTTTTTCGAGTCGGATATAACATTTTAGAGTCCCGTTCTCGAAACTTTACCTTCGAGTTTTCAACAGAAAATTTACCGTTCGAAAATAGATCCTAAATAAAGTTGGCTTAAAGCGATTTTGCAATTATTTTGACGTGATCGAGAGCGGTTTCCAGTTTTCTCCCGCCCACTGTCCACCCCTGCCCGAGTGAGGGCAAGTTTTTTCCTGTTCCGTCGAGGGCACAAAGGGAATTTGGGAATCAGTGGATGGGGACGAACACGAGGTGACGAATAACGGCTTTCATTTGGCCGCTTGATTGGAGATATGTTACCTGAGTCGGTCCTTATGAAAGCAGCCATGTCACTAAACTACCTGGACGTCCTTCAACTTGGAAGAACTCAGTTTGACTCTTGGAGAATTACTTTACACATCATATTTGCCCATTTTAAAATTACTAGTTGATTCGACTGCTTCAGCCACAGGGTTATTGAAATTAATTATTTGAAAGCTCATGTTAGAATAATCAGAGGATGGCCTCAGTCTCCAAAAATTGTCGGAGTCTCTGCGTTATTTTTTAAATTTAGTTAATAAATTTCCAAATAATTTTCACAAAAAGTGTGCAGAATGAAAAATTTAGAAGCGGCCGTCTTTGTTCTGAAATGACGGCGAAGCTTCTTCCTTGGAGAAAAGAGAAATTATTTCTTTTTTACCTGCGACTGAGTTTCGTCCAATTTCTCCAATGAAAAGCAACCCATCGGTTCGGAGAACGTCATTGTTTTTTTTAAATCCAGCATTCCTTTTCCAACCCCGTCACTGCGGTGCACAAAGAACCGATTATCACATCGGATTTGAAATTTTCTAATCACAAGCAGCTCTCTGTGTAACCGAACCCACAACTCTCTGCTTTTTATTAATGACCACGGCGCAAAAGTTCCTCGTACAGGTCGTCTCCGCACTCTACTCCTGGCAAATCTTCCTTCGAAAAAGAAATGACTCACCATTCGTTCAGGTACTGCTCGTACCTGACTCTCGCAGGACCGTTGCTTCGTATCGGAATTTTACTTCGATTTTACGGGGAATTTGAACCTGGCCTGGTGCTGAATTAATTCACATCAAACTCACCTTTTCCCGTCTTCTTCCTTCGAAACTGGCAGCTTCATTTCGGTTGTTGGTGGTTGATTATCGCAAAGAAAGAAACGATGGTCCCTCTGCTATCGATCTGATGATTTTCAGTCGCAATCGACAGGTACTAAAATGAGAGGGAAGACATGAGCGTTTGCGAGCGAGAAGCTGAAATCATTGCACTTTCGCCTGTGAATTCTCGCAGGGCCTTATTATAGCGATTCCCCTTGGAAGCATTATTATCTTGAGAGAGATGTTAAACAGTAATAAACGATTACGAGTCTTTTGTTTTCTCGAGGAAGGCGACAAAATGGAAGCCAATTTTTGTCTGGAATTATAAAGATTTAAATATTTAAAATTGATTCATTCAGTTACACAATTTCAAGGCAATTTTACTGACTTGTGCGCGATTGTTAATAAAAGAGTATCTGGGACTCGCAAATTTTATTTCCGAACCTTTGATTAACTCTCTCTGAAGGATATTTTAAATTCAAACCAAAAGGAAAGTCAAAATTTCTAATAATAATAAATGAGATGGGAGAAAGACTAAAATCAAAATAAACAAAACTAAAAAATAGAATTGAAGGGCGAACGGCGACCATAAGTGCTTTAAAAAAGGACTCGTAATAAAACTTAATTCTAAACGCATCTTAATAATGAGTATTTCAAACTATTGACGAAAGAAAGCTGTAAAGCCGCTTTCCTCAATATTTACAAGAAGAGTAATGAAAAATAGCGGTTATGAAATTTCTGATTGAATGGTTGCCCAAAGTTAAGATTAAAACCACTACCTCATAAAATTATAATTTGTTAAAAATATAGTGTTTGAAATTCTGCCTCATGAATTTGATTCCAATTCAGAGCTGCAGTGCGCCACAAATTACCAAGACGCAGGTCCCGTTCCGTACATCCTTTCAAACAATCTCGACCACTTTAGATCAATTAAAAAACCTCAAACAAAACACCAACTACCGACTTCTGCAGATCAACTGCTTCGGCAACACATGTTCACTCACTAAAAACTCACTTAACAATTCAGAGCCAAAAAGCCTTTCCCAAAATCCACTTTCCTTTTGCTTCCGGTGAAGATAACAACTGGGCAGCCTCTCGCCTTTGTGGGCGGAAGGAAAAACAAAACTCGCTGTGGCTGCGTTTAACGACGATCAAGACACCGTCTCTTTCACTAAGGCAAACATACTTTAACCTCGCTCTGGTAACAATGAAAAACAAAGGCGACGCGAACAGCGAGAAACAAGCGAGTGAGAGCAGTTCTCTTAACAGACTAAGGGATGGACAGTTCGGTTTCATAAGGGGAGTGAATGCGTATCCGCCTATTCAGGAATTTTTGATATTAAATTACTTGAAGGTCGCAATCAGTGTCGAATCAAGCAGCGTTATTTAACCAACGCCGAGTGCATTAACTTGTGTGAGACTCGAGTTTGAAGAATTCTTCACGAGACCTAAGTTTTTGCTTCTTCTGGGCGACTCCCATCACGAAATGTATATATTTTTTGCTTTCGTTCGAGGAAATGATTCACACATTCACACATTCAAAGTCAGAGGATTAATGAAACTGAAAAGCTTAGAATTATAATTTTCAATAGTGATTTATTTCCATGATTTCTGTTGCCGCTGGAAAATCCAACAAGACGACGGGGACACCCGCCAGAGCTCGATTTTAGCTAATAATTTTTTACCAGAAAGAGAACAATCAAGACTTGTCCGGAGTCAATGATAAATAATGCTCGTGACATCGTCCTGAACTAGAGCTCTTACGTCAAAGTACACAACCACTATGCCTGCCCTTTCTTCCGGGCTTACAAAAGAGTTTGAAACAAAAACCGATTTTCATTTGGTTTGCATTTTGTAATTCCATTTAAATTTTGTGCAATACATTCCGCAAAGATAAATCACCACTAAAAGAGTCAGTTTAAATAATTACTATTATAATTTTATTGATCTTGCTCTTCATTCGATAATTTCTAAAAAATTACAAATTTGTTTACGCAAGAGATTTGGAGAGGGTGAAAGGATTCATCATTCGCCAGTTGCAGCTTCTTTTGATTCCAAAAAACGCTTCTTACTAGAAGCACGTCTAAGGAGAGCGTGGAGGGTTTTCAGTTTCCCCCTGGAACTTCTCAAGTACAATTTTTCACGGACAAACCTCGGCGTGTTCATAAAATTTGCATGTCGCTGGGGTTCAACTTATGACTTATGCATGAGGAACAAATTTTAACATTGAAACGTTTCATCGGGTAACTGCCAAAGACAAACAGTTTCATCGCACCAATGTGCGAACAACAAAAATCTTTTTTTTTTTTTTAAAGGTAACTTTCATATCTGAAATTTGATGCCTAATAGAAGTTTGAACGTTAAACATCAATCTGAATGCTTCAAAGTCGGAGCCCTAATAATTGAAGCTTCACTAAAAATTGTGATGATGACAAGAGGCGAAAATGACGTATCACGTTGCCTTCCAGAGTGAAATATTGAAAAAGCTCCAGAAAGTTGGAGGTAACTTGTAGTTAATCTTTAAAGATTTTAAAGAGGTTCAAATTTTGCAACTAAAATAAGAGAATGTTTGAAAGAATAAGTTTTAGAACAATCGGCAATTCTGTCGCTGATAACAGAGAGTCGACCGCGACTTCGACTTGATCCAGATATTCCATATTACAATTCCTAACATGAAATTTTAATTTTTAGAGATTTCCTAGTGTTAACATTTGAGATATTTTATTCCAGTAATCGGGAATCCTTCATTTAGATTTTTCTAAAACGCTTTTTAGAAAAAAGCGAATTTCATTCTCAAACAATTCACTTTGAACTTCACGTGTGCTGCAGCTGTCGAAAAGCTTTCACTGCTTTCCATATATCTTCACTCAAAATTTCTGGTGCTTCAAACGCCGGAAAATGCCCGCCCTCTTTAAAGTCAGTCAGTTGTATTAAATTGACGAATATCCCTTTGAGTAAAGGTTTCGACAACCAGAACATTTCCTCCGGAAATCTTGCACACGCCGTTGGCACTCGTAATGGTATCCTGAGGAACAATTAAAAATCCATCACCATGGTTGTGTGGCTTAGTAAATATTCCAATTTGCAGAAGTTATCTTCAGTGCCTATCTCCCATGAAATTTCCCCGATAACTCAAAAGTGATGGCACCCACAGCTTCTTCAGCTTCCGCCACACAAGTCTTTTCTATCAAGAAGACTAACGACCCAGGAAAGAAAACTTACTCTTCCAATCTCAAATCTATTTGCGTGAGGTTGAAGGTCTCTGCATAAAGCCTTTGCGAAGTCGTTATGCACCCAGTCACCCAGTACAACATCACATTATCTAGAAGAGCATCTAATGAGTACTTCTTGGTCAAACCGCCATCCGCAAGGTGCCTCCAGTTCCGATTGGTCCACGTTGAAAATTTCTCCAAAATGTAAGCAGCCAAACCTGCTGGACTGTCTTCGAGCGCGGCCCCTAAACAAAGACTCAAAATGTTCATAAATCAGCCGTTAGATAAATTCAACAGTCCACCCCGAGGAATATAAAATAATTTGATGCGTAAAAGAAAAGCAAATGGCGGAGTCTTTGGCCACTCTTTGGAAGGCTTTCCAAGGGACGGTTTGGAAAGAACATTTCTTTCGTTTAAATGAAAGCCAAAAATAATAAAATGATAGTATATCCAACTTTTTTTACACGACAGAGGTTCCTTACATAGGTTCCTTAGAAAATTGTGAAAAAATACACGCCACCATTGAAAATATTCTAAAAAACAAACAAAAAGAAATTAGGAATTAAAACCAATTTTGTGTTTATTAGTCGCAACCTGATTACAAGCCTACTGCAAACTGGACCTCACTGGCTGAGTGGACGGTTCTGGCACAAAGGATGTATCAGTTGCTGTGATAAAGAGATATGCATTCAGTGTTTGGAGTTGCGTTAAGACAAAAAACGACCGAATATTTAAGTGGTCTCTTAAGCTTATGCATAGGAATACGAAAGTGATAAGAGAAGGTGGCAGTGTGGCTGAAGGTGGCAGAGTGGCTTGTACCTGGGGAGAGGTTTTGCAAAGAGGGCCCAGGGGCCGAGAAAGGGTTTTCAAGTCGTCCTCAACTTAGATCACTGCTCATGGTTTCCCAAAAAGTCAAAACAGCAATAATGTGTGAAAGAAATGGTAGAAGGGAAGACGCCCGTGATTTTTTTGGATTTCAGTTGACAGGTCGCTGATTGCTGGTATTTCGAGGCTTTCATTCAGTACGATGTTCCTTGGAGTGAGAGAAAATAAAAAAGCACGCTGAAGGACGGCATGTTTATGTCACTCAAATCTTGCAAACTTCTCCTAAGTAGTTTAGACTAAAAAATTAGGCTCTTACCTATTGTGTCCGGTTTCGAAGCTTGAATGTGTAAGTATCCCATTTCTTCAAGGATGAACAGTATTCTGGGAAGCAGGGGATACAGTTTGTCATGATGCCCTGGTTCAGTGGCCAGGAATGGAAAATAAGATCCAAATATCCACCTTAGAGGAACTTGAAAATTTAATGCAAAACACATATTTCCGTGAACTCCGAGAATTCTGAAAAAATATTCGGGGAATGATATAAGTATATATTTATTTGTGCGCCCTTTCTTAGGACTAAACAGAATTTTTAACCTTCTGCGGTCGTATAAAATTTCGGCATGGGTATCTATTTGTCGAAAGAGCAGGGATACATAACACGATGGATAAATAAGATTCAGTAATATTTAGTAATATTTTAACAAGAGAGAATGTCTAATTACTGTTAAATGCAATTTATAAAATATTCTTTGTATCTGCGAACGTTGTCGATTTTGTTACGTTCAAAGGACGACACCTCTTGCACAACTTTTGTTTAGATTAAATTTTGTTATCTCCAATCGATGGAGAGAGTCGTGTTGATGAAAAGGTTTAATAGAAATTCAGGAAAAGTTCAAACTGATACAGTATAGGAATGCATACAGTATAAGATTCGTACAGTTCCTTGCCATCACAGCGAGGAGAGCAGAAATACGACCGCTAAGGGTTAAAACTTGTTTCACAAAAATAAAATGAGGCTGTTAGGTTTCATGAGGTTTTCCAATGAAAGAATGTCTCACCCATTTTTATGGAAGTTCCATCGAACAGGGTGATGATGGCATTCAGAACATTCAGAAAACTCCTTAATGCTCCCTCCGAATCCCTTACCTTATCGCCCATTTTTTGTTTGCTAAAATTTAAGTCTTACAAAGTGCCACGACGAGAGCCACTCTCATCTAGAGTCAGTGGCCTTGGGGAATCGACTTTATCTAGGAATGGTTTGAACTCCCCGTACTTTGCCATGAAACGACAGTAGAACAGTTCAGGGACCGACTATCAGAGATTATTCGATCCCGCCGGGGGCCGAAAATGCTTTTTATAGTTGTTAAAGACTATTTTCAGTAAGAGTTTTTCATCTCACAAAAGTTTTACTTACTTGTGCGGATAAATTATTCCCAAATATTTGGCGAGCTGAGCTCCCCAGTCGCCACCCTGAACGTAGAATTTGTCAAACCCAAGTCTCTCCATAAAATTCTTTAAAACCACTGCCATTTGAGCTGCCCCGAAACCGGGTTTGCTCGAACCTTCTGAAAATCCGAAACCTGGAAGCGATGGTATGACCAACTCAAATATGAAATCCATATCGTTTCTCACTGTGGTTAAGAAAGGGATCAATTCGTAGAATTCTCTCACTGAACCGGGCCAGCCATGCAGCAGCAAAAGAGGAAGTACCGTTTTGCGGCCAAAGTTTTCTGGCCTCACATGAAGAAAGTGGATGTCCAATCCATTGACGTAGGTTTTAAATTGAGGATATTGGTTCAAATAAATCACTCTGTTCCTCCAGTCGTAATCGTTTCTCCAGTACTTGACCACGGAAATCAAATAATCTCGGTTGAAACCATAAACAAACCCCGAATTTTCCAGAGCAACTGTTCTTTTCATGTTGAGGAATCGGTCTATTCTTTCGTGAAGATCAATCATCATCTGAAACGGAATTAGAATCTAATGCGGATTGCTTCGTCATTTCTCTAAAACTTCTTTATTTTGAACTAGGGGGCTTTATTTTGAACCTTCGCTATGACTTGGGAATTTCAATCTATATCTCTCTTCCTTCATAACAGATGCAATAACACATCTCTAAAAACTGAATGCACCTCAATAATCCCATTTCCTTAACTACAAAAATAATGCCGCCTTCTTCTTTATTCAGACATTGTTGCTGTTGATGTAAGTCGTCTTTTCTGCTGGTTTCTCAGCTGGTGCTTCTCCTGCTTTTTTTCCTCCTCTCTTAACCATGTCTTTGTTTCGTCGCTCACCCATCCTAATCCTCTTCCATATCCTTCGTTCTTCTTTGAAATAAAGATAAATGGTTCTCTCTTTGGTTTGCAATCTCTGAATTGCTACTTATCTGTGGCCGACTCAAACCTCCATCTTTTCTTTTCTAGCTCTTCTCAATCTGGCTCTCAACGCCGACAGAGTGGAGTTTTTTATATTTTTTATTTTATTCCAAACTCTTAATATCTAACACTAATTTTAGATATCAAATCTACAACAAATTCTCTGAAAATCCAAAAAGCACGGTAACTAATTTATATCAATTTTGTTTGTTTATCAACTTATCAACTTCGCCCACTCAAAGTGTCTCCATGGGAAGAAACAAATTCCCAGACATGTTTTCTGCGGATTTCTCGGCTTTTAGTTATTTTCAAGAAATGAGACATAGCGCAGATAATCTTTGGAAATCGGTTCAGTGGTTCTTTGGATCTTAGGTAACAAAAACGGTGTGCACACACACACTCAAATTTCCTTTAACACATTTATGTATTAGTATGATGATTCGGCCAGCTCACAGATACCTTGGCTGTTTTAAAAACAAAAAAAATTCCGTTTTTTCTCATCTGCTTTGCCCCTTTTTTACCGAAAAATAATTTTTCGACTAATGAAATAAATAATCCTTCGGAGCACTTGACGATGCGTATGTGATTCGTTGCGTGCGACATTACCCTGTGAATGTAGAGGCAAATAACAAGAACGTACTTTACATAAGGTTCCTCGACGTCTCAGTAACGTAAACGTCTAGTAAAGTAAGGTAAACGTCTCAGAGGGTTCCTTTATGTTATTAAGGATTAGTGCAACGAAATATTTGGACAGAGTCAGTGCATTAGAATTTTAATTTATACCGAAAGTAAGTGTTTAAGAGGCCTCAATGTTGGCAAAGCTGTGCATTCTCAACTGCACGTGAAAACATTTATTCGCGCAAAGATGTTTTCTGAGGGTTACTTACGTCGTCCTCCGGCAGAATTTTAAAGACTCGGACGGATTGGGTCACGTTTTTTGGTTCCCCGGGCCCCCACCAAACGTTCTCGGGCAAAGTGGGAACCTGTGGAACTTCGTACAACCTTTTACAAATTTTGTGCGCATTATACAAACCCCAACTGATGAGCACCCAAAACACTAATTTAGATAATCGGAACATTTAAAAAAATTTTTTAACAGCTTTCATCCCCAGCCAGCCTTTAACTTTGACTAAAGAAGCAATTTTCCTCTCCAAATTTCTATCGAAGTCTGTACACTCTGTGACTGCGAAACGTAACACCTCATAAGAACTTGTCTTAAAATGGCCATTTGCACCACTTGCAAATACTTTATGCAACAAGCGGTCATTTGCACCATTAATTTAGATTTGCATCTTTAAATATATAGCAAGTTTGGTCGTTTAAAAGTCAGTCTTACACCCAAACTGCATCTCATGAAAAAATTGTGCAATGCAAACTCGTAAAGTTTCACGGCGTGAATGAAGCAAAATAAACAAACACGCTTAAATTCACTGCTTTTATGCTAGTGCTTTATTCATCCGTTTTAATTTACACCAGAGGTCCGAGATAAACATACGGTATTTGGATTCAATCATCAGAAATCTTTATCGGACGCAAAGTAAAAATAAAATGCATTAGAAATGAAATCACTGTATGATGATAGGGTGGTGTGAACCACCTTAGGCACGATTATTATGTACTTTTATATAGGCTCATGAACTGGAGAAGATATTAGCAGAGAAGAGATGTCAAGTTCTATCAGGGTGCAAACTATAGTTTAATTTTTAGTAAAATATATTATTCAAATAGATTTATTTGTTTATAATGCTTATTTGTTTCTATGAGCTTTAATTCTTGCAAAACCTACTCAACATTAAGCATTTGGTCAAGTTAGTTTTTTGTAAGTTAGTTAGTTTTTGTTAGTTTTGTGAATAAGTATAATTGTGTATAAGTAATTGTGTATAAGTTTTGTTAGTTAGTTTTTGTGTAAGCAGCCTCGGCTGCTTAAATCCGCATGGCAATGAGAAATATCCTAATTAAGTAAGAAGTGTAATGCCCCCGCGAAAGGGAAATTGCAAAAATTTTTCAGGAAAACTAAAGTCGCAGGAGAAAAGTGTCGCGACTTTTAATTAATTTAAGTGTATTAAATATACAAACCACAACAGAGTGTGTAGTGTAGTATAAAACACTCAGCCATCTTTTACTTAAATAAAATTATTCTTCTCTTAATTTACATGAGTGTACAGTATAGATTTATATATACGAATGAGAGAGGAATGAATGTGTGCCCATACTTTTCATTATTTTTTACCTTTTAGTGCGTTTTTAATATAAAAGATTGTAACTTTTCTTTTATTTATTCATTAACTTTTTAGTCATGAGTAGACAAGACTAAAAAGTTAACCTGCAATTAATACAAATATAAAAAAAAAAAGACAATCGCCAAAATTTTGTGACGTCACATTTATTCATACCCCAGAATCTCTATCCTTTGAAACAATTGACTGTAATAAGAATTTCAAAATGACTGTTAAAAGATCCTAATTGTAAACGATTATACCTTTGTAATTCAGTCTTCTTAATAAAATGCGATCAAGACACAAACACCATCTTCCTACGTTGAAATTCAGCCACCAACCCCTGCGTCACAAAAAAAATAAGAAATCACAGCTGACATTACGAACTTCTCCATATTCAACTCTTCTTCTTATTAATATGAGAAATAAACACTATTATATTTGGCCGGTGGAGTTGCCGGCCACTGAGGCCGATTCAATTGGTAAGCGATACAATAAAATCCGTGAGTATAATTATGGAGAATAATTAAAATCCTTGGGGCGAGTAAATCAGGCCAGCAGGAGTGCCAGCAGGAGTCCATCTGATGCGAAGTGTTTGTTCTGTCAAGAGAATCATTTGGCCATTTTTTGTAGGCATGCTATGGGAAATGCAGAACGAAGGAAGATCGCGCAGTTGAAGAAACTGTGCTACATTTGCCTTCGGGAAAATCACCGTTCCGAGCAATGCCGGTCGAAGTATTCCTGTCCACGTTGCAGACAACGTCATGCTGCAGCAATATGCACCAGTTCTTCGACGGCAAGAGTGAATGTCGCTGAAGAAGATCAGGCTGACGAATGTCAGGGAAACGCCGACAGCGACCTAGTGATCTAATTTATTCCCATTGTCTAGTTAATGGTGGAATTGTCAAGGCTTTTCTGGATACGGGAGCTGACATTACCTGTATATCCGGAAAATTACTCAATAGATTGAAATTGCAAATTTCTTGTAATTCTTCAATTCCCATTAGGCAGCTTGACAATCTGACTAAGTCGCTAGGTCTTGTCAAAAATAAGAAAACGAAACTTAAGAAATTCGGAGTTTTAGAGGCGCTGCCACCAGCCAACGAACCATTCGACCTGGTATCAATTGATACAGTATTGGGCCTGGGGAAATACGGCTCATCCAAGAATTTATTTCATTAGTGATAAGTTTATTTTATTTAAAATATCCATAATTACATATAGAGTAGAATAGTTTAAGTTAGATTTAAGCATTAGTGTATGTCAGATCCTTTGGAAGAACATCAAAATATTATTAAAAGATTCTTCAAAAGGCATAAAAAGATGGCTGAAGCTCAGGAACTAAGTGCCCAAGATTTGGCTTTGATAACAGCTGATATCATTGCACAGTCTGATGAAGATTACATGAATGATGTACACTTTACCATTGATCAAATGCATATCAAGGATTTGATCCAAGATATTTGATGAATTTACTCTACAAGAGAGGTAAAAATAAGGGAAAGACATTGGCATCAATTTCAAAAGATCTTAAATCACTTGCTTTACTAGCAACCCTTAGAGGTTCTTCAATTACTAAAATAAGTAATAAAAGTGTTGCAACTGTTTCTGCTGCTCTCACCAGAATGAGAGATGATTATTCACTGGTTGAGGGGCGACCAAGAACAAATAATGACGCAACACTACCACGAATAGCAGCAATGTTTGCTGCAGGTGTATGTGTTTATATACACCAAAATCCAACTGTTCGAACTACAGTTGAAGCTGCACAAATTCATGCCTCTTTCCCAAGGTGTATGTGCATAAATACATTTGGTGCTTTAATTCCCAGAACTCTACTGGCAGCAGCTGATTGCGTTGAGTTGACTAATGCTTTCTGTTACCACCAGTATAGATTTGATAGACTGATTAAAGCTAATCCTAATAATTTTGCAACCAAAGATCACATTAGGGGTTATGTGACTATACAAGTCATGTCAAATTTTTACTCTGATGAACAGAGAGTACAAACTTTGGCCAAAGTTAGAATAGTTGCACAAGGCAATGGGGGTTATACACTCCATGCTGATTATAGGACTGCTATTAGAGCAGCCTCTCAAGCATGGACTGAACTTGCCTAGTCATTTAATGACAATGACTAGTGTACAAATGTACATATAAAATCTTTAATCATTTAAATTTAAGTTGTTTTATTTTAAATTTACTAACAGTTAACTATTTGTTCGTCTGCCCTAACATAAACATTCTTCGCTTGGCAACCGTTTCCCAGGTAGGCTTACGGGACTTTACGTTATTTCTCAACCCGTCACATGTCCCCCCCCTTTATCTTTTGTCACTGGCCGGACAGTGAATTCCGGAAGAATGGAATAGTGACAAAAGAAGAGAGAAAGGAACAGAAGAAGAGTTATTTATGTTTACATTTAGTTTAGTTTTGGCTTTCATCGACATCAGAATATGCATAATAAAATTATACGTTTCTTCCAAATTATTACATAGATATACAGTCCCAAGTTTCAGCAAGGGTGAAGCCCCCTAGTGTAAAATAAAAGGTTGGAAAAAATTTCCCCGCAACAAAGATTAACTTTCATGTCTCCATTCAGATTCCTCAATACATAAACATGTTGTCATTATTAATCAGTTACTTCTCTCCAAAAAACAATACATTACCATAACTTCATTCGCACAAAGTATGAATACATGATTTCGCCTCTCTGACAGAAAATTGCTTTCTCTCCATTGAAATATGCTTGTGGTCCAATTACCCCTCGATTAATCCTTGATTTGCTTCTTCATGCCCTCTGTACAATCTCATAACAACCTAATTAATATCAAACAAAGAAAATCAATATTGCTAGGAACCCACAATCAATGCTTCACACCTGCACACTGGTCATACCTCTTAATCAACTACAATTCAGACTTTTCTTAAACCTTGACCTCTTCATCACCTCCCCTAATTCCTGCAGTTGTTTCAGCTTTCTCTTGACTTTGTCACAATCCCTATCAAAACCCCTGCAAAATAAAACCAAACTATTAATATCCACACAACATAACAAAATCTTTAAACCTCCTCAATCTTTTACTGTAATCTGGATTATTTCATCCATATATCCCTTCTTGGTATCATCTCCCAGAAAACAGGAATAATAATTTCAGCAAATCATTATATTTATTAATATAAAACAATATGAGTGACTGCTAATAAAGAAATAAAATCTCTAACAAATTCAACTGTAAAATGTAAACACAACGCCGCCATTTTGAATTCGCCATCGCGTCGTGAGTCCAGACAAATAGTAAACATAGCATGTTCGCGCCGGAACGTAGACATCCACCAAGGCGGTGGATCGAAAAGTGGTCCGACACGTTCGGTCAGCCGAGTTCATTCCAAAAAGACACCTAAAAGAGATAACACGTTAAGGTTAACGAGCAGCGTACCTGGGGGCAGCGGTTATCCCAAAGAAAAGTGCATCGCGGCGTGCACATAGCACATGGCGAGTGAAATCAAGATTTAAGATTTTTTTTTATTTTCATTTCTTTCAGTAATTAAGCAACAAATGAGCATGATATGATTTCAAAATTTAAAAGTATTGCAAATATTATATATACATATATATTAGTGTGATTCAGCATCCACTTTTCGGTGACGAGTAAATAAAATAAATCGCGACTCTCATAACCAAACGTCATTGCCATATAAACGCTGCGCAGGTTGAACCAAACTTAAAATACAAATTTATCCTGCGTTCACATGAGTAATCTTATAACTTCACACGAGAAATTTCTTTATCTCTTCTCCACCTGGAACCTAACCCAATGGAAAGTCCCGGAATTGGGACGCGTGCAACAGAGATCGAAAGAGCATCGTGGAAATCACAGAACCTAGGCCACTTGACGAAGATGGACGTCTGCTTCAATAAAGAGGCATTTTCCGTAAACGCTGTGACCGCAAACGAAAGTTAAGGCCTTCTTTCAATATTAATTCAACAAAATTCAATATTAAAATTCGAATTATTGCCTCGATTTTGGGAGGTGAAGTTAAGAAATTTTTTTTTTTTTTTTTTTTTTTTTTTTTCCCCACTGTTAGGTTAGGTTAGGTTAGGTTAGGTTAGGTTAGGTTAGGTTAGGTTAGGTTAGGTTAGGTTAGGTTAGGTTAGGTTAGGTTAGGTTAGGTTAGGTTAGGTTGGGACCTGGCTCCCCCCCCCGGATGGGGGGGTTTAGAAATTCATCCGGGGAGGTCCCCTGCCGGTCGTAGAACCCGACCATGTGGGGAACGGCTGGGAGTGGCACCCCAGCCCGGCGGCTTCGGCCGTCGTCTTCGCCACCTTGGGGGAGGAGGGGGGTTCCGGGGGGCATACACATCCCGCGGAGCCCTCTAACCAAACTCAAGGTTTCTTCTTTATTGTTAGCACCCTTTGCACCCCTCATCTTTTCTGGTTACCACTTGAATTCTTCGCTTATTATGATTAGTTTTATTGCTTCCCTGTAGCTGTTGATTTCGTTGCTGCACCTTTGTCTTTTCTCAATCTGGTTTCTGTTTTCCTATCGCTTTCTATCGGGCTTCCCTCACGATTTTCTTTCCTACGCCCTATGGGTCCGGGGTATGGGACCCAAATAAAAAACAAATATGCCTGGGCAAAACAGAGGAAATAGTACCCCGGGCGGGTCGGGGGCTTCGACCCCTCAATCCCGCCCCGAGGCTTCGGCCTCGGGCTGCCCCCACGGATTCCGGGGGGGGGCAAACCAGGCAGGCGAGGAGGAGAAGTTTGTGGCCCGCGAGGTGGTGACGGCGGGCGAGTGGGAGTGCGCGGCCCCAGAGGTGGAGATGCGGGGCGAGGTGGTGACGAGCGCGGCCCCCGAGGTGCGGCAGCACCCGGAGGGCGTGGGCGAGCAGAGTGGGGCGGCCTCCCCGTGCGCGGTGATGGCGGCGGAGGGTGCGACAGCCCCTGCTCCCCAAGAGCGGCGTGGTAGCCGCGAAGGCGGGCGACAGACGCCCAAGGACCTGAGTGGCGTGGCCGGCTCTGTGGCCCCTCCCGTAAGTGAGGGTGAGCTACACCCGGTCCCCTCCTACGAGGAGGGCTCCCCAGCGTGGGAGGCGCTGGTCCGGGAGGCGGCCACGAGGCAGCCGATTGTGCTCCTCGACCGCCTCCCCGACGAGGCGCTGATGCAGCGCGGTGCGGCGGCGGCGGAGCGGGATCCCGAGGAGTGGGATCTCGGGGCGGCGCTGGAGGACCGGCTGCAGGAGGAAGAGGAGATGGAGGTGGAGGACTCGGCCTCTCGCAAAAGAAAGGTAAGGAGCTCTACCTCTTCTCTTGCGAGTCCGAAGGACTCGCTCATGGAGGAGCGAGCGCTGGCCCTTCGCCTGCCAAAGCGGCGGCGGGGGCGTCGGCGCCTCGACTCCAGCTCGTCGGCGGGGTCGGACCTGCTGTCCGAGACGGAGGCCCGGCTCCTTACCGACGAGCGGAAGAGTGTGCCCGGGTTCCGGCCGGGGGCGCTGCAGGCCCTCGAAGACGGGGAACTCTTGGACCTCGTCGAGGGGGGCAGGCGGCGTGCACTGGTCGCGGTGGACTCCTCGTCGAACCTACAGGGTAACGTCGTGCGGGCCCTGAAGGATTCGGTGGGGCTTCTCGGCGCGGCCGGTGCCGAGCTCCACCGGCGCCTGGGCACTGTGCGGGCTGGCGACGCGGGGGAGGTGTCGCTGGTTTCCTCCCTGCGAGCGGAGGTCAGACGCCTCCGTAACGAGGTCGCGAAGCTGCGAAAGCGGGCTCAGGACCCCGCCCCAGCTTCCGACAAGGAGGCGAACGCATTCCCGGGAAGGCGAGAGCTTCTCCGGGAAGTTCGGGTAATGATGGAGGAGCTGCTGGAGCCCATCCGTAGGGATCTCCGAAAGCAGAAGGAGGCGCCGCGGGCGGCGCCTCCCCTCCTACCTCCCCCTCCTCCCCCGCCTGCTTCTGTTTCAGATGCGGCGGCCGAAGGACGGGATCGGCGGGCGAAGCGCGGGGGCAACAAAGCCAAAAAGAAGAAGAAGAAGGGCCCCACCACCGCTCCCGCACCTCAACCCTCCCCTGCGGCGACGCGGCGGGCTTCCCGTCCCAGGGGGGAGACGGAGGCTTCAACCTCCGCTCCCGCTCCCGCTTCCGTCCCTCCTCCTCTCCCCACGGATGTTCCGTGGTCGAAGGTGGTGGGGCGAAAGGAGGCCAAGGCGGCCAAGACGGGCCCGAAGAAGTCGTCCCCCCCGCAGAAGGCTTCGCCCGCGGCTAACCGGGCAGCAGGGACCGCTCCTCGACCTCCTGCGAAGGCGCAGCGGGGCTCCAAACCCGTTTCGGGAGCCCCCGCGGTGCGGGCCCCCCGGACTGCAGCGGTGGCTCTCACCCTGCAGCCCGGGAGCACCCGCACGTACATAGAGGTACTCGGGCTCGCGAAAGCCAAAGTGGACCTTTCCCAGGTGGGAATCAAGTCCCTTGGCTTCAAGAGGGCCCTCAACGGAGGGTATCTCTTGTCGGTCTCGGGCGAGGACCGACACGAAAAGGCGGACAAGCTCGCGGAAGCATTGTCCGCCGCCTTCGCAGGCGAACCGGAGGTTCGGGTTTCCCGGCCGTCCAAGACCGTGGGGATCGTTCTCCGCGGGCTGGACGAGTCGGTGACTCCCGACGAGATCCGGGCGGCGGTGTCCTCGGCAGCCAAGTGCCAGCCGGGGTCGCTGCAGGTCGGAGCATTGCGTCCGCAACGGAGCGGCCTCTGCTCCATTTCTTGCAGGTTGCCGGCGGAGGCAGCGAAAACCCTCCAGGCCGCGGGACGGATCGCCGTGGGATGGGCTTCCATTCCCGTGGACGTTCTGCCCGCGCGGGAGGTGCGCTGCTTCGGGTGCCTGCGCACCGGACACGTCCGCGCGCGTTGTCCCGAGGCCGCCGCGGACCTCGGCAGCCGGTGCTACCGTTGCGCCGGCTCGGGCCACAAGGCGGCTGAGTGTTCCGCCCAGCCCAAGTGCCCGGTGTGCAGCACCCTCGGTCTCCCCGCGAACCACCGCTTGGGGGGCCCCAAGTGTCGCCCGCCTCGAAGACGAGGCGCCAGCGCGGCGCGTTTGAAGAAGACCGCGGCAGTGGGAGGGAGCGACGGAGGCGCCGAGGCCATGGCGATCGATCATGGCCCTCGTCGCTCAAGTCAATCTTAACCACTGTCGGGCGGCTCAGGATCTGCTGACGCAGCAGATCCTGGAGTGGTCGGTGGGGTTGGTGGCGGTGAGCGAGCCTTACAACGCCACTCCGGGTCCCCACTGGCTCTCCTCCGCGGATTCCCTGGCGGCGCTCGTGTCCGGCCCGGGAAATCGTTACCCGCCTCTCCGACTCCTCGGGAGGGGGGCGGGATACGTCATGGCGACTTGGGGTCCTCTGAACGTGGTCAGCTGCTACGTTTCTCCCGCAGCCACCCGCGACGCCTTCGAAGCGTTCCTGCACGGGCTCGGAGTCGAACTCCGACGCCTGCTGCGGCAGCCCTTGCTACTGCTGGGAGATCTGAACGCAAAGGCAGTCGCGTGGGGAAACGCGCATACCGACGTTCGGGGCGCAGTCCTTCTGGACTGGCTCGCGGAGCTCGATCTCCGCGTGCTGAACGTGGGCACGGCCCACACGTGCGTGCGAGCCCAGGGGGGCTCAGTGGTGCCCCCCCCCCGGATGGGGGGGTTTAGAAATTCATCCGGGGAGGTCCCCTGCCGGTCGTAGAACCCGACCATGTGGGGAACGGCTGGGAGTGGCACCCCAGCCCGGCGGCTTCGGCCGTCGTCTTCGCCACCTTGGGGGAGGAGGGGGGTTCCGGGGGGCATACACATCCCGCGGAGCCCTCTAACCAAACTCAAGGTTTCTTCTTTATTGTTAGCACCCTTTGCACCCCTCATCTTTTCTGGTTACCACTTGAATTCTTCGCTTATTATGATTAGTTTTATTGCTTCCCTGTAGCTGTTGATTTCGTTGCTGCACCTTTGTCTTTTCTCAATCTGGTTTCTGTTTTCCTATCGCTTTCTATCGGGCTTCCCTCACGATTTTCTTTCCTACGCCCTATGGGTCCGGGGTATGGGACCCAAATAAAAAACAAATATGCCTGGGCAAAACAGAGGAAATAGTACCCCGGGCGGGTCGGGGGCTTCGACCCCTCAATCCCGCCCCGAGGCTTCGGCCTCGGGCTGCCCCCACGGATTCCGGGGGGGGGCAAACCAGGCAGGCGAGGAGGAGAAGTTTGTGGCCCGCGAGGTGGTGACGGCGGGCGAGTGGGAGTGCGCGGCCCCAGAGGTGGAGATGCGGGGCGAGGTGGTGACGAGCGCGGCCCCCGAGGTGCAGCAGCACCCGGAGGGCGTGGGCGAGCAGAGTGGGGCGGCCTCCCCGTGCGCGGTGATGGCGGCGGAGGGTGCGACAGCCCCTGCTCCCCAAGAGCGGCGTGGTAGCCGCGAAGGCGGGCGACAGACGCCCAAGGACCTTAGTGGCGTGGCCGGCTCTGTGGCCCCTCCCGTAAGTGAGGGTGAGCTACACCCGGTCCCCTCCTACGTGGAGGGCTCCCCAGCGTGGGAGGCGCTGGTCCGGGAGGCGGCCACGAGGCAGCCGATTGTGCTCCTCGACCGCCTCCCCGACGAGGCGCTGATGCAGCGCGGTGCGGCGGCGGCGGAGCGGGATCCCGAGGAGTGGGATCTCGGGGCGGCGCTGGAGGACCGGCTGCAGGAGGAAGAGGAGATGGAGGTGGAGGACTCGGCCTCTCGTAAAAGAAAGGTAAGGAGCTCTACCTCTTCTCTTGCGAGTCCGAAGGACTCTCTCATGGAGGAGCGAGCGCTGGCCCTTCGCCTGCCAAAGCGGCGGCGGGGGCGTCGGCGCCTCGACTCCAGCTCGTCGGCGGGGTCGGACCTGCTATCCGAGACGGAGGCCCGGCTCCTTACCGACGAGCGGAAGAGTGTGCCCGGGTTCCGGCCGGGGGCGCTGCAGGCCCTCGAAGACGGGGAACTCTTGGACCTCGTCGAGGGGGGCAGGCGGAGTGCACTGGTCGCGGTGGACTCCTCGTCGAACCTACAGGGTAACGTCGTGCGGGCCCTGAAGGATTCGGTGGGGCTTCTCGGCGCGGCCGGTGCCGAGCTCCACCGGCGCCTGGGCACTGTGCGGGCTGGTGACGCGGGGGAGGTGTCGTTGGTTTCCTCCCTGCGAGCGGAGGTCAGACGCCTCCGTAACGAGGTCGCGGAGCTGCGAAAGCGGGCTCAGGACCCCGCCCCAGCTTCCGACAAGGAGGCGAACGCGTTCCCGGGAAGGCGAGAGCTTCTCCGGGAAGTTCGGGTAATGATGGAGGAGCTGCTGGAGCCCATTCGTAGGGATCTCCGAAAGCAGAAGGAGGCGCCGCGGGCGGCGCCTCCCCTCCTACCTCCCCCTCCTCCCCCGCCTGCTTCTGTTTCAGGTGCGGCGGCCGAAGGACGGGATCGGCGGGCGAAGCGCGGGGGCAACAAAGCCAAAAAGAAGAAGAAGAAGGGCCCCACCACCGCTCCCGCACCTCAACCCTCCCCTGCGGCGACGCGGCGGGCTTCCCGTCCCAGGGGGGAGACGGAGGCTTCAACCTCCGCTCCCGCTCCCGCTTCCATCCCTCCTCCTCTCCCCACGGATGTTCCGTGGTCGAAGGTGGTGGGGCGAAAGGAGGCCAAGGCGGCCAAGACGGGCCCGAAGAAGTCGTCCCCCCCGCAGAAGGCTTCGCCCGCGGCTAACCGGGCAGCAGGGACCGCTCCTCGACCTCCTGCGAAGGCGCAGCGGGGCTCCAAACCCGTTTCGGGAGCCCCCGCGGTGCGGGCCCCCCGGACTGCAGCGGTGGCTCTCACCCTGCAGCCCGGGAGCACCCGCACGTACATAGAGGTACTCGGGCTCGCGAAAGCCAAAGTGGACCTTTCCCAGGTGGGAATCAAGTCCCTTGGCTTCAAGAGGGCCCTCAACGGAGGGTATCTCTTGTCGGTCTCGGGCGAGGACCGACACGAAAAGGCGGACAAGCTCGCGGAAGCATTGTCCGCCGCCTTCGCAGGCGAACCGGAGGTTCGGGTTTCCCGGCCGTCCAAGACCGTGGGGATCGTTCTCCGCGGGCTGGACGAGTCGGTGACTCCCGACGAGATCCGGGCGGCGGTGTCCTCGGCAGCCAAGTGCCAGCCGGGGTCGCTGCAGGTCGGAGCATTGCGTCCGCAACGGAGCGGCCTCTGCTCCATTTCTTGCAGGTTGCCGGCGGAGGCAGCGAAAACCCTCCAGGCCGCGGGACGGATCGCCGTGGGATGGGCTTCCATTCCCGTGGACGTTCTGCCCGCGCGGGAGGTGCGCTGCTTCGGGTGCCTGCGCACCGGACACGTCCGCGCGCGTTGTCCCGAGGCCGCCGCGGACCTCGGCAGCCGGTGCTACCGTTGCGCCGGCTCGGGCCACAAGGCGGCTGAGTGTTCCGCCCAGCCCAAGTGCCCGGTGTGCAGCACCCTCGGTCTCCCCGCGAACCACCGCTTGGGGGGCCCCAAGTGTCGCCCGCCTCGAAGACGAGGCGCCAGCGCGGCGCGTTTGAAGAAGACCGCGGCAGTGGGAGGGAGCGACGGAGGCGCCGAGGCCATGGCGATCGATCATGGCCCTCGTCGCTCAAGTCAATCTTAACCACTGTCGGGCGGCTCAGGATCTGCTGACGCAGCAGATCCTGGAGTGGTCGGTGGGGTTGGTGGCGGTGAGCGAGCCTTACAACGCCACTCCGGGTCCCCACTGGCTCTCCTCCGCGGATTCCCTGGCGGCGCTCGTGTCCGGCCCGGGAAATCGTTACCCGCCTCTCCGACTCCTCGGGAGGGGGGCGGGATACGTCATGGCGACTTGGGGTCCTCTGAACGTGGTCAGCTGCTACGTTTCTCCCGCAGCCACCCGCGACGCCTTCGAAGCGTTCCTGCACGGGCTCGGAGTCGAACTCCGACGCCTGCTGCGGCAGCCCTTGCTACTGCTGGGAGATCTGAACGCAAAGGCAGTCGCGTGGGGAAACGCGCATACCGACGTTCGGGGCGCAGTCCTTCTGGACTGGCTCGCGGAACTCGATCTCCGCGTGCTGAACGTGGGCACGGCCCACACGTGCGTGCGAGCCCAGGGGGGCTCAGTGGTGGATCTCACCGTGGCGAACGCGGCCGCGGCCCGTCACGTCTCGTCGTGGCGGGTGCGCGCGGAGGTCGAGTCCCTTTCCGACCATCGGTACATCACGATGGTCTACGGACGCGCCGGGGACGGCGATACTGCCCCCCGGCGGCCTCGTGATGGCTGGAATCTTTCCCTCCTTAATGTGAGTCACTTGCAGGAAGCGCTCCTAATCCTCTTCTGGGGTCGGTCCGTCGGGGATTATCCCGACGCCTCAGCAATGGCAGAGGAACTGGGTCGGCGACTTCGCCGGGCCTGCGACGCGTCGATGCCACGGCGCCGAGGGGGTCCCGGCAGGAGGTCGACCTACTGGTGGAACGGGGACATCGCGGAGCTGAGACGCGCGTGCGTGCGGGCCTTCCGCCTGTACAAGCGCGCGACGAGGCGCCTCCGTGTTCCCGCACAGGAACAGCACGATGCGTACCGGCTGGCTCGCAATCGCCTCAGGGAGGCGATCCGAGACGCGAAGAGGCGGGCCTGGACGGAGCTGTTGGACTCCGTGGATTCGGATCCGTGGGGCAGACCGTACCGGGTGATTTTATCCCGAATACGCGTTCGCGGGGCTCCGCTGACGGAGGCGTTGGATCCCGATTTCGTGGCGCAGGTGGTCAACACTCTGTTCCCGATCTTGGACCCCTTCGCCTTTCCGGAGGTTCAATTCCGGTGGAGCGAAGATCTCGCCGTCACCGAGGCCGAGGTGACGGCGGCGCTGTCGAAAACCGGTCGCCCCACGGCGCCCGGACCCGACGGGGTTCCCGGTCGCATCTATGTTCGCGGGCGAGACTGTTTGGCGGAGCCCCTCCGGCTGGTGTTCGACGAATGCCTGCGCCGGGGGGACTTCCCGTCGCGTTGGAAGCGCGCTCACCTGGTGTTGCTGCCGAAACCGGGAAAGCCGCCGACGGAACCCTCGTCGTTCCGTCCGATTTGTCTGTTGGACACGGTCGGGAAAATTTTCGAACGTGTGGTGGCCAACCGGTTGGTCGACCACATGGAGATCGAGGGCCCGAACCTGTCGGAGTTCCAGTTCGGGTTCCGGCGGGGGAGGAGCACCCTCGACGCGATACACCGGGTGCGCACGCTGACGGAGAATGCCGTCGGGATGGGCGGGCAGGCGGTCGGGGTCAGCCTCGACATTTCGAACGCGTTCAACAGCCTGCCCTGGCGCGCCATCCACGACGGCCTCCGTCGCCTCCACGTTCCCGATTACTTGGTGGCGGTGATCGGGAGCTTCCTCAACGGACGGACGGTCTCGTATTCCACCAGGGGAGGAGAGATCGTGTCCCGCCAGATGTTTTGCGGGGTTCCGCAGGGCTCGGTTCTGGGGCCGCTCCTGTGGTGCGTCGGCTACGACGCGGTGTTGGCGACGCCCCTCCCGCGAGGGGTCAGCCTCACCTGTTACGCCGACGACACCCTGGTGACGGCGACGGGCGTCGGCGCGGCGGAGGTCTTGGGACGCGCGGAGGCGGGCACCTCGGCGGTCATCCAGGCCATCGAGGGGCTCGGCCTTCGCGTGAACGTGACTAAGACGGAGGCAGTCCTGTTCCATCTGCCTCGCCGGCGTCCCCGGGGAGAGTTGTCCCTCAATCTGGGGGGGCGGCGGATCGCGCTGGGCCTCTCCGTCAAATACCTGGGACTCATGGTGGACGGTCGGTGGAGCTTCCGGGAGCACTTTCGCGGCATCGCCCCGAAAGCGGAGGGCGTGGCCACGGCGCTCGCGCGATTACTCCCCAATCTCGGGGGGGCGTCGTGGCGGGTTCGCCGGCTCTATGCCAACGTGGTGCACTCTCTCGTTCTCTACGGGGCTCCGATCTGGGCGGCTGAGCTCGGGCGGGATCGGCGCGGCCAGCGCCTTCTCGCCCGGGCCCAGGCGCACACGAACCTCCGCCTCGCGCGGGGGTATCGGACCGTGTCCCGGGCGGCGGCGGGGATCCTGGCGGGTCAGCCGCCGGTCCCGCTGCTCGCGCAGGCCCGCTCCCGCGTTTATTGGGAGAGAAAACGGGCCGGGGAAGGGGAGGCTTTCTCCGCCGGGGCGTCTCGGAAGGCGGCCTGGGCCGCCCTTCTCGGGACCTGGCGAGAAAATTCGCGAGGGGAAGAATTCGGGCGGCGCGTCCTGGAGGCGGTCGACCCGGTCTTCGAGGAGTTCTACTCCAAGCGGGCCGGCCGGCTGTCCTTCCGGACGACGCAGCTAATGACCGGGCACGGGGTTTTCGGAGCCTATCTCTTCCGGATAGGCCGGGAAGAAACCCCCGAGTGCTGGTTTTGCGGGGCGGCTTCCGACACGGCGGATCACACCTTGTCGGAATGCCCGCGATGGGGCGTGCAGCGGGAGGCCCTGCGGGAGGAGGTCGGCCCGGATCTCCGTCTTCCGACGCTCGTGCGGGAGACGGTCCGGGACGACCGGAAGTGGGCGGCATTCCAACGGTTCGCGGATGCCGTCCTCCGCGCGAAGGAGGAGGAGGAGAGGAGACGGGAGCGCAGCGGGCTGCGCCCCCGTCCCAGACGTCGCCGAAGACGTCCGCGAGCAGTCGGGTGAGGGACCGCTGCGCGAGGGGGGCCGTCGCACGGCGGAGTCACCATTGCGACGGGGATAGCGGCGGGCGCTCGGTCTCGCCGCTATAGGGGACGGAGCGCAGTTGGCGCTGATCCGAGGTCATCTCTGGTAGTGTTCCCCACTCTGCGGGATTCCCCGGGGACCCTCATCACGGATCACGATGACCCCCAGGTCGTTTAGTGGGTAAGGGCCTTAAGCTCAGCCCCACATAACCCGGATTCCTCCCTCAAGGGGTCGGGTATGCAGTAATGCATTTTTCCTGGGTTAACAAAAAAAAAAAAAAAAAGGTTAGGTTAGGTTCGGACCTGCTGTCCGAGACGGAGGCCCGGCTCCTTACCGACGAGCGGAAGAGTGTGCCCGGGTTCCGGCCGGGGGCGCTGCAGGCCCTCGAAGACGGGGAACTCTTGGACCTCGTCGAGGGGGGCAGGCGGAGTGCACTGGTCGCGGTGGACTCCTCGTCGAACCTACAGGGTAACATCGTGCGGGCCCTGAAGGATTCGGTGGGGCTTCTCGGCGCGGCCGGTGCCGAGCTCCACCGGCGCCTGGGCACTGTGCGGGCTGGTGACGCGGGGGAGGTGTCGCTGGTTTCCTCCCTGCGAGCGGAGGTCAGACGCCTCCGTAACGAGGTCGCGAAGCTGCGAAAGCGGGCTCAGGACCCCGCCCCAGCTTCCGACAAGGAGGCGAACGCATTCCCGGGAAGGCGAGAGCTTCTCCGGGAAGTTCGGGTAATGATGGAGGAGCTGCTGGAGCCCATTCGTAGGGATCTCCGAAAGCAGAAGGAGGCGCCGCGGGCGGCGCCTCCCCTCCTACCTCCCCCTCCTCCCCCGCCTGCTTCTGTTTCAGATGCGGCGGCCGAAGGACGGGATCAGCGGGCGAAGCGCGGGGGCAACAAAGCCAAAAAGAAGAAGAAGAAGGGCCCCACCAACGCTCCCGCACCTCAACCCTCCCCTGCGGCGACGCGGCGGGCTTCCCGTCCCAGGGGGGAGACGGAGGCTTCAACCTCCGCTCCCGCTCCCGCTTCCATCCCTCCTCCTCTCCCCACGGATGTTCCGTGGTCGAAGGTGGTGGGGCGAAAGGAGGCCAAGGCGGCCAAGACGGGCCCGAAGAAGTCGTCCCCCCCGCAGAAGGCTTCGCCCGCGGCTAACCGGGCAGCAGGGACCGCTCCTCGACCTCCTGCGAAGGCGCAGCGGGGCTCCAAACCCGTTTCGGGAGCCCCCGCGGTGCGGGCCCCCCGGACTGCAGCGGTGGCTCTCACCCTGCAGCCCGGGAGCACCCGCACGTACATAGAGGTACTCGGGCTCGCGAAAGCCAAAGTGGACCTTTCCCAGGTGGGAATCAAGTCCCTTGGCTTCAAGAGGGCCCTCAACGGAGGGTATCTCTTGTCGGTCTCGGGCGAGGACCGACACGAAAAGGCGGACAAGCTCGCGGAAGCATTGTCCGCCGCCTTCGCAGGCGAACCGGAGGTTCGGGTTTCCCGGCCGTCCAAGACCGTGGGGATCGTTCTCCGCGGGCTGGACGAGTCGGTGACTCCCGACGAGATCCGGGCGGCGGTGTCCTCGGCAGCCAAGTGCCAGCCGGGGTCGCTGCAGGTCGGAGCATTGCGTCCGCAACGGAGCGGCCTCTGCTCCATTTCTTGCAGGTTGCCGGCGGAGGCAGCGAAAACCCTCCAGGCCGCGGGACGGATCGCCGTGGGATGGGCTTCCATTCCCGTGGACGTTCTGCCCGCGCGGGAGGTGCGCTGCTTCGGGTGCCTGCGCACCGGACACGTCCGCGCGCGTTGTCCCGAGGCCGCCGCGGACCTCGGCAGCCGGTGCTACCGTTGCGCCGGCTCGGGCCACAAGGCGGCTGAGTGTTCCGCCCAGCCCAAGTGCCCGGTGTGCAGCACCCTCGGTCTCCCCGCGAACCACCGCTTGGGGGGCCCCAAGTGTCGCCCGCCTCGAAGACGAGGCGCCAGCGCGGCGCGTTTGAAGAAGACCGCGGCAGTGGGAGGGAGCGACGGAGGCGCCGAGGCCATGGCGATCGATCATGGCCCTCGTCGCTCAAGTCAATCTTAACCACTGTCGGGCGGCTCAGGATCTGCTGACGCAGCAGATCCTGGAGTGGTCGGTGGGGTTGGTGGCGGTGAGCGAGCCTTACAACGCCACTCCGGGTCCCCACTGGCTCTCCTCCGCGGATTCCCTGGCGGCGCTCGTGTCCGGCCCGGGAAATCGTTACCCGCCTCTCCGACTCCTCGGGAGGGGGGCGGGATACGTCATGGCGACTTGGGGTCCTCTGAACGTGGTCAGCTGCTACGTTTCTCCCGCAGCCACCCGCGACGCCTTCGAAGCGTTCCTGCACGGGCTCGGAGTCGAACTCCGACGCCTGCTGCGGCAGCCCTTGCTACTGCTGGGAGATCTGAACGCAAAGGCAGTCGCGTGGGGAAACGCGCATACCGACGTTCGGGGCGCAGTCCTTCTGGACTGGCTCGCGGAACTCGATCTCCGCGTGCTGAACGTGGGCACGGCCCACACGTGCGTGCGAGCCCAGGGGGGCTCAGTGGTGGATCTCACCGTGGCGAACGCGGCCGCGGCCCGTCACGTCTCGTCGTGGCGGGTGCGCGCGGAGGTCGAGTCCCTTTCCGACCATCGGTACATCACGATGGTCTACGGACGCGCCGGGGACGGCGATACTGCCCCCCGGCGGCCTCGTGATGGCTGGAATCTTTCCCTCCTTAATGTGAGTCACTTGCAGGAAGCGCTCCTAATCCTCTTCTGGGGTCGGTCCGTCGGGGATTATCCCGACGCCTCAGCAATGGCAGAGGAACTGGGTCGGCGACTTCGCCGGGCCTGCGACGCGTCGATGCCACGGCGCCGAGGGGGTCCCGGCAGGAGGTCGACCTACTGGTGGAACGGGGACATCGCGGAGCTGAGACGCGCGTGCGTGCGGGCCTTCCGCCTGTACAAGCGCGCGACGAGGCGCCTCCGTGTTCCCGCACAGGAACAGCACGATGCGTACCGGCTGGCTCGCAATCGCCTCAGGGAGGCGATCCGAGACGCGAAGAGGCGGGCCTGGACGGAGCTGTTGGACTCCGTGGATTCGGATCCGTGGGGCAGACCGTACCGGGTGATTTTATCCCGAATACGCGTTCGCGGGGCTCCGCTGACGGAGGCGTTGGATCCCGATTTCGTGGCGCAGGTGGTCAACACTCTGTTCCCGATCTTGGACCCCTTCGCCTTTCCGGAGGTTCAATTCCGGTGGAGCGAAGATCTCGCCGTCACCGAGGCCGAGGTGACGGCGGCGCTGTCGAAAACCGGTCGCCCCACGGCGCCCGGACCCGACGGGGTTCCCGGTCGCATCTATGTTCGCGGGCGAGACTGTTTGGCGGAGCCCCTCCGGCTGGTGTTCGACGAATGCCTGCGCCGGGGGGACTTCCCGTCGCGTTGGAAGCGCGCTCACCTGGTGTTGCTGCCGAAACCGGGAAAGCCGCCGACGGAACCCTCGTCGTTCCGTCCGATTTGTCTGTTGGACACGGTCGGGAAAATTTTCGAACGTGTGGTGGCCAACCGGTTGGTCGACCACATGGAGATCGAGGGCCCGAACCTGTCGGAGTTCCAGTTCGGGTTCCGGCGGGGGAGGAGCACCCTCGACGCGATACACCGGGTGCGCACGCTGACGGAGAATGCCGTCGGGATGGGCGGGCAGGCGGTCGGGGTCAGCCTCGACATTTCGAACGCGTTCAACAGCCTGCCCTGGCGCGCCATCCACGACGGCCTCCGTCGCCTCCACGTTCCCGATTACTTGGTGGCGGTGATCGGGAGCTTCCTCAACGGACGGACGGTCTCGTATTCCACCAGGGGAGGAGAGATCGTGTCCCGCCAGATGTTTTGCGGGGTTCCGCAGGGCTCGGTTCTGGGGCCGCTCCTGTGGTGCGTCGGCTACGACGCGGTGTTGGCGACGCCCCTCCCGCGAGGGGTCAGCCTCACCTGTTACGCCGACGACACCCTGGTGACGGCGACGGGCGTCGGCGCGGCGGAGGTCTTGGGACGCGCGGAGGCGGGCACCTCGGCGGTCATCCAGGCCATCGAGGGGCTCGGCCTTCGCGTGAACGTGACTAAGACGGAGGCAGTCCTGTTCCACCTGCCTCGCCGGCGTCCCCGGGGAGAGTTGTCCCTCAATCTGGGGGGGCGGCGGATCGCGCTGGGCCTCTCCGTCAAATACCTGGGACTCATGGTGGACGGTCGGTGGAGCTTCCGGGAGCACTTTCGCGGCATCGCCCCGAAAGCGGAGGGCGTGGCCACGGCGCTCGCGCGATTACTCCCCAATCTCGGGGGGGCGTCGTGGCGGGTTCGCCGGCTCTATGCCAACGTGGTGCACTCTCTCGTTCTCTACGGGGCTCCGATCTGGGCGGCTGAGCTCGGGCGGGATCGGCGCGGCCAGCGCCTTCTCGCCCGGGCCCAGGCGCACACGAACCTCCGCCTCGCGCGGGGGTATCGGACCGTGTCCCGGGCGGCGGCGGGGATCCTGGCGGGTCAGCCGCCGGTCCCGCTGCTCGCGCAGGCCCGCTCCCGCGTTTATTGGGAGAGAAAACGGGCCGGGGAAGGGGAGGCTTTCTCCGCCGGGGCGTCTCGGAAGGCGGCCTGGGCCGCCCTTCTCGGGACCTGGCGAGAAAATTCGCGAGGGGAAGAATTCGGGCGGCGCGTCCTGGAGGCGGTCGACCCGGTCTTCGAGGAGTTCTACTCCAAGCGGGCCGGCCGGCTGTCCTTCCGGACGACGCAGCTAATGACCGGGCACGGGGTTTTCGGAGCCTATCTCTTCCGGATTGGCCGGGAAGAAACCCCCGAGTGCTGGTTTTGCGGGGCGGCTTCCGACACGGCGGATCACACCTTGTCGGAATGCCCGCGATGGGGCGTGCAGCGGGAGGCCCTGCGGGAGGAGGTCGGCCCGGATCTCCGTCTTCCGACGCTCGTGCGGGAGACGGTCCGGGACGACCGGAAGTGGGCGGCATTCCAACGGTTCGCGGATGCCGTCCTCCGCGCGAAGGAGGAGGAGGAGAGGAGACGGGAGCGCAGCGGGCTGCGCCCCCGTCCCAGACGTCGCCGAAGACGTCCGCGAGCAGTCGGGTGAGGGACCGCTGCGCGAGGGGGGCCGTCGCACGGCGGAGTCACCATTGCGACGGGGATAGCGGCGGGCGCTCGGTCTCGCCGCTATAGGGGACGGAGCGCAGTTGGCGCTGATCCGAGGTCATCTCTGGTAGTGTTCCCCACTCTGCGGGATTCCCCGGGGACCCTCATCACGGATCACGATGACCCCCAGGTCGTTTAGTGGGTAAGGGCCTTAAGCTCAGCCCCACATAACCCGGATTCCTCCCTCAAGGGGTCGGGTATGCAGTAATGCATTTTTCCTGGGTTAACAAAAAAAAAAAAAAAAAAGGTTAGGTTAGGTTCGGACCTGCTGTCCGAGACGGAGGCCCGGCTCCTTACCGACGAGCGGAAGAGTGTGCCCGGGTTCCGGCCGGGGGCGCTGCAGGCCCTCGAAGACGGGGAACTCTTGGACCTCGTCGAGGGGGGCAGGCGGAGTGCACTGGTCGCGGTGGACTCCTCGTCGAACCTACAGGGTAACATCGTGCGGGCCCTGAAGGATTCGGTGGGGCTTCTCGGCGCGGCCGGTGCCGAGCTCCACCGGCGCCTGGGCACTGTGCGGGCTGGTGACGCGGGGGAGGTGTCGCTGGTTTCCTCCCTGCGAGCGGAGGTCAGACGCCTCCGTAACGAGGTCGCGAAGCTGCGAAAGCGGGCTCAGGACCCCGCCCCAGCTTCCGACAAGGAGGCGAACGCATTCCCGGGAAGGCGAGAGCTTCTCCGGGAAGTTCGGGTAATGATGGAGGAGCTGCTGGAGCCCATTCGTAGGGATCTCCGAAAGCAGAAGGAGGCGCCGCGGGCGGCGCCTCCCCTCCTACCTCCCCCTCCTCCCCCGCCTGCTTCTGTTTCAGATGCGGCGGCCGAAGGACGGGATCAGCGGGCGAAGCGCGGGGGCAACAAAGCCAAAAAGAAGAAGAAGAAGGGCCCCACCAACGCTCCCGCACCTCAACCCTCCCCTGCGGCGACGCGGCGGGCTTCCCGTCCCAGGGGGGAGACGGAGGCTTCAACCTCCGCTCCCGCTCCCGCTTCCATCCCTCCTCCTCTCCCCACGGATGTTCCGTGGTCGAAGGTGGTGGGGCGAAAGGAGGCCAAGGCGGCCAAGACGGGCCCGAAGAAGTCGTCCCCCCCGCAGAAGGCTTCGCCCGCGGCTAACCGGGCAGCAGGGACCGCTCCTCGACCTCCTGCGAAGGCGCAGCGGGGCTCCAAACCCGTTTCGGGAGCCCCCGCGGTGCGGGCCCCCCGGACTGCAGCGGTGGCTCTCACCCTGCAGCCCGGGAGCACCCGCACGTACATAGAGGTACTCGGGCTCGCGAAAGCCAAAGTGGACCTTTCCCAGGTGGGAATCAAGTCCCTTGGCTTCAAGAGGGCCCTCAACGGAGGGTATCTCTTGTCGGTCTCGGGCGAGGACCGACACGAAAAGGCGGACAAGCTCGCGGAAGCATTGTCCGCCGCCTTCGCAGGCGAACCGGAGGTTCGGGTTTCCCGGCCGTCCAAGACCGTGGGGATCGTTCTCCGCGGGCTGGACGAGTCGGTGACTCCCGACGAGATCCGGGCGGCGGTGTCCTCGGCAGCCAAGTGCCAGCCGGGGTCGCTGCAGGTCGGAGCATTGCGTCCGCAACGGAGCGGCCTCTGCTCCATTTCTTGCAGGTTGCCGGCGGAGGCAGCGAAAACCCTCCAGGCCGCGGGACGGATCGCCGTGGGATGGGCTTCCATTCCCGTGGACGTTCTGCCCGCGCGGGAGGTGCGCTGCTTCGGGTGCCTGCGCACCGGACACGTCCGCGCGCGTTGTCCCGAGGCCGCCGCGGACCTCGGCAGCCGGTGCTACCGTTGCGCCGGCTCGGGCCACAAGGCGGCTGAGTGTTCCGCCCAGCCCAAGTGCCCGGTGTGCAGCACCCTCGGTCTCCCCGCGAACCACCGCTTGGGGGGCCCCAAGTGTCGCCCGCCTCGAAGACGAGGCGCCAGCGCGGCGCGTTTGAAGAAGACCGCGGCAGTGGGAGGGAGCGACGGAGGCGCCGAGGCCATGGCGATCGATCATGGCCCTCGTCGCTCAAGTCAATCTTAACCACTGTCGGGCGGCTCAGGATCTGCTGACGCAGCAGATCCTGGAGTGGTCGGTGGGGTTGGTGGCGGTGAGCGAGCCTTACAACGCCACTCCGGGTCCCCACTGGCTCTCCTCCGCGGATTCCCTGGCGGCGCTCGTGTCCGGCCCGGGAAATCGTTACCCGCCTCTCCGACTCCTCGGGAGGGGGGCGGGATACGTCATGGCGACTTGGGGTCCTCTGAACGTGGTCAGCTGCTACGTTTCTCCCGCAGCCACCCGCGACGCCTTCGAAGCGTTCCTGCACGGGCTCGGAGTCGAACTCCGACGCCTGCTGCGGCAGCCCTTGCTACTGCTGGGAGATCTGAACGCAAAGGCAGTCGCGTGGGGAAACGCGCATACCGACGTTCGGGGCGCAGTCCTTCTGGACTGGCTCGCGGAACTCGATCTCCGCGTGCTGAACGTGGGCACGGCCCACACGTGCGTGCGAGCCCAGGGGGGCTCAGTGGTGGATCTCACCGTGGCGAACGCGGCCGCGGCCCGTCACGTCTCGTCGTGGCGGGTGCGCGCGGAGGTCGAGTCCCTTTCCGACCATCGGTACATCACGATGGTCTACGGACGCGCCGGGGACGGCGATACTGCCCCCCGGCGGCCTCGTGATGGCTGGAATCTTTCCCTCCTTAATGTGAGTCACTTGCAGGAAGCGCTCCTAATCCTCTTCTGGGGTCGGTCCGTCGGGGATTATCCCGACGCCTCAGCAATGGCAGAGGAACTGGGTCGGCGACTTCGCCGGGCCTGCGACGCGTCGATGCCACGGCGCCGAGGGGGTCCCGGCAGGAGGTCGACCTACTGGTGGAACGGGGACATCGCGGAGCTGAGACGCGCGTGCGTGCGGGCCTTCCGCCTGTACAAGCGCGCGACGAGGCGCCTCCGTGTTCCCGCACAGGAACAGCACGATGCGTACCGGCTGGCTCGCAATCGCCTCAGGGAGGCGATCCGAGACGCGAAGAGGCGGGCCTGGACGGAGCTGTTGGACTCCGTGGATTCGGATCCGTGGGGCAGACCGTACCGGGTGATTTTATCCCGAATACGCGTTCGCGGGGCTCCGCTGACGGAGGCGTTGGATCCCGATTTCGTGGCGCAGGTGGTCAACACTCTGTTCCCGATCTTGGACCCCTTCGCCTTTCCGGAGGTTCAATTCCGGTGGAGCGAAGATCTCGCCGTCACCGAGGCCGAGGTGACGGCGGCGCTGTCGAAAACCGGTCGCCCCACGGCGCCCGGACCCGACGGGGTTCCCGGTCGCATCTATGTTCGCGGGCGAGACTGTTTGGCGGAGCCCCTCCGGCTGGTGTTCGACGAATGCCTGCGCCGGGGGGACTTCCCGTCGCGTTGGAAGCGCGCTCACCTGGTGTTGCTGCCGAAACCGGGAAAGCCGCCGACGGAACCCTCGTCGTTCCGTCCGATTTGTCTGTTGGACACGGTCGGGAAAATTTTCGAACGTGTGGTGGCCAACCGGTTGGTCGACCACATGGAGATCGAGGGCCCGAACCTGTCGGAGTTCCAGTTCGGGTTCCGGCGGGGGAGGAGCACCCTCGACGCGATACACCGGGTGCGCACGCTGACGGAGAATGCCGTCGGGATGGGCGGGCAGGCGGTCGGGGTCAGCCTCGACATTTCGAACGCGTTCAACAGCCTGCCCTGGCGCGCCATCCACGACGGCCTCCGTCGCCTCCACGTTCCCGATTACTTGGTGGCGGTGATCGGGAGCTTCCTCAACGGACGGACGGTCTCGTATTCCACCAGGGGAGGAGAGATCGTGTCCCGCCAGATGTTTTGCGGGGTTCCGCAGGGCTCGGTTCTGGGGCCGCTCCTGTGGTGCGTCGGCTACGACGCGGTGTTGGCGACGCCCCTCCCGCGAGGGGTCAGCCTCACCTGTTACGCCGACGACACCCTGGTGACGGCGACGGGCGTCGGCGCGGCGGAGGTCTTGGGACGCGCGGAGGCGGGCACCTCGGCGGTCATCCAGGCCATCGAGGGGCTCGGCCTTCGCGTGAACGTGACTAAGACGGAGGCAGTCCTGTTCCACCTGCCTCGCCGGCGTCCCCGGGGAGAGTTGTCCCTCAATCTGGGGGGGCGGCGGATCGCGCTGGGCCTCTCCGTCAAATACCTGGGACTCATGGTGGACGGTCGGTGGAGCTTCCGGGAGCACTTTCGCGGCATCGCCCCGAAAGCGGAGGGCGTGGCCACGGCGCTCGCGCGATTACTCCCCAATCTCGGGGGGGCGTCGTGGCGGGTTCGCCGGCTCTATGCCAACGTGGTGCACTCTCTCGTTCTCTACGGGGCTCCGATCTGGGCGGCTGAGCTCGGGCGGGATCGGCGCGGCCAGCGCCTTCTCGCCCGGGCCCAGGCGCACACGAACCTCCGCCTCGCGCGGGGGTATCGGACCGTGTCCCGGGCGGCGGCGGGGATCCTGGCGGGTCAGCCGCCGGTCCCGCTGCTCGCGCAGGCCCGCTCCCGCGTTTATTGGGAGAGAAAACGGGCCGGGGAAGGGGAGGCTTTCTCCGCCGGGGCGTCTCGGAAGGCGGCCTGGGCCGCCCTTCTCGGGACCTGGCGAGAAAATTCGCGAGGGGAAGAATTCGGGCGGCGCGTCCTGGAGGCGGTCGACCCGGTCTTCGAGGAGTTCTACTCCAAGCGGGCCGGCCGGCTGTCCTTCCGGACGACGCAGCTAATGACCGGGCACGGGGTTTTCGGAGCCTATCTCTTCCGGATGGGCCGGGAAGAAACCCCCGAGTGCTGGTTTTGCGGGGCGGCTTCCGACACGGCGGATCACACCTTGTCGGAATGCCCGCGATGGGGCGTGCAGCGGGAGGCCCTGCGGGAGGAGGTCGGCCCGGATCTCCGTCTTCCGACGCTCGTGCGGGAGACGGTCCGGGACGACCGGAAGTGGGCGGCATTCCAACGGTTCGCGGATGCCGTCCTCCGCGCGAAGGAGGAGGAGGAGAGGAGACGGGAGCGCAGCGGGCTGCGCCCCCGTCCCAGACGTCGCCGAAGACGTCCGCGAGCAGTCGGGTGAGGGACCGCTGCGCGAGGGGGGCCGTCGCACGGCGGAGTCACCATTGCGACGGGGATAGCGGCGGGCGCTCGGTCTCGCCGCTATAGGGGACGGAGCGCAGTTGGCGCTGATCCGAGGTCATCTCTGGTAGTGTTCCCCACTCTGCGGGATTCCCCGGGGACCCTCATCACGGATCACGATGACCCCCAGGTCGTTTAGTGGGTAAGGGCCTTAAGCTCAGCCCCACATAACCCGGATTCCTCCCTCAAGGGGTCGGGTATGCAGTAATGCATTTTTCCTGGGTTAACAAAAAAAAAAAAAAAAAAGGTTAGGTTAGGTTAGGTTAGGTTAGGTTAGGTTAGGTTCCCCCCCCCCGGATGGGGGGGTTTAGAAATTCATCCGGGGAGGTCCCCTGCCGGTCGTAGAACCCGACCATGTGGGGAACGGCTGGGAGTGGCACCCCAGCCCGGCGGCTTCGGCCGTCGTCTTCGCCACCTTGGGGGAGGAGGGGGGTTCCGGGGGGCATACACATCCCGCGGAGCCCTCTAACCAAACTCAAGGTTTCTTCTTTATTGTTAGCACCCTTTGCACCCCTCATCTTTTCTGGTTAACACTTGAATTCTTCGCTTATTATGATTAGTTTTATTGCTTCCCTTTCGCTGTTGATTTCCTTGCTGCACCTTTGTCTTTTCTCAATCTGGTTTCTGTTTTCCTATCGCTTTCTATCGGGCTTCCCTAACGATTTTCTTTCCTACGCCCTTTGGGTCCGGGGTATGGGACCCAAATAAAAAAACAAATATGCCTGGGCAAAACAGAGGAAATAGTACCCCGGGCGGGTCGGGGGCTTCGACCCCTCAATCCCGCCCCGAGGCTTCGGCCTCGGGCTGCCCCCACGGATTCCGGGGGGGGGCAAACCAGGCAGGCGAGGAGGAGAAGTTTGTGGCCCGCGAGGTGGTGACGGCGGGCGAGTGGGAGTGCGCGGCCCCAGAGGTGGAGATGCGGGGCGAGGTGGTGACGAGCGCGGCCCCCGAGGTGCAGCAGCACCCGGAGGGCGTGGGCGAGCAGAGTGGGGCGGCCTCCCCGTGCGCGGTGATGGCGGCGGAGGGTGCGACAGCCCCTGCTCCCCAAGAGCGGCGTGGTAGCCGCGAAGGCGGGCGACAGACGCCCAAGGACCTTAGTGGCGTGGCCGGCTCTGTGGCCCCTCCCGTAAGTGAGGGTGAGCTACACCCGGTCCCCTCCTACGTGGAGGGCTCCCCAGCGTGGGAGGCGCTGGTCCGGGAGGCGGCCACGAGGCAGCCGATTGTGCTCCTCGACCGCCTCCCCGACGAGGCGCTGATGCAGCGCGGTGCGGCGGCGGCGGAGCGGGATCCCGAGGAGTGGGATCTCGGGGCGGCGCTGGAGGACCGGCTGCAGGAGGAAGAGGAGATGGAGGTGGAGGACTCGGCCTCTCGTAAAAGAAAGGTAAGGAGCTCTACCTCTTCTCTTGCGAGTCCGAAGGACTCTCTCATGGAGGAGCGAGCGCTGGCCCTTCGCCTGCCAAAGCGGCGGCGGGGGCGTCGGCGCCTCGACTCCAGCTCGTCGGCGGGGTCGGACCTGCTGTCCGAGACGGAGGCCCGGCTCCTTACCGACGAGCGGAAGAGTGTGCCCGGGTTCCGGCCGGGGGCGCTGCAGGCCCTCGAAGACGGGGAACTCTTGGACCTCGTCGAGGGGGGCAGGCGGAGTGCACTGGTCGCGGTGGACTCCTCGTCGAACCTACAGGGTAACGTCGTGCGGGCCCTGAAGGATTCGGTGGGGCTTCTCGGCGCGGCCGGTGCCGAGCTCCACCGGCGCCTGGGCACTGTGCGGGCTGGTGACGCGGGGGAGGTGTCGTTGGTTTCCTCCCTGCGAGCGGAGGTCAGACGCCTCCGTAACGAGGTCGCGGAGCTGCGAAAGCGGGCTCAGGACCCCGCCCCAGCTTCCGACAAGGAGGCGAACGCGTTCCCGGGAAGGCGAGAGCTTCTCCGGGAAGTTCGGGTAATGATGGAGGAGCTGCTGGAGCCCATTCGTAGGGATCTCCGAAAGCAGAAGGAGGCGCCGCGGGCGGCGCCTCCCCTCCTACCTCCCCCTCCTCCCCCGCCTGCTTCTGTTTCAGGTGCGGCGGCCGAAGGACGGGATCGGCGGGCGAAGCGCGGGGGCAACAAAGCCAAAAAGAAGAAGAAGAAGGGCCCCACCACCGCTCCCGCACCTCAACCCTCCCCTGCGGCGACGCGGCGGGCTTCCCGTCCCAGGGGGGAGACGGAGGCTTCAACCTCCGCTCCCGCTCCCGCTTCCATCCCTCCTCCTCTCCCCACGGATGTTCCGTGGTCGAAGGTGGTGGGGCGAAAGGAGGCCAAGGCGGCCAAGACGGGCCCGAAGAAGTCGTCCCCCCCGCAGAAGGCTTCGCCCGCGGCTAACCGGGCAGCAGGGACCGCTCCTCGACCTCCTGCGAAGGCGCAGCGGGGCTCCAAACCCGTTTCGGGAGCCCCCGCGGTGCGGGCCCCCCGGACTGCAGCGGTGGCTCTCACCCTGCAGCCCGGGAGCACCCGCACGTACATAGAGGTACTCGGGCTCGCGAAAGCCAAAGTGGACCTTTCCCAGGTGGGAATCAAGTCCCTTGGCTTCAAGAGGGCCCTCAACGGAGGGTATCTCTTGTCGGTCTCGGGCGAGGACCGACACGAAAAGGCGGACAAGCTCGCGGAAGCATTGTCCGCCGCCTTCGCAGGCGAACCGGAGGTTCGGGTTTCCCGGCCGTCCAAGACCGTGGGGATCGTTCTCCGCGGGCTGGACGAGTCGGTGACTCCCGACGAGATCCGGGCGGCGGTGTCCTCGGCAGCCAAGTGCCAGCCGGGGTCGCTGCAGGTCGGAGCATTGCGTCCGCAACGGAGCGGCCTCTGCTCCATTTCTTGCAGGTTGCCGGCGGAGGCAGCGAAAACCCTCCAGGCCGCGGGACGGATCGCCGTGGGATGGGCTTCCATTCCCGTGGACGTTCTGCCCGCGCGGGAGGTGCGCTGCTTCGGGTGCCTGCGCACCGGACACGTCCGCGCGCGTTGTCCCGAGGCCGCCGCGGACCTCGGCAGCCGGTGCTACCGTTGCGCCGGCTCGGGCCACAAGGCGGCTGAGTGTTCCGCCCAGCCCAAGTGCCCGGTGTGCAGCACCCTCGGTCTCCCCGCGAACCACCGCTTGGGGGGCCCCAAGTGTCGCCCGCCTCGAAGACGAGGCGCCAGCGCGGCGCGTTTGAAGAAGACCGCGGCAGTGGGAGGGAGCGACGGAGGCGCCGAGGCCATGGCGATCGATCATGGCCCTCGTCGCTCAAGTCAATCTTAACCACTGTCGGGCGGCTCAGGATCTGCTGACGCAGCAGATCCTGGAGTGGTCGGTGGGGTTGGTGGCGGTGAGCGAGCCTTACAACGCCACTCCGGGTCCCCACTGGCTCTCCTCCGCGGATTCCCTGGCGGCGCTCGTGTCCGGCCCGGGAAATCGTTACCCGCCTCTCCGACTCCTCGGGAGGGGGGCGGGATACGTCATGGCGACTTGGGGTCCTCTGAACGTGGTCAGCTGCTACGTTTCTCCCGCAGCCACCCGCGACGCCTTCGAAGCGTTCCTGCACGGGCTCGGAGTCGAACTCCGACGCCTGCTGCGGCAGCCCTTGCTACTGCTGGGAGATCTGAACGCAAAGGCAGTCGCGTGGGGAAACGCGCATACCGACGTTCGGGGCGCAGTCCTTCTGGACTGGCTCGCGGAACTCGATCTCCGCGTGCTGAACGTGGGCACGGCCCACACGTGCGTGCGAGCCCAGGGGGGCTCAGTGGTGGATCTCACCGTGGCGAACGCGGCCGCGGCCCGTCACGTCTCGTCGTGGCGGGTGCGCGCGGAGGTCGAGTCCCTTTCCGACCATCGGTACATCACGATGGTCTACGGACGCGCCGGGGACGGCGATACTGCCCCCCGGCGGCCTCGTGATGGCTGGAATCTTTCCCTCCTTAATGTGAGTCACTTGCAGGAAGCGCTCCTAATCCTCTTCTGGGGTCGGTCCGTCGGGGATTATCCCGACGCCTCAGCAATGGCAGAGGAACTGGGTCGGCGACTTCGCCGGGCCTGCGACGCGTCGATGCCACGGCGCCGAGGGGGTCCCGGCAGGAGGTCGACCTACTGGTGGAACGGGGACATCGCGGAGCTGAGACGCGCGTGCGTGCGGGCCTTCCGCCTGTACAAGCGCGCGACGAGGCGCCTCCGTGTTCCCGCACAGGAACAGCACGATGCGTACCGGCTGGCTCGCAATCGCCTCAGGGAGGCGATCCGAGACGCGAAGAGGCGGGCCTGGACGGAGCTGTTGGACTCCGTGGATTCGGATCCGTGGGGCAGACCGTACCGGGTGATTTTATCCCGAATACGCGTTCGCGGGGCTCCGCTGACGGAGGCGTTGGATCCCGATTTCGTGGCGCAGGTGGTCAACACTCTGTTCCCGATCTTGGACCCCTTCGCCTTTCCGGAGGTTCAATTCCGGTGGAGCGAAGATCTCGCCGTCACCGAGGCCGAGGTGACGGCGGCGCTGTCGAAAACCGGTCGCCCCACGGCGCCCGGACCCGACGGGGTTCCCGGTCGCATCTATGTTCGCGGGCGAGACTGTTTGGCGGAGCCCCTCCGGCTGGTGTTCGACGAATGCCTGCGCCGGGGGGACTTCCCGTCGCGTTGGAAGCGCGCTCACCTGGTGTTGCTGCCGAAACCGGGAAAGCCGCCGACGGAACCCTCGTCGTTCCGTCCGATTTGTCTGTTGGACACGGTCGGGAAAATTTTCGAACGTGTGGTGGCCAACCGGTTGGTCGACCACATGGAGATCGAGGGCCCGAACCTGTCGGAGTTCCAGTTCGGGTTCCGGCGGGGGAGGAGCACCCTCGACGCGATACACCGGGTGCGCACGCTGACGGAGAATGCCGTCGGGATGGGCGGGCAGGCGGTCGGGGTCAGCCTCGACATTTCGAACGCGTTCAACAGCCTGCCCTGGCGCGCCATCCACGACGGCCTCCGTCGCCTCCACGTTCCCGATTACTTGGTGGCGGTGATCGGGAGCTTCCTCAACGGACGGACGGTCTCGTATTCCACCAGGGGAGGAGAGATCGTGTCCCGCCAGATGTTTTGCGGGGTTCCGCAGGGCTCGGTTCTGGGGCCGCTCCTGTGGTGCGTCGGCTACGACGCGGTGTTGGCGACGCCCCTCCCGCGAGGGGTCAGCCTCACCTGTTACGCCGACGACACCCTGGTGACGGCGACGGGCGTCGGCGCGGCGGAGGTCTTGGGACGCGCGGAGGCGGGCACCTCGGCGGTCATCCAGGCCATCGAGGGGCTCGGCCTTCGCGTGAACGTGACTAAGACGGAGGCAGTCCTGTTCCACCTGCCTCGCCGGCGTCCCCGGGGAGAGTTGTCCCTCAATCTGGGGGGGCGGCGGATCGCGCTGGGCCTCTCCGTCAAATACCTGGGACTCATGGTGGACGGTCGGTGGAGCTTCCGGGAGCACTTTCGCGGCATCGCCCCGAGAGCGGAGGGCGTGGCCACGGCGCTCGCGCGATTACTCCCCAATCTCGGGGGGGCGTCGTGGCGGGTTCGCCGGCTCTATGCCAACGTGGTGCACTCTCTCGTTCTCTACGGGGCTCCGATCTGGGCGGCTGAGCTCGGGCGGGATCGGCGCGGCCAGCGCCTTCTCGCCCGGGCCCAGGCGCACACGAACCTCCGCCTCGCGCGGGGGTATCGGACCGTGTCCCGGGCGGCGGCGGGGATCCTGGCGGGTCAGCCGCCGGTCCCGCTGCTCGCGCAGGCCCGCTCCCGCGTTTATTGGGAGAGAAAACGGGCCGGGGAAGGGGAGGCTTTCTCCGCCGGGGCGTCTCGGAAGGCGGCCTGGGCCGCCCTTCTCGGGACCTGGCGAGAAAATTCGCGAGGGGAAGAATTCGGGCGGCGCGTCCTGGAGGCGGTCGACCCGGTCTTCGAGGAGTTCTACTCCAAGCGGGCCGGCCGGCTGTCCTTCCGGACGACGCAGCTAATGACCGGGCACGGGGTTTTCGGAGCCTATCTCTTCCGGATAGGCCGGGAAGAAACCCCCGAGTGCTGGTTTTGCGGGGCGGCTTCCGACACGGCGGATCACACCTTGTCGGAATGCCCGCGATGGGGCGTGCAGCGGGAGGCCCTGCGGGAGGAGGTCGGCCCGGATCTCCGTCTTCCGACGCTCGTGCGGGAGACGGTCCGGGACGACCGGAAGTGGGCGGCATTCCAACGGTTCGCGGATGCCGTCCTCCGCGCGAAGGAGGAGGAGGAGAGGAGACGGGAGCGCAGCGGGCTGCGCCCCCGTCCCAGACGTCGCCGAAGACGTCCGCGAGCAGTCGGGTGAGGGACCGCTGCGCGAGGGGGGCCGTCGCACGGCGGAGTCACCATTGCGACGGGGATAGCGGCGGGCGCTCGGTCTCGCCGCTATAGGGGACGGAGCGCAGTTGGCGCTGATCCGAGGTCATCTCTGGTAGTGTTCCCCACTCTGCGGGATTCCCCGGGGACCCTCATCACGGATCACGATGACCCCCAGGTCGTTTAGTGGGTAAGGGCCTTAAGCTCAGCCCCACATAACCCGGATTCCTCCCTCAAGGGGTCGGGTATGCAGTAATGCATTTTTCCTGG